>OY755250.1:51011699-51752949 GCA_963576725.1 Azorinus chamasolen | reverse complement strand
TGGGTGGTTCTACCGATGTGTTCTTTTGTTCCCGAAACAATTCAAATTAGTCCGTCGACGGAAGAGCCTCAGAGGTGTACATAGCTAGACGTTGCCATATCACTGATAACAGTTATTCCATTACCGTATAGACTATTTTAGACCCAATCTTTATAATAAATCAACTGAGTAGGAACATGTAGTAGAAGAACAAAGTTTGGAATGGTGTAGTTTTGAAACCATTGTGATAAATTGAACATTTGCTCTTATGGAGCAAATGCTCTATTTATTACAACTGTTTCATAAAAATGATTTTTACAAAACTGTCAAAGGCATCAGTTTAAGGGAATGAGTTTAATATGATGGAATGGGTTATAAACAAACAAATGTCATTCCTATTAGGAATATCCATATGGCAACATGTGAAGTAAATGATCTGACAAAACAACAAACAGACAAAAACAATCATTTATATTTATGAATAAGCAAAAGATCATAAATAAATTAATAGTGAACTTACATATCGGCTGAAACAACAGTGCAGACCCCAATATAATCCACCAGCACTGCATCTTGGCGGACTAATGACTCAAGTCAATGGCATACTAGAATATCCAAGAAGACACACTTATCCCTTATCACGTAATGCACGACCTGACATGTTTTTGAAAACGGCTTGGATTCAGATGAGATGCCGCATTACTCGGTGTCTCATCAGGATCCAAACTGTTTGACACTGTGTCAAAAGATTATAAAGCAAGATCGAAGAAGCGGAAGTTGAAGTCAAAATTGCAACAGATCTAACTGTGAACAGATAGTATCTTATTTTACATTATGTTAAGTATCACAGTAAAACTTCTATAAACCAGAATTCTAGAAGCCAATCGTTATAGTTAGATACCTGTAGGCAGGTGGCTGCTTAATGCAGGGTTTAGGTAATGCATTCCATGAGCTTTCTGTGTGGTTTTGACCTTTCATTAAGCAGCCACCTATCTCTAATATCTATATCGAATCTAAACTGATCGTCCGGTTTAGAGAGTTTTACTGTTAGCATTCACGTTGGATTGTCCACACTTTACTAATAATTGTGTGGTCATACATTACAATCAGTGTAAACCACAGTGTGATACCCAATTGAGCCGCCTCTCATCAGAATATAAAAAATGTCTCTCAGTTTCTGGTAGCAAATTAGTATGAAAAATTGATAAATACAAGATCTAAATCCAACGAAGATTGTAACGATTTTTTTGTCTGAGTGATTAAGGGCTAATTGCCTGAATGAGGAAGTAAATATCAACGAAGAGCCACGTTTTCCTGTTTGCCATTGCACAGACAACTTGGGTTTTTTTCAACGATTTACTCCATAAATATTCATGTTAGAAATTACGGCATCATGGACATTAATGAGATTACTTTCTATACTGGAATATGAGCACAGTACATTTTGGCTCAAGCAGAAACTATAGATATAGATCTATATTACCCCATAAACAAACAGCAGACACTGGTCAGACGGTTCATATAGGAGTCGGCTGATCTTGGTTACTCTGTGTGCAGATGTGTGAAAAAGTATTTATATGAGGGAAAGGGTTAACAGTTATCCAGTTATGAAAAAGACATGTTAGCTCACATTCGGGTCTGGTGCAATTTTGACCACTACCTGTTCGATCAGGCGTTCGAAAATACAATTCACCGATGGTGAAGCAGCTTTGATCCTGCGGAGACGCTGACCTATTCGGCGACTCATTGAGATCCAAAATATTTGTAAATTTGTGTTAAGTCGAGAATAGGAAGATCATGACTCAGTAAAGTATTTTCAAACACTCATCCCGGTCTGCACTGTTCATGTTATACATTTCTCCATTGAGAATGTCCTTAATAGTCATGGCAAGGTTGAATGTCTGAATAGTCTTTTTTGAATAAAATTATGTAACATGTTTGAAACATTAATAGTAATCACATCATTTTCAAGCAGTGCATCTATAAGGAACTCTCTTGTCCGGGTCTGCACTGAGTCTTAAACTAAAAAAGCAACCTTTATAGTCATGGTTAATTGAAATTTTGAACTAATTTATATAATGCTGTCCATTACAAACAGTGTAGACTCTTATGAGATAACTTCTCTATGAGGAGCATTATCATCGGGGCCTGTACTGTTTGTTTCGCTACACTTTTGCTTTTTTTTAAAGAAAACATGTAATAGTCATGACAAGCTGTAATAGTCCATCTGAAATAAAATTGTGTGAACTATTTTAGATAATAGTGTCATTTGAAAGAACCTCGTTATAGTAATGTAAGTTTGGAGTCTGGAAATGTGAAATAATACTAGTCAAATTAATAATATCCTTTACAAACCCGGCAGATCCTCTATAAGGGACCCTCCCATCCGGATATGCACTGTTTGTTATGTTACAATGGTTTAAATCATCACTAAAGTTTCATAGTAAGTTTGAGTTTTGGAATGGTGTATTTGAAAACTCAGTGTTGACATGGGCAACCCTCCTGCCTGTTGGGGATTATGTCGATTGCTGGAAGTATTGTCTACTCCTACTCGCAGTGTTACATATTTCGTTGTTCTCAGAAGAATCCCTTTACTCTATATATACACACATTTAGCCTTTCCCTTCATGTGAATGTGTGTTGGCGCAATTATCAACGACGAAAATGATTTGTATGACAAACGGAGCAGACCAAGATCAAATGATTCAACCAGAAGCCCTTTGATCTTGGTATGTGCTGTTGACAAATATCTTATAAGATCGGTTCTCGCACATTAGGAGGGCTCCCTCAAGGGATCTTTGACCGGGTCTAGAATTGTTGCAAACGTTTTATATATTCGGTTTCCGCACATTTAGCATATTATCTCTGGAGTCCTCTGATCTACACCGTTGACTAATGTCATACATACGACTCTTCCACATTAAGCGTGCTCCCTCAGGATTCATTTGATCATGGTATTCACTGTTTACAAGGTATTATATATTCGATTCCCGCACGTTAAAGGCGTTCCATCAGGAGTCCTTTGATTTGGGTATACACTGTTTACAAAAACCTTATAAAAGCGGTTCCCGCACATTAAGAGCGCTGCATCAGGAGCACTTTGATCTGGATGTACACTGTTTACAAACGTCTTAAATATTCGGTTGCTACACATTACGCGTGCTCCCCAGGATCCCTTTGATATGGGTCTATCCTGTCTTATATACATGTATGCGAACCACGCACATTACGAGCTCAGGAGCGCTTAGATATGGGTCTACGCTGTTTACAAATGTCTTATATAGAGGATCTTACATGAGTGTTCTTGATTATTGGATTTATTAAATGAGTCTTTTTAAAACGATAAAAAACGAGCTTTAGCGAGTTTTTTATCGTTTTAAAAAGACGAATTTAATAAATCCAATAATCATGAACACGAATGCAAGATCCTATTTATAACATAACACACACAAATGTTATTTGCAGCCAATATTTCAGCAGTAACGTGGATTGTTATAAATTCTCCTTACATATAGAAATGATGAATGAAAGGTGTTATTAGGTTCGCTAGGTAACTGGGACAAAGTAGGTCCAAATTTTCCAACTTTATTTTTTACTTACTGTCATATCAACCAGGATCTAATTCAGACCTCTCTGGTATTCAATTTAACTGTGATAGTTTATGATACAAAAACATACAGAAACACGTCAAAATAATTTTTGAGTTACAGTTTTGACATACATAGTTACAAACACGTCACATTATGACGTCATTGTACACAACATGTGTCTATGTAAAGCGCGCCATTTACATGAAGACCTACATATGTAGTCGCCAACACGTCCGACACTCACTGTCAATGGGATTCGAAATGCGCCTTCGTTTTGGTATATTAAGCCCTTCATTAGTGTTGTATGTATACACATGGACATGGACATTTCCACCGAGAAAAAAAATCTCGATTCAAGTTCAGTGAAAATGTTTGAAATGGACAAAAGATTCAGTACGAACTGCTGCATAAAATGTGTTGGAACAGGAGGAAGATTTTCGCGATCAGCTGAGTTAGTGAGTATAGCATATTTGAAATATGTTTGTGCTGTGCTGGATTCAGATGACTATTGTTGTTGATTGATGAGATATTTGTATGAGTAGAAATCTGCATAAACAAAAGGACATGCGGTGAAGAAAATGCAAAGTTGAGGAGGCATTTTAATTTAAATGTAGAATTGATTGTATGGGTCAGAGTAGCTGGTAGGTCTTTTTTGGCATACATTTTGTATATGATTCCTGACAGCGATTACAATTTGTATTATTTTATCGAAATTAAGGCGCAAGTGCCAACAATCCTTTGTCATCTATCGTGACTCAATCGTGGACAGGTAGGTCGACCACCGTCCGCCAGTTTGTTTGTTTTGACAGCGCGTATGAATCGTTCGAATGTCATTCGGTCGTTCGAATGTTATTCACTAGTGATTATATGCCCATGATTATCAAAAAATAAATGATAGTGTTACGTCACGCTGAAGCCACGTGTTATGTTATAAATACATGTATACGAATCCCGCACATTGCGAGCTCAGGAGCTCTTTGATATGGGTCTACGCTGTTTACAAATATCTTATATACATGTATACGAATTCCGCACATTACGAGCTCAGGAGCTCTTTGATATGGGTCTACGCTGTTTACAAATATCTTATATACATGTATACGAATTCCGCACATTACGAGCTCAGGAGCTCTTTGATATGGGTCTATCCTGTCTTATATACATATACATGTATACGAATTCCGCACATTACGAGCTCAGGAGCTCTTTGATATGGGTCTATCCTGTCTTATATACATATACATGTATACGAATCCCGCACTTTACGAGCTCAAGAGCGCTTTGATCTGGGTCTACGCTGTTTACAAATGTCTTATATACATGTATACGAATCCCGCACATTACGAGCGCTCCCTCGGGAGCCCATTGATATGAGTCTACGCTGTTTACAAACGTCGATTACAATCAATTCCCGCACATGAATTGTGTTCGCTTAGGAGTCCTGGATCTGGGTCTACGCTATTTACAATCGCCTTATACATTTGCTTCCCCCCAAAAATACGAGTGCCCCTCCAGGAGTAATTTCATCTTGATCTACGCTGTTTGCAATGCCTTACATATTCGGTTGCTACGTTTTAAGCGTTAACCATCTAGCCTGTTGAGGAGGATTCGAAGCCTGATAGTACTCCCTAGACTGATTTGATTAGATTGTCGATAATTAATTATTTCCTTATAATGCATGTCTTATTCAGATAACTCGTAACCCAACATAGATCTGATCTGAGTCTTTATTATATGCACTGCCATAAAACCAATTATTAACTCTTTCGAAGCAAATATCGCGTTGTGATATTATGTATGCAAACAGTCTGGATTCCAGATGAACATGGTTACAGATGGATTCCAGATGGATTCCAGATGAGTTACATGGTATCTCATCGGGATCCAAACTGTTTGTTACTGTTGTAATATTTTTGAAAGAAAATGGGAGAAAACAGTAGAAAACTATAGCAGAATGTAAAACGTTTGGCAACGAATTAAGGAAGTGTTTAACACTTTTCCTCATATAAACGTGTTTTATGCATCTGCAAATAGATTAGACCAAAATCAGATGGCTCTGGATCAAAACTGTTTGCATATGTATTCATTCACCCACCTATAGCAGGTTTATTATGAAAGAAATAACTACTATTAGCTAAGTTCATATTCACACTTGAAGGAATCGTCTGATCAGGGTCTTGTCTGTTTGCTTATGAAATAATATAGATCTGGATCTACAGTTTCTATCCATGCCAAACAATATAATCCTTCGTACACATGTCATTATAGAAATACAGCTAAAGTATGCAAAATGTCACTATAAAGGTTTAAATTTTACGGGCTAATTAAAACAGGGCAGAGCCTGATCACAGGTAACATGCAACAGGTCACGTGTCACATTTCACAGTTTATAGGTCATATGTTTGAGATCCCAGGTCGCATGTTACAGATCACAGTTCACATCTCTGACGATTCAGTGTTCCGTATCTATATTGTTTGCATAGTTGGGAAGAAAAAAAAAACAACCAGCTTTTACAGAGGGTAGAACAAGACCAAGCTGGTGAGAAATATTGAACAAGTGTAATGAGACAACCCATTGCGTCAAACAGTAACTCGGTGTTTCATCTGGGTCCTTACTGTTTGTTACAGCGACTAAAGTCACGTTTTATTGGAATAAGAATTTAGGCGATGTCTCATCTAATTGCACAGTAAAAGGATGGTTTCGAAAGGGAGTCATGTGTTACATGGCGAACTTCATAAGTGTGATCAATAAAGAAAATTTCCTTATTCTAATAGGTTTTCAACGAATAATCACTTGACAAGCCTCAATAACACTTATGACCTTTTACATGCAATCGTGGATTTACTTATCCCTTTACTCAGTGAATAGTCTTTAATAATGTCTTAATGAATATCAATTGAAAGGCAGCTGCTTAAAACCGAAGGAAAGCAATGCAATAATCTCTTTTATGAGAGTTTCTGCACATATTTTCGATCTCTGTCAAGTTTCCGCCCGCCTTAACCCGTTCCCTAATATTTAACATATTCCTTAAGATGTAACCAATTCCTTCATATTTAACCAACTCATTCATATTTAACCCAATCCCTCGCATTGGGATAACGTGTTAATGCGGATATAACTCTCATAACGTATTTAAAAGAGCTATAGCCCTTTAAAACACACCCTCAATGTTTTATATTAGTAAACAATATCGAACAATTCTGCCATATTGTCGCCTTATTATGCCTCTGTAAAAGTCACCTGTGGAAACCATTTTATAACATAACACGTGGCTTCAGCGTGACGTAACACTATCATTTATTTTTTGATAATCATGGGCATATAATCACTAGTGAATAACATTCGAACGACCGAATGACATTCGAACGATTCATACGCGCTGTCAAAACAAACAAACTGGCGGACGGTGGTCGACCTACCTGTCCACGATTGAGTCACGATAGATGGCAAAGGATTGTTGGCACTTGCGCCTTAATTTCGATAAAATAATACAAATTGTAATCGCTGTCAGGAATCATATACAAAATGTATGCCAAAAAAGACCTACCAGCTACTCTGACCCATACAATCAATTCTACATTTAAATTAAAATGCCTCCTCAACTTTGCATTTTCTTCACCGCATGTCCTTTTGTTTATGCAGATTTCTACTCATACAAATATTTCATCAATCAACAACAATAGTCATCTGAATCCAGCACAGCACAAACATATTTCAAATATGCTATACTCACTAACTCAGCTGATCGCGAAAATCTTCCTCCTGTTCCAACACATTTTATGCAGCAGTTCGTACTGAATCTTTTGTCCATTTCAAACATTTTCACTGAACTTGAATCGAGATTTTTTTCTCGGTGGAAATGTCCATGTCCATGTGTATACATACAACACTAATGAAGGGCTTAAATATACCAAAACGAAGGCGCATTTCGAATCCCATTGACAGTGAGTGTCGGACGTGTTGGCGACTACATATGTAGGTCTTCATGTAAATGGCGCGCTTAACATAGACACATGTTGTGTACAATGACGTCATAATGTGACGTGATTGTAACTATGTATGTCAAAACTGTAACTCAAAAATTATTTTGACGTGTTTCTGTATGTTTTTGTATCATAAACTATCACAGTTAACTTGAATACCAGAGAGGTCTGAATTAGATCCTGGTTGATATGACAGTAAGTAGAAAATAAAGTTGGAAAATTTGGACCTACTTTGTCCCAGTTACCTAGCGAACCTAATAACACCTTTCATTCATCATTTCTATATGTAAGGAGAATTTATAACAATCCACGTTACTGCTGAAATATTGGCTGCAAATAACATTTGTGTGTGTTATGTTATAAATAGGATCTTGCATTCGTGTTCATGATTATTGGATTTATTAAATTCGTCTTTTTAAAACGATAAAAAAACTCGCTAAAGCTCGTTTTTTATCTTTTAAAAAGACTCATTTAATAAATCCAATAATCAAGAACACTCATGTAAGATCCTCTATGTAATTTATCACAATGGTTTCAAAATACACCATTCTATTATTGTAAAAACGTTTAGTACCTAGTTATAGTCTACTTTCAGTCCGAATGATCGCCCAGCCGAATATACATTTACTCCCCTTGTCATTGAATCAGTTGCGTACAATATTGTGCACTGCTAACATATGGCGCAATCATGCAGACGCAGTACCGACGAATGACCCTCACAGGTACGTATTTTAACCCCTAGGTTGAGAGGAGGTGTGGGTGGGAGACACGGAAAAGCGTCTCTGAAATTTCCGGATGGGACCGGGATTTGAACCCCGGTAATCCGGACTGATAGCCAAGCGCGTAACCACTAGACCACCGCCGCCTACGCCACTTACAAATGCAAATGATCATTAACAGGATTCTTAAAACCAGGTGGTGGCTTAATGCAGGACAAACGTGATATATATATATATATATATATATATATATATATATATATATATATATATATATATATATCCTACAGTGGCTTTCTGTATCACTTTTGCTCTGCATTCAACAACCACCAGGCTTTCAAGACTTCTATGTTCAATAAACAATAGATCGCTTAAGACAGTGCAGTGCTCCCTCCCTACAACGGCCCTCTCAATAACGAGTCCCTCCTTACAACAACGCATGTCACTGTTTCCGAAACAACAAGGCTTGAGCAAAAACTTTTTTCCATCGTATTTTCTTTATTCCTACATCAAACCCTATGTTGTGACCACTCTTTAGAATCGTCACTTTGTGACGATTCTAAAGAGTTGTCAGAACATAGGGTTTGATTGAGACATACCTTTATTTCTTGAAATACACCTTATCTGGGGATCTGAAAACAAGCTAATTATGTTTGATTTACCCTCCCAATAACAACTCCCTCTGAACAACACATACATTCTTCGTATCCCAAAGGGTGTCGTTGTAGAGAGGGAGCACTGTATATACTGTATATAACAAGTTTGCATTGAACCCTTGGTATTTGTAAATCCATGTCATAATATCTGCAAAAACCCTGATCTATTGCATTTTAGTTACTTCTGAATCATACAATAGTTTGAGATATTGTTGACCAAGTATCAAACAGCTTGGATACTGATACGATGCCTGGTAACTAGGCGTCTCATCTAGATCCTAACTGTTTGACATGTTCTGCCTGTTGAGCTAAGCACAACCACCATTATTCAGACATCTAATCATTTAAACACACAAGGTGAAGTTTATCAGTTATTTCAGAGAGAGGGAAATCTGAATGTAGCATACATAACACACTTAACTTGTCAAGTATGTCTGTTGTAAGTAACAAAGGGTATATTGTTATGTCTGATAGTCGTTTGATATCATCTGTGAATATGTCAACATCTTTACTAACGGTATGGGTCCAGATTAAACGCCAATGAGATCAGCATGCCGTCAGAATCTAAACTTGTTGATATCGTGGTTATATAGGAAAGAAATAAATACTATAAATGAGGCGAGCGAGACACTATTACATTATGAAAGCGAAATGGTTAGCGTTTAGTCTGCTATGGATGGATCTGTGTTTACTTCCACAACACTTTGGATTCAGATGAGACGGGTAGTATTTCGTCGTCTCATTCGGCTACAAACTGTTAAACACTCTGCTAGCGTTGTCTGTTAAAAATGCAGAATAAATCAATTTCTAAAACTGAACAGGCGACATTTTCGAATTATTTTCTACTAAAATTAATTTAATCAGCACGTTGAATGGTTAATATATGTTACATGTGTCAAGTATACACCCATGAGAATTGTACCTATGATATTGTACTTTGTTAATTTCTCACAATCGAGTGATTAATGCATGTTACACGTGCTGAGTAGACACATATGAGAACATAACTTATGATGTACTTGCTGGATTTCACATAGTCGAGCGACTTATTTATGTTGCACGTGATGAGTAGACACATAGAAGATAAATGATGTTGTACTCTATGAAGGCGACCTCTTAAATCCAGAAATGGAAGGAGAACGTCGGATATCTGTACTATTTCATTTTGTTGTACCCTTTATTACTTTTCTACAGTTACTCTCTTTGCAGCTCAATCATTGAGTACACTAGCGATAGGTGGATCGCGACAGTATGTTCAATTAAATGTTGATTTTTTTGTTATACATGCACTTTACCACTGTATTTGCTGTCGCGGTTGTTGTAGATTAGTCGGAGAGGGGATACGTTTATTTACACTGTTTGTCTTTTAGGATTGGGATGGAATAAGTGTGAGTTTGGGCGCCCATAAACCGGTTTACCCCCCCCCCCCCCGGTGACTTTTGTCACTGACCGTTCCAAGGCGGTACTTCCATCTTCCTCCTATTGTATGTTTGTTTTGTCTTTGTGCGTCTCTTTTTGTTTTTTCTACTTATGTACATTTGCTGTTTCCTTGTGTTGCTGTTCGGGCGAGTGTTTGTTCTGTATGTGGTTTAATGCATGATGCGTGTCGATTATACACATAGAACAATTCTTAACGCCTTCAAGGGAATGTTTGGTTCAGCAGGAACTGTATACTGTCATAATAGACCAGACCCTCGTGCTCTGGGTCTACTCTCTAAGGTATGAAAAGACGTTTATAAATAGAATGGAAAGGTATGGCATAATTTATGACGTTTATAAATATGAGGAAAAAGTATGGCGTAATCTAGACGTACTTTATGACTTTTTATGACTTTTTTTTTAATTTGTGGGAAAAGAAGGGCGTAAACTAGACGTACTTTATGACGTTTATTCGAGGAGAAACTGCGATCCTATATTTTCCCGTTCCTTATTCCAGCTGTAATTCCTGCGTTGCTCATTATTCAATATTGCTCAACCCCGTCCTGTGGGTATCTTCTCTTTGCGTATTCGTTACATGGATATTCATGGAGTAACGGGTAAACATTGATATTTTGACAACTAGTAAATCAGTTACTATGCGTCTCATCTCAGGGTGGTTATATGTTTTGTCCCTTCAGGATCATTAGTGTTGGTGTTATTAGTTTTAAAAATTCAATACTGTTTAAGCCGGTGCTAGGGGCATGAGTGTGTTGCACTTTTAGTTAATGAACAGACTGAAAGGGACCGAGTCAGGGGTTTTCTCTTTTTACATTGCTACATTTGCTTTCGACGGATCTCCTACATTAAGAGTATTTATCGGACACTTTGTAAAGTTTAAATCTCAGCTAATATGCCCCATGCTATAACAATGGACCATGATATAAACAATGTTCCATAATATATACAATGGATCTTGAGATAAACAATGAATCATGATGTCAACACTGGACCACGATATCTAAGCTAATATATCCCATGCTATAACAATGGAACATGGTATCTCAGCTAATATGTCCTATGCTATAACAATGGACCATGGTATAAACAATGTTCCATAAAATAAGCAAATGGATCTTGAGATAAACAAAGAACCATGATGTCAACAATGGACCATGGTATCAAAAAATGAACCATGACTAACGATGGACCGTAATATAAACAATTGACCATGATAACAACAATGGACCATGTATAAATAATAGACCATTATGCCAATAATGGGCCATTATTTAAACAATGAGTCATGAGATAAAAAAGGACCATGTAATAAGCAATTGGCAATGATATAACGGTCTTCTGCAAATGATATAATTTATTCTATAATCCTCTGATCAATAACAGCCCTGTTTGTAAATGTCAACACACATCAATCTGAAAAGTGACACATTAGATCTTTTATTGCCAACATAGAGCACAGTTAGACAGCTAAGGGGGCATGCGTTGATAAACGTTCTAGCTTGTCCTGTAAGATTTAACCTGTTACCACATATTAATGCCTTTTGATGCCTCTTTAAAATCAGGTTTTGAAATAATTGTATTAAATAGAACATTTACTCCTATAAGGGAAATGCTTTATCTGTTATAATGGTTTCAAAACTACACAATTATAATACGCCCCTGTGAGCATGCATCTCGGACAGCTTTAGCTACGGTGTGTACATTAACATACGCTACCGACCGGATATAAACGATTCGAAATTGATCTAACCATGTGATATTGACCTTGAACTGGCATAGGTAAAATATAGGCTCCGCAATCTGTCTGTATTAACCTTTGGGATACGGGACATCCTTGCATTGACATTTGCCTGCCAACAGTGTAAATGAGAGCTCAAGTAAGGGTCTGCACTGTTTGTCATTGAAAATCCCCTAGCCAGTTTAAGGATTTCATCGTGAGTGGACTCTATAGATAAAAAGTGGTGGAATATTCCACTTGGAATTATGAACGCTTGACCTGACACTGACCCTGAAATGTGGCTGGTACAGCTAAAATATAAACTTTGCAAATTGTCTAATTGAGGCAGATATTAATACAACGGGATACAGAAAATATACGCCGGATAAACGACATTATAAACTTTGACAATGACCATTATAAATTATTGCAGTATGATATTTTTGCATATCCGTCGTATGAGCTCAAACAGAGGGACTACATATTGTCGTAAAACATTAGTTCTGCGTATCGTATCATATAACTTGTGTAGCACTTTTAATTACTTCTCATGAATAGACTCAATAACTGTTAAATTTCATTCAAACTGAAAAGCTGCAAGGATATAGATATCATTTTATAAACTAAGAAAATCATTCTCTAAATTTTACCATCGAATTATGTCACTTATTGGCAAGTATAAATGTAACATGGCGATGTAATTTACAAAGTTCACAAACTATTAGGACATACGCATTCGTTTCACTTTATTCATCAGATATGTTCAAACATTTATTAACAAGCCAAAAAATGTGGAAACCGCATTAAAGCCGGATTGTTTTTGTAAGGTCCTTACCAAAGCTATTTGAATACCAAAGCTGAATTCCCTAGCACTCGTCGATCAGAAGTTATAACAAAATGTTAAACGTACATGTATGAGTCATGCAGGAAACACCGCTTACAAAACACAACCGTCCGAACATTACCACAACGACAAATAAGGACTTACGATTAGTTTGATCTTACCACCTTTCGTCAAAACGAGATTGACTGGTCTACATTAGCATACATTGTACCACACTTAACCTACTGCACTGACTGATCTAGACTACCTTATAATAGTAAAGCATTACATACTGAGCTGAATGCAGTTGTCTACATTATCATACCTCGTACTAGTATTTCACCTACTGAGCTTATTGGATGTGTCTCTCTTATGATAGTAGCACATAACCTCTTGAGCTGAATGGACTATATAAGAAATAGTACAGCCCACTGAGGGCCTTGTTGCATTATAGTGACCTACCAGTCAGCCCGAAAATAGTTTAAGGCCCGAAGCCGAAGGCTGAGGGCCTTAAACTATTTTCGGGCTGACTGGTAGGTCACTATAATGCAATTAAGCCCGAAGTGGGCTGTACTATTTCTTATAGTATACCGCATTCCTTTGTTCACGTTAGTATTTTAGCAGTTCTGTGTCGCTCCGTGATTACCTCAGTTTAATAAGTTTTCCCTTCAGCCGTATTAATCTGCAAATCAAATTACAATTATATCTATTTCCTTTACTGAAGTTAAAAAACATTTTAGTATCAATTTATTCAAGCTGAATAATAATCATTATTTTACACAGAATATGTTTTCGAAAAATGCTTTGTTTAAATACATTTCTTGGATTGAAATGTGCAAAACCCAGTAGATCTATCTTTTCAATCTAGAGCCTGGTCGGGTAACTAACTCATCACTGGAGTCGGTGGTCATAGCAGTTATGATGTTAGATTTATAGATTTGAAACAGATGTTCAGTGCATGTAGAATTGAAAGTCAGATCCATCAAACTGATTGGATATGGAGAACTTACAGACCATTTTGAAGTAGTTCACATCAAGATGGATAATGCTCTAATGCATGCATGATGTCGTTGCGCTAATGACGTCATCTGATGACATAATGACATCTGTAAAAACACCACGACGCTGGATCAACATTATTTTCTTTGTAGCTGAATGCATGTAACAAGAATGTGACGTGTATTTCGACACGATAATCTTTGAAAAGGATCCTTAGTGATCGAAATATTAGATCATGCTATTCAAGTATTTATGTATTAATTAATATATAATTTAGAATGACGTAATACATCAACGTGCGTTTCCGTATGCGCGGAAATTACCGAGCACCGGAAATTACCGAGCGCAGCGGTCCATATGTATTGTCCCAGTGGGCACAGTTGCAATTTAGGTATCGGTACGTTTAACATAAGTCAAGGAGGAGCGAATGTGGATAGGTAGAGCCATATGTATATGTATTTATATGTCTCTGGAGTAAGGTATACTATTTATACAATTCATTTACCGGTATGTGCGTTTCCGTGTGCGCGGAAACTATCGGAACTTACCGAGCGTAGCGGGAACTATAATGTTCCAGCGGGCACTATCGTAATTTAGTGACCGGTACATTTACATAAGTAAAGAAGGAGCGTATTTGGATAAGGTATACTATTTCACATTATGATCCAACACATTACCTACTGAGCTTGCTGGATATGTCTACGTTATGACAGTAACATATTACATAACTAAGCTTACTGGATATGTTTACCTAATGACAGTAACACATTACCTACTGAGCTTACTAGACTAGTCTACCTTATGACAGTAACACATTACCTAACTGAGCTTGCTGGATATGTCTACCTTATGACAGTAACACATTACATAACTGAGCTTACTGTATTAGTCTACCTTATGATAGTAACACATTACATAACTGAGCTTACAGTATTAGTCTACCTTATGATAGTAACACATTACCTAACTGAGCTGACTGTATTAGTCTACCTTATGATAGTAACACATTACCTACTGAGCTGACTGTATTAGTCTACCTTATGATAATAACACATTACCTAACTGAGCTTACTGTATTAGTCTACCTTATGAAGTACCACATTACCTACTGAGCTGGCTGTATTAGTCTACCTTATGAAGTACCACATTACCTACTGAGCTGACTGTATTAGTCTACCTTATGATAATAACACATTACATAACTGAGCTTACTGTATTAGTCTACCTTATGAAGTACCACATTACCTACTGAGCTGGCTGTATTAGTCTACCTTATGATAGTAACACATTACATAACTGAGCTTATTGTATTAGTCTACCTTATGAAGTACCACATTACCTACTGAGCTGGCTGTATTAGTCTACCTTATGATAGTAACACATTACCTAACTGAGCTTACTGTATTAGTCTACCTTATGAAGTACCACATTACCTACTGAGCTGGCTGTATTAGTCTACCTTATGATAGTAACACATTACATAACTGAGCTTACAGTATTAGTCTACCTTATGATAGTAACACATTACCTACTGAGCTGGCTGTATTAGCCTCCCTATTTATAGTAACACATTACCTAACTGAGCTTACTGTATTAGTCTACCTTATGAAGTACCACATTACCTACTGAGCTGACTGTATTAGTCTACCTTATGATAGTAACACATTACCTAACTGAGCTTATTGTATTAGTCTACCTTATGAAGTACCACATTACCTACTGAGCTGACTGTATTAGTCTACCTTATGATAGTAACACATTACCTAACTGAGCTTATTGTATTAGTCTACCTTATGAAGTACAACATTACCTACTGAGCTGACTGTATTAGCCTCCCTATTTATAGTAACACATTACATAACTGAGCTTATTGTATTAGTCTACCTTATGAAGTACCACATTACCTACTGAGCTGACTGTATTAGTCTACCTTATGATAATAACACATTTTATCCTGTCACGTGCCTATATTCCTGACGGATAACAAGGTGCCTGATAAACTTTTTGTTATTATGTCAGTAGGTCACATGACCGATGTTAATATGTCAGTTGGTCACATGACCTGTAGCCGAAACTACTTTTTTTTTAAAAAAAAAGTTTTTACCGAGACGCTTATTTCGTGAATACACAAACATACGTCTACCTAGTAGATCTAGATCTACTGAATAAAAAAAGTTTAACAAAGCGAATTGATTTCAATCGATACCCGTTAAACTAGATCTAAATAATTCTTTCACTTCATTCTCTCAAACTTATATTCTTAGACCTAGATCTAGTAGATCTAGATCTAGTTGTCTGTCGCGAAATTACAGTGTTTAGATAAATCCACATCAAGAATCATAAATCGTCTAGATCCTGTATTCTATAGTCAGTTCTATTTTAAATCTATTGGCGTCTATCTCAACCGAGTCTAGAATTGAAATGTTATTAAGCTAGCCTTGACTTTTCTATTCTAGACGAGGTTTAGATCAGCTTGTCTCAAACATCAAGTGACAGGTTCTTTTTCTCACATAACCAACCGGGGCAACCGTTTTGTTTTGAGCATTTTTTCAGTGGAATTCCAGTGACGTAATAACGCCTTTATAGTGACGTCATCAACAGTCTAGAGCCAGTAGAGTCGGGTATACTTTGCGGTGCATTTTGTGGTACATTCGGTACAAAATAAAATAATTTTATATTTTGCTGTCGTGACAAGGATAAATAGAATATTTGGTCCCTAGCTTTGAATGAGAAATGTTATCTGGCTCGGCTTCTGAATATATCAGGTTCGCCTTCGGCTCACCTGATATATTCATCCGCCTTGCCAGATAACATTTCTCATTCAAAGCTAGGAACCAAATATTCTCTATATCTACTGAGCTTACTGTATTAGTCTATTTATATACAACAGAGAAAGGGTGAAATAAATACATGTATGAATCATCGAAAGGGTTAAATTGGTCACTCCTAGTAATATATTGCAAATATACAGAATCTTAGTGCCAACTCTTTCACTGCTGATCCAACTTGAACTAAAATTGATACACAGTTTGGATTCAGATATAATACCAAGTAACTGTCTGACCATGATCCAAACTGTTTACAACTTATGACAATTTTGTCATAGGTCAAAATGCCTAAAACTGATGTCAAATGACAAATCTGAACCAGACGACATTACAGATCTATCTGAAAGGGTGAAATAGCCTACTTGATTATGCGGTAACCAGGAGAGTTTTAAGCATCATGTAACAACCTAAGTGCATTACTGGTCAGTGCTGTAATTTCTGATGTGAAGAAGTCTATTTAAAAGTATAGTCCCAGGCTGGAGCCATTTGTTAGCCCGGGGATCATAATGTGAACAACCGTGGTAGAGGTCTATTAGGTGATACTTCATACCAAATATCTAAGTTCTAGTGTATGAGGTTTCAGAGAAGAAGTTTTTTTTAAATGTTTTCCTATAAAAGTCTATGTGAAACTGATAAGCCCCGGGGCGGTGCCAGTTTTAGCCTGGAGTCAGCCTGTTAGAAGACCATTCGATTATGCTATATACAAATATCAAAGCTCTAGGATTTATGGTTTCAGACAAGAACATAAAAAAAACTGATGAGCAGTGGGGCGGGGCCATTTTTGTTCCGGGGTCATGATTTGAACAAACTTGATAGAGGACCCTACAAGGTGCCCCCTAAGATGCATTTCCATGAAATTTATTTGAAATTGAAGTGAATGAACAGACGGACAGACGGTGGACAGGCGGTCACCTTGAGCCATAAGCTCAGGTGAGCTAAAAGTAAACGGACAGATGGACAGACGAACAGATAGATATACAGACGGACAGAGGGACGACGGATGGTCAGTGGTCACATCAGCTCACCTCGAGCCTTCAGCTCAGGTGAGCTAATAAGAGGAATTTCGTCTGTGTAGATATGAAACAATTGTGATAAATAGAGCAGTTGCACATAGAGAGCAAATGCTTTATCTATCATATTCAACATAGCATGTGTTCCTAACTTTTAGGCAAGTTTAAGGCAAAAGTAATGCAGATAGCCTTTACTGTAACTTTTTGCGTTACTTTTGACCTGCAATAAGCTACTTACCACCTGCCTTGCAGATCAATTAACTATAATATGTTTCAGATTATTTTGTCGAGAGTCTAGGACAGGTTCTACTTACGTACAGCTAAATATCATTAATATGGTATCTTTGACATATGAGTAACAATCTGCTCTGTATGATTACAAAAGGAAATTTAGAACCATACTATGTGCAATGTTAATCCTTTACTTCATAAATACGCCTTTGCAAAAAGAGTAGACCAAGATCAGACTTTTCCGATAGGAGCCTACTAATCAGTGTCTGCTCAGTTTGCTTATGACATGACATAGATATGAGTCTACAGTTTCTGTCACTGGAAAATATTCCTGTTTCCATGTGCTAGTTTAACAAATTAATCTAACTGATATTAACAATGGTATTAATTCTAACATGAGTATTCATGGAGTAAAGGGTTATAAATTATATACCAGTATGGATTCGTATTTTAAACATTTTAGATGTCTAGTGATCACACTTACAAAGTGACAAGCTGCTATGCATCCTGGCAAGGATATGTGCATGACAGCAAGATATTCAGAAGTTCTGCTTTATGTGCAAAATGTGAGAATGGTAAGACGAGATTAATGAAAATAAAGATATTAATAGGAATTACATTTAGCATGTCAGCTGTTAATAGGAATTATTTAATAGGATTTACGAGTAGCATGTCAGCTGTCAATGGTGTATTACGAGCCAGGTGCAACTGAAAAACAACGCCAGCAACAAGCTTTACATACTTTATTAAATTGAAATGACAAGTTGAATAAATACTTAAATATCTGTTGTATAAAGTCCACTTGAATAATACAACACTCGCACTTTAAATAATCCAGTGATTCTATCAGTATCCAAACTATTCACAAGTACACTAGTAATAAACTGATGTTTGCCAAAAGATCCAAGACAAAATCAGTGAAGTTTGAGTTATGCATATATATACTATGTTACCATTCTAGAAGGATGTTGAACAACCATAGACTTTCAACATATCACATGTCTACTTGTTTACAATAAAATTACTAAATATAGACTTTCTGGAAATTTCTGTCCACAAAATAAGACTCATTGTTTACCAATGGATTACCAAATATATATTTCAAGTACAATCTTTATATTTAGATACTATATTCTTTGAATATTTTCTTTAATATTCAATGACCTTCTAGAAGATTCTGAGAACATCTAAATGCTCTATAGATACATTCATACATTTCAAAACATTTAAATACTATGTTAACATCAAATTCAAATTACAAACATGTTTAAATAACAGTTGACAATAAAGTCTCTTAAACAGTTGTGTTAAGAAATGCCGAAAGAAGATTACATTTGAATGAAGTTAAAGGTGGTATTCTACCTCTGAAATTTGAAAAAAATAGCTATTATCCATTCAGTGTATGAAGTATATTAAATGCTCAGGGTCTTCACTATTTATGGTAAATTAATTATGGTAAATATGTTATTTGATAATATTTCAACAAAAAACTTTTAACAGCGTTAATAAAATCTTTTCTGTGTTTCTTTCAAGGCCTATACACTGGTGTGTTGATGGGAGACTCGGGATACCGCTGTCGGCACTTTCTGATGACCCCATTTATATCCTCAAACAATCCAGAAAAGTCAGATATAACGAAACTTTGTCTAGGACACGTTCCCCATAAAACAGCCCTTTGGAATATTGAAAAGACGGTTTCAGGTAATTTACAATATTTTTTAAATTTTTATAACAAAGTAACTCATACTGGCATATTTGCATATTTACGCGTTGACATGTTGATGTTAAGTTTTTTTAAACCTTTTACATAACAATGAACATAAAGCCTATAAAACATGTACTAAATAATGGTAACAGGTCAAAAATAGTCATTCAATGACTGGCAATTCAGAGTTTAAGCGTGACAAGTAGAATATTTAAATCATACTCTTCTAGCAAATTTTGAAATATAAATAGAACAATCACTACAGGTGGTGAAACTTCCCACACACAGCAGCCTTGATCGTAAATCCCAATACCTGGACCAAGCTACCGCTGGACAGGGCGATTCCGGTATACCCCATCAAACAATTTTTGTTGAGGTATAAAAACCAAGAGTACTGACGAGCTAAAAAAATTCCGTATAAATATTCAGATGTAATATAATAAGATTTTTGTTTCATTTCCCCATTTTGAAATGCAGATATGTCCAGAACAAGCAGCAACCAATAGAATAGCAAGAGGTGTTCTCCACAACATTGGGATTTTAACCCTTCGCTTGCTATCACGCCAATATACCTACCTGTAAATAGTGAAGATCCAGATGAGACAGCTCCTACAGAAGCTGTCTCATCAGGGTCTGCACTATTTACAAGTTGATTGTGTAACCATTGCTCTCCACAACAGTGATTGCACAGCGATATACTTGTACACAGTGAAGATATATGTAATTATACAACAGGGCATTGGTAAAGAAGAAGAACTGTTTTTTGTTTTAATTCAGCAAGCGAAGAGTTAATACATAATATAATGCAACAACGTGGGGACATCGAAATAGAACGTCCTGTTATTCTTCCTGATGGCGATGGTGGAATTATGAGAGATCATATTGTCCAGAACTATTTTAGTTAAATACAACTTTTATTATCGAAATTTACCTCTCATTAGTAAATATAATTGCAATCTACGGACATTACTGCGACAAGGCATTTCTCAACCAGAATTTTATGGGGATGTTATCTACAAACTTAGGAAAATTCGGGGTCATATCCATTTTCATGATTTGTTTATAAAACGCATAAAAATTTTTAAAAAGAAAGGTTATGATCCTATTATATTGCAACACACTGCATGTTTGGTTATCGACCCTTTTACAGTCGGTAGCTACGCTTCCCTCTTTGCTTGCGCGATGACAGGCCGAGGGTAGTACTCTATGATGGTATACTCTTAAACTTGGATACAGGAGGAGCTTACCAGACTCATGTATTATTTTTTCCCTGTCGTGCCCTTAACGGCTTACCTGCAGGTGCTCTGACTTCAGCAAAGCCATTGAGTACATATTTGACGGATTGTCACAGTTATTATGCTATGTTTTACATGTTGTCCTGTGTTCACCGTCGTCTATGTTGTGGGTAAGTCCAGCGGGGATACCTTTATTTACAATATTTGTAAAGCTAGGGTGACTTTGAGAGAAGTGTGAGGTTAGGA
Source organism: Azorinus chamasolen (assembly GCA_963576725.1). NCBI lineage: Eukaryota > Metazoa > Mollusca > Bivalvia > Cardiida > Solecurtidae > Azorinus > Azorinus chamasolen. Next base: position 51,731,790 of record OY755250.1, on the reverse strand, counting down.
CGTCCGTAAACCGGTTTAAACCCCCAGTGGTGTTTTTGCTGCTGACCGTGCCAAGGCGGTACTCTCTTTGTCACCCTTCCTTTTGTTTGCATTGCGTCTTTTTGCTTGTGGTTTGTTTTCATGTTGTGGAACGTTTGTCCCTGTTTCTTGTATGTCTTTTGGTGTTTTCTGTGTTCATTTCGTATGTGCGTGTGCGTATGGGTGTGTGGTTGTGTGTGTGTGTGTGTGTCATGCTGTCTATCGGTGTTTTGGTGGTAGCTGCGTCTTGCATGTGGCTTTGCCTGCTTGACTTTACTACTTTTCCAATTAAACAGAAATATACAAGGAGTCTTAGTTTTTATCATTATTAGTAGTGTGATATATAGTGTTTCAAGCATAACTCATACATCTACTTGAATCAGTCCAAAAGAATGTCTCAAATATCCATGATGTTATTACTTTCTTAGACGAATGTTCATTAATTGACTGGTTAAAATTGTTTTAACCAGTTACTGAATGAATATTCATGAAAGGGTTAAAGACTCAGATACTTTTGCAAAAAGATTGAATACATTATTAAGCGATTTTCGTAAATATAATTCAATATCTAAAGAACATGGACAAAGAGCACTGATTTTTATCATTCTTGAAAAAGAGAGAACGTTTGTATGTGGTGTTCCCTGCATAACTCATACCTTTATAAATGCATAAAAACTATCTAATTTATATTCATGATGGCATTACTTTCTTACATAAATGTTCATAAAGTTACCAGTTGAGGTTGTTTTAACATGTTACTTCATGAATAATCATGTAATAAAACTAAAACATTATGAACACACGGTTATTTGGTCATGAGATAAAATGCCGAATTGGATATATACATATATATTATTATATAAGCAAACAAATCAAAGTTTGATCAAATAGTTATCATTTATTCCTCATCAGCAACCACCACACCGAATTCTGCCTTTAATTTCAGTTGGAAATGAATTAGTTTATGTTTCAACATACTGACTTCCAATTTTAATTTTTGTTTGGTCAATTCGTGTAAATCTATGTCATTGTTCAAGCGTTCATTGTCCAACTCTATGTTCTTCAGGTTTGCCTCGTCTATCTTATCTTTCGTTGTTTTCTTCCTTGGCCAAGAGCATACTGTTAGATCCTCATTCACAGGGCTTGTTCTGAGCTCTAAAAGGTACAAAATAAACTGTGCACCATTCTTATACTAATTATGTACATGTATATGATACGTGATATTTAATTTGTAGTCACAAATTCTATAAAAGTCATATACAGTAAAACCCCGCTAATGCGACCACTTAATAAACGGTCAATGGCGTCGTTTAATGCAGGTGGTTGCTTAATGCAGGACGAAAACTATGCAGAAAGCTCCCAAAGGAGCTTTCTGCATAACTTTCGTCCTGCATTAAGCTACCACCTGCCTTTGCCACCAAGAATTATGCCCTTTTTTGGTGGTCGCATCAGCGGGGCTTTACTGTATCTTGAATACTTACTTTATCTGAATTTTGCACTATTCAAAAACTAAAACATAGGATAATGTTAGTACAAAGATCATTAGCAAATATTGTAAGTTCATCAGTGGGGTCATTGAGTCCCGCCCATGAGTTGGGTCCAAACAACTTTTAGACCAAATCGGACAATTCTAGATGACATCGGAATTTTATATTTAGGCAAAGTGGGTTCAGATGAAATGGGATGTTCTCGTAACGATATAAAACTCTATTTTCTTTAGACAAAAAATGAAATTCCACCGAACTACAGAAGAATAAATAGTATAATTATTTAGCTAGTTTACTTTAATATTTGCAATACTAAAATGATGCATTACTTTCAGAAAATCGTCTAAAAGAGGAAACGCCAAAATATGTCTTTCGTTGGGAAAATTAGGGAAAATGGGTCTTGATAACTTATGGTTGTCAGTCTTGAAATATTACCTTTAATGTTTTATTAATATATTCATGTTTATAAAATATATTGTGAATTATGTTTGAAAGAATGAACTTTCTACAAATTTATTTTTACAAATAACATGTATATATGGTAAACACATTAAAACTACAATTTTGTGATTATAATTATACAGTATTGTGCAGTTTGTAGGGAAACAACAGTAAACATACCTATGAGAAATGATCTGGTTATAAATGTGTAAAATAATAAATAAATGATTCGGCCATTTCTATTCTGCGCTCTGAGCAATATTACACACGAAGTGTGGCCAAATGCCCGTCAATGTTACACTACCCCCAGATGTCAGTTATCGTAGTGGTCTTTTGTCTTTTGTACCCAGCAGAGAACAATGATTATTATAATGGCCATAAATCATCCCCAATCATGTATTTTATCTATTTTTATTACAGTTTCATCACAGCAGTGTACATGTATATTTGTAGCTGTGGTAACATAACATTCAACGGAAATTCAAGATCAATCATGGTGGCGTCAGTAAGGTCATGGTGTCTCGAAGTTAGTTTTGGGCAATATGTAGGTAATAATCAGTAAAACTCTACAAAATTCGTCCAATTAACGATTCAATAATCCAGACTTACTTCTTTCCTATGAATTTACGGTCAATGTTTTCATGTTCAAAATTGGCGAAAAGGGTCATGTTTACTGAAAATCCCTGTTATACTATTAACCTAATTAAAACTCACTTCATGAATATAAACCATTCTCTACACGTTCCTGTTCATTTCGATGCAAATATAGTAGACCCAGATCATAGGCATTAAAACAAAATTACAAACTGCGTAGATCCAGATCGGACAGGTCCTGTTGTAGCTCTCTGATGATGGCCTGGTTTGTTTTCTAATGGCATAATGAGCCGGTAGGTATGGTTGTACATTTATTACCATAGCCAAAGTTTCCTGTGTCCATGTGTCATTACAAAACATATCGATAAAAATCTCTGACACGAATATTCACGGAGTAAATGATTTTTTTTCAAAATGTTAAGTTTTCAAAGGGATCATTGCCCTGACAGAAACTACAGGATAAGATCAACTTAATTTCATCAGCAAACACGGCAGAACCTGATCAGACATGAACTGTCCGATATTTATCTACTCTATTGATAAACGTCTGTGAAGCCGTTTGTATAACAAGAGAAGGATTGGGGTGTTTGTTTGGTGTCCGCTGTCAGCAGTGCTAAATGGTGTTTTTGTTTTTTCTCTAATGAATATATACCAGTGCATATCAAAATATATGTGATAGCGTTACGTCACACTGAAGCCATGAGTTATGTTATAAAAATATATATTGACTAGGCACTTGGGCATAATTTTACGCATGCCAATAGTGTATATAGTTAAATGTATCGCTGGACTTTAGAAGTCCATGTAATAATATCAGTTTAGGTAACCTCACATGTTTCTGTATTTAGCCGGATTGCTCGCAATCCTGGCTTATAGATTGGCGAATGCCATCCGTGCCATCCGTCCGTCCGGCCGTTCGTCCGGTTGACCTTTTTGGTTGTGTTAGTTATAGCCAAAGTATAACACCTACAGTAACCAAACTTGGCATGTGGGTTCAGAATGAGGGTCACATTACATGCAATGTTACTATGACCCCTTTATGACCTAGTTTTTACGCTTCATTGACTTAGATCCAGGTTAAACTTTTTGTTTGTGTTAGTTATAGCCAAAGTATAAAACCTACAGTATCCAAACTTAGCATGTGGGTTCAGAATGAGGGTCACATTACATGTCATAGGTTAGCAGGCTACTATGACCTCTTTGTGACCTAGGTTTTGCACTTCATTTACTTAGAGAATTTCAAGGTTGACCTTTTTGTGTGTGTTAGTTATACCCAAAGTATAACACATACAGTAACTAAACTTGGCATGTGGGTTCAGAATGAGGGTCACATTACACGTCATAGGTTAGCAGGTTACTATGACCCCTTTGTGGCCTAGTTTTTTCACTTCATTTACTTAGAGAATTTCCAGGTTGAACTTTTTGTTTGTGTTAGTTATAGCCAAAGTATAATACCTACAGTAACCAAATATGGCATATGTGTTCATAATCAGGGTAACCTTACATGTCATAGGCTAGTAGGTTATTATGAACCCTTTGTGACCTAGTATTTACGCTTCAATGACTTAGAGATTTTCCAGGTTGACCTTTTTGTTTCTGATCAATAACTTATTAACGACTTGGTCTAGAATCTTCAAACTTGATGTGGTGGTTGGTCATGACAACTAGATGACCCCTGTTGTTTTTGAGTTCACTAGGTCAAAGGTCAAGGTCACCATGACAATAACTGGTCAAATGGTTTCCAATCAATAACTGCTAAAGGTTTTGGCTTAGGATCGTCAAATTTGCTGTGGTGGTTGGTCATGACAACTAGATGATCACTCTTGTTTTGAGGTCACTAGGTCAAAGGTCAAGGTCACCATGACCTTAACTGGTGAAATGGTTTCTAATCAATAACTGCTCAAGGGTTTGACTGAAGATCTTCAAACTTGTTATGGTGGTTTGTCAAGACCACTAGATGACCCCTTATATTTTATGTCACTAGGTCAAAGGTCAAGGTCACCTTGACCTTACCTGGTCAAATTGTTTCCAATCAATAACTGCTCAAGGGTTTGGCTTAGGATCTTCAAACTTGCTGTGGCGGTTTTTCATGACAACTAGATGACCCCTGTTTTGACGTCACTAGGTCAAAGATTAAGGTCACCATGACCTTAACTGATGAAATGTTTTTTTATTAATAACTGCAAAATGGTTTGGTTGCAGATCTTCAAACTTGCTGTGGTGGTTGGTTATGACCACTAGATGACCCCTTTAGTTATTATAGTCACTAGGTCAAAGGTCAAGGTCGCCATGACCTTAACTTTTTAATGTTTTCAGACCAATAAATGATTAGTGGTTTGGCTTAGGATCATTAAAGGTGCCGTGGTGATTAGTCATGACCACTAGATGTCCTCTATAGTTGAGGTCACTGATCAAAGGTCAGGGGGTCTGGGGGTATACATGTTTTACAAACGTCTCTTGTTTTGTACGCTTCAATGAATTTCTAGGTTGACATTTTTTACAAGTGGGGTCATAATAAGGACCTCATTACACGTAATTGGAATATGTTTAACTATTTATTATGCCTTCAGCATTTGCTGATGCAGAAATGTATAATGATTGACTGCTCATCTATATCACTTGAATCGGCAATCCGGTCATACCGACATTGGCGGTTTCTTGTTTCAGAGATGAAACCATAATTCTAGTTTTTGCTACATCGATATTTATTCAGGTCTTCAGAATATAGTCTGAAAGTGGGAGATCAAATCATTTTCTCTGGAAAGGAACAAAAGCGTTGATTGTTACGAGATGGACCATTTGTTACAAATACTCTACCCTACCACAGAATAGCGGATCGAACAGCAAATTACTAATCATACAAATAATGTAAAAATTCTGCAGGAATCCATTTATGTCCGTTTATTACTCAAGTAAAAGGTGTGTATATTAACGGAATACTAAGAAAGTTGATGGATATTTAAGGGAAATAATATTGTTTTATGAAACCATATTTCTTTCTCATATTTTAAAAAGCGCTCTTAATATTTTTCTTGTATTAGGTTGCACTATACAACAGTATTGATTCAGTTCGCTAGATGTATGCAAACGTTAAGGAAACACTACAATGATATATTACTAAAATAATAAGCCGTTGCGGATTAGGCAATCGAAAACCTACTGGTGGTCACTTTAGTTTTATGACGTTTATGTCGAAGGTTGTAATTATAAATGAAAATTATAACTTAATGAATGTGAATTAGAGAAGACGAACATAATTACAAAAACAGATACACGAAATACAATGTACCTGCCAAAGAGGTTAATACGAACGTAATTGCATAAATCATATAACAATGGCAGTTAATTATTCCATTGTATGAGCATAATGATTATACGTGAAACCGCACTATATGGTCATATTTAACCACAAATGCTACGATAAATGTGTTATAATATAATTGCGAGCGCGCATTACATCTTGGTTTCTGCTGTGTATTGTCGTGTGTCATTTTCAAATTCCCTGCCTGACTTTTATTATATTTCATAAAATAGATAATGATTTTTTAATAGAAAATAATCATACCTTCTTCATTGCATTTATCGCCACGCCATCCTACCTTGCAGCATCCAAGACAATCGCCATTTACATGGTTACAGCCACGTGCACAATGTATGTTACAACGTTTTGAGCATCGATTCCCATAGGTTCCATATTGGCATTCTATTTATATACGAATACAAACAATATTATTAACCATAATTAACAATGATGTAATTAAGAATTAACAAATATGTAGCTATGCATCATCACGTATTAAATCACAGTTAGGAGTTGACTTCCTTTTGTTTGCCTTGCGTCTTTGTGCTTGTGGTTTGTTCATGTTGTGGAACGTTTGTCCCTGTTTCTTGTGTGTCTTTTGGTGTTTTCTGTGTTCATTTCGTGTGTGTGTGTGTGTGTGTGCGTTTGGGTGTGTGGTTGTGTGTGTGTGTCATGCTGTCTATCGGTGTTTTGGTGGTGGTTGCGTCTTGCATGTGGCTTTGCCTGCTTGACTTTACTACTTTTCTATTTAGATAAAAACTAATATTTCTCGGAGAATACGGCAAACCCGGAAGTTTGTCAATTGTCAATATTACGCCATTTGTGCCGTTAAAATTACTCTACAGGACTTCCAATAATGACGTTGTACAAGTAAAGGGCCAAGTCTCACCAGAACCCAACAATACCAAGTCAGAAATGCTCCGCCTTTGACATTGAAGTGAAAACTATTTCATATACATAATCTCTGCAACTTCTATGCCAACGTTTGAACATGGAACATAATTTCGCCTTTGGCGGATGGAAATACAGCGCGAGTAGTTCATTATCACGGATTAAAACACGTCATGTTCCTCGGTATTCTTTGTTTATAGGCAGTAGGTTCAGAGTCATGTTAGACTCTTGTTTGTTTTTTTCAAAGTCAGTTTACAGGAGGTATATTCCATTTTGAAAAAAAGACGTAATGGAAACAACTGGTTCATAATCAGATCAGTCATCGCCTTTACAAATAAACAGGGTGTCCCAAAAATGCAATCCAAATTCAATTCCTTTTTTCTCTAAATATATTAAACCGATAGACTAGTTTTATATACCAGTTTTTAGGTAAAATAGTGGTTCACATTTGTGTATATTTACAGCTTCCATTCCTTTATAGTTATTGAGATATTGCGTAAATACATAAGACACCCTGTTATCGATTTTCTCAGAAATAGGGTTATGGATATAAAAAGTACATTTGAAAAGAATTGAAATGTGCATATCATATAATTTATTCATCGCAATATGTGTCACCAATGCTTATTGAAACAAAATAACTTGTAACAAATGTAAAGTTATGTAATACAATTGTAAAATATTACATTTAAAAGAAAATATAACTTCTGAATAAGTCCATCAAATGTGATCCCATTTAATTAACTTAAGTCCTAATAAATCTGTATCACAGAAATACTTAGAGTATAACATGTAGTAACACGTTATACCAGTAACGTAGTTTATAAGGCACTTGCTGTAAAATAAATTTGTATAATGTTCAGTGGCCACCAGCACCATTTAGATTCAAACAGGGTTGAGCCCCTTTGCACATTGAACACACAATCCTTCTTGTCATAATTGTGTGCTGCAGAGCAGTTATCTCGCTAGCTGTGATGCAACGACCGCGAAACATGTTCCCAAGGATGCTCGTTTGTCTTGGAGAACCTACGGAATTGCCACTTCGATCTCCTGATCTGACAACACTGGATTTTTCCTTTGGAGTTATTTGAAAGGCAAGGTTTATATGACAGTGCTAGCATATCTGAATGTCATTCAGGCCAGAATAAGGCACCAAGTTATTTTCAAATGTACTTATTACACCTATAACCCTATTTCTGGAAAAATTGAAAACAGGGTGCATTCAGTAATTACGCAATATCTCAAAAAGTATAAAAGCATTTTACACAAATGTGAACCACTGATGTACCTAAACACTGGTATATACACCTTGTCTATCGGCTGAATAACATTAGAGTAATATTGAATTGATATTGGGTTGCATTTTTTCTGGGACACACTGTAGTGAAAACAAGATAGATTTGGTTTTAATAAAGATTAGTAAAACACGAATAGTTACTGGAAGGCCATCATATTTATAACACAACAGACGATACGAGGTACAATCCTTTCCAATACTCTTTGACCTATGTTTAACTTCTATTACGTTTACATGTTTAATTATAAAAATTAATTTGCATTTGATTGGCATGTTCCTGAAAGAAGGTTTTGCCGATGTGATGTAAAGTGCAACCAAATAGGATAGATCCTAATCAGATGACAGTTAGGGCAAATAGCCATCTCCAAATATCTCAACCCTGATCAACTACATGTAGAAGGTTTGATATTGGCCACACCACGGCCAGGGTCTGGATTACAAAATGTGTTTTACAAGATTAACTGGAGGTTTAAACCGGTTTTTGGGCGCACAACCTCGCACTTAGTCCATTCCCATCCTTACAGACAAACAGGGTAAATAAAAATATTCCCTCTCCGATTAATCTACAACAACAGCGATAGAAAATACAGGTGGTAAATTGCATGTAAAACGGAAACATAGTTAAGTGAAACTAACTTGATCCTGCTATCGCTAGTGTACTCGATGATTGAGCTTCAACCAGATTAACCGTAGAAAAGTAATAAAGGGTAAAACAAAAACTAGATCCGATCAAGATCCGACGTCTTCCTTCAGTTTCCGGATTGAAGAGGACGTCTTCATAGATTACTAAGCATTTTCCGTCGGCGTACATGAAAAGAAGGCAGCGTGATTGCCAACTGTAAAGGGTTTGACAACCAGACATGCAGTACTATAGGAGATTGCCCCTTTTTAATAAATTGTTTAACATAGCATATGTCGAATAACTTTACGAAGCTCGTAAATCACATCATATTTTTGTGCTGATTGATGTCCATTGCAACAGAAGTCTAACAATAAGACATGTATAAATGAGTCCGACAAAGTCCTATGACAGGTGATCGTTTAACTTTCAGTGATTTGTATTTACCTTTGTAAACAGTTAGGTGCCAGATGAGACGCTGGGTAAATCGGCGTCCCGTCTGGATCAAAACTGTTTAATACTTTGACATTTGGTTATTAAAAAGAAAGTGGAAAACAATGTACTTTGGGATTTGAAGCAGCAGACAGTATTTGCATACGACAGTAGTTCAGATGAATAAGGTCACCTAATGGGATTCAGATGTTATAAACGTCTGAGTTTAAATCTGAGTAGTCAATTTGCATTTATCTGACAGATCAAATTTGGCACGAGCAGAACGATGTATAACATCGGGGACTCGTAATACATAGGCACATGCTTGTATGTTGCCGAATAGTCGTAAATTAATTATAACTGATAAACTTCTTAAGCAAGGTTACAGATGTCATAAAATTCGGAAAGTGTTTTTTCTAAATATAATTAACGAAATTTACCTCTCATTAGTATACATTATTGCAATATACGTTACTGCAACAAGGTATTTATCATATAAAATTCTATGGTAATGTTATCTATAAACCCAGGAAAGTTCGAAGTCATATCCTTTGTCATTATATGTTTATTAAACGCAATAAAACATTTAGAAATAAAGGATATGACCCCATAACATTGTAACGCACTGTATGTTTGGTTATTGACCCCTTTGCAGTCAGTAGCTACGCTTGCCTATTCGCCTACACGATGACAAACCGAGGGTAGTACTCTATGATGGAATACCCTTAAAACAAGAAACCGAATGAGCTCACAAGACTCGTGTTTTAACTTTTCTCTGTCATGCCTTTAAAACGGATCCCCTGTAGTTGCCCTGACTTCAGCAAAATCATTGAGTACATATTTTACGGACGTTTAGATTTGTTGTCATGCTATGTTATATATAATTTCCTGTGCGTACCGTCTTCTATGTTGTGGGATAGTCTGGTAGGAATACCTTTATTTACACTATTTGATGAGCTAGGGTGACGTTGAGATAAGTTTGAGTTAGGACGTCCGTGAACCGGTTTAAACATCAAGTGGTGTTTTTGCCACTGGCCGTTCCAAGGCGGTACTCTTTTTGTCACCATTGCTTTTATGTTTGTTGGGTGTCTTTGTGTGTGTGCTTTTAATCGTGTTTGATGTTTTCATCTCGTGTGGTGTATATGCGCGCCTGTGCGATGTTCTGTGTATGTGTTGCTTGCTCTATGTTGATGTTTTGGTGGTGGTTGTGTTTTGAATGTGTCTTTTCCTGCTTGACTTTACTACTGCTTTAGTTGTAGAAGTTTCGCAAATAGTTTGTACCAACTAGACACTTAACACACATGCTGTCATCTGTCAAAACAATATTAGTGGTTGGCAATATGCAAGATATTGCTATTGAAACAGCAGTGAATTATCATACCTTTGGTACAAGTACTACTCTGCCAGCCAGGTTTGCAACCACCCGTACACCGACCGTTTACATGGTTACACATTATTCTGTAGCCGTCAGCACAATTGCTGCTGCAATTTTCTTTGCATTCATTCCCATAGAAACCGTTTTGGCAAGCTGTTACATTAAGCAGAAAAAATGATTTTTTTTTTTCATTTATGATATATAGTTATGCGATATACATTGTATGTAGAATTATGCATTATGGACGTGCTTATAGAAACAAAAACAAAACAAATAGATTTATTCAAACGTTATAGAGACAATGTTGTCGCTGCATATCACCTGGGATTCCTAAAGGGGTCTTAGTCACTATTTAAGTGTTTGAAAGTAATCGCGCGGACAAATATTTCATGTAAAAATTTCAAAGTCCCATAAAAGTACAAAAATGAGTCATGCAGTAAACACCACATACAGAACAAACAGTCGCCCGAACAGCAACACAAGGAAACAGCAAATGTACATAACTATAAAAACATCAAGAGACGCATAAAGACAAAACAAACATACAATAGGGGGAAGATGGAAGTACCGCCTTGGAACGGTCAGTGACAAAAGTCACTGGGGGTACTCTGCAGAAAATCGTCAAACCGGAACAGGAATAAGATGCCCGCGGGGTATAACGATGATTTAGAAAACCAAGGCAGCGTAAATGATTAACACTAAGCACATTGTCGGGAGATGAACGAAATACATTATTAGTTATACAGATCATTGGCGGGGTATCTGACTTTTTGTTTCCTGCTGAGGAAATTCATGTTGCCCGAGTTGTTAGGCGAGGGCTACATGTATTTTCCTCAGCAGGGAATAAAAAGTTAGATATCCCGTAAATTATCTGTAAAACATTTTATTAATACTGCAAAGTTTGATATTTGTAGCAGTTTATTAGCGTTGTTAATGTAGGCGTCGTTTTGCTTCCCCTCAGGGGCCTCATACTGTAAGGTAAGGGCTTGTAATGTCTGTATAATAACCAGCTCATTACAATTGTGGATAGGAAAGGGATCTTCCAAGAGCATTAGTTTCTCAAAGGATTGAAAGAATCAGGCGTTAGTAAAACTTTTAGCGTTAAGCAGACACTTTTTTTAGCATGAAAACGGTTTTAAACATAATTGGCGCAATTCCGACGTCATTTGGATGACGTCAAAATGACGGTTTTATAATATTCAAACAAATGGGCATTGGAAGGAGCGGTTAAACTGCAATTTACAGGTACGTGTACTGTGCATGTGCATAAATAAAATTTGAATCGAATTGGGCGTGGTTTGTTTTTGTAAAAGCGGGGCTTTGTGGGCTAATCGGTACGTGCACAAGCACTTTGACAACATTTGCAGCATCAGAGCAGAATAAGACCTTCGCCACGTATCGGGTTCGTTTACATTGTTATACAACAACTATAATAAAAATGTCTCTCAATGGATAACTTTTTTCCGCCCCAAACGTTTGTTATTTCGTTTGAGAGCGGTTGTTTAGATCGAATCGACGACATGAAGCTAGTCGGCCATTTTAAGTTTGTTGTAGCAATGAAGCGAGGCCTTCGACAGGGGACATTCCATTGTTGCCCATGACTCCGTATATACATCAGAATTTAGAGGGATACACGGCTTTTATACATGGCTAATTGACCAATCAAAATCGAGGATTTTACTTTGCAGTATAATAAGTACTTTAACGAGACTTAAAAACCAATGCAAATCAAATAATAAGTATAATAGTAAGAACAAATGAATGTAGCTGGTGCTACTTGAGAAAGAAACGGGTTATAATACCTTCGGTGCATGTATCGCCTTGCCAGCCAGCAGTGCAATTATTCTCACAATGACCGTCAACATGATTACACTTGCTACTACCACCTGCACAATTGTCGCTACAAATATTTGCGCATCTCCATCCATAGTAACCGTCTTGGCATTCTGTTTATTTAAGAATTTAAGATACATATATTTTACCTTAGAATAATAAAATAATGTTGTTTGCAACCTTAAAATAATTGATTAGTAACTCAATATATAATTGTTTAATAATATTCTTATTGTTATACCACGTTCAAATCGCTTCAGATATATACATTGTATGTACAAAACAGGATACAGGTATATGCAATGCATAATTATAAAACATTTAAAATAAAACATATATAATACTTATATATAGATAATAATAATAATATAATAATAATAATAAACAACTTATTTAGAGCATAGATAGACCAACTTCATCCTTTCCGTACGTTTATCTGTCTGTATCATATTATGCTTTTTATACACTATTTGTAACGCTGGGGTTACTTTCAGAGAAGTCAGACGGGGCTAGGACGTCCGTAAACCGGTTTAAACCCCCATTGGTGTTTTTGCTACTGCCCGTGCCAAGGCAGTACTCTCTTTGTCACCCTTCCTTTTGTTTGCCTTACGTCTTTGTGCTTGTGATTTTGTTCATGTGTGGAGTGTTTGTCTTTAGTAATTGTGTCTGTTGATGTTTGCTGTGTTTATCTCGTGTGAGAGTGTGTGTTTGGGTGTGTGGTTGTGTGTGTATGTGTGTGTCGTGCTGTCTATCAGTGTTTTGGTGATGGTTGTGTCTTGTATGTGGCTTTGCCTGCTTGACTTTACTACTTTTCCATATATTATATTGTGTCAACACACTCAGATCACAAAAAAGCAAAACTTGAATGTAACATTATATGCACAGTGTCAGTACGTCACACAGTTGACACAGAACCAATAGACCAAGGTACACTTTTTGGAATACAATACTACACATAAAATATTGCCTTACATATACATTGTATTAGGAAATTGGGTAACAGAACAGATCAATTTGAAGTACATGCATATAAACTAAGCAATACAGATAAACAACTGCAATATGCAACCCATATAGTCAAATACTATTCGACCCGCTATGGCAATAAGGGAGAAAAAAAGGATAACCCATATTCTAACGGATTTGTAATAGGGTATATCCAAATATTTATTACAGGGTAAAATGTCCTATTATGGGAACCCGAAAAGCCCAGCCAAAGTAGAGCTAAAGAGGATATCCCGTATATCTTATCGGCTGCAATGGCAAGGGAATCATATCGGACAAATCGGGACGCTTAACCTGCCCACTACCCATATATTACATGGCTCAGTTCACTGATAAGCACAAATAAGGAACAGGAATCCCTGGCACTGGTTGAGGTCAGCGTAGCAAGTCATGCTAGCAAGACTCCAAATGTACCAGCACGGTATAGAGATGCCCTGCCTCAATACGGTGCTCCCTCCAGCATTGGAACTGGAGTTACCAGAAGTACCAAGCATATAGGGATGCCCCGTTTGACAACAGCACTCCCTCGTAATACAACACCTGCACAACGGAATCCCGCTGACACAACAACCGCACGTACAATAGCAAGGGGGTTACCTTGAAGTCCATAAAATTATGAATGAGGTTTTGTTGTTAGGTTATCTATTTATTTATTTATCTATTTTTCTACATTTTTGGAGCATTATGTTTGAAAAGAGGGTTTTGCCTTGCGTCTTTGTGCTTGTGGTTTGTTCATGTTGTGGAACGTTTGTCCCTGGTTCTTGTGTCTATTTTGGTGTTTTCTGTGTTCATTTCGTGTGTGTGAGTGTGCGTTTGGGTGTGTCGTTGTGTGTGTGTGTCATGCTGTCTATCGGTGTTTTGGTGGTGGTTGCGTCTTGCATGTGGCTTTGCCTGCTTAACTTCACTACTTTTCCATTTAAAATGAACCACAGTCATAAGAGAGTATCTGGAACAACACGCTGTGGCTAGTGCAGCAGTTATGATAAGCGACGAATATTAGCTACGTTTTCTAAATTGCCGTAATAATATATAAGAAACGTTTTCAGAGATCTTATGAAATATGTCAGTGATCTTGCATCTCAAATGCCTGGTGGTAGAGCATTCAAGAGTTTAATCTCAACAATGTACTTGGCGGATTAATTGTGCATGGCTTTAAACGTAAGTGTCAGAATTTTGAATTCAATCCGATGTTGAAGCGGAAGCCAGTGAAGTTCCTTCAGACCGGCGTAATATGATGCCGGTTGGTTATGATGCCGGCTGCTGTGTTTTACACTCTTTGCAGCAATGAGTCTATGTAGTCTATGTTTATGTAACCAGAGAGTTCACAAAAGTCTTGGTAGCAGCAGGTGAGATGTACTTTCTTATATGACCTATTCGTCGGAGCTGTGCATACACATGGAATTGATGTGTGATGTCATTTCAATTTGTAAATAGAGCCATGCACCGAGATTGTTTATACACAACGATGGCTTGATTTTAGAGGGTCCTATTGGCACATGAGTCTCTTCAGGTAATTCTGTGTTTTTTTAAGAAACAGGATTACTTCAGTTTTGTCAGTACAGAACTTCAGCGTGTTCTGATGCATCAAAGATACTATTTCTTTGAGGCAGTTCTCAGGTCGTGATAAAGCTTCCTGTTGACAGGACAGGTCCTTCGGCTTAAAGGATAGGTATAATTGTCAGTCATCGGCATAAAAATTGTGGTTCTGCCCATGGTTGCTGCAGATTGAGCCGACAGGTTTTGTGTACATGATGTAGTATTTGGTCCTAGGACCGATCCCTGTGGCACGCTATATCTCATGTTAATTTGAGTGGACAATTCCCCATCTACTGACCCTATTTGATAGCGGTCATTTAGATAGGAGGTCATCCACTCAAGAGGTTTCCAATGATTCTGAATTCCTTTTCTAGGCGTTTCAGAAACGTTTCGATAGTATCAAATGCAGCCGATAAGTCAAGCATCACCAGCATTGTAATTTAATATTTTCCCGTAACTCTGTAGAAAATCGTGGAACCGGAAAGGGAAACATATAATAACAATTAGGCATAGTGCTGATCAATCCTATTCAGTTTCATGAAAATCCGACAACATGTCTTGGAAAAACCGCGAGGACAAAATTTCAATGTAAAACAAGATGTGTTTGTGAAACTTTATGCCCCCGACCTTTGACCCTGAAGGGTCATCTTGACCTTTGGCCACTGACTAAGGAGTTGAACGCGACACATCGTCTTTGTGTGGTTAATATTTGGGGACATACAATCAAATTCCCATAAATCTGCAGAAAATCATCGATCCGGAACAGGAAAACAATACACTTAACTAGGCATAGTGCTGATCAAACCTATGAAGTTATATGAAAATCCGATTAAAATCGGACAAACGAACGGACGGACTATGAGGAGGGGCAGACATACGGACGGACAGACAGACGGACGCCGCACACAAAAACGATATGTATCGCCATTTTACTAGGGGAGAAATAACTAGCAGGTCCATTGGTTACTAAAATAATAAGAATATCAGGTTTAAGTTTTAAGCAAATGTGTAGATTAGGAAACTTGCGTATATAAATGGAAAGACAGGCAGAGGGACGAATGGATGGACAGATAAAGGGACGGAAATTTTGGGTGGACAGATGGTTCAGCTATACAATCATAATTTCGTTGTTTCGGTACGCTACCAAACTCTATATATGTATATTTACCGGCCAACCCTACTGCCTCATCTACCAAACCTTTCTCCGCTTGAAATCCGTTTACTGAAGAATTTATGATCAACAGTTATTACACAACAGTCGCCGCAGTGACCCGAGGTAAATACAAAGCGATGAAATAAAACGGCGTCGCGTTTTAGCCTCCCTAGCAACATGCCAACATTTCCGGGGTCCGCTAGTATAGATTCGTCCCAATATAGTGACCTCAAGAATATTTATTAGCTTTGTAGAAACTATAGGGTCAGATCTGTTGTGCCTACTCTGCTTGCAAAAATAAAGAGAAAGCAAACAAAGCAGACCCTGGCCTGATCAGATGATTCCTTTAGGTCTACTTTGTCTACAAAGATGTCGAAAGGCGTATATATTGAATAAATGGTTAAACATATTATCCAATGAACAATGTTCACAATTGAATGGTATTTGACAGAAATAGTCTGTGACTATGTGACCCTCTACACAATTGTGATATCTCAAAAACCATGACTGTCAGAGGCAGGGTTAGATTTCCTAAATGAATATATATTTATAACTATATAGAAAACCTTTAAAAATCTTCTTTCCCGAAGAAAGCGTTCAAAAAAAAGCGGTGTGCAAGGAATATGTACTGCTTTCCATTCATCATAGCTTATAGGATATGTCAAGTAACACTTTACTCGTAACTTAGTATGCCTTTGCAAGCAGAGTACATGCATACACACATTAGATGGCTCATACAGGAGCACATTGACTTTTGGTACCAAACAAACATACAATGATTCAGCTTTTGTTTGTGTGAAGTTGCGACAGGTAGTAAAGTGTTACCATGAACATTTGCCAAGTATTCATTTTATTTCCTCAAAAAAGGTCAAAATACAGACCGTTCAAATTCCATTAACAAACAGAGCGGATCCTGATCAGACGGCGCCCATATAAGCCATCTGATTTAGGTCTATTCTGTTTGAAATTGAGTGAAAACAAGTTTATATGAGGTAAAGGGTTAAATAATAGTTTGACATACATAAATGTATTTTCTTACGTAAAACTATAGACATCACGACCTATTGTCTTAGATGAACAATACTGAATTCTAACAATATAATTGCTTAGGCTTTGTCATTGTTACAGCTTTCTTCACTAACAAATTTCAGACTTGATTAGCCATGCATCTTAATTACATTTAGAAAGTATACCAAGTGCGAGGATCGAAACGTTTGCTTTGAATTATCTCCTATTTCTATTGTATTTCCTTACTAAGTAAGGCTTGACATACATCTACTTTCTTTAAACTTTGGTTTTACTTCATGGCTCAGACAGTACTGATTCTTATGCTAACATGTAAAATGTCGATGGTCAATTCGAGGTAGAGGCTGTGCCTTAGTTCATATTAGGTGGTTATGTATTGTTAAATTATGTATGTCTAGTATACATTACATTTTGTCTCTGAAAATACTTTGGGGGTCAATAAAATCGATACCTTTATTTATAAAAAGGAATTTTCAAAAAGGATCTTTGGTATTGAAATAATTTGTCAATGTGCGGTGTGAGAACATGTAGAGTGAAGTTTTGTATCAAACTAGCCGTTCCTATGAGTGGATCTGATCTAAAATGATTTTATCGGCTTGCTCGTCAATTTCCTTTAATGGAGGAAAGTCTAGAAATCATGTCATGTTTACCAGAAGTTTTACGTTAAGTATGTAGATCAAGAATAGTCATCTTCATACGAGATTTTCGTTAAATATCACCTTTTTTTACGAATGTCATGTGCTCGAGAATTGCGTTTCCTTATAGTAAAAATAGAAAGATATCTATATCAGGATCTTTTGAAATATTTCCAGTTTGGTACATATTATTTTTAAGCCTGAAGGAAAAGGCCCTGGCAAATTCTTAATCCAATTTAATTCAGATATAGATCTAGCATTCGATTTAAAACTGCTAGTAGCAACCTTATCATAAAATATATGTTCTACAGGTTGTACTAAAACATCTTTAAAAAAAGTATTGGTATAAAAAAGAAATAGTTTACGATTTCGACATTGATATTCGTTCACCCGGAATCGAGTCTTCAAAGCACGGCCTGTTGGACTAACGTACTGTATACCGCAACTAGGCGCGTTTCAAATTAACACATAAATATTGTGAGTAGTAGTACAATCAACGTCTGAGTTTATCATGGCATTAAGTTTTCTGCCATTAACTGTTGATTGAATTGTATAGTTACCAGAATTGTTTACTACAACATATACACCTCTTAGAAAAGCACTTATGGATAATTGGATATACTCTGTGTCATTTATATACGAACCGTTTACGAATGGAAGAAACATTTAAAATAGCAGACTTTAAAGGCGAAGTACAACTCTGGGTCCATTGCAAGAACATTTATTAATAGAAACAGATAGTATGTGAAAATAAGATGCCGGCTGAAGGTTCAGTTGTTTCAAACGTACACAAGGTTGAAAGGAAGAGAAAGTAGAACTATTTTGGGGTACTTGAACAGACGACAAAGAGTGCATATTTAAAGACAATGTCCGTATCTGAGTATGCATCCTATCAGAGTTTTGTCTGATATATATACACCTTTTCACGCCTTTCAGGTTCGGCAAACGGATAAGTCGGTTACCATAGGATCTACTCCGCTTGCATATGTAATAGTGTATATCTGATACTAACGTTTTCTACCATGGCTAAATTTCCTTGTACATAATACCATTTTTGGAAATAATCTACTAGTAAATGAAAAAGTAGTAAACCATCTAAAACCGCCGTTCAATGTAAATATTGGTATTAGAGACAAAATCCAGCCTAATGCACTGTGATATTCAGGCATAAATCTCCCCTTTGATATTTCTGCATAATCTTCCCCTATATTATGCAACCACTAGGTATACGTATGTAATTCTATTGTACTAGAATTCCGGTTTAGAAAGTCGGAAGCTTTAGTAGAAATTCTTTAACTTACCAGTTAAGCAATTGTGGCCATGGTACCCGGGAGCACAGCCGTTTAGACAGTTGCCGGTTTCGACAGCGCAAGGCTGACTATCCTTGCAGTAACCGCATCTGCTGGTGCAATTACTTCCCCAGGCCTGATAATCACATTCTGTTCAAACAAAGTACAGAGTATATAATATTTAAACACTTTGGGTATTGATAAACTAAACACTACTCATCTCTACCACTACTAAACACTACTGACCATGTCTGTATAGATAGTATGCAACTCTTTACTGCCTATAGTCTTAATAAACTATTGAAGTCGGATATCTGTACTATTTCGTTTTTGTCGTACCCTTTATTGCTTTTCTACAGTTACACTGTTTGCAGCTCAATCATTGAGTACACTAGCGATATGTGGATACAGTTTGTTTCACTTAAATGTTTTGTTTTACATGCACTTTACCACTGTATTTGCAATCGCGGTTGTTGTTGATTAGTCGGGGAGGGGATGCGTTTATTTACAATGTTTGCATTTTAGGATGGTTATGGAATAAATGTGAGATTGGGTGCCACCAAACCGGTTTAACCCCAGTGACTTGTCACTGACCGATCCAAAGCCGTACTTCTATCTTCTCCCAATATATGTTTGTTTTGTCTTTGTGCGCCTCTATATGCTGTGATAGTTATGTACATTTGCTGTGTTTTCTTGTGTTGCTGTTCGGGTGACTGTCTTTTTTGTATGAGATGTTTCCTGAATGCCTCATATGTGTACCTATATTTAAGAATTTGACAACCTGTGTGTAACCAAATACTGAGTCCAGAGATGCAGATAAAGGTGCGTACCAAAATGCAATTTCTCACTCAAACCCTATGTTGTGTCCACTCTTTAGAATCGACTCTTCGAGAGGAATCTAGAGTGGTTACTGCATACGGGTTTGGTAAACGATTAAATTTAGGCATCTTATTTTGTCGCCATTTACTCCTTAGACTAATTGTCGCATTCACTCTATTTGAATATCTCAAAGTCTATAAAACACCATCACACATGGTCGCAATACACTAGAAATATTTGTTTCTGTTTACCACTGGAACATACTGACATACAGTAACTGACCAGTTGCTTTGCCGAAAAAAGAGCCGAATTTGATTTAATATTGTAAATTTCTCTTTTCTAAACGGACATGTTCTCTGTGCTCCATCTTACGGGGTTTACATATCTCAACTTATTTGTTTTGCTAGAGCTTGTTCTTCTGTTGACGATAGAAGTAGTAATATGAGTCATGTAGAAAAGGCTACGCACAGAACAAACACCACCCGAACAGCACCACAGGAAAACACAGCAAATGTACCTTTTATTACTTGTCT
Organism: Azorinus chamasolen; assembly: GCA_963576725.1. Classification (NCBI taxonomy): domain Eukaryota; kingdom Metazoa; phylum Mollusca; class Bivalvia; order Cardiida; family Solecurtidae; genus Azorinus; species Azorinus chamasolen. The sequence continues at coordinate 51,711,506 of OY755250.1, read as the reverse complement.
ACAGTTACATCGTTTGCAGCTCAATAATTGAGTACAGTAACGATAGGTGGATACAGTTTCACTTGAATAAATTTTAATTTTGCATGCAATTTACCGCGGATGTTGTAGACTAGTAAGAGAGGGGATATGTTTATTTACACTGTTTGTCTTGTAGGGTGGGGATGTGTGTTAGGATGGGTGCCCCTAAATCGGGTTACACTCCCAGTCACTATCGTCACTGATCGTTCTAAGGCGGTATTTCCATATTCCCCTATTGTTTGATTATTGTATCTTTGTGCGCTTCTTTGTGTCCTGTGTGATGTTCGGGCGGCTGTGCCTTTTGTATGTGGTCTTTCCTGCATGACTCATACATGTACTTTAGCACTAAAATATATAAATAAAACTTATATAATATGATACCGTGAAACCCCGATCTCTCGAACACCTTGGGGATCATAAACTTTGATTTAAATAAAGGGTGGCTCGAAATATCCGAGTCTTATATTCGTTTGATAGCAAATGGTACAGAAATTGTTCGACGTGAATTTGAGAATATTTTCATGTCGAAAAGAAATAAACAAGCATTTATAACAAAACTCACTGTTTTTGTTGCCTATGTAACGCAATCAAAATCCTAATGCAGCCCATAATTCTATATACATCGTCCGATTACTCTAAAGTTGTGCTTCTACCATAAACGTATCTTTGCTATAAACACATAGCGCCGTTTGGTCTGGTTAAATACCGGGACAGAATGACCTGTCGTCATCGTCTCAGTTAATATACAACCGTCTACAACCAATTTAAATCTACCAGAACACACGCAATTGGTACAATTACGCTATTAAGACGGTTGCGTCAAATCAATTTGGGGGAAACTATCCCTTGTGTTTTCTTAAGTAGATTCGCATATAGGGCCATAACTCAATTGTTAAACATTCACAGATAAACACAGATCAGTGTACGTAAAAGGCATGCAATATGTTCGGATGTGTCCATTAATGCTAGGTGTTAAGTGACACAATTAACACCATGGGACGTTTGACATCTAGAATGACAGACAATGCAGATATTCCGAGAAGTTATAACACACCGTCTGTATAATCTCTACACTGAACGACAGTCATAAGGAAAACAATAACATGATTGCCAAGGAAACGTTTAAACAATGCCGGTCCTGAAATGACTCAACGTGTCAAACTAATAATACATTTAAACAATGCAGATTTTGATACGACGATGTCTACAATCAGCTGTAAAACTGTGAAAGTGTAAATACATTTCCAATACCTTTGTCACATCGGTTGCCTTCTCCTGTCCATCTTCCAGCACACCCTGTGGAACAAGTACTGGACATTTTGTCATTGTAATTGTATTCCTTACAGTGACAAACCGTTAGACAATCTTTTCCGCATTGATGTTCAGGACAGTCTGAAAGTGAATGCATATTGTCTGGCTTCATATATGTTAAACCCTTCTTGATGTAAACTTGATATAAACGCTGTTTTACCTTTGCCAGCAGAGTATATCCAGATTTGTCGGCTCTTATAAGTAGCTGTCTGATAAGTGACTGCTCTGCCTATTAAATAAAAACGATTCAGGACAGACTAAAAGTAATGTCGAGTAAATTGACTCCATATGATTTTGAATGCAATATTTTTTTGTCTTTCATAACATGCTATAGCATTTTGATATCTTTTTTTATATATGTTATTAGTAAAATGCTATTGGAATATCTTCTTTTTTGGTATTTGTATTATGGGATTTTAATATACTCTACATTTGTTATACTTAAAATGCTTTGGCAATGGCTTGCCCAATATCTTTGAAACCATCCGGATTGCGGCTTGGGACGGCATGCAATTTTGCATACTGGGTGTATATGTATGTGGTTTCTTTGTATGTTTGTATTGCATTGTGTATAGTTTAGCTACAAAATTGACCTATTCTGTTAACCCATTGTCCTACATCTGTACGGCAATATCTTATGTATATTATTGTATGCCATAGATAAACCCAATCAAGGTGGTTCTGGGTCGTAACCGTATGATGTATTGACAATGTACATGTTTCATTTGAGTTTTAGTGACATGGGTGGCGGACACAATACAGTCACAGTGTGTGTCTGTTTCCTTTGAATTGCAGACATAAAAACTACAGGAAATGGTGATTTTCTTATTCTTAAATCCATTCAATTTGTATTGATATCTCTAATTTAAATTTCATTTGTTTTAAATAGTCTATACCAGACCTGGGGTAAAAAAAATTCAATGTAATTGATGTAATGTGTAATTGAGTGCTATTTTAATTACCTGTAATTGTAATGTAATTAATTACAGTGAAAACTTAGGTGTAATGGGCAATTACTTTTTAATTACTTTTCAATTACTTTGGTTATTTACACTATAAAGGATAGCCATTCAGTGATTTTAATAGATTTAAAATTTTAAAAACTGAATACATAGAGAAATTGATTAGATAACAAATGTTATTTCAGTGTATTATATTGTTTAATACACATAGAAGTTCAAATAACATACATGTATATATTTTCAACTGAATGAGATCCCACATTTTGCAAATAATTAGTCTAGTGCAGGGTTTTATAATTATACCCCGCTGAATAATTAAACACATCTCATGAAAATGTTAAAATTCATTCTTCAATTTAGCAAACAGTGCAGCCATTATAGGTATGTAGTCTGCATTGCTAACAGTACATGTCCTTATGCTACAACTTATATAGAAGGCACCTCATCTCAGTCTACATTGTTTTCTTCAATTTACTGTCATATAGCATTATCAAAACTTTGAGTTAATCAATTTCTGCATTTTATGGGAATGTGTTGTGTTTTTGGACCTAAGATTTATATTTCAAACAGTGCAGACCCTGTTTAAAGGGCTCCAATATCAATATTTTGATCTGGGTATAAATTGTTTTCACGTGTCATCAGTGCAATATATAAGAGTTTAAAGTATAAAGTTTGGCAAATTACAAGTATCCAAAATAATTAAATACAGCCAACAGCACTAACACCTTTAACATTACCTGTGATATTGACAATAGACACTGTCACATCTGACTGACCACAGAAAGCAAAATGCAGTGGGCAACAGTGACCATAAATTGTATAACCCTTTATGATATAACCTTTTGCCTGCTGACAAACCACACATGCTAAAGTCCATGTCTGCCCTGCTCCTTTGTTACAACTGTTTCATTTTAATCAAAAGATAAAGAAAACTGTATGCTACAAATGGCTGCATCAGCTTGAATCTGGACAAATACCCCAGATAAAGGATAAGTTTGGTGTATCACCGAAATACAAACTTTGAAAATTAATATTATTGACCCAACCAGGTAAATTTAAATTCTCCTACATCAACCATTGTTTTTCCCCAGTCCCCACATATGTACTGTTACGGTAGATCTGCAGTATTGCAGATTATGTATGAAAAGCTAGAATCAATGTAGACCTTGATCAGACATCTGTGTATATCATGTCTATGACAGCTTTCTGATGAAGATTCGCTCTTTTGTATATTGGTATGTATCCAGTGAGTACTCAAAAATGTTTATAAAATACGTCTGATACATAAACAGAATTCAATGACTGTAAATATATATCTGGTCATGGACATTTATACTTAATAAACTTGTTTTCTCAAGCTTTTGTTGTTGCCAACCTTTTCAAAGTAATTGAGATGTAATTAATTACATTTGGTAAAGTAATTGTAATTTAATTAATTACACTATAAAACTCCAGTAATTGTAATTGTAATGGTAATTGACCTGTTATGAAAGTAATTGTAATTTAATTAATTACATTGCCATGTAATTAACCCAAGGTCTGGTCTATACGCATTATATAATTATATATTCAATTATGTACATGCAATTTAATCATGTGAAGCGCTTGTCAACGCACATATCCTGTGTGAAAAGAGTGCTTTATAAATGTGGTACATGTGTAATAATAATAAGTAAATGATTATAACTGTGATGGATTTTTATAATGGTATGTTTCAACATACATTGGCCATTGCAGAAACTATATACATGTATATTCATTATTGTATAAGCAAACAGAGCAGACACTGAAATAAGTAGTCATCTCGTCAATTATTATGATTGCAAATGCGTACCCTAGGTTTTTACCATAGAAAAAGATAAACATATATCTTTATATCTTTATACCCCTACAAGTGCACCTTTTAACGATTGTTAGCGCCTTAGCAAACAGAGTAGACCATGTTCAGACTGAAGCCGTCTAGCATGGTCAGCTCAGGTTGCTTATGAATTCCACAATTTCACATTGTTCAATATTCCTCTGTTCATATGGTATTACAAAATCTCACCTAATTTATATCCATGATGTCGTTATTTCTCACAAGAATAATAATGGAGTAGAGATAAACACAAGTTAATTCTATGAATCAACCCATTCCCTCCTGGATTATGTTTTTGATCCAACCTATTTGAATTAATCTACCAAAAAAGGAGCATTTACTAGCGGAAAGGGGAATTTGGAATTCTGTAGTTTTGAAACCATCAAGATAAATACTGTGGCATTCAATATGTAGGTCAGACAGGGCGTACTTTAAAAACTAAGTTTGTGAACACAGTTACCGTTGCCGGATCAAAAAAGTACGCAATTTTCTACACCAGAATTTTCGTCATACAGGACATTCTTTCAAATATGTTTCGGTTCAACCAGTAGAACAAATTCATTATGATTCTAAATCTACTAGAAGTTTCAAATCTAAAGCTCGTTTTATCACAGAGATAGAATGGATAAAGAAGTTACAAACACCTTTTCCTTTAGGCCTTAATGATAACATGTTCCAAAGCGGCAACATTTCTAAAGATCAAAGCATCAATATTTTCTCTATATTTTCTATTCGAAAATGTAAAAGTAGATCACATGGTAGATGTAGAAATGGTAATATTAAGCGTCAATTACGTCGTAATATGTCTATTCATGATTTTCAAACCATTCTACAACAAACTGGTAAACATTCTATGTTTATCTGATTTATCGTATTTACCCTTTTCCTGTCTCAGGTCCATAGACGAAGGGGCTGATAAAATTATATGAGTACATATCCGTTAATTAATACTGCCTCACTTATTGTCGACCTCATATTGCGGAAGCTATTCAAGAATTCTGCATCAAATTGTGTCGACGGGAACATGCTGATGTTAATGCCCTTTCGGATTGGAAGAAATGTATTTTTGATATTGTTGATACGCGTATTGCTTTTTACAAATCAAATTACCAGCTTTAACCACCTCAACTAAGAGTTACATTTCGCTATTTGAAGAAAAACATTTCTAGCTTTCATTCAAATTATGTTCTTGCCCCTGCTGACAAGGCATCAAAGAATGTAATCATTATTTGAATATTGTATTATGTTGATGTTTTAAAGAAGGAGCTAACTGATTCACAAACTTATATAACAGCTCAAACACCTGATAAAGATATTCAGAATTTATAATCTTCAGAATTTATAATCTTCACAACTGCATGTGTTAAGTGATTGTGTGACGGCCGTAAAACGTCTCCCCGTGCTTCATTCTCAGTGTTGTTATACCTTCTGATCCTTCGAGATCATGAATTTCAGTACTTCTTGTTCTGAAAATTGAATACCGCTTAAGCCGGTGCTAGGGGTCGTGAGCAGTGTTGCACATTCAATTACTGCTCATGAACAGACTCAATAAAACCAAGTCTGCAATTTCCTCTTTTTGTGTTGCAATTTTTGCTTTCGGGGGATCACCACCCTTTAGAATTTGTAGTATCGAAATATGTAAAAGTGTGCTTTAAAATACTTTTAAGTCTGGTCCTAACATAAAACAATATGAACTTTCTACTTTGTACTGGATTCCGAAACTACATAAAACCCTTATAAGGCGCGTTTTATTGCCAACTCTAGCTGTTGTACCACAACTAAAATATCTAAACTTTTGACGTATTGTCTTACTACGATCAAAAAACATGTAAAACGTTACTGTGATAAAATATATAAGTCTGGTATTAATGTTTTATGGTCCATAAAAAATTCAAATGATGTTTTAATTAAACTTGAACATGAACATAATAAAAATACTTCACTGAGCCCTTATGATTTCTCTACACTCTATACTACTCTACCTCACAATCTTATAAAGGATATACTGATTAAATTGATATAGAAAAAAATGTTCATTGCTTGTAATGTTCAACGTTCATTTTTTCGAATTCAGAAGTTGAACATTACACAATGAGGACTTGCCTTGATGTTTGTAGATCTCTTACCTTTCTTTTAGATAATATATTTGTGCGTTATGGGGATACCATATATCGTCAAGTTGTTGGTATACCCATGGAAAAAATTGTGCCTCTCTTGTTGCCGATTTGTTTTTGTACTGCTATGAGAGGGATTTTATGCTTAGCTTATAAACCTGATACACGGACCGATATTGTTAATGCTTTTAATAAAACATCAAGGTATTTAGATGAAATTTTGAATTTAGATAATCCTTATTTTGAAATTATGATTTCTTCAATTTACCCAAAAGAATTGTCTCTAAACAAAGCGAATAAATCTGACATTATAGCTTCATTTTTAAATTTGAATCTTTCAATTACAAAGGACAAAGTTTCGTCCAAAATATACCATAAAGGGAAGAATTGAATTTAAGAATTGTTAATTACCCTTTTCTAGATGGTGATGTGCCCCGTTCTACATCTTATGGGGTTTATATTTCTCAAATAATTCGGTTTGCCCGAGCCTGTTCTTTGCTAGAAAATTTTAACAGTCGTAATTCAGTTATAACTCATAAACTTCTTAAGCAATGTTACATATATCACAAACTTCGGGAAAAGTTTTCTAAATTTTATTATCGAAATTTATCAGTCATTAGTAATTATAATTGCAATCTACGGATGTTACTGCAACAAGGCATTTCTCAACCAGACTTTTATGGGGATGTTATCTACAAACTTCGGGGTCATATCCATATCATGATTACATCATTAAAACATTGAAGACGAAAGGTTATGATCCTATTATATTGCAACACACTGCATGTTTGGTTATCGACTCTTTTACAGTCGGGAGCTACGCTTCCCTCTTTGTTTGCGCGATGACAGACCGAGGGTAGTACTGTATGATGGTATACTCTTAAACTCAGACATGGGATAAACTTACCAGACTCGTGTATTACTTTTTCCCTGTCGTACCTTTAACGGCTTCCCTGCAGGTGATCTTACTTCAGCAAAGCCATTGCGTACATATTTGACGGATTTGACGGATTGTCACAGTTATTATGCTATGTTTTACATGTTGTCATGTGTTCACCGTCTTCGATGATGTGGGTAAGCCCGGTCTGTGGGGATACCCTTATTTACACTATTTGTAAAACTATGGTTACTTTGAAAGAAGTATGAGGTTAGGACGTCCGTAAACCGGTTTAAAGTTTGATTGCGTTTGGCTGTGTAGTTGTGTGTGTGTGTCATGATATCTATCGGTGTTGGTTGCGTCTTGTATGTGGCTTTGCCTGCTTGACTTTACTACTTTTCCATTAACCATTTCCTTCATACAAGCACATTTCACATACTTGCTCTATTTGCTTATAAAATGAAACCAGATCAAACATGTGTACCTATGCTATTATAAAACTTTAACTAATGAATATTCATAGTGTCAGTATTTCTTGCATGACATGGGTGAAGGTGTAGTATATCCAGATAAGACACGTTTAATAATTCTAGAGGTTGAGTCGATGACCGAAATATTAATGTATTTTGTTACCTACCTGAAAACACGTTGACATCGCATAGAGCCAGCACGGCAGTCTTGCTTGCCACAGATATTCGGACCTGGTTGCCAATAACAAGTTTTTTGCAGTTGATCTCAAATGTGGAACTTAGTTGTGAATTAGGTATGTGCTCATAACACAATTCAACATCCCGGGGAAAATATGTGCGGTCGTCTTTTAGGCTGGATGTGATGTTCTCCACAGTTACGTTAAATCCAGCTTCCAGAAAATCTACAATTGTTGAACCCTTTAATGCATGAATATTTATATAAGAATTAATGATATTCTGCATATTAATGCACTGTATTAAGAAGTAATGATACAATGCATATTGATACACTACGGTTATTTTTAAAATAACACTTGAAGACTTGAATATTGTACTTGCGGCAGTTAAATTAAATTTATATATTGTCGTAAACAAACAGAACAGACTCTGAACAAACATGACATACCCTGATCATGGACCGTTTGTTCTGGGCTTACTATGTTCGCATAGGCGTAAAAATACGTATTCATTTTACGACGTAATATATTTTTAGTTATACAGATTATTGGCGGGTTATCTGTCTTTTTGTTTCCTGCTGAGGAAAATCATGTTGCCCGAGTCGTTAGACGAGGGCTACATGTATTTCCCCCAGCAGGGAATAAAAAGTCAGATATCCCGCCAATGATCTGTATAACGATTTTATTATACTGCAAAGTTTAATATTAATTTTGTAGCAGTTAATTAGCGTTGTTAATGTAGGCGTCGTTTTGCTTCCCCCAAAGGGTCTCTTACTGTAAAGGTAAGGGCTTATATATCACTCTGCGACCCTAGTTCACCGTGTATAATAACCAGTTCTTTATATTTGTGGATAGAAAGGGATCTTCCAAGTGCATTAGTTTCTCAAAGGATTGAAAGAATCAGACGTTAGTAAAACTTTCAGCAGATCAGCGGTTAAGCAGACACTATTTTTCAGCATAAGAACGGTTTAACTTAATTGAGGAAATTTTGGCGCAATTCCGACGTCATTTGGATGACGTCAACATGACGGTTTTATAATATTCAAACGTGTACGTGTACTGTACATGTGCATAATTAAAATCTGAATCAAATTGGGTGTGGATTATCTTTGTAAAAGCGGGCTTTGGGGGCTAATCGGTACCTGCACAAACACTTTGACACGTTTGTAGCATCAGAGCAGAATAAGACCTTCGCCACGTATCGGGTTCATTTACATTGTTATACAACAACTATAACAAGAATGTTTTCTAAATTGATAACTTTTTTCCGCCCCAAACTCTTGTTATTTCGTTTGAGAGCGGTTGTTTGAATCGAATCGACGAAGTGAAGCTGGTCGGCCATTTTTATTTTGTTATAGCAAGGAAGCGAGGCCCTCGACGGGGGAAATTCCATTGTTGCTCATGACTCGGTATATACACATCACAATTTAGAGGTATACATGGCTAATTGACCAATCAAAATCGAGGATTTTTCATACATGCATACATACATACATACATACATACATACATACATACATACATACATACATACATACATACATACATACATACATACATACATACATACATACATACATACATACCTGGTTTGTTTGTTGTGATGCTTAATCTGCGTATTGTCTCTTTTTCATCAATGAACAATTTCCAGAACGGATAATAAGGGTTTCCTTGCCTTGAAACCGTCTCGCTGCATGAAGCTTTGTTTCCATCAACAGAATTCCTCCCATACTTGGGAGGATTAACGTTGTCTAGATGTTTGACCGATTTGCCTCGTGCTAAATCCTCTGAAAAAACAATAAATTTGAACTCTGTCGTCTCTTGATATAAATCATGCAACTTTATGATCTTAAATAGTATGCAACTCTATCATCGTTAAGTCCACAGTATGCAATTGTATCATCCCCAAGTATGTAGCATGAAACTCTACCATTGCAAAGTATATGCAAATGTATGATCTCAATACAATAATGTCTGCTTAACTCTCATATGTTTCTATTGTTACTTACTTCTGACTAGTTAAAACTTGGGAAACTAATGACCTAGTGACCAAGGGTATGGAAACTAACTATTGAGCTAGTGACCAAGGAAACTAATCAAATGCTGTGTTTTAAAATCATAGATATTCTACAGTTTTTGTCATGGCTAAATTTACCTTTTCATTGTGCTATTACATAATAGTTTAATATTTATAATCACAATATTTCTTACATGAATATACATGAAATAAAGGGTTAATATATACAACAGCTTTTTCTGTCATGAGTATCAAATGATTTTCGTTCTGGTGAGACACTGTGTTTTTTTTGTTTCAAAACTGGACCAAAACGTGTTTGCATATTACAGATTTGCTCACAGCGTTTAGGCAATAGATGCTCATTGACTCAATTTAACCCATTCCCTGATACTACCGCCTTTTGACCCATTCCCTCATATTTACGCATTTCGACCAGTTCCTGATACTGCCGCCTTTTTACCCATTCCTCATATGTACGCATGTTGGCCTATTCCTCATATTAGCCAATTTCGACCCATTCCCACAGGAGCAAATACTCTGTTTTGCACAATGGTTTAAAAACTATACCATACTAAAAGATTCACGTTTCGCTAGTTAACTGTTCTGTGACTGTAAAAACAGCCTAAGAGATAATGTTCTAAAATTGGCGACGAGGAATGGGTAAATATATCACTCAATGATTGTCCTGCTAAATATGATTTGACCAGTCTTCGAGACAATTCTAAAGAGCGGTCACACATAGGGTTTTGTGGAGAAATAATAGATGTATAAGTTGCAGTTAAGTATGCGATGTAAGTTTTCATTCAGAATAGAATTAATTGCTTTTTCCAAATTGTTGTAAACCATGTGACTGTATTAACCCTTACAAAACTGAATTTTCAAACAGACTATTCAAAAACTAAAACAGGTTAAGATTGCGGCGAATATTTTGGCGTTTTTCTAAGGAAATATGTAACATAAATGAAATGAAACATAATGAAAGGATTCCTCTGGGAACACATCTCGGCTAGCCATTAGTGATACTGTAAAGTTTAAAAGCAAATTCGTCGTTGACTCTTCTTCCATTGTAACAGAACACCTCGTGTGTGTATAGCCTTTCCGTAGCACTTGTCAAGTGTTGGGTGACCCTACTCTAGTTTTCGGGCGATCCATCTCTACCGTTTGAGCGACACCTCTCTAGCTTTTGGATGATCATTCTCTCTTTACTTTGTGTAGCCTCGTTGCCGTTTACAGTTTGTCTCTTATTTGGTTAGAGTAACAGTATAAACATATAACCTGGTGCAATTACAGTTTCCTGGGAAATAACAGGTCTCAGAATGAAGACATAATTTTAAGCCTTTACTCCATGAATATTCGTTAAAGAAACAATGACATCATGAATATGGATTATATAATTGTTTCATAACACACTAACAGAGCAGACCCTTATTAGATGGCTCCTATAGAAGACATCTGACTTAGGTCTTCTCTGTTTGCAAAGGCCTAGAAAGGAGTATCTATGGAGTTAGGTTTAACTTTTTTTTTAGTGAATATTCATATACCAAATAATGACACCGTGGATATTGATTAGCATTTTTTTGTACCGTGATATATATAGAGAGGATCTTACACGAGTGTTCTTGATTGTTGGAATTTATTAAATGAGTCTTTTTGAAACGATAAAAAACGAGCGTTAGCGAGATCCTTATCGTTTCAAAAAGACGAATTTAATAAATACAATAATCAAGAACACGATTGTAAGATTCTATTTATAACATAACAAACACAACTGATTTTTGCAGCCAATATTTCAGCAGTAACGTGGATTGTTATAAATTCTCCTTACATATAGAAATGATGAATGAAAGGTGTTATTAGATTCGCTAGGTGACGGGGACAAAGTAGGTCCAAAATATCCAACTATTTTGGACTTACTGTCATATCAACTAGGATCTAATTTAGACCTCTCTTGTATTCAGTTTAATTGTGATAGTTTATGATATGAAAACCTACATAAACACGTCAAAATAATTTTTAAGTTACAGTTTCGACATACAAACACGTCACATTATGACGTCACTGTACACAACATGTCTCTGTGTAAAGCGCGCCATTTAAATGAAGACCCACATACAGTTCGCCTACACGTCTGACACTCACTGTCAATCGGGATTCAAAATGCGCCTTCGTTTTGGTATATTAAACCCTTCACCAGTGTTGTATACACATGTACATGGACATTTCCATCGAGAGAAGAAATCTCGAATCAAACTCAGTGAAAAAGTTTATTGAGATGGACAAAATATGCAGTACGAACTGCTGCATAAAATGCGTTGGAACAGAAGGAAGGTTAACGCGATCAGCTGATTTGGATTATAACATATTTGAAATATGTCTGTGCTGTGCTGGATTCAGATGACTATACCTGTTGAATGACGATATGTTTTTTTTGTGAGTAGAAATCTGCATTAATAAAAGGACATGCGGTGAAGAAAATGTAAATTTGTGAAGGCATTTTTATGTAGAATGGATGGTTTGGATTAGAGTAGCTGGTAGGTCTTTGTTGCATACATTTTGTAGGTATTTACTGACAGATATTTATTTTACAGTTTGTATTTTTTTATCGAAATTAAGGCGAAAGTGCCAACAGTCCTTTGCCATCTATCGTAAAATCAATCGTTGACATGTAGGTCCGCCAATTTGTTTGTTTTGACAGCGCGTATGAATACAGTTAGGTAGTTCGAATGTTATGCACTAGTGAATATATGCCCGTGAATATCAAAATATATATGATAGTGTTACGTCACGCTGAAGCCACGAGTTATGTTATAAAAACAGTACAGAGCTGTAAAAGTAGATCAAAATTACTCTTTACGCAAACAGAGCAAATCCTAAGCATACGTCTGATCAATGTTAACTGTATTTACGATACAGTGTGTATCTAAGGGCTAATATGAGAAGGTTACTTGATATATAAGACATGCAAAATTCTTACTGTTTTGACAAGCTTGTCCCATCCAAGGGACCTCACATCCAGAAGGACATGCTCCTGTTAGTGTGTCACATTGCTCCCTGTTCTTACAATGACAGAGAAATTCACACGTGGGTCCAAATAAGTGGTTGCCTCCCGAATCTTGCTGGCATTGCCCATCTGAGTAATAACGACAAAGACAAGTGTTATAAGTAGAGAAACTGCTGAATAAATGTTTCGGGCTGCACAAATCTACAGCCAATAGATAAACGAAATGTATACATGTATTGTTACGACATTTGAAACTGATCATTAGTGTATTTACCAGGACATTCCACATTTCGATGTATTTATTACAAACGAGTCAAGTTTCAAGGGCAGTTGAAACCATTCTGGAACATCTGATTAGAGACGTTTCATTTTTCAGTGTACTGTTATACGTGAGAATTATAGTTTTGACTGTGTTTGTAATCAATAACGGGGAATGTCTACAATTTAATTATGTATTACATATTAGAGAGTAATATGCTTTTCACTGTATTTGTTATACTATCAATAATGGGACAAATCCAATTTTGGGTACATTTGTTACTTATTGGAGACATTTCATTTTTCAATGAATGTGTGTCTTGTATGCCAGTTCTCCGTGTATTTGTAACTTATTACAAAACGTCCAGTTGTCCGTGTATTTGTAACTCATTACCGAGAGTCAATTCATCTGTTTATTTATAGCGTTTAGTTGTTACCTATTACAGAAAGTCCAGTCATCTGTGTATTTGTAACTTATTACACGCAGTCCTTTTATCTTTGTAATTGTAACCGGACATGGTGTACAATTCATGGTGTTCGTAAATATAGTATACATTAACGTGAAATTGCAAAAAGGACAAAAATAAAGATTCTGAGAAATTGTAAATCATTGCAAAACATTTTTATCTGTGTTGAATTATTACAATCGTGCTAATCGCTAATTGTAGTGATAGGATATATTTTAATGTATAACTTTCAATTCATCACACAGTAAAATTACATGTATATACAGTAACTAATATCAGAAAAATCAGTACGTTAAGTGAAGTTCAAACAAATTAGAGGATGTTAAAATTTTCAATTAAATGCCCAGTAAATCGGCATCCGTTGAACTGTATATGTCACGGATCGAATATGTAACACGAGTGAAAAACTCGACCGAATATGTCACACGTGTGATATGTTAGGTCGAAAATGACACACGCATCAAACGAATATGCTACATAAAATGTGATATATTAGTGTGGCTTGAAGATGTTTTATGCTCACCAAAACGAATATATTACACCTACAAAGAGGGCACATAAACGAAAACGGCTACGAGTTCATCACATTTGTTAATTATTTCCTGTTTTGAAACAAAACGCGTCACATTTTATTGAAATCGTATTTGTGTCACACGCTTTTTGGCTGATCATCATCATAATTATTATCATCATCACAATCATCATCATCTCGAAAACGTACAATATATAAAACCCAGTTAAAAGATCTATATAAGAACAGGGTCCATGCTTATAAAACTTTTATTTCAGTCTGAGAACGTTCTGAAGCATTTGATTGGTCAGATTTGAGCCTTTGGCTCAAATCTGACCAATCAAAAGCTTAATAACTCAAATCTGACCAATCAAAAGCTTGAGAACAAAACTCAGATGTTCAGATGACTCAGATGTTCAACTGAATAATCGAAATCCCGCCAGTGTTCGTTTTCTACTTATGAAGCCAGGTAGAAACAGTGGTCTCATATTAGCCATTAAACAGATAATAAATGACCAAAGATGGGCAAACACTTGCCTTCGTTTGCCTATGAGTGACATTGAGTGGTATGTTGTTATCGACATTACGTATTCGCGGCAGTGATATTAAAATGGCAAATAAATGTAGTCAAATGAAATATGTTTGACATCGTTTTTATATTGAAATAACATGTATATGACTATGTCATTTATTTCTTTGAAATAACTGTTCAGAGTTATATGAGTATGCTATCGACAGTACATACTTTGACGGTGATTTTAAAATGGCAAATAAAACACAAGTATAACAACGGTATTATATAGAAATTGTATGTGTGACAATGCTGTTGAATTTGTTGAAATCACTGCTCAGAGATGTATCAGTTTCGTGTTTATTACAGTTATGAAACTTTCGTTTCTCTCTATATTAGATTTTAGACTTTAGTGACCAATCGGAACATCGCTGTTTTCAAAATAAACTTCCAATGCTGACCCACCACGTGACTATCACTGGTATAATATGTTGGAAAACAAATCTAGACCTAAATAAAAAGGTAAACATTACACCTCTGGGCGGACAACTCGGTGGGTGCTTGTATATTTCTGACCTCCGGCCTAAATCCTTCACAACAAATGCTAGGATGGGTGTCCATTATTTTCATTAGGCCTTCAGCCTTCCATATACAATCATCTTTAAATGAGACAACATAACCCAACAACAAATAAATCTTCATAACAAAATATAATTCCCTCAGAGGTTATAATAAAATTCTACCTCTATATGACAATTGTTCAAGAACATCTAATATCAAAGACCAAGTAACTATTATACACTGTCATCACTATAATCAACCTAAACCATGAAATAAAAAGCTCTTGAGAGAGATGACTAACACAACTCCTGTCCAAGTACTTTATCTCCAAAGTATGATGTACTGACATCAGTATCTAATACTATCTATGTCTCTCAAGTAAAACTTCTTAAAGTATTTAGCTGAACCCCAATCAGCAGTTCTAAGAACTTATTTCAGTCTACATCATGCTTTATATGCTGCAGAAGAGGAGGCACCCGTATATGATTGGGCTTTGAATACCTCAGTGTTTATACCAGCAAGAGACAACACCGTTTTAAGCAACCTTGCAATGGTACTTGTTGTCACAGACTTATAATTCACAAAGGGCACAAACAGTTTATCATCATAAAGTATGTCACATTTTTCACATAAACTAAAAGTCACTTTCAATTATGCAGAAATAACACGAACGCTAAAGAAAATGGTGATAAGTTGAATGTGACGATGATGTTGTTGTTGGTGATGACGGTTGTAACAAGCAACACTTTTCACTTTTTATTCTTCATTTTTGCGTAAACATTAGATACAGTTACAACAAGCTTTGAGTCTGACGAGACGCCAAGTTTATTGATCTGTGACTGAATTATTGGTCATGGGTCGTTACTTAATTTATGGCAGAGATAATGCAGAAAGGTCATATAGGAACTCTCTGCATTACTATTGACATGCAGTTAACTACCACCTGCCTATCAGACCCACAATTACACTCCTTTTTGATGGCCGCTTAAGACAGGTTCTACTGTATTCGGATGTTTTATCACACCCTATAGCTTTTCATGCAGTTATGTCGCGCGTTCAGAATTGTCCGTAAGGTTTGACCTGGCACTCATCACTTCCTCCAACTGTCGTGGATGAAATTTGAGAGTTTCCGTTGACGTCCTATTAAACAAAGAGCCAGGTCAAAGTGTTTGTATTATACTAGCAAACGAGTGCAAATATGAACAGTGGCGTGTTCATTTCTTTAACCCTTAACTCTATGAATATTTATGAAATAAATAATTTCATTATGAATATTAATTAGTTGAATATTAGCAATGGCATTGTGAATAATAAAAATATTAACCATGGCAAGAACTGTATAGTCAGATATATGTTTCTTCATATTAGGCCAACAGAGCAGATCCTGTATGCAGCGCCTAATAGATGTCTTCTTTGGTTGACAAAGACATAGCTTGAGTATGCAAGGGCTAACCGGCTCACTTAATAACCATATGATAGATAGGACAAATGACAAATAACCACATGTAGTGATTTATTATGAATTTAACCATTCGTGCCATAATCCAGTTTTTTCGCCGTTTTAAGTTTTAAGCTCTTGCAAACTAGGCAGTCACCTATCATGTTAATGCATGAAAAAGTAGTAAAGTCAAGCAGGAAAAGCCACACACAAAACGCCACCATCACCAAAACACCTACAGAAAGTATAGCAATTTATACTCATACACACACATACAGAAGAAAGTCACATACAAGACGCAAAAGACAGCATGTCACACACACAACCAAACACACAAGGAGAACACAGAAAACACCAACAAATACACGAGAACCAGGGACAAACATGAACAAAACACAAGCACAAAGACACAAGATAAACAAAGGTAAGGGTGACAAAGAGAGAAATGTTTACTCTGGAATTGATTATCTAGTGTTTTTTATGGCAATAAATACATTTCATAATGTAACTTTCTTCAATCATGGAAATGACATTCGTAACGAACAGTGTATCTAATTAATGTTAATGAAACACAGAGTTAACCCTTTTCACCATTATATTTATTGAAAAAACAAAGATTCTATGAACATCTGCTTTGCTGTTTGTATAAGGGTAATGTTCGGTGGTGGCAGAAACTGTAGAATTAGAACTTCGACAATTCTATAAGCAAATTAGAACTTCGACAATTCTATCCATCCATCCATTCACCCACCCATCCATTCATGCATGCATCCATCCAACCAACCACATTTTGATCGTATCATTTACATTTTCTCATCTGGGTCCAAACTGTTTGCATAGGTAATTACAGATGCGACATTTGCAGCGAAAGAGTTAACCCCTTGCCTGCTAGAGACACACGTTTTAACTTCTATACAAGCATACTAGACCCAGATTAGATAGCTCCGGCAGGAGTCGGATGTTTGCTTATAACATTGTATACCTCTTATTCTACATTATGCGTTTATACACCATCAGCGAAAATCTGTTGTTTGCTTAAAAAAATATACATTATATGTATACGTATATGTCTTATGCAAATAGTTTGCTTATGGTTTTGTATGGGTCTTGTTCTGCATTTTCTGCACTGACAGTTTCTGCAATGACCAAGACATGATGTGTTTATATACCATCGGCCGAAGCAAAGTCTGCTGTCTGTTATTGAAATTACATATTATATTATTCTAAATGTTCTACAGCCAAATCATATACTTAAAGGAGCAGTCTGCTGTTTGCTTATTTAATGATTTATCTTATATATCTTACTATGCAGGTTAAGCCATTATGTGTTTATATACAAGTAGCAGGAGTCTGCTATCAGCTTTAGTTTCTGTTATGGCCAAAACATTTTGTGTATATATATCATTAGTACGAGTCTGCCTACTGCTTTAGTTTCTATTATGGCCAAAACATTATGTGTTTATATATCAGTAGCACCAGTCTACTATCTGCTTTTGTTTCTTTTATGGCCAAAACATTATGTGTTTATATACCATTAGTACGAGTCTGCCCTCTGCTTTGGCCATAACATTATGTGTTTATATATCATTAGCACCAGTCTGCTATCTGCTTTAGTTTCTGATCTGGCCAAAGCAGTATGTGTTTATTATACCATTAGTACGAGTCTGCTATCTGATTTAGTTTCTGTTATGGCCAAAACAGTATGTGTTTATACACCATTAGTACGAGTCTGCTATCTGATTTAGTTTCTGTTATGGCCAAAACAGTATGTGTTTATACACCATTAGTACGAGTCTGCTATCTGATTTAGTTTCTGTTATGGCCAAAACAGTATGTGTTTATACACCATTAGTACGAGTGTGCCACCTGCATATACACTTGTATCAATCTCATTCTATTGTTTCTGCCATGGCAAAACATTATGTGTTTATATACAATCAG
The DNA here is from genome assembly GCA_963576725.1 of Azorinus chamasolen. Lineage (NCBI taxonomy): Eukaryota > Metazoa > Mollusca > Bivalvia > Cardiida > Solecurtidae > Azorinus > Azorinus chamasolen. The sequence goes on along the minus strand of OY755250.1, from coordinate 51,693,015 downwards.
TGAGAGTCTGCTATCTGCTTATGGAATTGTATAAATATCATTCTATAGTTTCTGCCATGGCCAAACTGTATGTGTTTCTATACTATTAGCACGAGTTTGCTATTAAAATGTTTATATCAAACATTCAACTGCTATATATTCATTATATCCAAGCTGGTTTTGGGTGGTTCCGCACGCAAAAGCGTTCTTCTGTACACGAAATAACTGGCCTACAGACGTCGCCATAGGACTGAAGAACAGTGATTCCATTACCTCATGGACTATTTTAGACCCAATCTCTATGAATAAATCAGTTGAAAAAATAAATTATTAGTCAAAAAGAACATTTTTGGAATGATGTAGTTTTGAAACCATTGTGACAAATAGAGCATGTCTGCTATACAGAAATGTTCTATTTATCACAATGGTTTCAAAAAGTGATACATTGATTGAGACTTCAAAGGCATCAACATAAGTGAAAAGGTCAACTAAGAGGGAATGGGTATATGAGGGAATGGGTTAAATATGAGGTAATGAGTTATGAGGGAATGGGTTAAAGCGAATCAAAAGTCGATGCAAACAAATATTACTTGTTACAGTAATATCCATGATATAAAGTTTGGAGTAAATACGCTGACAAAACAACAAACGGACACAAGTCAACATCTATATTTATAAATAGGCCAACAAACATTTATGAATTAATAGTAAACATACCTATCGGCTGAAATAAAAGTGCGGACCCCAATATAATCCAACAGCACTGCATCTTGGCGGACTAATGACCCAGCTGCATACTTGAACATCTAATAAGACATACTTACCCCTTATCTCATTATTCACGACCTGAAATGCATTTGCAAACATCTTGGATCCAGATGAGACGCCGAGTAACTCGGCGTTTCATCAAGATCCAAACTGTTTGACACTCGGTGAACAGATTTAACAAAAAAACGATCGAAGAATCGGAAGTTGTAGTCACAATTGCAGTGGATCTAAATTTAAGCAGACATAGAATAAAGGGTTAAAAGCTAATGGTAGTTTTATTTTACATTGCGTTAAGCATTACAGTTAAAACGTCTATAAATCGGAATTTTAGGAGCGAAAACGATACTTTTTAGGCATGCAGTTACTAAATGCAGATTAACCCTTCGCTTGCTATTCACGTCAATATACCTACCTGTATATAGTGAAGACCCAGATGGAACAGTTACTACAGGAGATGTCTCATCAGGGTCTGCACTATTTACAAATTGATTGTGCAACTAATGCACTCCAGAGCAGTGATTGCACAGCGATATACTTGTACACAGTGAATATATATGTAATTATACAACAGGGCATGGATAAAGCAGGAGAAATGTGTTTTAAAATTCAGCAAGAGAAGGGTTAAACTCATCCAGAAAGATCGTAGAGGAGCTGCCAAATTATGTCGTCTGCTAACTTTGTTGTCTGCTAACTTTGTCGTCTGCTACAACATTTCATTTTTTATTTTCTTCATTTTTGTTTCAAAAACATAGTAACAGTAACTAACAGTTTGGATCCTGGTGAGACGCGTCTCATCTGGATCCAAACTGTTTGCATAGGTAATCACAGATCCGGCATTGGCAGCGACAGGGTTAAGCTGCCACACGTCTCTAAGACCGATATTTATACTAAACTGAATGCTTGGTTTACACAGGTGTTACTGTTAACAGTCACTTTTAATTGTCCGTATTCTTCTCACAAATGTATGGCCGTATCTTACAAACAGCGTAGACCCAAATCATACGCCCACTTAACCTATTTGCGCCCAGTGGATTCTTCCATGTTTATATATTGGATTATTCCATTTTTTACCTGGCCTAAATTTTCAATTTTGTTTTTTTATATTGAAATGCTTATAAGCAAACAGTGTAGAGTGCATAATGCGGCGTCTGATAATATTCTACACTGTTTGCCTATATCTCATATATGGGATCGTGGGAGGAAATGGGTTAGTCGCGTCTCATCAACAATACAGAATATTCCTCCATATTTAACCAATTCCTTTATATTTTAACCATTCCATCATATTGGGATAAAAAGTTCGTTGGGATATTACTTTTATAAGTTGTGGCCCTTTAAACCACATCCAACTCAAAATGTTATTTATAACATAACTCGTGGCTTCAGCGTGACGTAACACTAGATGAATATCATATATATTATGATATCCACGGGCATATATTCGCTTTTGAATAACATTCGAACGACCTAACTATATTCATACGCGCTATCACAACAAACAAACCAGGCGGACGGTGACCTACCTGTCAACGATTGAGTCACGATAGATGGCAAATGACTGTTGACACTTGCGCCTTAATTTCGATAAAAAAATACAAATTATAATCGCTGTCAGTAAATATATACAAAATGTATGCCAAAAAAGACCTACCAGCTACTCTGACACAACCATCTACATAACAATTTGCCTGCAAAACTTTACATTTTCTTCACCGGCGACCGCATCTCTTAACCAATTCCCCAGTATTTCACCCCTTCCCTCATATTTAATCCATTCCTCCATATTTAACCCATTCCTTCATATTTTAACCATTCCATCATATTAAGATAAAGATTTCATGAGGATATTACTTTTATAAGTTGTGGCCCTTTAAACCACATCCAACTCAAAATGTTATTTATAACATAACTCGTGGCTTCAGCGTGACGTAACACTAGATGAATATCATATATATAATGATATTCACGGGCATATATTCGCTTTTGAATAACATTCGAACGACCTAACTATATTCATACGTGCTATCAAAACAAACAAATCAGGCGGACGGTGACCTACCTGTCAACGATTGAGTCACGATAGATGGCAAAGTACTGTTGGCACTTGCGCCTTGATTTCGATAAAAAATACAAATTATAATCGCTGTCAGTAATTATCTACAAAATATATGCCAAAAAAGACCTACCAGCTACTCTGACACAACCATCTACATAAAAAATTGCATGCAAAACTTTACATTTTCTTCATCGGCGACCGCATGTCCTTTTGTTTATGCAGATTTCTACTCATAAACATATCTCGTCAATCAACAACTATAGTCATCTGGATCCAGCACAGCACAAATATGTTATACTCCAAATCAGCCGATCGCGATAATCTTCCTCCTGTTCCAACACATTTTATGTAGCAGTTCGTACTGAATCTTTTGTCCATTTCAATAAACTTTTTCACTGAATTTGAATCGAGATTTATTTCTCGGTGGAAATGTCCATGTCCATGTCAATGTGTATACAACACTGACCAAGGGCTTAATATACCAACACGAAAGCGCATTTTGAATCCCTTTGACAGTGAGTGTCAGACGTATAGGCGAACTGTATATGGGTCTTCTTTTAATATATGAGCAAATGGGACACTTTACACATACATATGTTGTGTACAGTGACGTCATAATGTGACGTATTTATATGTCGAAACTGTAACTCAAAATTTATTTTGACGTGTTTCTGTAGGTTTTGTTATCACAGTTAAATTGAATACCAGAGAGGTCTTTATTAGATCCTGGCTGATATGGCATTAAGTAAAAAAAGCAGTTGGAAAGTTTGGACCTACTTTGTCCCGGTTACTTAGCGAACCTAATAACACCTTTCATTCATCATTTCTATATGTAAGGAAAATTTATAACAACTCACGTTTCTGCTGAAATATTGGCTGCAAAAACATTTGTGTTTGTTATGTTATAAATAGAATCTTGCATTCCTGTTCATGATTATTGGATTTATTAAAATGAGTCTTTTTAAAACGATAAAAAACGAGCTTTAGCTTTATCAAGAACACTCATGTAAGATCCTCTATATATATAACTTTAAACTATATTAAATAATGTCATTGACGCCTTTTCACGCCTCTGTAAAAGTCACCTGTGGAAACCATGGTGAAACACGACGCATTTGATCCACAGGAGCAATTGCTCTATTCGTCACAATGGTTTCAACGCTACACAATCTATTTTTTTCTTTTGTCTAGTAAATGCTCTTTATGTAGATACATTCAAAATAATTGGGTCTAAATACTCTATAAGGGAATCAACAAAATTATTATAAATATTTTCTTGCATTCTAAGTGGTACTCTTTCTTTATTCTGTAAACAAAGTTTTCTTCCAAATTTGCGATTAGACGTTCAAACAATTTGGATCCTGATGAGACATCTTGTATATCTCATCACTTTTTCAGTACAGTAGAACCCGTCTTAAAGGGGATGTCCCTACATTTGACGCGTTTCATAAACACTTAAAATATACAAAACTCATTTGTTTATATGCTGAAAAGTAGTATATCACAAAAAGTCCCATCCAATTACCGTTTATAATGACAAAACGTCCATGTGTTTGATATCGCGATCCCGGTTTTACTCACCGTTGTTTCAGGTTTATTCGGGTTGAGTTTTAGTTGCGTAACTGTTCGCCCTATTCGCGATTCTCCGACCACTTCCGAGAAAGCATATTACGTAAAACAATGGAGGGATCGGGTGATTATCGGCAAAACGCGGAAGAATTTACGGAAAAGGCCGATAATATTGTGTTGTAGAACAAATATTATCAGTTATTGATGAAATCGGTTTATTTGTATCACATGGGCATTTTTCGATATAAGTTCAAATTGGGAACCTTCATAATAATGACAGAGCATAACAAATACCAAGTTTTATGATATTATTGAAAATATGCGATAATTGTAGGAACCTCCTCTTTAAGTGACCATTAAAAAGTGGTCTAAATATGGATCTTTAAAACAGGTAAACCAGATTAATACTACACTGGTGGTTTTGCCACTGACCGTTCCAAGTACAAAAATGAGTCATGCAGGAAATACCACATACAGAACAAACACTCGCCCGAACAGCAACACAAGGAAGTCGTTACTCTCTTTGTCATCCTTACTTTTACGTTTGTATGATTCTTATGTTTTTGTTTTTGTGCGTTTGTTGATGTTTAAATGTTTATCTCTTGTGCGTGTTTTTTTTTAACGTGTGTGTATTTGTGATTTGCTTTCTATCGATGTTTTGGTAGTAGTTGCCTCTTGTGTGTGGTTTAACCCTTCGCATGCTATTCACGTCAATATACATACCTTTGCATGTTTTCCGGTGGTTTACTAGGATATAACAGTGGATTATCACTTGATAAACTCACAGTTTTATACAGTGAATTTATCAATTTGATAATTTCACTGTTACCGGACTACTTGTTCCCCCATGGGGATTTTAACTTGCACTAAGCAGTCAGATACATAGAAAACCAATAACATTCTTCTTTTATGGGGTCGTTTTGCTATGTTTTGTTATATTTTTTTTTAAAAAGTTTCACAGGGAATTAATTTGATAACAAATGACATAACAGCAGTACAAAATGAAATCCAAACTGGGACTCGAACCCAGACCTTCTGCCAATAAATGACAAGACGTCTTCACATTAGACCATTTGGACAAAATGTACTGCTATTTGCACTCGTAATCTAGTTCAAAATCATGAAAGTATCCACTAATCGATTTTACATTAAGATTTATAAATTCAACCAAACGTCTACCAGTACAGCACCAGTACCGAATCTACTCTAATAGCCTCCAAGTACAACAAATGCAAGACGCTTACTCGATTCCATCATAAACTGACACTAGGCAGAACAAGCCAACCGTGATTATTTATAGGATTCAATAGCGGATTTCAAATCAACGTCTTCCCTGGCTGCCATTTCCATGTTCATGTCACAAGTTACTAGATAGATAACAAGTTATCAACCCCGTTTCAGAAACGCAAACCCTTTCTCAGTTAATCTCAAATTTTCCAGTGTGCTGACTGTTCAAAAGAATTCCATTGTTTTCCGACAGTGACAGCGAATAGTCAACACGTGGCATTATCCATTCGTATTTCCTGATAATGTTGGCTCAGTTAAAGCCCATAACCCAGATGGTTTCTGTTATAAAGTCTCAGTTCCGTTCTTCGTTGGTTTCCCATCGCGTTGTCCAGGAACCCTCTGGTCTGGGTCTACACTCTTTTCAAATGACCGTGCATGTGTGTACCAGATTAAACATGTCAACCGTAAACCCAACACAGAAACTACGTTTTGTTCTTGTAACGTACATTACTGATTTTTCTGTGTTATTTACCTTTTCTTATGCTTATATGATTCATCACACCGCTATTGTCTCCGTTAGTTGAATTTTCGTTAACCCTTCCCTTTATATAAACGCCTTTACACGCCGCCATTGTGTATGGATAATTCAGGATCGTGAAAATGCATGTGTATGAGGAAATGATTAAAATATTAATATTATACATGTATACACGAAAGTGACTACCACCATTATCATAAATATACGATACAAGATGGCCAAGACGGCCCTTAATCGCTCACCTGATGACAATAGATTTAAGATTTTTGATGGGTAGCCCATGGGTAGGGCCAATATTGACCTTAGGGACAATATTTGAACAATGTTGATAGTGGATCATGAGCAGTAGTTCGGCAGAACAAGATTTTCAAAGATTTAGTATATTGATTTTATCAAAATTGGGCTAAAAATGTACCCTCTAGAGTATTTTTTCTAAGATTTGACCTAGTGACCTACTTTTTATTCCCACTCCACCCATGATCACACTCAACCTTGGTATCACCAAGACAAACACTCTGAGCAAGTTTGAGGAAGACTGAGCTAAAAATGTGGCCACTGGAGTGTAAACAATATTTTTCTAAGATATGACCCAGTGACCTACTTTTTGACCTCACATAACCCACATTCAAACTTGTCCAAGATTTTATTAGGACAGTCATTCTGGCCAATTTTCATGAAGATTTGGCTATAAATGTGACCTCCAGAGTGTTCACAATGTTTTCTTACTGTTTGGCCTAGTGACCTAGTTTTAAACCCACATAACCCACTTTCACGCTCGTTTGAGATTTCATCAAGACTATCATTCTGACCAAGTTTCATGAAGATTGGACGCAAAGTGTGACCACTAGAGTGTTCACAAGGTTTTTCTACTGTTTGACCTAGTGACCTAGTTTTTTACCACTCGTAACCCACTTTTCAAACTCCTCCTAGATTTTATCGAGACAATTCTGACCAAGTTTCATGAAAATTGGGCTACAAATGTCACCTCTAGAGGGTTCACAAGGCTTTCCTACTATTTGACCTAGTGACCTAGTTTTTAATCCAGGTTGACCCACTTTCAAACTCGTCCGAGATTTTATCAAGACATTCATTCTGACCAAGTTTCATGAAACGCACGACGCACGACGCACGTCGGACATTCAAGTCTCCCAAAAGTGCTAAAAATGTAATCAAGATGAAACTTGCAATAGCAATAAAATTGTGATGATGATAATGTAAATATGAATGATGATGAATAATGATGATGACGATGGTGATGGTGGTGATGACAATGGTGTTGAAGATAATTGCTAGAACTCTCATTTGGACACAGGCAGGTTGACAATAGGCTTGAAGTTTCCCAAATATTTCAACTGGTAAACTATATTCAAAATTACAGCATGCACGATCATAAGGGCTACATGACAATCTTTATCAAGTTCGTCTGCTACGAGAGTTATCTGCTTCAGGTTGCAAAAAAGACTTCAAGTACTTGTTAAAACGCATGATCAGAGTGCCAAATAGTTTGATCATGACTCGGCGTCTCATCAGGATCCAAGCTGTTTGCAAATGCGAGTCAGTCCACGGATAAGCGAAAGGTGTATTTCCTAAGGTAATATACGTATTCGCCTATGGCAGTGAAAGAGTTACCCGACGGGATATTCCTTAAATGTTACAAGTATCCCTTTAGACATGATTTAAATTTCATTTACCAAAACTTTCGCCTGTTTTCAACCAACAAAGTTTGTGATATCCCGTAAGTATAACACAAGTTATCGTCTCCCATGTGTATAATCGACACGAGCAACATAGCAGCTAGTCAAGTTTGTGATAAATGTTTTTGACGAAAGTGTTTAAAATATAAACGTCTATGTGTATTATTGGCACGCGCAACATAAATTAGCCTCTGGTGTGTGTGGCATTCCGCAAGTGCAGCATCAGTTACAATTTTCAAAATTGATTCATTTTGCATTTCTTTTCATACTCAACAGAGTGTCAGATCAAACAGTTTGGATCCTGATAAGATACAGAGTTCCTTGCCGTCTCAGCAGGATCCAAACAGTTTGCAGGCTAAATGTTAACCGTTTCACTGTCACAGTACCATATTTTCGTGGGAATACTATCGCCTTTATTTCTATCTTCATTTAAATATTGTTTCTTTCCACCCATATAACCACTGTATCTACAAGTATAGATTCTGATTACATGTTGATTTCCTCGGCGTTTTGTCTGAATCCATACTGTTAGCAAAGTTGTTATTAGATTCACCGCTGATAGCAAACGATTATCTGGCATGTCAATATATCATTGGCCACTTCACTGAAGTGTTCGGCCACTTAACTGAAGTGTTCTCAAATTATCGTGTGCTAAATTCGTATTCTTCTTCCTGTAAAATATCTGCCAAAACTCAAGCTTGAGTGTCTCAAGTATAGATAAAAAATTAGAAGTCTGGATAATGAGCATTGTGCTCAGATATCAAAGTTTTATCATATACTATGATCCTACTAAGCTCAACAGGATGATCATTTACAAGCAGTTTGGATCTATATGATACGCCGAGTATATAGGCGTCTCATCAGGATCAAGGCCGTTTCAGACTTTCCCATAGATCGCACGAATCAGAAGTAAAAAATGAAACATATCAGAGTTTTTGCAGACATTATTTTCGGCACGATATGGATTTACAAATGTCAAGGGCTTAGTGCAAACTTGTAATAACCACAAGTTATATACAGTATATACTGTCTTAGACGATTATTTGTTAATTCAGCGTAGGGGTCTTGAGTGGAAGGTGGTTGCTTAATGCACTGCAAAAGTGATACAGAAAGCTCCTAAAGGAGCTTTCTGTACCACTTTTGTCCAGCATTAAGCTACAGCCTGTTTCAAAAAGCCTTATTAGACCTCTTTTCAACGGTCGCTTAAGATTGGTTCGACTGTACGGAAATAGTGACGGGTTACATATGAGATGGCGGGTAACATATCTCATCAGGATCCAGACTGTTTGGACGTCTTATAGAGAATACTGGTCGTAAAAATGGCACTTGAACAACGGTATTCCATAATGTTTTGTATTTGAATGGGAAAAACGAAATCTGAGACGCTCTCCATGATTACGAACACCTACGGTACAAGTCCCTTGAAGAAAACCAGCGTATGTGAGTGGTTCAACGTACATGTATTAAACAAGAGGGCCATGAGGCCCTGAATCGCTCACCTGAGATAAAACTCCGGGGGGGGGTTTCATTAATGGTCTAAGCCTTATGGTTTCAGAGAAAAGTAATATTTCATATTTTTCCAATGAAAAACTGATAAGCCCTGAGGCAGGGCCAAGTTTCGCCCAGTGGTCAGGGTCGTAAGTTAAACATTCTTGGCAGAGGACCACAAGCCACAGCTACTTATTTATAGAGGACCATTAGATCATGTTAATCATACCAAATATTAATGGTCTAGGCCTTACAGTTTCAGTAGATTTTTAAAGATTTTCCAATGAAAAACTGATAAGCCCTTGGGCGGGGCATTTTTGGCCCGGGGGTCATAATTTGAACAATACTTGTAGAGGACCATAAGATCATGCTACATATACCAAATATCAAAGGTCTAGGCCTTACAGTTTCAGAAGATTGTTAAAGATTTTCCTATAGAAAACTGATAAGCTCTTGGGCGGGCCATTTTTGGCCCGGGGGTCATAATTTGAACAACAATTGTAGAGGACCATAAGATCATGCTACATATTAAATATCAAAGGTCTAGGCCTTACAGCTTCAGAGAAGAAGATTTTTAAAGATTTTCCTATGAGAAACTGATAAGCCCTTGGGCGGGGCCATTTTTGGCCCTGGGGTCATAATTTGAACAATATTTATACAGGACCATAAGATCATGCTACATGCCAAATATCAAAGGTCTAGGCTTTACAGTTTGAGAACAGAAGATTTTTAAAGATTTTCCTATGAAAAACTGATAAGCCCTTGGGCGGGGCCATTTGAGGCCCAGGGGTCATAATTTGAACCACTTTTGTTGAGGACTATAAGATCATGCTACATACCAAATATCAAAGGTGTAGGCCTTACAGTTTGAGAACAGAAGATTTTTAAAGATTTTCCTATGAAAAACTGATAAGCCCTTGGGCGGGGCCATTTTTGGCCCGGGGGTCATAATTTGAACAATATTTGTAGAGGACCATAAGATCATGTTATATACAAAATATCAAAGGTCTAGGCCTTACAGTTACAGAGAAGAAGATTTTTTAAGATTTTCCTATGAAAAACTGACAAGCCCTTGGGCGGGGCCATTTTTGGCCCGGGGGTCATAATTTGAACAATATTTGTAGAGGACCATAAGATCATGCTACATACCAAATATCAAAGGTCTAGGCCTTACAGTTTCAGAGAAGAAGATTTTTAAAGATTTTCCTATGAAAAACTGATAAGCCCTTGGGCGGGGCCATTTTTGGCCCGGGGGCCATAATTTGAACAATCTTTGTAGAGGACCATAAGATCATGCTACATACCAAATATCAAAGGTCTAGGCTTTATAGTTTCAGAGAAGAAGATTTTTAAAGATTTTCCTATGAAAATTCCATATTACCATATACGGAAAAAATGACCACGCCCTCTGGTGGCCATGTTTTTTGCCGGATCAAAATTCTTTTAACAACTTTTGAAGTCTATCAACTGAGAAACATTTTGGTGAAAACTATATTCAAATCGGACAAGTCATTCTGGAGAAGAAGATTTTTCTAGATATTGTGTACGGTTGCCATGGCAACAAGACTGATGGCCCCACCCACTATCTTTTAACAACTTTTGAAGCACCTACCAACAGTATGTATCTGACCAAGTTTGGTTACAATTGGGCAGTCGGTTTCAAAGAAGAAGTCGTTTGAAATTGTTGACGGACAGACAGACGGACAGACGGACAGACGGACAGACGGACAGACGGACAGACGGACGACGGACGCCGGACACAGGGGTATCACAAAAGCTCACCTTGAGCACTTTGTGCTCTGGTGAGCTAAAAACGCTCAATCACACGATGTTACTGACCTCGCAAGATCTGGACGTCTCAGCACGACGTCAGGAAAAGCCGACGAAATAAGGGACTTGCTGCAGAGTGATAGAAGGCTTACAATAAGAGACATGCTTTGACAAGGGGATACGTAGGTGGGAAAAGTATGTAACATGTAAAGGAGAATACTTTGAAAAGATGTAACATTTAACTGTTTCAAACTGATTTTGCATATGCCATATTTCCTTCATGAGAAAGTTGTCCCACTCAAGGTTACATGACGTTGCCCCGCTCAACGTTACCCGACGTCACCATAGTGACTGAGGATTTTGCATCTGAGTAATTTGTATCATGTTTTCTATTTGATTATGTGCATAGAATATCAAAGTATGACTCGGCCCTAATAATCGCTTTAATAAATAAGTTTTGAAACTTTCCAGATACTTTTCGAATCAATTTTATTTTGCTTTTGACCATTTGTTCTCAGTTGTACATAACGTTAATTTTCAACCTCTTATAAGCATATTACGGTGGTCATTGCAGTCAGTATACACGTATATTTTGTCATATCTTGCCAGGTGGCATAACTAGACTATACCCATGCTTATAAAACGTTTTAGTTGAGCCTGAGTTCGTTCACAAGTGTTTGATTGGTCAGACTTGGGCAAAAGCATGGATGCAGGAGGCTAAAGTGTATTATGCTGTAGCATTGAGAAGTTGTTTAGATTAGAAATAGGATGACCCAAACATCTGTTATTTTTAACTAACTTGTATGGTCCCTTGAAGTTCGAGTTATCGAAGTTCTGCTGTATTTGAAACTGTCACTGCATTGTAGGGGAAATAAAAGAAACGTGTAGGAATTAGTTTAATTTAAAACACTCCCAAAATTTGGGATTTTATATAACTTAAATTGAAGAACTGGAAATTTAAACTTTTAATCGACCATTTCCATGGTTGAATGGCTATAGTGTTAGACTAACAATCAATTAGCATCTCATCCCTGTGGTTTGAATCCCGGTATGAGTAGTTGGTTTTTTTTTCATGTTGGAACGCTCTCTAATTGATTTGCAGTGGGTGGTTTTACCCGGGTGCTATTCTGTGCACGAAACAATGCAATCTGTTTTTTGCATTAAAAACTCTGGAATCGTCCTCCGCCTGTAATAAGCTAGACGTCGCGATATGATTGAAAGGCAGTTAGTTAATTGCGATATAAAACCAGAGATAAACGAACAAAACGAAATAGATGATAAACTTCGACAGACTATAAAGGATGTTTGTATGTTTTCTGTAGATAGCAAGTGCATTGTAAGCAAGAGGTTCAATGTAATTGACTTTGTATTATATGTACCAGGTGTATTTTGTATAATTATTTGATTCTATTTCTAAACTGTATAATGCCTTAGTTTCCAACCGTTTGCTGTTAGTAATGACTTTTGTAGGCAATGTAGACGGATGGAACACTTTTGGAGACTACAAAGTTGAATGTAATGAAATGATGCCTGATTTTGAACAACATGTATTATTTTTTTCTATTTATCAACTGTACAATACCTTAGTTTTCAACCGTTTGCTATTCGTAACAACTTTTGCATGCAATGTGGACATGTCAAACTTTTGAAGACTACAAATGAAAACGTAGTAAAGTCAAGCAGGAAAAGGCATTCATACAAGAACTAATCGCCACCAACACAACGATAGAAAACATGTCACACACAATTACACATATAAACACACGTATATACGAGATTAACACCTAAACATCAACAAAAGTAATTTACAAGAGATAAACATTTCAAACATCAACACACGCAAAGGTACGAAGACCCAAGACAAACATAAAGTGTAAGGGTGATAATGAGAGTACCGCCTTGGAACGGTCAGTGGCAAAACTACCATCGGAAGTATTAACTGGTTTACGGACGTCAGGTAATCTAACACTTATCTCAAAGTCACCATACTTAGTTAACAGTGTAAATAAAGGTATCAAAGGTTGAAATGATGCCTGCAGAAGTATTTATTTTATTTATAGTTTTGTTTGCAGCTGTATAAAGTTTTGAATTTCAAGTTGTTCATACTGTTCAAATTTCGATCCCATTGACAAAATAACTTTTGTAGAGGACCTACAGAAGATATGTGCTAAAGATGAACGCTAAGAACCCTGCAATTTCAGAGAAGATTTATAAAGGTTCCAATAGTTATAGTTGACAACTGACGCTGCACGATGCATGTCGACGTACGATGGGCATCAGGCAATCATAAAAGCTCAACCTGGGAAATTTGTGCATCAGATCTTGATGCATTAAACATTTGTGTGACGTTTCATTAATATCTCTCAAATAGTTTTCCCAGAAAACAGCGGACAAACTATTTGCATGGTTGTTTTTTTTTAGGACAAGGGCCATAACTCTGAAATGAAAAATCAAATGAACCTCAGAATCAACTCAGCTTCAGATCTTGATGCATTGAACATTTGTGTGAAGTTTCATTAATATCTGTCAAATAGTTTTCCCAGAAAACAGCTGACAAATAAAATGTTGACGGACGAACGAACGAACGAACGGACGGACAGGGTCACGACAATATACGACCACCTTTATTAGGTGGGCGTATCAAAACCAAGAGTGTCCGGAGGAAAACATGTGCCATCTGCTTGCATCTGACACAAAAACTGTTGATATGCTGGAGTGAAGTCAGAACAAAGGGGAACAACTCAAAAATTATTGCCTGCATTACATCAATGGTCCCCAATGAGAGGAAGACACATGCGAAATTTGAAAGCTGTATAATGATTAGTTTAGAAATGACAGCCAAAACAAGAGGACCAGAATGGCCCTGATATCGCTCACCAGACAATCAGAGAAGATTTTCAAAGTTTTCACTATGTATCTATTGAAAGCTGGACACCCCTGGGGCGTGGCCAATTTTGACTCCAGGGGCATACTTTATATATTTTTGTAGAGAACCTGAACATGAGGCCATGTGCCAAATATGAAAGCTGAGAACCCTGCCGTTTCAGGAGAAGATGTTCAAAGTTTTCACTATATGTTGCTATTTAAAACTTGCCACGCCAAATATGAAAGTTGTGGACTTCCCAGTTTCAGAGAAGATTTTCAAAGTTTTCACTGTTTCTATTGAAAACTGATTGACCATCCCTGGGGCGGGGTCAATTTTGACCCAAGGGGCATAATTTATATAACTTTAGTAGAGGACCTAAACATATATATATCTATTTGCCAAATATGAAAGCTGAGAACCTACCAGTTTCAGGAGATTTTCAAAGTTTTCACTATGTTTTTATTGAAAACCGGCCACCCCTTGGGCGGGGCCAATTTCGATTCTAGGGGCATAATTTATATAACTTTTGTAAAGGGCCTGAACATGATGATATGTGCCAAATATGAAAGCTACGTACCTTCTAATTTCAGAGGAGCATTTCAAAATGTTACTATATGTTTCTATAGAAAACAAGGAACCCTTGGAACGGGGGTCAATTTTGACCACAAGGGCCATATTATATAACTTTTGTAGAGGACCTGCACATGATGCTATGTGCAAAAGATGAAAGTTGAGATTCAGAGTAGAATTTTTTTAAAGGTTCATATTGTTGACGCGGGACGACGGATGCAGACGGACGACGGACATCTGGTGATCACAAAAGCTCACTCTGAGCATTTTGTGCTCTGGTGAGCTAAAAAGAAAGTGTGAACAAAGGGGAATAACTCAAAAAGTATGTCATGAAGAGTGATGTACATTTTAGTTACATCAATGGTCCTCAATGGGAGGAATACACATGTGAAATTTGAAAGCTCTATAATCATTAGTTTAGAACTGACAGCCAAAAAAGGAATGCCTGACGGACAGACAGATGGTCCAACAGACAGACCCCTAACCCGCCGTACGTGCAAGTGCGCGTTGTCTACGTGCAAAAACGTGGGAAATATTTGGAGATCCGTGCGTGGTGAGTACTGCCTCCGTACGGATTTAGGAGCATGCAGACACGCCGTAGCACTTTAAGTGCGTGCAAAACTTTCGCTGTATTCGAGTTGCGTTCGGACTACGGATTCACTATCATACGGGTGACGCACGTGCCTTCTACAGCCAACGTGCGCATAACACACTGACTCCGTGAGTGTTTAATCTTTATCCCACAGTCGCTTGCTCTACAGACGGCGCACTTAGCACGTGCGTGTTGCGCACGTGATAAGTACGTGGTCTGTGCTCACTCCGCACTTCTCCAGTTCTACTGCCAAATGAACTGCCAAAACTCACGTGGACCGTACGTGAGCAACACGTGTAAGTACGGCCTCCCTACGATAATGCGGCAATCGCACGGAGATCGTACGTTGTGAGCACGTTGTAAGCACTTTCAACTCACTTACCACGTGTGCAAAGTATGATGCACGCAACCGACTAGGGCGAGGCTGGCGTGTGTGCCACGCACGTTCACTTTGCACAATCGCGCGTTCCTCCCTGCATTTGCTACTTCTTCCCTCCCCCGTTTTCAGAAAAAAACGTTGCAGCCGTGGCCTCCCCAAAAACGTACGTGCTAAAAAAACACGCACGGCGGATTGTGACCAGGCCTTAAGTGACAATAATATCTTTGTGCGCTAGGGAGATACCATACACTCAGTTCCAAAAGAAAGTATGCACTTTTTATATTAAATATTTCAATGAGCAGACAAATATGCTTTAATATTACGGATCAAGATCAATATTCTTACAAACCACCTTTTTACTCATCATTTCACAAATACAAATGATCAGGGATTAAAATTAGTTTAATTAGTTATGTATAAATTCACATATTAATCCATTCCCCGATAGACAATCATGAACGAATTTATAACATTGTAAATATTCGCTGACGGAAGACAAATGCAGCAAGACACAGGATACATAGAAAACACTCAAGCAAATGAGTCTAAACCTTCTGGATCCAAACTGCTTAATTTCATTGGAGTCTGTCCTAGGAGAGATTGCGATCGCAATATTTTCTAGGAGAATCACTGATTGTCCTGATTCGCAATTTCTACTGTGGCAGGTACATACTCGGTAAATATCTATTTTGAAAATATGGTTTCTTCAATTTACTTAAAATAACTGACTTTGAACAAAGTGAATCCATCCGACACGTAGCTTCATTTTTAAATTTGAATCATTCCATCACTAATGATAAACTTTCGTCTAAAACAGAAGATAAAAGGGACCGTTTAAAAGCCTTATTCTCTTTCTCACCCTTACTTGTATGTGCCTTGTCTTTGTACTTGTGCGTTTTGTAATGTTTAAAATATTCATCTATTATATTTGTTCAGTTTATGTTTGAAATGTTCATCTCGTGTGAGTGTATGTGTGCGCGTACGTGTGTGTAACAACGTAATGTATGCCGAAAGTAGTACAGGATTTTTCAGCATTATTTAGAGCTGCATTGTGCTGTGATATTGTCCAGATTAGATATTGGATCACTCGAGCTTCTCTTTGTAATTTGTATGGTCCATTGGACTTATCATGTTTGCAAATCTACTGCTTACTTTCCCTATTCTAAATTTATGTAAGATATAATTACATCATGACTGTTTATTAAGTGGAATTTTATTGCATTTTTAAGGATTGTTTTTCCTGTTTGACAAAACGTGTAAAACTAGTTCTAGATGTTGCTAAAAGCAAACAGAGACGACCCTGATCAGAGAGCTCCTACAAGAGCCTCTGATCTGGGTCTACTCTGTTAGCAAATGTATGAATGTTCGTTTATATAAAGGAAAGCGTTAGTGCCTTCGGACAAAAACTGTAGAATCAGATCTAGATGTTATCAAAAACAAACATACACGACCCTGATTAAACGCCTCCTATAGGAACGTCTGATCTGGATCTACACTGTCTGCAATGCATGTAAATACGTTTAAATACATATGACTTTGCACTACGGCAGTCGGAACGAATTGGGTAACCCTCATTTTGACTGGACGTAACAAGTGTAAAGGACGTATGTCTAATATTTCGAGCAGTCAATATCTGCTCTGTGTAAAGTTGTCTTCTTAACAAGAGAGCCAAGATGGCGCTTAATCGCTCACCTGATTACCAAAGATTTAAGCTTATGGCTGGGTAGTCCCAGAATGGGGGCAAATATTGAACTAAGGGAACAGTGTTATAGTGAATCATGAGCAGTGGTTCTGGAGAACAAGATTTTCAAAAAATTAGAATATTGATTTTATCAAGAAAATCATTTTGAGTAATGAAGATTGGAGTAAACATATGATCTCTAGAGTGATATTCTAAGAAATAAACTAGTGACCTACTTTTTATTCCAACCCGACCATGATCAAACTCAACCTTGATATCATCAAGACATTCTGAGCACTGAGCAAGTTTGAGGAAGATTGGGTTAAACATTTGGCTGCTGGAGATTGATTTTTTTCTAAGATATCACCTAGTGACCTATTTTTAGCCCCACTAAACCACTTTCAGACCCTTCCAAGCTTTTATCAGGACAATAATTCTACGTTTTATGAAAACAGAGTTAAAAATGTGACCTCTAGCGTGTTTACAAGGTTTCCTACCATTTGACTTAGTTTTTGAACTCACGTGACACTTTCAAAAACAATCCGAGATTTTAACAAGGTAATCATTCAGACAAGGTTTCATGAAGATTGGACACAAAATGTGACCTCTAGAGTGTTTATAAGATTTTTCTTCTATAAGACTTAGTGACTTAGTTTTTGACCCCTCGTGACCAACTTTCAAATTCGTCTAAGATTATATCTATTCTATGTTTCATGAAGATTGGACTAAAAATGTGGCAATCTAGAATGTTCACAAGGTATTTCTACTGTTTGGCCTAGTGACCTAATGTTTGACCCAATGTGACCCACTTTCAAACTCGTCCCAGATTTTATCAAAACAATCGTTTTGATTAAGTGTCATGAGGATTGGGCTGAACATGTGACCTCTAGAGTGTTCACAAGGTTTTTCTGCTATTGGACCTAGTTACCTAGTTTCTGACCCCAAATGGCCTACTTCCAAACTCGTCCCAGATCTTATCAGGACAATTATTCTAACATAGTTTCATGAATATTGAGCTGAAAATGCGACCTCTAAATTTCGACCTCTTTCGAGATTTTATCAAGACAATTATTCTGACCAAGTTTCATGAAGATTGGACTACAACTGTGACCACTAGAGTGTTCAAAAGCAATTTTTGACGACAAAATTGGAAACTCCTAACTTTTGGAACCAAGAGTTATAGGGTTTATGTAGGGGCTTTCCCCTCAATGAGATCTACTAACCTATGAAGTTTCATGTTGATACCTCTTATAGTTTTCGAGTAATGAGCTACATTAAAGTTTCTGCACGCCGACGACACCGACGAAAACTCTTACGACCCAGTGATTACAATAGCTCAACTTTTCTCTGAAACAGACGAGCTAATAATTACATTAACCTCTATTACATGAATATGTAGATCTATGTTAAATATAATGGCATCATTGAATATTAATTAGAATAATTGTTAAAATAGCAGATGGTCACGGCTATACTTGGTCATGGCAGAAATTGTACTATAATAGTTTTATTTATCCTAAGCAAACATAGCAGACCCTGATCATACAGGACTATTCTGACCTCGGCGTGCTCTTTTTTCAAGTGCCAAGGAAGGGATATTTATGGAGTAAATGTATGATGTAACGGTAATTATGGAGTAAAAAGTCAGAGAAGATTTGCAAAGTTTTCATAGAAAACTAGCCACCTCTGGGTGGTGTCTCATTTGAAATCAGGGGCATAATTCATACAACTTTGTAGAAGATGTTATTCGCCAAATAGGAAAGCTGAGAACCTTCAAGTTTCAGGAGAAGATTTTCAAAGTTTTCACAATATGTTTCTATATAACAAGGCAAAACTCCAAAACTTACTACGTCTTTGCTAACCGAGTCCCAATGAGGAATATAACTCATTCCAGCAATACATGTATGCTAAAACAAGAGGGCCAAGATGGCCCTTAATCGCTCACCTGATTACCATAGATTTAAGATTTTTGCAGGGTAGCCCATGGGTAGGGTCAATATTGAACTTAGGGACAATATATGAACAATGTTGATAGTGGATCATGAGCAGTGGATCATGAGCAGTGGTTCTGCAGAACAAGATTTTCAAAGATTTAGTATATTGATTTTATCAAGACAATGATTCTGACCAATGAAGATTGGGCTAAAAATGTGCTCTCTAAAGTATTTTTTATAAGATTTGACCTAGCGACCTACTTTCTATTCCCACCCTACCCATGATCACACTCAACCTTGATATCACCAAGACAAACAGTATGAGCAAGTTTGAGGAAGACTGGGCTAAAACTGTGGCCACTAGGGTGTAAACTAGATTTCTCTAAGATATGACCCAGTGACCTACTTTTTGACCTCACATAACCCATATTCAAACTTGTCCAAGATTTTATAAGGACAATCATTCTGACCAATTTTCATGTAGATTTGGCTATAAATGTGACCTCAAGGGTGTTGACAAGGTTTTCCTACTATTTGACCTAGTGACCTAGTTTTTAACCCCACATAACGCACTTTCAAACTCGTTTGAGATTTTATCAAGACAATCATTATGACTAAGTTTCATGAAGATTGGACTAAAATTGTGACCACTAGTGTTCACAAGGTTTTTCTACTGTTTGACCTAGTGACCTAGTTTTTAACCCACTTGACCGACTTTCAGAATTATCCGAGATTTTATCAAGATATTCGTTCTGACAAAGTTTCATGAAAATTTGACTAAAATTGTGACCACTAGAGTGTTCAAAATGTTTTTCTACTGTTTGACCTAGTGACCTAGTTTTTAACTCCACTTGACCCACTTTCGAACTCGTCCGAGACTTTATCAAGACATTCATTCTGACGATGTTTCATGAAGATTGGACTAAAATTGTGACTACTAGAGTGTTCACAAGGTTTTCCTACTGTTTGACCTAGTGACCTAGTTTTTTACCCCACATTACCCACTTTTCAAACTCCTCCGATATTTTATCAAGACAATCATTCTGACGAAGTTTCATGAAAATTGGGCTAAAAATGTGACCTGTAGAGGGTTCACAAGGTTTTTCTACTATTTGACCTAGTGACCTAGTTTTTAACCCAACTTGACCCACTTTCGAACTCGTCCGAGATTTTATCAAGACATTCATTCTGACCAAGTTTCATGAAGATTAGACTACAATTGTGACCACTAGAATGTTCACAAGCAAATTGTTGACGACACACGACGGACGACGGACATTCAAGTCTTCCAAAAGCTCACCCTGAGCTTTGCTGAGCTAAAAAGCAGCCAAACTGATTTGACTAGACCACTAATTGTTAATGACAAAGCTGATTGAAACAGTAGGCTGCTATATAAAACTGGCTACCCCTGGGACAGAGCCAATTTTGACCCCCAGGGTCATAATTTATATAACTATGTGAAGAACCTGAACATGGTGATAAGTGCCAAATATGAAATCTGAGAACCTTCCAGTTTCAGAGGAGAAGATTTTCAAATTGTCACTACATGTTTCCATAGACAAGAGGGCCATGATGGCCCTTAATTGCTCACCTAGTTAAAACTGATTTATGTATACAATGAATTCATGCAATCTGGGACGGGGCCAGTGTTTAGCGGAGGTGTCATTATTTGAACAATCTTGGAAAAAGAACCATTAAAGGGTGCTCCATACCAAATCTCAAAGGTCAAGGCAGTTTTTTAAAGACTGTCCTATGGAAAGAGGGCCATTGGCCCACTATATCCTCATAGACTGATATATTGACAATATAAGTTTTCCAGCAGAAAGCATTTCTAACAGAGGACAGAAATCACTGTTAACCCTATCACTGCTGATCATGACTGAACTAAAATTGGCACAGAGTTTGGATTTTGATCTAAAGTATATATAATTTTAAAGGAAACTTAAACAACTTTCAAAAATAATTTAAACACCACGTTTTCTCAATCTAAAATGAATGTTGGTTACTTATTTGTACAAACATTATTTCTACAGCACTGAGACTAGGGGTTATTAATGTATAATGTCATAGCACCCACTGCTCAGCTGGAATGTGTTACTGGCCGACCTCTAAGGGGAAACATTTAAAATGTAGTTTCAGATGTGAAGAAGTATATTTCAAAGTATAACCCACAGGACAGGGTCAAGTTTTAACGTAGAAATGAGATATTAACAAACTTTATAAAAATATACTACCTTAATCTATACACCAAATCTCTAAGCTCTGGAACATGTGGTTTTTAACAAGAAGATTTTTAAACATTTTCCTATGAAAAACTCTTAAGCCCCAGGGCGGAGCCGTGATTGACCCTATGGCAATAATTTTACAATAGTAGAGGTTCAACAGATGATGCTACATACCAATAATCACACCTCTAAGCCTTTCAGTTTGAGACAATAAAGTGTTTACTATATAATCCTATGTAAAACACGTGACCCCCATTATGTGGCCGTCTACGATCACATAGGCATAATAATAACCAGATAATGCTACATATCAAATGTAACAGCCCTAAGCTTTTCGGTTTCGGACAAGAAGATTTTTAAATACTTTACAATATAATCCAATGTAAAGTTTGTGACCCCAATTTTGACCCCGGGACAAAATTTGAACAATCTCAATAGAGGTCTGCTAGATGATTCTACATACCCAATTTGGTAGCCATATGCCAGTTTTTGACAAGATGTTTTTTATATTTATTTTGGACATTGGTTGCCATGGTAACCATTGATCTGCATGCAATCAAATTCTTTGAACAACTTTGAAAGAGGGTGTACCCAAGGTACATTCCTGCCTTGTTTGGTAAACATCCAGCAAGCAGTTTAGGAGATGTCATGTAAAGAAAGAGTTGACTAGGGACATCGGACACAGGGCGATCACAATAGCTTATCTGCATTTTTCTCTTTTTGCATTTCTACTTTTGCTATCGAGGGATCACCCATTTTCGGAATTATATGTACTTCACAACAGCATGTGTTAAGTGCTTGTGTGGCGGCTGTAAAAGGTCGCCCCGTACTTCATTCTCAGTGTTGTTATATTTTCTGGTCCTTGGGAATCATTAGTTTTAATGTTAATCGTTTTGAAAATTCAACTGTTTAAGCCCGTGCTAGGGGGTGTGAGTAGTTTTGCACTTTTAATTACTGCTTAAGAACAGACTCAATAAAACCGAGTCTGCAATTTTCTCTTTTTGCATTTCTACTTTTGCTTTCGAGGGATCATCCATTTTCAGAATATACATGTACTTCACAACAGCAGGTGTTAAGTGGTTGTATGGCGGCTGAAAAAAGTCGCCCCGTACTTCATTCTCAGTGTTGTCATATTGTCTGGTCCTTCCGGATCATTAGTTTTAATGTTAATCGTTTTGAAAATTGAATACTGCTTAAGCCGGTGCTAGAGGGCGTGAGTAGTGTTGCACTTTTAATTACTGATCATGAACAGACTCAATAAAACCAAGTCTGCAATTTTCTCTTTTTGCATGTCTGCTTTTGCTTTCGAGGGATCACCCATTTTAAATACTTTGCCATATAATCCAATGTAAAATTTGTGACCCCAATTTTGACCCCGGGACAAAATTTGAACAATCTCAATAGAGGTCTGCTAGATGATTCTATATTTATTTTGGACATTGGTTGCCATAGAAACCATAGATCTGCATGCAATCAAATTCTTTGAAAGAGGATGTACCCAAGGTACATTCCAGCCATGCTTGGTAAAAACCCAGCAAGCAATTTAGGAGATGTCATGTATAGAAAAAGTTTACTAGGGACAACGGACACAGGGCGATCACAATAGCTTACCTTGGTACTTCGTGTCTGATGAGCTAAGAAGTGACCACACCTTGGGCAGGGCCAATATTGACCATCGGAGCATGATTTATATAACTTTTGTAGAGGACCTAAACATGATGCTAAGTGCCAAATATGAAAGTTCAGAACCGTCTAGTTTCAGGTGGTTTTCAGTTTTAGCTATATATTTCTATTCAACCCTGGCCACCCCTGGGGCAGGGTCAATTCTGACCTCATGAACAAAATTAATATAACTTTTGTAGAGGACCTACAGATGATATGTGCCAACGATGAAAGCTGACAGCCCTGTAGATTAAAGGTTCAAATTGTTGACGACTGAAAATGCACGATGCATGCCAATAAATGGCTGGCATCAAGCCATCACTGAACAGATATATGCATCATTCAAAGATGGAATCCATATGATTGGCGATCACAATAGCTAATAAATTCTGAACGGAAATGGTCCCCTGAAAGCACATTGAATACAAAAAGAGAAAATTGCAGACACGTTTTTGTTTTACCTTTAAAAGTGCAGCTTAGCTAACAACCTAGCTGCGGCTTTCATGAAAATCATGATCCAGAAGGATCAGAACGTATAACAACAGTGAGAATGAAGTACTGGTTGACGTTTTACGACCGCCACACAAGCACAAATAACCTGCTGTTGTGAAAAGTATAAATTCTGAAGGGAGAAAATATCCCTTGAATGCAAAAATTAAACAAGATCTGTTTATGAAACACTAAGTCAAATATGGCCTTTGAACCTGAAGGATGACATTTACATGTCAGCCCTCAAAATGTGCAGCTTCATGAGATAAAAATGCATACCAAATATTAAGTCTCTTCTGGTTCAAAACATATTGCCAATATAAAAGTCAGGGATTTTACCTATATATTTGACCTCTGACCTTTAATGTTGACATTGAATTTATCATGTCACTCCTTAAAATGTGCGGCTTTATATGACACATATGCATGCCAAATATCAAGTCTCTATCTGTACAGGCTCAAACGTTATGCCAAATGTTAAAGTTGGTGACAAATGGACAAACAGACATACAGGGCAAACACAATATGCCCCCAGATCAGATTATGGAGCATAACCAGATTTGATCAGGAGGCATAAAAAGAGAAAATTGCAGACACGGTTTTATCGAGTCTGTTCATAAGCAGTAACTACAAGTGCAACACCCTTGCAACGGCTTAAGAGGTATACAGTTTAGAACAATATGTGTTTGTGAAATACTGCCTTCGAAATAACCTTAGACCTTAATGCAATACCTTGACCTGAATCAGTCACCCATAAAAATATGGGCCTTCATAAGAGCACATGCATACCAACATGCATGTTGAATAATGACGAAATTATCGCCAATCTAAATTTGTCCAATATGACCTTGACCTTAATAAGTCACCCTAAAAGGTTCGCCTCAATAAGTTTCAAATGCATGCAGAGTTTGAAGAAGGTATTTGCAATGGATACAAAATTATCCCCAACGTTAGTGTTGGGACAAACCAACCAACATACAAACCAACACAGAGCAAAATTAATATGCACCCAGTACATGTGTAATGGCATAAAGAGTTCTGAAGTTCATGATCCCAAAGGATCAAAAAGTATAACAACACTACTCCTAAGCTCATGTGAGCTATAAAATACTAAACATGATGAAGGGTGCATAACTCTAGACTTGCTTGTCTGCTTTTACCACCAACTGAACATTAATTGTGAAGAATGAAAGATGGTACATATCACAAACATATTACAGTGTTCCCTACCTACAACGGCCTCTCAATAACAATTCCCTCCTTACAACAATACACTGTTTCCGAAACAACAAGGCTCCAGAAACAATCTTTTCCCATCCTATTTTCTTTATGCCTCCATCAAACCCTATGTTGTGACCACTCTTTAGAATCGTCACTTTGTGACGATTCTAAAGAGTGGTCACAACATAAAGTGACGATTCTAAACAGTAGTCACAACAGAGGGTTTGATGGAGGCATTACGTATTTAGTTCTCGAAATACATCTTATCTGGGGATCTGCAAACAAGCTAATTATGTTTGATTTTCCCTCCCTATACCAACTCCCTCTGAACAACACATACAATATTCGTATCCCAAAGGGCGTCGTTGTAGAGAGGGAGCAATGTATGTATGTGCGTGTATGCGGGCGTGTTTTTCAAATAAATGTATTCGAAGTTGGCAGTGATGATAGAAGACATTTAAAACACATGCCAGACCTGATATTTAAATTGCAGAAAAGAATAAGATATACAAATCTCGATTTGTCCAAAATCGAATCTGGCCAAGACTACGAAGTTAATTAACCCATACCCTCATCGCCTATTTTTACATAAAACAGCTTTTAAAACATCTAGCCGAAATGAGCATTTACCAAAGTAAAGCAACTTTGAATAGAAGAGATTTGAAATCATTGCGATATATAGAACATGCTCTGTAACAGTAAATGCTCTATTCATACAATGGTTTAAAAAGTGGAACTTTAAGAGTCCTAAAATAAAAAGCCGTTAATATAAGGAAATGGGTTTGAGAACTGTTTGAAACAGTTTGAGAATCAGGGGTTCACTAGGTTGTTCTCAGGCGTAATTTAAGAAGACGTGTCCACCTTAAATGTTAGTATATGTAACAGCAATATTGGAACTTGGTTCTATCCAGCCTTAGTATGTGTCCTAAATTTATAAACATCAACACATTATACACATACAAGGTCTATCGCCTGTGTGCAAGCAGCGTGTTTACCAAAGGTATAATTTCGACTGCAAGATTTCCGTAAACATTACAAGTATAATGTTTCTCAGATGTGTTTAGTCATGTGTACTTTTAGATAGGAAAAACTCCCAAACGACTTTCCACATAAATCACACACATGACGTTTACCGCGGTGTGTGTCAATATGAATAATTAATTCATCATATCGATAATATGATTTCCCACACATTTCACACATGTATTTGTCTCCTCCATGAATCCTCGTGTGTCTAACTAAATTCCATTTGCACTTGTAAACCTTTCCACAAACAATACATATGTAACGTGTCTCGTCTGTTCTCAACCTCTTGTTACTGACTAATTTCGTTTTGTTTCTTTTAAAAAGTGATTGTTTACTAAGCCCACCTATAGTGGTGTGGATCCGCATATGTACTTTTACATTCCACATATACGCAAATGATTCTCCACACACATCGCACTTGTAAGGTGACTTGCCTGTGTGTACACTGTAAGATGCTTTTGTACAATTTTCACACCTGTAACCTTGGTTTCCGGATTGCCTAATTAAGCTGTCTTTATGACTAAATGATTTTTTACAAACACTGCATGTGTAACAACATTCTCCATGATCTGTCGCCATATGTTTAACTATAGACTGCTTGTACTTATAGGAGTTTTCACACAAACTGCACTTGTATGTACTTGTATGTATTCTCATGTGTTGTACTAATGTACTATTTATATTAAATTGTTTGCCACAAACACCACATTTGTAAGGACATATATCTGTATGTATCCTCGTGTGAGCTACTAAATTACGATTGCTCTTAAATGATGCTTCACACACGTGGCATTTGAAAGGTCCGTCTTCTGTATGTATCTCAACATGCTTCATATGCTTCACTAAGCTACTCTTTTCAGCATATAGCATTCCACAGACATCACACTTATAAGGACGTTCTCCTGTATGTATCCTCATGTGTTCAACCAATGTACTATTACTTTTACATTGTTTTCCACAGACATCACACTTGCAGGGACATCCTGCTGTATGTATCCCTGTGTGTTTTACCAAATGATAATTTTGACTAAACGATGCTCCACACACATTACACTTGAAAGGTCCATCTCCTGTATGAATCTTCATGTGATCCATGGAATGGAATTTGTTAGCATATGCCATTCCACACACAGTACACTTGTACGGACGTCTAATTTTATGTATTCTCATGTGAGATACTAAAAGATGATTTCGATTAAATGATTTTTCACTTTTGACAATCATAAGGTCCGTCTCCAGTATGTATCCTCATGTGCTTAACTAAAATGTCTTTGCAAATAAATGACGTTTCACAAACTTCGCACGTGTAAGATCTATCAACTAGGTGTCTCTCACCTCTGTGTACCGACAAATGCTCGACTAGATCAGTTGTTGAACTAAACTTCATCCTGCAAACTTCACACTTGTAACCTCTCTTACCGTTATTTATCTTCACATGTTTTTCACCTCTATGTACTATCATGTGTATAACTAGATTATTTCTTGTTTCAAAAGACTCAGCACAAATACCACAGGTATATGTTACCTCATAAGTTTCCATCTTGAAAAGTGTTATAAAATAAAATCATTTCTGGACAAAGTTTTAAGCACGCACGTGCATACACACAAGCACGTGTTATTAGTTTGTCATAAGTATCATGCTTAGCTTAACTGGGTTTGAAATTCCGTTCAGCTGACCTTCGGCATACACGTATTTGTTTTCTCCCGTCTATAAACGGATCGAATATCCATCAACACAAGTATATATCAACAGTGTCAGTGTGGTCATGTGAGTCCAGAGTTACTATGCTTAATTTCAAATGCTACCCCTATACCTATATCAACCTGTAGATTTATCTAACAAATTCCGGATAGTAAGCCTGTCACCGTATGTCAATGTTCATTTGCTCTGTTCATACAGAAAATACTGCTTTACACAAGGAATGAGCATCGTGTGTTGCCTGAAAATAAAACAAAACCATTTAAGTTTTATGTGACTTTCTAAGTACACTCGTACTTCCATATCTCGAGCTTGTACTCGAGTTCAGTAGAACTTGTCTTAAGCGACCCTTAAAAAGAGGTGTTACTATAGACCTAATAGTCAGGTGGTAGCTTAATACAGCTCAAAACTAATGCAACAGAAAGCACATTTGGGGGCTTTCTGCATTACTTTGGCCCTGTATTAAGCATCCACTGGCGTTTTAAGACTCCAGTGTTCAATAAATTATAACAGGTTCTACTGTATGGGCCAGTACTTAACTTTTCCGTTTACATTGCATTCTTCTGTTTCTGTGCAATTTAACCCTTCGCTTGCTATTCACGTCAATATACCTACCTGTAAATAGTGAAGACCCAGATGAGACAGCTCCTGCAGGAGCTGTCTCATCAGGGTCTGCACTATTTACAAGTTTATTGTGCAACCAGTGCATTCCACAGCAGTGATTGCACAGCGAACTACGTGTACACAGTGAAGATATATGTAATTATATAATAGAGCATGAGTAAAGAAGGCGAACTGTATTTTAAAATTCAGCAAGAGAATGGTTAATGGGAAATTGTGGCATAAAATGTGTTGCAGTTGTTATGCTGGTGTTGTAATTTATAGTTGAATAGAACATTTATTTTTATTTTTATCATTTCAATTGCCGCCATGTTTCCAAGGGGATCAGATCGTCCTTCCGTCTGCCTGTCCACCCGTTCGTCAGCAATAATTTACTGCTCTAAATGACATCTCCTCTGAAACCGCATGGTATGATATTACCAAACTTCACATTAATGATCTTGGTATTGACCTCTATCAAATTTGCCAAATGAATTTGGACCGCTGTTTGATATGACAACAAAAAGAAAAATCTTAAGAAATATTCTCCAAACCTAGGGGTCAGATATGACTGATACTTGACAGAAATAGTCCACTGATAAACCTCTGCCAAAATGTCTAAAATGATGTCGATGTCTCAAAACATGACTGACATTGGATTGCTGTTGTTTAATATGCTTAATGTTTAATGTGTTTCGTCTTCATATGCGTCCTGTTATGTGTTGTCTTGTGGCTTTACCGTTTCTTGTTAGATGGTGTTTGGTGCGGTGTCATTTCGTGTGTGGCTCTCCCTGTTTGACTATATTTCCATATTTACAAACAGCATAAATAGTTCTACTACGTGCTGAATTCCGAAGCTGCATAAAGTCCACCAGACCCCACATAAACCACTTTCAAACTTCTTTGGGATTTTATCAAGACAATTATTATGACTAAGTTTCATGAATATTAGGCTGAAAATGTGGCATCTAGAGTGTTCACAAAGTTTCCCTACTATAAGACTTAGTGACCTAGTTTTTTACCCCACGTGACCAATTTTCGAATTTATCCGAGATTTTATCAAGACAATCATTCTGATAAAGTTTCATGAAGATTGGACTAAAAATGTGACCACTAGAGTTTGCACAAGTAAATTGTTTACGAGGGACGACGCACGGCGGATAACGGACATTCAAGTATCCCAAAAGCTCACCATGAGCTTTGCTCAGGTGAGCTTAAAGTAACTTACGAAAAATCATTAACTTACGAAAGCCCTGTATCCCTTAATATGCACAAAGCAAACAGTGTAAACCAAGATCAGCGTCCATGCTTATAAAACTTTGAGTCCAAGTTCGTTCTCAAGTTTTTGATTGGTCAGAGTTGAGCCTTTGGCTCAAATCTGACTAATCAAAAGCTTGAGAACTCAAATCTGACCAATCAAAAGCTTGAGAACGAACTCAGACTCAACTAAAATGTTTTATATGCATGGACACAGGTTCCTGGAGGAGCACTCTGGTCAGGGTGTGCGCTGTTTGCTAAATTCATTCATATGAATGGCTTATATTACTTGACCATTTTAAATTGAGACTCATAAATTTCCGTTAGCATTTCCGGCTATACTCGGGTGAATTCGATTATCATACATACCAAATGCATACGGATATACAGTGCTCCCTCCCTACAACGACACCCTTTGGGATACGAATATCGTGTGTGTTGTTCAGAGGGAGTTGTTATAGGGAGGGAAAATCAAACATAATTAGCTTGTCTGCAGATCCCCAAATAATGTATATTTCGAGAACTAAAACCGTTATACCTCAATCAAACCCTATGTTGTGACTACTGTTTATAATCGTCACTTAGTGACGATTCTAAAAAGTGGTCACAACATAGGGTTTGATTGAGGCATAAAGAAAATACGATGAGCAAACGTTGTTTCTGGAGCCTTGTTGTTTCGGAAACAGTGACATGCGTTGTTGTAAGGAGGGAATCGTTATTGAGAGGGCCGTTGTAGGGAGGGAGCACTGTATACGGAATATGCACGGAATCTCAGTTTTAATCTGGTCAAGTAATACCAGAAAATATTTTGATTGCCGTTTCCCCTCAACAATAAGAGTGACATGAAGGCCCTGATATCGCTCACAAGAGAAGAAAATTTTGAAAGTTTTCACTTGCCACCCCTTGGGACGGGGTCCATTTTGATCCCAGGAGCAAAATTTATACACACTTTGTAGAAGACCTGATCATGTTATGTGCCAAATATGACAGCCAAGAACCTTCCAGTTTCAAAAGATTTTCAAAGTTTTCACTATATGCTTCTAATGAAAACTGGCCACCTTTGTGCCGGGCCAATTTTGTCTCTAGGGATAATTTATTCAACTTTTGTAGAGGACCTACAAATGATGCTATGTGCCAAAGATCAAAGCTTAGAAACCTGTAGATTTTTAAAAGTTTAAATTGTTGATGACTGACGCTAGACGACGCACTACACATGTTTTACCGATGGATAACGGACATCAGGCGTTCATCAAAACTCACCCTCAGCACTTTGTGCTCTGGTGAGCTGAGCTTTGACAGGTACCAAAGTAAAATCTAGATAAGTATTCCTTGAATATATATCAGAATAAACAGTAATCAAGAGGGCCAGAATGGCCCTGACATCGCTCACCAGACAATAAGAGGAGAAGATTTACAAAGTTTCACTATCTGTTTCTATAGAAAACTAGCCAGTCCCGGGGCTGTGCCAATTTTGACCCAAGGGGCATAATTCATACAACTTTTGTACAGGACTAAAACATGATGCTATGTGCCAAACGTGAAAGCTGATAACCTTTCAGTTCCAGAGAAGATTTTCGAAGTTTTCACTAAATGTTTCTATAGGAAACTGGCCACCCCTGGGGCAGGCCAATTTTGACCCAAGGTGCACAATTTATACACTTTTGTAGAGGACCTGAACATGATGCTACATGTATTTGCCACATATGAAAGCTGAGAACACTGCAGATTCAGGGGAGAAAATTTTAAAGGTTCAAATTGTTGACGCCAGACGTCGGATGACGCACACTGCACGACGCACGCCGATGGACATCAGGTGATCACAAAAGCTCACCTCAAAGAAACACCTTTTTGTGCTTCGATAAAGTCTGATCATGGCCTACTCCATTTGATAATAAATATTACAGATTGGACTGTAACGTCCCCTTCAAGCTAAAATGTCCTATTGTTGATATAACATTAGGGGCGTTAGTACTCATGAACAGATTCAATAAATCTGCGTCTGAAATTTTCTCTTTTGCTTCTAGAATATATGCAGAGTAGAACCACTCTAATGTGACCACTTAATGGATACATATAACTGTTTTTAAGCTACCACCTGCCTCTGGCTCCCCTAATTATACCCCATTTTAGTGGTCACATTAGCGGGATTTTACTGTCCTTCATAACAGCAAATGTTAAGTGCTTTAATTGTGTGGCGGCCGTTAAAAGTCGCCCCGTACTTCATTCTCAGTGTTGCTACATCTTCTGGTGATCATTAATGTTGATGGTATAAGCTTCTAAAATTGAATACTACTTAAGTCGGTGCTAGGGTCATGAGTAGGGTTGCACTTTTTATTACCACTAGAAGAGAAGTTATTGATCGGACAAAAAATGTAACAATGGCAATAACTCAAAAGTATTGAAGCCAGAGTTAAGGCCCTTATACACGACACTTCCTCTTTCCATGTATGAAGTTTCAATCAAATGGCATGAGCTATATAAGGGTTATCGTCTGGACAAGAAACTGATTATTTGACCAGGAATTGTGACCATGACCTTGAATTGTTGCCTAGACCCAGATGATATACATATAATTATTATAGAGAAATGATTCTACAGTTTAATTTCTGCCATAGTCAAATTTTCATGTGTCCGTTTGCTATTATAACAATTAATCTAATTTAAATAACACTTTATTTTCAATATCAAACTAGAGGTTTGTTTTTTGTCACGAAAACATGTCTCCCCCACCCTCGGTCACCCTCAATGCTATATACACAAGTGTAATGTCTGTAATGTCTGTAACTCCAAACTTATCAAGGGAGGCAATTTAAAAAGCCCAGGTACACAACAACTCATGCTGGTGAATATTCCTGTGAAGTTTGGTGATTCTAGCCCTAGCAGTTTCAGAGATACACGTAATACAAAGTTTGTCCAAAGTTATCAGGGGAGATAATTCAAAAATGCCAGGTGAACAGCACTATTCTGAACATGGGCGATCCTTCGAAAGCAAAAGTTGAAATGCAAAAAGAGAAAATTGCAGACTCGGTTTAATTGAGTCTGTTCACGCGTAGAAATTGAAAGTGCAACACTACTCACGCCCCCTAGCACCGGCTTAAGCAGTAATCAATTTTCAAAACTTAATAACATCGTAACTAATGATGCCGAAGGACCAGAAAATATAACAACACTGAGAACTGGTCAACACTCCTATGAAGTTTGGTGACTCTAGCCCTACTGATTTAAGAGACATGTGCAACATATCTTAAGTCATATAGTAGACCTTTAAGTCACCTTAACTATATAAACTAAGATCGACGAAATGACCATCACCCAACTTAGCTCCGCGGGCTGCTATAGATACAAGACCCACATACCAGAACCAAAACAACAGTTTGGTTCGCCTTCCCGATTTGTCTCACCGTGACAGCTCTAATGAATCGCATGATTCTAATGAATCAAGACAAGCCCTGATATATCTAACCAGACAATCAGAGAAGACGATTTTTAAAGTTTTCACTACATGTTTCTATAGAAAACTTGCCGGCTCTGGGGAAGGGTCAATTTTGATACCAGGGGCATAATTTATAACACTTTTGTAGAGGACCTGAACATGATGCTGTGTGCCACATATGATTTTCAAAGTTTTCACTATATATTTCTAAAGAAAACTGGCTACTCCTGGGGCGTGGCCAATTTTGACCCCAGGGGTATAATTTATAAAACTTTTGTAGAGGACCTGAACATGATGATATGTGCCAAATGTGAAAGCTATGAACCTTCCAGTTTCAGAGAAGAAGATTTTCAAAGTTTCCACTATGTGTTTCTATTGAAAACTGACCACCCCTGGGGCCTGGGTGGGGTCAATTTTGACATGAGAGGCAAAATTTATATAACTTTTTTTCTGGGTCTACTCTGTTTGCAATGGTGCAGAAATGCATAATTATGGAGTAAAGGGTTAATTGTCTGTGCAATAGGCCAGATCTAAAAATATCAGTTGTCTACCCAGAAGGGAGGCAACCCAGTTGTTATCAAAAGTGCAAAGGGAGACCTAGCACAGTTTGGATTCTGATCTGACGCATATGTAACTTCAAATTACATATATGTCAGATCAGAATCCAAGATTGTACTTCATAATTGTTTTGTACAAGAGAGTTAATTGTAAGATTGACATGTATTAAAAAACAATGTGAACAATCTTAGACAAGCAGACAACAATTCTGAAACAACTATAATACTGATAACGAATGCTACAGCATATAACACTTGACTTGTATTCAGCTAAACCTCACAAAAGATATACTGATAAGACTCTATATTGATATCTGAGAGCTTAATGCAGGACATAGATATGCAAAGAGCATTTTGAGAATTATCCACTTAGTTTTCTCCATCTAAAATGAGTGTTTGTTATTTATTTGGCTAAATACAATTTCTACTCTACTGATTAGACTAAGGGTAAAACCACTGGAACTGGCTATACTAGGTCAGTCTCAGTGGACTGGGTTGATGGAGAAACCGTTAGCCGCAGTTTCTGAAGTGAAAAAGCTTATTTTAAAGTATAACCCAAAGGGCAGGACCAATTTTAACCTCAGAACTATGATATTAACAAAATTCTTAAAGGTAAATTAAGTAAATCCATACACCAAATATCTAAGCTCTGGGACATTTAGTTTTTGCTAGGAAGATACTAGTGTTTAAACAGCAGTCAGCTACGGAAAACTTGCCACCCCTAGGACGGGGCCAATTTTGACCCCAGGGACATGATTTATATAACTTTTGTAGAGGACCTATAGATGATGCTATGTGCCAAATATCAAAGCTGAGAACCTTCCAGTTTCAGAGAAGAAGATTTTCAAAGTTTCACTATATGTTTCTATTGAAAACTTGACACCCCCAGGGTTGGGCCAATTTTGACTCCAGGGACATAATTTATATAATTTTGGTAAAGGACCTATAGGTGAAGCTATGTGCCAAAGATGAAAGCTGAGCACCCTATAGATTCAGAGGAGAAGATTTTTAAAGGTTCAAATTGTTGACGACGGACGACGAACGACGAACGACGGACGATGCACGCCGACGGACGACGGACATCAGGTGATCACAAAAGCTCACCATGAGCACTTTGTGCTCTGGTGAGCTAAACATTCTTCACGGCAACAGTATGTCAAATTTGAACATAAATGCGTAATGATTTTTATTCACTTTTCCTCTAGTTTTCTCAGAAGGAAACGGTGAATAAAATAGATTCAGAGGAGAAGATTTTTAAAGGTTCAAATTGTTGACGACGGACGACGAACGACGAACGACGGACGACGCACGCCGACGGACGACGGACATCAAGTGATCACAAAAGCTCACCCTGAGCACTTTGTGCTCTGGTGAGCTAAACATTCTTCACGGCAACAGTATGTCAAATTTGAACATAAATGCGTAATGATTTTTATTCACTTTTCCTCTAGTTTTCTCAGAAGGAAACGGTGAATAAAATAGAACATGTTCTTCCGAACAATTCTACTCCTGGTGGACCTAATCGCACACGTTCATTTTTCAACTTGCGGATTGCGATTCGTGGACGTAGGCATACATTTTGTTATGAGTTCTAAACAGGTCTGTCCGTCTGTTAATCTGTCTATCTATCTACCTATTTATTAAATCATCAACGCATCCATCCATCTGTCAAAATACGTCTGTGTAGTGTCCCCTCCCAACAACAACACCCTCCGCACAACGGCACTTTTATGTGTTTCCGTAAAGTGTCGTTGTTCGGAGGGAGCACTGTATGTGCCAAATATGAAAGCTGAGATCCCTGTAGATTCAGTAGAGAAGAATTTTAAAGTTTTCACTATAATATGTTTCTATTGAATTATTACAGTTTAACCTCTGATATATATCCAGACAAATAAATGTAGATAAACAATTCTCTCATAGGCTATTTTTAGATCCAACATCTTTGAATAAATCAACTGCAAAAGAGCGTTAAATAGAGAAAATGATTTTTTCTAGGATTTTGTAGTTTTTTTAAAAGCCATTGTGATAAATAGAGCATTTGCTTCTATAGGAGCAAATACTCTATTTATCAAAATGTCACTTACAGAGGAGTAGAAATTTAAGGAGGAAATATAAAGACATTTTCACATATCTGTAAACAGAGTAGATTCAGATCAGACGGCTCCTATAGGTTTATTTAATGATTTTAATAGATTTAAAATTTTAAACACTGAATCCATAGAGAAAGTGATTAATTAACGAATGTTATTTCAGTGTATTATATTGTTTAATACACACTGAAGTTCAAATAACATATATACTCAACTGATTGAGATCCCATATTTTGCAAATTATTAATCTACTGCAGTGTTTTATAATTATACACCACTGAATAATTAAACACATATCATACAAATGCTAAAATTCATTCTTCAATAGCAAACAGGGCATGTATGCATTATCGGTATGTAGTCTACATTGCTAACAGTACATACCCTTATGCTACAGCTCATATAGAAGGCATTTCATCTCAGTGACAGTCTACATTGTTCTCTTCAATGTACTGTCATATAGCCTATAAAAACTTTTAGTTAATAAATTTCTGCATTTTACGGGAATGTATTGTATTTTTTGACTTATTTCAAACAGTGCAGACTGCTTTTATCCGGGTATACATTGTTTTCAAGTGTCACCAGTGCATTATATAACTAGAGGTTTGTTTTTGTCACAAAAACAGATGTCTCCCCCTCCCATCCTATTTCCAATACACAAGTGTAATGTCTGTAACTTCAAACTTATTAGGGTCTAATGTTTAAGTCATCAGAGGCAATAACTCCAACATTGTCAGGGGGAGACAATTCAAAAGCCCCAGATACACAACAAGAGGGCCAGAATGGCCCTGACATCGCTCACCAGACAATCAGATATGTTTCTATTGAAAACTGACCGTCCCTGGGGCGTGCCAATTTTGACCCCAGGGACACAATATATAACTTTTGTACATGACCTAAACATGAAGCTATGTGACAAATATGAAATCTGAGAACATTCCAGTTTAAAATGAGAAGATTTTCAAAGTTTGCACTATAAAATTGTTTCTATTGAAAACTGACCAACCCTGGGGTGGGGCCTATTTTGATAACAGGGGCATAATTTATATAATTTTTGTAGAGGATCGGAAAATGGTGCTATGAGCCAAATATGAAAGCTGAGAACCCTGTAGATTCAGAAAAGAAGATTTTCAAAGTTTTCACTATTCGTTTCTATAGACAAGAGGGCGAAAGTGTTAATTTTTCAGACAAACAAATTACAGATGACAGAAACCCTATCACCGCTGAGCATAATTTGACAGAAATTAGCACACAGTTTGGATTCTGATCTGACACATATGTAACTTCATATGTGGTTTGTACAAGAGAGTTAATTGTGAGATTGATATGTATTAACCGGGGAATTTTAATTATGCAAGGCTATACAAAGTTCTGACTAAAGAAAATCAACTGACCTCTCAAATAATCAACTGTTCCTATGAAAAGGTATGTGTACCCTAGCATTCCAAACTGATTTTTTGCATTTGAATATTATTATAAATTATTACATAATAATTTCATATTCATAAGTTGAACTTAATATTTTCAAGTAATACAATTTCATGTTAAAAATTATTTCATAATTTATTTAAAATCTTTAATTTCACATTCTGGAGCCTTTACATGATTTACCCTTCTTCTGAACTGCAGGGCAGGTTATAATAATGTCATAATGCCAATCACTATTATTAATTAACCCTTCCATCATCTTAACGTGTTTTCACACATTTGAAAATCAGTAGACCAGATCAGATGCCTCCTGTAGGAGCCATCTGATCAGGGTATGCTCTGTTTGTTAATGGAATTTGACAGATTTGTTCCTTTAATTTTTATAAAATGACTACAATATATTCCATTATAACTATTTTGTCTATGAATATTCAGTAGGTTGTGAAATTTGGAAAAAAAAATGCTACAATGTTTCTCCTTCCATACTTCACTTTAACTATTTTGTTCATGAATAGGCATTCAAATTAATAACAAACACAGAACAGGTAAAGTATTAAGATCTCTGTCTACTACAGCTACTACCAGCAGTGCAAGTGCACTAAAAATAGCCACTGGTCAACCCCCCCCCCTCTGTGCTGCTTGACCTGATGACCTGTTTATGAGACTGAGTAACGATAAGATGCTTAAAAGTACAGTCAGCTTCAAGTTTGCTAGAAAACTTGCCACCCTGGGGTGTAGCCAATTTTGACCACAGGAGCATTATTTATATAACTTTTGTAGAAGTCCTGAAGTTGAAGCTATGTACCAAATATGAAATTTGGGGCCCTTCTAGTTTTAGAGAAGATGATGTTCAAAGTTTTCACTATATGTTTCTGAAAACCCCTGGGGCAGGGCCAATTTTGACCCCAGGGGTATAATTTATATAACTTTGGTAAAGGACCTACAGATGATGCTATGTGCCAAAGATGGAAGCTGATACCCCTGTTGATTCAGAGGAGAAGAACTTTAAAGGTTCAAATTGTTGACGACGAACGACGCACGACGCACGCCAACGGACGACGGACATCAGGCGATCACAAAAGCTCAAAACACATGCTAGTCAACATTCTTGTGAAATTTGGTGACTCTAGTACTAGTGGTTTCAGAGATACATGTGACAGAAAGTAAAGTTTCTCTTATTTAAGTCATAAGGGGTAGCCCTAGTGGTTTCAGAGATATGCACGACACTAAGTAAAGTTTGTCTAATTTTAAGTCATCAGGGGAAGTAACTCCAAAGTTAATAAGGAGAGACAATTAAAACAAGAGGGCCATTGGCCCTATATCGCTCACCTGAGTTACAGTAATACATGTATATTGACATGTTAATTTTTCAGTGGAAAACAATCTAGCAGATGAAATAAGCTTAGTGCACTGCTTTCACCCTTTCACTGCTGAATAAACTTGAACTGGATTCAGAACTAATACCAAGTGAATGGTTGACCAAGATCTAAACTGTTTACAACTTGTGCCATTTTTGCCTTAGCTCAAAATGCCTAAAACTGGTCTTTGAGAAATTCAAATGACTTTTATAAAGCTATGCAATTAATGCAATTATACCTTGACCCAGGTATATAGGCAAATAAAGTGCTAGGCAGTACATAATGCCAGTTTTTGTGTGAAATGACCAATAAGAATATCTTTAAAAATCGTTTAACCCTTTCCCTCATATAAAGCTGTTTTCATGCATTAGCAAACAGAGTAGACTCAGATCAGACGACTCCTACGGAAGCTGTCTGATCTGGGTCTTCTCTGTTTCTTTTGACACAATATAGATCGGATTCTACAGTTTTTGTCAAAGCAAAAACTTCTCTTCAGAGAAATAATGTGTTTTACACATTAAAAATAAGAGTAGACTAGATCAGAAGGCTGCTATAGAAGCTGTCTGATCAGGGTCTGCTCTGTTTACATTTGACAAGATATAGATTTGATTTTACAGTTTTTTTCAAAGCTAAAACTTCTATTTATGGCAATAACAATTTTTTAAGCATTAGCAAACAAGAGTAGTCCCAGATCATTTTTTGTCAAAGCAAATAGGTTAAGGGTTAATAGGTGTTTAGAAATAATTCTAGATCTAGGTGTGAATATCTCATGATAATTCAATTAAACGGGTCATTAGTATTTTTAACAATTGAAATTGAGAAGAGTTACGTCTATTGTTATAATTAAGTTATATTTACTCAGTTATTTCATTAATATCATACAAAATTCAGACATTTTAGGACTTTTTAATGTGTTGTCATCAAATTTTATATAAAAATGTTATATTTAAGATGCTTTTTTGGGCAGCAGTAGTAATTTTAACACCTATCATTGTTAGGGGGGCAAATGCATTATCATGTTTTCTTAAGAATTACCATGACTTATATCAGTTGGGCCATTGCATAATCATGTTTTCACAGTTTTCTTAAACATTACCATGACTTACATCAGTTGGGTTTGGACCCAGATCAAAAGTCTAGATGGTGATCATTTTCCTTGATTGGCTGAATTGTTACTTTCCAATATCTCTCACATCTAATTTGAGAGACATTGGAAGACACCATGTAACATCTAGCTATCACTAACACTACACACTGGGGTTAATAGGTCAAAATGCCTTTAATGTTTCGTCTGCAACAAAAAGTTATTGTCATCTGCTTCAATTCTTAAATTAAACTTACTTTCTTTTTATTGCAAAAATATGGTTAAGATGACAAACAGTTTGGATCCTGATGAGACGCTGCAGTATGCGGCCTCTCATCTGGATCCAAACTGTTTGCATAGGTAATCACAGTTTCACCACTAGCATGCAAAGAGTTAAGAGTCATGCATTGACCTGGAGAGATTTTACTGCCGAGCGCTGTAACCTTTGAACTGAAGGATCTGGAGTTGTTCATTTAACCCTTAATTTCCCTCATATAAACTTGTTTTCATGCATCTGCAAACAGAGTAGACCCAGATAAGGTGGCTCCTGTAGGATCAGTGTCTGTTATTTGCTAATGGAATTTGACAGATCTGTTTCTATGCCTTCTAAAACAGCTACACTGATTCACCTTCAACAATTTATCATAAATAGAATGACACTGGAACTCCAATGCAGTTATCTCCCTTTGTCCCTTATGGCTATGCTGATGGGACAAGGGAAATAACTGTGAGGAAATTACCTTTTAAGTGTTACAGATTCAGATGTTAAGTAGCATAAAACCCCAGGGTGAGACCATTTTTGGCCCAGGGGTCATTATTTGAACACACCTCATAGTGGTATATTAGGTGATGCTTCATACCAAATATCTTAGCTCTAGATTATGTGGTTTCAGACAAAAAGATTTTTAAAGGTTTCCCTATATAAGTCTATGTAAAAACTACAAGCCCAAGGGCAGGGCCATTTTTGGCCCGGGGGTCATCATTTTAACAAACTTGGTAAAGGACCATTAGATGATGCTATATACCAAATATCAAAGCTCTAGAAATTGTGGTTTCAGAGAAGAAGATTTTTAAAGATTTAAAAAAAAAACCTGTAAAAGTAGTGGGGCGGGGCCATTTTTTGCCCGGGGGTCATGATTTTAACAAAACTGATAGAGGACACCCTAAGGTACATTTCTGTGAAATTTGGTTGAAATCCTCCCAGTGGTTTAGGAGAAGAAGTCATTTGAAATAAAAGTGAACGGACAGACGGACGGACAGACGGACAGACGGACAGACGGACAGACGGACAGACGGACGACAGGCGGTCACAATAGCTCACCTTGAGCCTTTGGCTCAGGTGAGCTAAAAACCAAAAGCAAAACAACTCATGCTTGTGAACAATCCTGTGAAGTTTGGTGACTCTAGCCCTACCGGTTTCAGAGATACGTGCAACACAAAGTTTTCTGTGAAGTTTGGTGACTTTAGTACCAGCGGTTTCAGAGATACGCGCGACACAAAGTTTTTCTAATTTTAAGTCATCAGGGGCAATAACTCCAAAATTATCAGGAGGAGACAATTCAAAAACCCCAGGTGCACAACAACTCATGCTGGTGAACATTCCTGTGAAGATTGGTGACTCTAGCCCAACTGCTTTCAGAGATACGCGCAACACAAGTTTGTGACGGACAGACAGGCAGACGGACGGACGGACAGACAGACAACTCTGGCAAAAACAATATGGGGGAGACATAATTATCCCTTTCCCTCATACAAACTTGTTTTCACTATATGATTCTATTGAAAACCGGCCGGCCCTCAGACAGGGCCAATTTTGACCCCAGCGGCATACTTTATATAACTTTTGAAGAGGACCTGAACATGATGCTATGTGCCAAATATGAAAGATGAGAACCTTCCAGTTTCAGAGGAGATGTTCAAAGTTTTACTGTATGTTTCTATATAAAACAAGGCAACCCTGGGGCGGGACCAATTTCAACCCCAGTGACATAATTTATATAACAGTTATATAGTTGGAATATTACATTGAGTAATGTAGTCTTCTATTCCTTATGCTATTCTCTATTCTATACCCATCACCATCTATTATATAATATATTACATCATATCTTATTTCTATTCCTTTCTATTCCTTAATCTATTCAACACTATTCTTTATTTTATTCTCTACCCATCCCAATTTATCCCCCATGTATCCCATTTCTTTCTATGCTCTATTCAATGTTCATCACCATCTACAATATACACATAATTATTTGGTAATATTCCTATTCCATTTTATTAAATTCCATTTTCTATTCTATTTCTATCTATTCTACTGTAATTCCTATTCCTTTCAATTATAATTTTGAAGATGTTGGGGAATACCATTATATCTATTATCATTCTCTAAATACTATTATCATATTAGTAATTACATTATGTTATTATTATAATTTATATTGTATTTAATATTATTATTGTCAGTATTGTATTCTATCTTTTTTAATTCATGATGAATACAATCATCTTCTTTGAACTTTATATTTTAAAGTAAACAATTTTAATAAGTCACAATGAGTCTTTATAAATGTCCCATTCAGTTCATTTTTCAAGAAATGAGCAGCTTTTTAGTCCTATCCACTACAACAAAATTTAATCAGAAGTATGTTCACAGATCTCTCTAAGCTATTTATTAAATTATAGACTATTACTACCACTACAGAACAAATGTATTTCATTTGCAAAATAAATTTGTCCGAATTTTAGTTCTGTCCGAATATTGGTACTTTGTCCTTTGCACTTTACTGTTTATAGTTTCATTTCCGGTTTGTAACGTGCATCAAATCTGACCAAATAAAATTTAGATAAAATTGATTATGTGTGTAGTTGACATCCATAATATGTCATACTCACTACAAAAGCCATTTTATTTGAATATATTGCCAAATATCTACAAAATATTCGTAACTGCCTCCCTGAACTTAGAAGTAGATCTAGCACCAAACTTCCAAAGTCCGTGATTTGAGCAAAACAATTTGGAGTTCATTTTTCTGATGAAAAAAACAAAAACTAATTAAAGTTATGATATTTGAATGTCAATTTGTTAACTTAGAACTAAATTCAATCACACAAACATAATTATTTACTTTTTATTTTTCTGAAAATAAGATTTTGACGTCAGTTCTATTTTCTTGTACAATGGCCGATTATCATAACTGCATTGCAAATTAGTGACCAGCAGACCGCGAAGAAAGACATGCAGTGTTGACACATTGGTAATACACACATGCCAAGGTAACTAACACAACAGACTGATTAGTTAATCCCTTCAAATGGTAATATAGCTTTTATAGGGATCACAATTACTCAGTACTCAGCATGATATTTAGGGCACGGCGCGGCAATCTTTGATGAGGGGCAACATGGCGCAGTATAAAAGAGGCATGGCGCTGCGCCGTGCAAAATAAGGCCTATGGGAAACACAATAACATTTGTAGAGGACCTAAAGATGATGTTATGTTCCAAAGATGAAAGCTGAGCACCCTGTAGAATCAGGAGAAGATTTTTAGTATTCAATGTTTATTGACTGACGACACACGACGGAAAATGGACGACGGACACCGACAGACATCAGGCGATCACAAAGCCCACCTTGAGCACAAAAGTGCTTTGGTGAGCTAAAAATAAAGGGTCATAACTCCAAAATTTTGAAAAATGAGTTATGGTTCTTATTAAGATTTCCCTTAAATTAGGTCTACTAACCTATGAACCTTTTTTCACTGAGTGGTTTCTCTATACTCTATACCACTCTAAGTCATCATATTATAAAGGATAAACTGATTAAAAATCATATAAAAACCAGGAGCATGTGTCATCTGCTCGCATCTGGCACAAAAACTGGATTAATTATGCTGGAGTGAAATCAGAACAAATGGGAACTCAAAACGTATTGCGTGCATTACATCAATGGTCCTCAACGAGAGGGAGACACATGTGAAATTAGAAAGCTGTATAACGATTAGTTTAGAAATAACAGCCAAAACAAGAGGATCAGAATGGCCCTGATATCGCTTACTAGACAATCAGAGAAGATTTTCAAAGTTTTCACTATGTATCTATTGAAAACTGGACACACCTGGGACACCAATTTTGACAACAGGGGCCGAATTTATATAATGGCTGTAGAGAACCTGAACATGAGGCTATGTGCAAAATATGAAAGCTGAGAACCCTGCAGTTTCAGGAGATTTTCGCAGTTTTCACTATATGTTGCTATTTAAAACTGGCCACGCCAAATATGAAAGTTGTGAACCTTCCAGTTTCAGAGATTTTGAAAGTTTTCACCGTTTTAATTGAAAACTGATTGGCCATCCCTGGAGCGGGGCCAATTTTGACCCAAGGGGCATGATTTATATAACTTTTATAGAGGACCGGACCATACACGTGTGAGTAACATGTTACAGCTTAATATATGCCGAAAGTAATGCTGAAAGCTAGTACAGGATCTTTCAGCATTATTAAGAGCTGTATTGTGCTGTGATATTGTCCAGATTAGATATTGGATCACTCGAGCTAAGCTTCTCTTTGTAATTTGTAAGGTCCATTGGACATGTTTGCAAATCTACTGCTTACTTTCCCTATTCTAAATTAATGCAATATATAATTACATCAGGACTGTTTATGAGCTAGAATCTTATTGCAGTTTTAAGGATTGTTTTTCCTGTTTGACAAAACCTGTAAAACTAGTTCTAGATGGTGCTAAAAGCAAACAGAGGCGACCCTGATCAGACAGCTCTTACAAGAGTAGTGTTGCACTTTTAATTACTACTCATGAACAGACTCAATAAAACCGAGTCTGCAATTTTCTTATTTTGCATTTCTGCTTTTGCTTTCAAAGGATTACCCATTTTCAGAGTGTTTATAAGATTTTTATTCTATATGACCTAGTGACTTAGTTCATACCCCTCGTGACCAAGTTTTAAACTCGTCTAAGATTATATATATTCTATATTTCATGAAGATTGGACTAAAATTGTGGCATCTAGAATGTTCACAAGGTATTTCTACTGTTTGGCCTGGTGACCTAGCGTTTGACCCAATGTGACCCACTTTCAAACTCGTCCGAGATTTTATCAAAACAATCATTTAATTAAGTTTCATGAGGATTGGGCTGAAAATGTGACCTCTAGAGTGTTCACAAGGTTTTTCTGCTATTGGACCTGGTGACCTAGTTTCTGACCCCACATGGCCCACTTCCAAACTGGTCTCAGATTTTATCAGGTCAATTATTCTAACATAGTTTCATGAATATTGAGCTGAAAATGCGACCTATAAATTTCGACCTCTTGCGAGATTTTATCAAGACAATTATTCTGACCACGTTTCATGAATATTGGACTACAATAGTGACCACTAGAGTGTCCAAAAGCAATTTTTGACGACGAAATTGTAAACTCCAAACTTTTGAAATCAAGAGTTATGGGGTTTATGTAGGGGCTTTCCCCTCAATGAGATCTACTAACCTATGAAGTTTCATATTGATACCTCTTATAGTTTTCGAGTAATGAGCTACATAAAAGTTTCTGCACGCCGACGACACCGGCGAAAACGCCTAAGACCCAGTGATTACAATAGCTCAACTTTTCTCTGAAACAGACGAGCTAAAAATTACATTAACCTTTTTTACATGAATATGTAAATCTATGTAAAAT
This sequence comes from Azorinus chamasolen, assembly GCA_963576725.1. Classification (NCBI taxonomy): domain Eukaryota; kingdom Metazoa; phylum Mollusca; class Bivalvia; order Cardiida; family Solecurtidae; genus Azorinus; species Azorinus chamasolen. The sequence goes on along the minus strand of OY755250.1, from coordinate 51,648,082 downwards.
ATAATGGCATCATTTAATATTAATTAGAATAATTGTGATAATAGCAGATGGTCACGGCTATACTTGGTCATGGCAGAAATTGTACTATAATAGTTTTATTTATCCTAAGCAAACAGAGCAGACCCTGATCATACAGGACTATTCTGACCTGGGTGTGCTCTTTTTTCAAGTGCCAAGGAAGGGGTATTTATGGAGTAAATGTATGACATAATTTATTACGTAATATATGGTGTAACGGTAATTATGGAGTAAAAAGTCAGAGAAGATTGGCAATGTTTTCATAGAAAACTAGCCACCTCTGGGTGGTGTCTCATTTGAAATCAGGGGCATAATTCATACAACTTTGTAGAAGATGTTATGCGCCAAATAGGAAAGCTGAGAACCTTCAAGTTTCAGGAGAAGATTTTCAAAGTTTTCAAAATATGTTTCTATATAACAAGGCAAAACTCCAAAACTTACTACGTCTTTGCTAACCGAGTCCCAATGAGCAATATAACTCATTCCAGCAATACATGTATGCTAAAAAAGCAACCAAACTGATTTGACTAGACCACTAATTGTTACTGACAAAGCTGATTGAAACAGTAGGCTGCTATATAAAACTGGCTACCCCTGGGACAGGGCCAATTTTGACCCCAGGGTCATAATTTATATAACTATGTGAAGAACCTGAACATGGTGATAAGTGCCAAATATGAAATCTGAGAACCTTCCAGTTTCAGAGGAGAAGATTTTCAAATTGTCACTACATGTTTCTATAGACAAGAGGGCCATGATGGCCCTTAATTGCTCACCTAGTTAAAACTGATTTATGTATACAATGAATTCATGTAATCTGGGACGGGGCCAGTGTTTAGCGGAGGTGTCATTATTTGAACAATCTTGGAAAAAGAACCATTAAAGGGTGCTCCATACCAAATCTCAAAGGTCTAGGCAGTTTTTTAAAGACTGTCCTATGGAAAGAGGGCCATTGGCCCACTATATCCTCATAGACTGATATATTGACAATATAAGTTTTCCAGCAGAAAGCATTTCTAACAGAGGACAGAAATCACTGTTAACCCTATCACTGCTGATCATGACTTAACTAAAATTGGCACAGAGTTTGGATTTTGATCTAAAGTATATATAATTTTAAAGGAAACTTAAACAACTTTCAAAAATAATTTAAACACCACGTTTTCTCAATCTAAAATGAATGTTGGTTACTTATTTGTACAAACATAATTTCTACAGCACTGAGACTAGGGGTTATTAATGTATTATGTCATAGCACCCACTGCTCAGCTGGAATGTGTAACTGGCCGACCTCTAAGGGGAAACATTTAAAATGTAGTTTCAGATGTGAAGAAGTATATTTCAAGAAGTATAACCCACAGGACAGGGTCAAGTTTTAACGTAGAACTGTGATATTAACAAACTTTATAAAAAATATACTACCTTAATCTATACACCAAATATCTAAGCTCTGGAACATGTGGTTTTTAACAAGAACATTTTTAAACATTTTCCTATGAAAAACTCTTAAGCCCCAGGGGGTGCCGTGATTGATCCTATGGTAATAATTTTACAATAGTAGACGTTCAACAGATGATGCTACATACCAATCATCACACCTCTAAGCCTTTCAGTTTAAGACAAGAAAGTCTTTACTATATAATCCTATGTAAAACACGTGACCCCCATTATGTGGCCGTCTACAATCACATAGGCATAATAACAACCAGATAATGCTACATATCAAATGTAACAGCCCTAAGTTTTTCGGTTTCGGACAAGAAGATTTTTAAATACTTTACAATATGATCAAATGTAAAGTTTGTGGCCCCAATTTTGACCCCGGGACAAAATTTGAACAATCTCAATAGAGGTCTACTAAATGAGTCTACATACCAAATTTGGTAGCCATAGGCCAGTTTTTGCACAAGATGTTTTTTATATTTATTTTGGACATTGGTTGCCATGGTAACCATAGATCTGCATGCAATCAAATTCTTTGAACAACTTTGAAAGAGGGTGTACCCAAGGTACATTCCTGCCTTGTTTGGTAAACATCCAGCAAGCAGTTTAGGAGATGTCATGTAAAGAAAGGAAAAAGTTGACAAGGGACATCGGACTCAGGGCGATCACAATAGCTTATCTGCAATTTTCTCTTTTTGCATTTCTACTTTTGCTATCGAGGGATCACCCATTTTCAGAAAAATATGTACTTCACAACAGCATGTGTTAAGTGCTTGTGTGGCGGCTGTAAAAGGTCGCCCCATACTTCATTCTCAGTGTTGTTATATTTTCTGGTCCTTCGGAATCATTAGTTTTAATGTGAATCGTTTTGAAAATTGAACTGTTAAAGCCGGTGCTAGAGGGTGTGAGTAGTGTTGCACTTTTAATTACTGCTCAAGAACAAACTCAATAAAACCGAGTCTGCAATTTTCTCTTTTTGCATTTCTACATTTGCTTTCGAGTGATCATCCATTTTCAGAATATACATGTACTTCACAACAGCAGGTGTTAAGTGCTTGTGTGGCGGCTGAAAAAAGTCGCCCCGACTTCATTCTCAGTGTTGTTATATTTTCTGGTCCTTCCGGATTATTAGTTTTAATGTTAATCGTTTTGAAAATGTAATACTGCTTAAGCCGGTGCTAGAGGGCGTGAGTAGTGTTGCATTTTTAATTACTGCTAATGAACAGACTCAATAAACCCGAGTCTGCAATTTTCTCTTTTTGCATTTCTGCTTTTGCCTTCGAGAGATCACCCATTTTCAGAATATATTTAAATACTTTACTATATAATCCAATGTAAAGTTTGTGACCCCAATTTTGACCCCGGGACAAAATTTGAACAATCTCAATAGAGGTCTGCTAGATGATTCTACATACCAAATTTGGTAGCCATAAGGCAGTTTTTGACAAGATGTTTTTTATATTTATTTTGGACATTGTTGCCATAGCAACCACAGATCTGCATGCAATCAAATTCTTTGAAAGAGGATGTACCCAAGGTACATTCCAGCCATGCTTGGTAAAAACCAGCAAGCAGTTTAAGAGATGTCATGTAAAGAAAAAAGTTTACTAGGGACAACGGACACAGGGCGATCACAATAGCTTACCTTGGTACTTCGTGTCTGATGAGCTAAGAAGTGGTCACACATTCGGCAGGGTCAATATTGACCATCGGATCATAATTTATATAACTTTTGTAGAGGACCTAAACATGATGCTAAGTGTCAAATATGAAAGTTCAGAATCTTCTAGTTTCAGGTGGTTTTCAGTTTTAGCTATATATTTCTATTCAAAACTGGCCACTCCTGGGGCAGGGTCAATTTTGACCCCATGAACAAAATTAATATAACTTTTGTAGAGGACCTACAGATGATATGTGCCAACGATGAAAGCTGACAGCCCTGTAGATTAAAGGTTCACATTGATGACGACTGAAAATGCACGATGCATGCCAACGAATGGCTGGCATCAAGCCATCACTGAACAGATCTATGCATCATTCAAAGATGGAATCCATATGGTTGGAGATCACAATAGCTAATAAATTCTGAAGGGAACTGGTCCCCCGAAGCACATTGAATACAAAAAGAGAAAATTGCGGACACGGTTTTTTTTTACCTTTAAAAGTGCAGCACAGCTAATAACCTAGCAGCGGCTTTCATGAAATTCATGATCTAGAAGGATCAGAACGTATAACAACAGTGTGAATGAAGTACTGGTCGACGTTTTACGACCGCCACACAAGCACAAATTACCTGCTGTGCGAAAAGTATAAATTCTGAAGGGAGAAAATATCCCCGAAAGCAGAAATAAACAAGATCTGTTTGTGAAACACTATGTCAAATATGGCCTTTGAACATGAAGGATGACATTTACATGTCAGCCCTCAAAATGTGCAGCTTCATGAGATAAAAATGCATGCCAAATATTAAGTCTCTTCTGGTTCAAAAAATATTGCCAATATAAAAGTCAGTGATTTTACCTATATATTTTACCTCTGACCTTTAATGTTGACATTGAATTTATCATGTCACTCCTTAAATGTGCGGCTTTATATGCCACATATGCATGCCAAATATCAAGTCTCTATCTGTACAGGCTCAAACGTTATACCAAATGTTAAAGTTGGTGACAAATGGACACAGACAGACAGGGCAAACACAATATGCCCCAAGATCAGATCTGAGAGAAACTAGAACTATCACTAAAGGTGATGAATACCCCCACACGGCAGCCTTGATTGCAAATCCAAGTTTTGAACATGTAACAGGACCAAATAACAAAAATACCCAAAGTTCAAATAGAGAAAATTCTGTAATTTATGACAAGTATCAAGTGAATCAGGTTGAAATTGAAGGAGGAGTTCAAAGTACTAGATTTTGTCTGCCAATTTCAAGGCCAACGGTCAAGGTCAAGGTCACAGAGACCTGAAATTTGTGTCTTGCACATCTACTACTCCTGAGTAACATTTATGCCAAGTATCAAGTGAATCAGGTTGAAATTGAAGGAGGAGTTCGCCGTACAAGATTTTGCCTGCCAATTTTAAGACCAATTTCAAGGCCAAAGGTCAAGGTCACAGAGATTTTAAATTTGTGTCTTGCACATCTACTACTCCTGAGTAACATTTATGCCAAGTATCAAGTGAATCAGGTTAAAAGTAAAGGAGGAGTTTTTCAAAGTACAAGATTTTGCCTGCCAATTTTAAGACCAATTTCAAGGCCAACGGTCAAGGTCAAGGTCACAGAGACCTGAAATTTGTGTCTTGCACATATACTACTTCTGAGTAACATTTATGCCAAGTATCATGTGAATCAGGTTGAAATTGAAGGAGGAGTTCAAAGTACAAGATTTTGCCTGCCAATATCATGACCAATTTCAAGGCCAAAGGTCAAGGTCAAGGTCACAGAGACCTGAAATTTGTGTCTTACACATCTACTCCTCCTGAGTAATATTTATGCCAAGTATCAAATGAATCAGGTTGAAAGTGAAGGAGGAGTTTGCCGTACAAGATTTTCCTTGCCAATTTAAAGACCAATTTCAAGGCCAAAGGTCAAGGTCACAGAGACCTTAAATTTGTGTCTTGCATATCTACTACTCCTGAGTAACATTTACGCCAAGTATCAAGTGAATCGGGTTGAAATTGAAAGAGAAGTTCAAAGTACAATATTTTGCCTGCCAATTTCAAGACCAATTTCAAGGTCAAAGGTTAAGGTCAAGGTCACAGAGACCTGAAAGTTGTGTCTTGCACATCTACTACTCCTGAGTAACATTTATGCCAAGTATCAAGTGAATCAGGTTGAAAGTGAAGGAGTTCAAAGTACAAGATTTTGCCTGCCAATTTCAAAACCAATTTCAAGGCCAAAGGTCAAGATCAAGATCACAGAGACCTGAAATTTGTGTCTTGCACATCTACTACTCCTGAGTAACATTTATGCCAAGTAGCAAGTGAATCAGGTTGAAAGTGAAGGTGGAGTTCAAAGTACAATATTTTGCCTGCCAATTTCAAGGCCAAAGGTCAAGGTCAAGGTCACAGAGACCTGAAATTTGTGTCTTGCACATCTACAACTCCTGATTAACAATTATGCAAAGTGTCAAGTGAATCGGGTTGAAACTGAAGGAGGAGTTCGCCGTACAAGATTTTGCAGACAGACCGACCGACCGACCGACGGACCGACCAACCGACCGACCGACCGACAGGCTGATTCCAGTATACCCCCCTCAAACTCTGTTTGTGGGGGTATAATAACCAGATCTGATCAGGAGGCATAAAAAGAGAAAATTGCAGACACGGTTTTATTGAGTCTGTTCATGAGCAGTAACTTGCAACGGCTTAAGAGGTATACAGTTTAGAACAATATGTGTTTGTGAAACACTGCATTCGAAATAACCTAAGACCTTAATGTAGAACCTTGACCTGAATCAGTCACCCATAAAAAGATGGGCCTTCATAAGATACACATGCATACCAACATGCATGTTGAATAATGACGAGATTATCGTCAATCTAAATTTGACCAATAAATTGACATTTGACCTTGGTGTATGACCTTGACCTGAATAAGTCACACTAAAAGGTTCGCCTCAATAAATTTCACATGCATGCACAGTTTGAAGTTGATATTTGCAATGGATACAAAATTATCCCCAACGTTAGTGTTGGGACAAACCAACCAACATACAAACCAACACAGAGCAAAATTAATATGCACCCAGTACATTTGTAATGGTATAAAGAGTTCTGAAGTCCCTGATCTCAAAGGATCAAAAAGTATAACAACACTACTCCTAAGCTCATGTGAGCTATAAAATACTAAACATGATTAAGGGTGCATAACTCTAGGCATGCTTGTCTGCTTTTGCCACCAACTGAACATTAATTGTGAAGAATGAAAGATGGTACATATCACAAACATATTACAGTGTTCCCTACCCCACAACGGCCCTCTCAATAACGATTCCCTCCTTACAACAATGCACTGTTTCCGAAACAACAAGGCTCCAGAAACAATCTTTTCCCATCCTATTTTCTTTATGCCTCCATCAAACCCTATGTTGTGACCACTCTTTAGAATCGTCACTTTGTGACGATTCTAAAGAGTGGTCACAACATAAAGTGACGATTCTAAAGAGTGGTCACAACATAGGGTTTGATGGAGGCATTACGTATTTAGTTCTCGAAATACATCTCATCTGGGGATCTGCAAACAAGCTAATTATGTTTGATTTTCACTCCCTATAACAACTCCCTCTGAACAACACATACAATATTCGTATCCCAAAGGGTGTCGTTGTAGAGAGGGAGCACTGTATGTATGTGCGTGTGTGCGGGCGTGTTTTTCAAATAAATGTATTCGAAGTGATTTTCTGATAGAAGACATTTATTTAATTATATATATATAAGTAAACGATATGGAGAAGTTAAAATATTAGGCTATAAACATCAGCATATGCCAGATCTGATACTTAAATTGCAGAAAAGAATAAGATATACCAATCTTGATTTGTCCACAATCGAATCTGGCCAAGACTACGAAGTTAATTAACCCATTCCCTCATCGCCTATTTTTACATAAAACAGCTTTTAAAACATCTAGCCGAAACGAGCATTTACCAAAGTAAAGCAAAACTTTGAATAGAAGAGATTTGAAATCATTGTGGTATATAGAACATGCTCTGTATGAGTAAATGCTCTATTCATACAATGGTGTAAAAAGTGGAACTTTAAGAGTCCTAAAAAGCCGTTAATATGAGGAAATGGGTTCTCAAACTGTTTGAAACAGTTTGAGAATCATGGGTTCACTAGGTTATTCTCAGGCGTAATTTGAAAAGACGTGTCCACCTTAAATGTTAGTATATATAACAGCAATATTGGAACTTGGTTCTATCCAGCCTTAGTATGTGTTCTCACGTGTGTCACTCATTCTACAGACAATAAGCCTAAATTTATAAACATCAACACATTATACACATACAAGTTCTATCGCCTGTGTGCAAGCAACGTGTTTACCAAAGGTATAATTTCAACTGCATGATTTCCGTAAACATTACAAGTATAAGGCTTCTCAGATGTGTTTAGTCATGTGTACTTTTAGATAGGAAAAACTCCCAAACGACTTTCCACATAAATCACACACATGACGTTTACCGCGATGTGTGTCAATATGACGAATTAATTTATCATATCGATAAAATGATTTCCCACACATTTCACACATGTATTTGTCTCCTCCATGAATCCTCGTGTGTCTAACTAAATTCCGTTTGCACTTGTAAACCTTTCCACAAACATCACATATGTAACGTGTCTCGTCTGTTCTCAACCTCTTGTAACGGACTAATTTTGTTTTGTTTCTTTTAAAAAGTGATTGTTTACTAAGACCACCTATAGTGGTGTGGATCCGCATATGTACTTTTACATTCCACATATACGCAAATGATTCCCCACACACATCGCACTTGTAAGGTGACTTGCCTGTGTGTATACTGTAAGATGCTTTTGTACAATTTTCACACCTGTAACCTTGGTTTCCGGATTGCCTAATTAAGCTGTCTTTAGGTGGCGGTGGTCTAGTGGTAACGCGCTTGACTGTCAGTCCGGAGGTCCGGGGTTCAAATCCCGGTCCCACCCGGAAATTTCAGAGACGCTTTTCCGTGTCTCCCACCCGCATATACTCTCCACCCAGGGGTTAAATGGGTACCTGTAAGGGTCACTCGCCGGTACTGCGGCTGCATGATTGCGCCATATGTTAGCAGTGCTCAATATTGTAGGCCAATGACTCAATGATCAGGGGAGTAAATGTACAGTCGGCTGAACGGTCATTCGGACTGAAAGTAGACTATAACTAGGTACTTTTTTTTTTATGACTAAATGATTTTTTACAAACACTGCATGTGTAACAACATTCTCCATGATCTGTCGCCATATGTTTAACTAAAGACTGCTTGTACGTATAGGAATTTTCACACAAACTGCACTTGTATGTACTTGTATGTATTCTCATGTGTTGTACTAATGTACAAATTATATTAAATTGTTTTCCACATACACCACATTTGTAAGGACATATATCTGTATGTATCCTCGTGTGAGCTACTAAATTACGATTGCTCTTAATTGATGCTTCACACACGTGGCATTTGAAAGGTCCGTCTTCTGTATGTATCTCAACATGCTTCACTAAGCTACTCTTTTCAGCATATAGCATTCCACAGACATCACACTTATAAGGACGTTCTCCTGTATGTATCCTCATGTGTTCAACCAATGTATTATTACTGTTACATTGTTTTCCACAGACATCACACTTGCAGGGACATCCTGCTGTATGTATCCCTGTGTGTTTTTTCAAATGATAATTTTTACTAAACGATGCTCCACACACATTACACTTGAAAGGTCCATCTCCTGTATGAATCTTCATGTGATCCATGAAATGGAATTTGTTAGCATATGCCATTCCACACACAGTACACTTGTGCGGACGTCCAATTTTATGTATTCTCATGTGTGATACTAAAAGATGATTTCGATTAAATGATTTTTCACACTTTTCACAATCATAAGGTCCGTCTCCAGTATGTATCCTCATGTGCTTAACTAAAATGTCTTTGCAAATAAATGACTTTTCACAAACTTCGCACGTGTAAGGTCTATCAACTATGTGTCTCTCACCTCTGTGTACCGACAAATGCTCGACTAGATCAGTTGTTGAACTAAACGTCTTCCTGCAAACTTCACACTTGTAACCTCTCTTACCGTTATTTATCTTCACGTGTTTCTCACCTCTATTTACTATCATGTGTATAACTAGATTATTTCTTGTTTCAAAAGACTCAGCACAAATACCACAGGTATATGTTACCTCATTAGTTTCCATCTTGAAAATTGTTATAAAACTATTTCTAGACAAAGTTTTAAGCATGCACGTGCATACACACAAACACGTGTTATGAGTTTGTCATAAGTATCATGCTTAGCTTCACTGGGTTTGAAATTCCGTTCAGCTGACCTTCGGCATACAAGTATTTGTTTTATCCTGTCTATAAACGGATCGAATATCCATCAACACAAGTATATATATATATATCAACATCGCTGATGAATCTCAGTATCAGTGTGGTCATGTGAGTCCAGAGTTACTATGCTTAATTTCAAATGCTACCCCTATACCTATATCAACCTGTAGATTTATCTAACAAATTCCGGATAGTAAGCTTGTCACCGTATGTCAATGTTCATTTGCTCTGTTCATACAGAAAATACTGCTTTGCACAATGCATGAGCATCGTGTGTTGCCTGAAAATAAAACAAAACCAATTAAGTTTTATGTGACTTCCTAAGTACAACCGTACTTCCATATCTCGAGCATGTACTCAAGTTCAGTAGAACTTGTCTTAAGCGACCCTCAAAAAGAGGTGTAGCTATAGACCTAATAGTCTGGTGGTAGCTTGATGCAGGTCAAAACTAATGCAACAGAAAGCACCTTTGGGAGTTTTCTGCATTACTTTTGCCCTGTATTAAGCATCCACTGGCTTTTTAAGACTCCAATGTTCAATAAAATATAACAGATTCTAGTGTATGGGCAAGTACCTTACTTTTCCGTTTACATTGCATTCTTCTTTTTCTGTGCAATTTAACCCTTCGCTTACTATTCACGTCAATATACCTACCTGTAAATAGTGAAGACCCAGATGAGACAGCTCCTGCAGGAGCTGTCTCATCAGGGTCTGCACTATTTACAAGTTTATTGTGCAACCAGTACATTCCACAGCAGTGATTGCACAGCGAACTACGTGTACACAGTGAAGATATATGTAATTATATAACAGAGCATGAGAAAAGGTGAAATGTATTTTAAAATTAAGCAAGAGAATGGTTAATGGGAAATTGTGGCATAAAATGTGTTGCAGTTGTTATGTTGTAATTTAAAGTTGAATAGAACATTTTTTTATTTTTATCATTTCAATTGCCGCCATGTTTCCAAGGGGATCAGATCGTCCTTCCGTCTGTCTGTATACCCGTTCGTCAGCAATAATTTACTGCTCTAAATGACATCTCCTCTGAAACCGCATGGTATGAGGTTACCAAACTTCACATAAATGATCTTAGTATTGAGCTCTATCAGAATTGCCAAATGAATTGGGAGCCATGAAGACCGCTGGTTGCTATGACAACAAAAAGAAAAATCTTAAGAAATATTCTACAAACCTAGGGGTCAGATATGAATGATACTTGACAGAAATAGTCCACTGATAAACCTCTGCCAAAATTTCTTAAATGATGTCGATGTCTCAACTGACACTGCTGTCTTTGCTTTTGTAGGCTCTCCCAAATTTCATAATGTATTTTCACAAAAATTCCACAAAAATAGATTACAGATTAAACCCCGAAAAAAGATATGGTCCGGATGTGGGACACTTTTGGTGAAGGTTGGATAAGGACGAGGTTGGGTACCCATAAACCAGGTTTAAGTCCCCCAGTAGCTTATTTTGGTTGCTGGCCGTTCCAAGGCGGCACTCCTGCTTTCAGCCTACGGTCAATTTTGTTGTTTAATATGTTCAATGTTTAATGTGTTTCGTCTTGATATGCATCCTGTTATGTTTTGTCTTGTGGCTTTACCGTTTCTTGTTAGATGGTGTTTGGTGAGGTGTCATTTCGTGTGTGGCTCTCCCTGTTTTACTGTATTTCCATATTTACAAACAGCATAAATATTTCTACTACGTACTGAATTCCGAAGCTGCATAAAGTCCACCAGACCCCACATAAAAGTACAAAAATGAGTCATGCAGGAAACACCACATACAGAACAAACACTCGCCTGAACAGCAACACAAGGAAACAGCAAACGTACATAAGAAGAAAAAACAACAAGAGACGCACAAAGACAAAACAAACATACAATAGGAGGAAGATGGAAGTACCGCCTTGGAACGGTCAGTGACAAAAGACACCGGGGGTTTAAAAGGTTTATGGGCACCCAACCTCACACTTATTCCATCCCCATCCTAAAAGACAAACAGTGTAAATAAACGTATCCCCTCTCCAACTAATCTACAACAACCGCGACAGCAAATACAATGGTAAAGTGCATGTATCTAATAAAAAAACATTTAAGTGAACATACTGTATCCACCTATCGCTAGTGTACTCAATGATTGAGCTGCAAACAGAGTAACTGTAGAAAAGTAATAAAGGGTACGACAAAATGAAATAGTACAGATAAACCACTTTCAAACTTCTTTGAGATTTTATCAAGACAATTATTATGACTAAGTTTCATGAATATTGGGCTGAAAATGTGGCATCTAGAGTGTTCACAATGTTTTCCTGCTATATGACTTAGTGACCTAGTTTTTTTACCCCACGTGACCCATTTTCGAATTCATCAGAGATTTTATCAAGACAATCATTCTGATAAAGTTTCATGAAGATTGGACTAAAATGTGTTTTCACAAGTAAATTGTTTACGATGGACGACGCATGGCGGATAACGGACATTCAAGTATCCCAAAAGGTCACCATGAGCTATGCTCAGGTGAGCTAAAAGTAACTTACGAAAAATCATTAACTTACAAAAGCCCTGTATCCCTTAAAATGCACAAAGCAAACAGTGTAAACCAAGATCAGCGTCCATGCTTATAAAACTTTTAGTTGAGTCCAAGTTCGTTCTTAAGTTTTTGATTGGTCAGAGTTGAGCCTTTGGCTCAAATCTGACCAATCAATAGCTTGAGAACTGAAATCTGACCAATCAAAAGCTTGAGAACGAACTCAGACTCACCTAAGATGTTTAATAAGCATGGACACAGGTTCATGGAGGAGCACTCTGATCAGGGTGTGCGCTGTTTGCTAAATTCATTCATATGAATGGCTTATATTACTTGACCATTTTAAACTGAGACTCGTCAATTTCCGTTAGCATTTCTGGCTATACTCGGGTGAATTCGATTATCATACATACCAAATGCATACGGATATACAGTGCTCCCTCCCTACAACGACACCCTTTGGGATACGAATATCGTATGTGTTGTTCAGAGGGAGTTGTTATAGGGAGGGAAAATCAAACATAATTAGCTTGTCTGTAGATCCCCAGATAAGGTATATTTCGAGAACTAAAACCGTTATACCTCAATCAAACCCTATGTTGTGACTACTGTTTAGAATCGTCACTTAGTGACGATTCTAAAAAGTGGTCACAACATAGGGTTTGATTAAGGCATAAAGAAAATACGATGAGCAAACGTTGTTTCTGGAGCCTTGTTGTTTCGGAAACAGTGACATGCGTTGTTGTAAGGTGGGAATCGTTATTGAGAGGGCCGTTGTAGGGAGGGAGCACTGTATACGGTATATGCACGGAATCTCAGTTTTTATCTGGCCAACTACTTTCAGAGATACGCGCGACACAAGTTTTGTGACAGACAGACAGGCAGACGGACGGACGTACAGACAACTCTGGCAAAAACAATATATCTCCCCATAAATGGGGGAGACCTAATTATCCCTTTCCCTCATACAAACAAGAAACTTATTTTCACACTCCTAGAGGAGCCGTCTGATCAAGGTCTACTTTGTTTGCTAATAGAATTTGATAGAATTGTTTCTTTGCTTTCTAAAATGTCTACAATGGTCCACCTGCCATATTTCTTTATAACTATTTTGTTAATGAATATTCAGAAGTTATTGAAATTTGGCCTAAATACAGAACAGGGAAAGGGATAAACAAGTCTACTGTGTCGGAAGAGTTATATAAAGTTTGGCTGATTACAAGTTTCCAGAATAATTAAATACAGCCAACAGCACTAACACATTTACCATTATAAGTAAACAACGAGCAGTGAGCCATAAAAATCAGCGCCTTCCACTTTTTGGGGAAATCAGCATTCAGCCAGCATAACAACTTGCATGAGAAAAGCGTAATTGACTGTCGCATGTAAAGTATGTATCTTAGTTAGACGGACTGCAGCAATGGCGACACCCCTAAATTGTGGAACGCACCAAAATGTAAAGTACATTCACAGCTCACTGCTTGTTGTTTACGTATACCTGTGATAATTATGCTATTGACAATAGACACTGTCACATCTGCCTGACCACAGGAAGCAAAATGCAGTGACCAGCAGTGACCATAAATTGTATAACCCCTGATGATATATGTACTAAAGAAATTGAATTGATATAACCGTTTGCCTGCTGACAAACGGCACATGCTAAATTCCATGTCTGCCCTGCTCCTTTGTTACAACTGTTTCATTTAATTAGAAGATGTCGAAAAATGTATAAAAATGACTGCCTCAGTTTGAATCTGGACAAATACCCCAGACAAAGAATAAACTTGGTCACGGTATCACCCAAATATATACAAACTGTAAATTTGAAAATTAATATCATTGACCCAACCAGATGAAGATAAATTCTTCTACATCAGTCATTGTTTTTTCCCAGTCCTGATATTTACTGGTACAGTAGATCAGCAGCATTCCAGATTATGTAAGACAATAGGGCCAGAATGGCCCTGAAGCGCTCACCAGACAATCAGAGGAGAAAATGTTCAAAGTTTTCACAATATGTTTCTATAGAAAACTAGCCGGCCATGGGGCGGGCCAATTTTGACCCCAGGGGAATAATTTAGAAAAACTTGTAGGGGACCTGAACATGATGCTATGAGCCAAATATGAAAGCTGAGATTAACCTTCCAGTTTCAGAGAAGAATATATCAAAGTTTTCTCGATATGTTTCTATTGAAAACTGCCTACCCCTTGGGCAGGGCCAATTTTTACCCCAGGGTCATAATTTATACAAAATTTGTACAGGACCTGAACATGATGCTCTGTGCCAAAGATGAAAGCTGAGAGTCTTCCAGTTTCAGAGAAGAAGATTTTCAAAGATTTCACTATTTGTTTCTATTGAAAACTGCCCACCCCTGGGGCGGGGCCATTTTGGCCCCGGGGCCATACTTTAAATAACTTTTGTAGAAGACCTGAACATGATGCTATGTGCCAAATATGAAAGCTGAGAACCTTCCAGTTTCAGAGGAATTTTTTTTAAAGATTTCACTATTTGTTTCTATTGAAAACTGCCCAATCCTGGGGTGGGGCCAATTTTGACCCCTGGGCCATACTTTATAGAAGACCTGAAAATGATGCTATGTGCCAAATATGAAAGCTAAGAACCTTCCAGTTTCAGAGGAAAAGATTTTCAAAGATTTCACTATTTGTTTCTATTGAAAACTGCCCACCCCTGGGGCGGGGCCAATTTTGACCCAGGGGCCATAATTAAATAACTTTTGTAGAGGACTTGAACATGATGCTATGAGCCAAATATGAAAGCTGAGAGCCTTCCAGTTTCAGAGAAGAAGATTTTCATAGATTTCAGTCTTTGTTTCTATTGAAAACTGCCCACCCCTGGGGCATGGCCAATTTTGACCCTGGGGCCATAATTTATTTATCTTTTGTAGAGGACCTGAACATGATGCTCTGTGCCAAATATAACAAGAGGGTCATGAGGCCCTGAAGCGCTCACCTGAGATTACACCAGGGGCAGGGCCTTTTTTGACCACAAGAAATCATGTGGACAACCTGGTAGAGAACCACAAGGCAAAGCAGTATGCCATTAATTAAAGGTCTAAGCCTTATGATTTCAGAGAAAAGTAATATTTCATATTTTTCCCATCGAAAAAACTGATAAGCCCTGAGGCAGGGCCAAGTTTCGCCCTGTGGTCAGGGTCGTAAGTTTAACATTCTTGGCAGAGGACCACAAGCCACAGCTACATATCTATAGAGGACCAGTAGATCATGTTAGTCATACCAAATATCAATGGTCTAGGCCTTACAGTTTCAGAATTTTTTGAAAGATTTTCCTATGAAAAACTGATAAGCCCTTGGGCGGGGCCATTTTTGGCCCGGGGGTCATAATTTGAACAATATTTGAAGAGGACCATAAGTTCATGCTACATACCAAATATCAAAGGTCTAGGCCTTACAGTTTCAGAGAAGAAGATTTTTTAAGATTTTCCTATGAAAAACTGATAAGCCCTTGGGCGGGGCCATTTTTGGCCCGGGGGTCATAATTTGAACACTATTTGTAGAGGACCATAAGATCATGCTACATATTAAATATCAAGGGTCTAGGCCTTACAGCTTCAGAGAAGATCTTTAAAGATTTTCCAATGAAAAACTGATAAGCCCTTGGGCGGGGCCATTTTTGGCCCGGGGGTCATCATTTGAACAATATTTGTAGAGGACCATAAATCATGCTACATACCAAATATCAATGGTCAAGGCCTTACAGTTTCAGAGAAGAAGATTTTTAAAGATTTTCCTATGAAAAACTGATAAGCCCTAGGGCGGGGCCATTTTTGGCCCAGGGGTCATAATTTAAACAATATTTGTAGAGGACCATAAGATCATGCTACATACCAAATATCAAAGGTCTAGGCCTTACAGTTTGAGAGTAGAAGATTTTTAAAGATTTTCCTATGAAAAACTGATAAGCCCTTGGGCGGGGCCATTTTTGGCCCGGGGGTCATAATTTGAACAATATTTGTAGAGGACCATAAGATCATGCTACATACCTAATATCAAAGGTTTAAGCCTTACAGTTTCAGAGAAGAAGATTTTTAAAGATTTTCCTAGGTTTAAGCCTTACAGTTTCAGAGAAGAAGATTTTTAAAGATTTTCCTATGAAAAACTGATAAGCACTTGGGCGGGGCCATTTTTGGCCCGGGGGTCATAATTTGAACAATATTTGTAGAGGACCATAAGATCATGCTACATACCTAATATCAAAGGTTTAAGCCTTACAGTTTCAGAGAAGAAGATTTTTAAACATTTTCCTATGAAAAACTGATAAGCCCTTGGGCGGGGCCATTTTTGGCCCGGGGGTCATAATTTGAACAATATTTGTAGAGGACCATAAGATCAGGCTACATACCAAATATCAAAGGTCTAGGCTTTACAGTTTCAGAGAAGAAGATTTTTAAAGATTTTCCTATGAAAATTCCATATTACCATATATGGAAATATTGACCACGCCCTCTAGCGGCCATGTTTTTTGCCCGATCAAAATTCTTTTAACAACTTTTAAAGTCTATCAACTGAAACACATTTTGGTGAAAACTATATTCAAATCCAACAAGTCATTCTGGAGCAGAAGATTTTTCTAGCTATTGTGTCCGGTTGCCATGGCAACAAGACCGATGGCCCCGCCCATTATCTTTTAACAACTTTTGAAGCACCCACCCACAGTATGTATCTGACCAAGTTTGGTTACAATTGGGCAGTCGGTTTCAGAGAAGAAGTCGTTTGAAATTGTTGACGGACAGACAGAAAAACTATTTTTGGCTCTAACTTTGGAAAAGAATGATCTGGAAGCTAACCCTAACCCTAACCCTATGTCCCACAACTGGCCAGGTTAATGTCACAAGAAATGGCCAGGTTAATGTCACAAGAGATGGCCAGGTTAATGATTTTACTTGTGGGACTAGTTAGAAAAAGTCACACAACTACCCTTTGGTGAGTGCGGACAGACGGACAGACGGACAGACAGACGGACAGAGGACGCCGGACACAGGGGTATCACAAAAGCTCACCTTGAGCACTTTGTGCTCTGGTGAGCTAAAAACTGAGAACCTTCCAGTTTCAGAGAAGAAGATTTTCAAAGATTTCACTATTTGTTTTTATTTAAAACTGCCCACCCCTGGGGCGGGGCAAGTTTTGACCCCGGGGCCATTATATATATATAATTTTTGTAGAGGACCTGAGCATGATGCTATGTGCCAAATATGAAAGCTGAGAGCCTTCCAGTTTCAGAGAAGAAGATTTTCAAAGAGTTCACTATTTGTTTCTATTGAAAACTGCCTACCCCTGGGGCAGGGCCAATTTTGACCCTGGGCCATAATTTATATAACTTTTGTAGAGCACCTGAGCATGATGCTATGTGCCAAATATGAAAGCTGAGAGCCTTCCAGTTTCAGAGTAGAAGATTTTTAAATATTTCACTATTTGTTTCTATTGAAAACTGCCCACCCCTGGGGCGGGGCCAATTTTGACCCTGGGGCTATAATCTATATAACTTTTGTAGAGGACCTAAACATGATGCTATGTGCCAATTATGAAAGCTGAGAAGCTTCTGCTTTCAGAGGAGAAGATTTTCAAAGTTTTACTATATGTTTCTATTGAAAACAAGGCACCCCTGGGGTGGGGTCAATTTTGACCCCAGGGGCATAATTTATATAACTTTTGTAGAGGACCTGAATATGATGCTATGTGCCAAAGATGAAAGTTGAGATCCCTGTAGATTAAGAGGAGAAGATTTTAAAGGTACAAATTGTTGACGACGGACGACGAACGACAAACGACGAACGCCGACGGACGACGGACAACGGGTGATCACAAAAGCTCACCCTGAGCACTTTGTGCTCTGGTGAGCTAAAAAGTTAGAATCAGTGTAGACCCTGATTAGACATCTATGACAGCTTCCTGATGAAGATTTACTCTTTTGTATATTGCATGTGTCCGCAGTGAGCACTTAATGATGTTAATAAAAATACTTCTAATACACGAACATAAGTAAATATATATAACTGGTCAGGTACATGTATATACTTTCTCCAACATTAATTAATTACAATTGTCAAAGTAAAAAAAGTAAAGCGCTGCACCTAGTTATAGTCTATTTTCATTCCGAATGACCGCTCAGCCGACTGTACATTTACTCCCCTGGTCATTGAGTCATTCGCCTACAATATTGAGCACTGCTAACATGTGGCGCAATCATGCAGCCGCAGTACCGGCAAGTGACCCTCACAGGTACCCATTTTAACCCCTGGGTGAAGAGGGTGTGCGGGTGGGAGACACGGAAAAGCGTTTCTGAAATTTTCGGGTGGGACCAGGATTTGAACCCCGGACCTCCGGACTGATAGTCAAGCGTGTTACCACTAGACCACCGCCACCTGCAAAGCAATTGTAATTTAATTATATTCATAGATTCCTGTAATTGTAATGGTTTTTTACCTTTTATGAAAGTAATTGTAATTTAATGTGACCGGTTGCGATTTTGCGGTCTTGTTTTATTCAGTTCCGTGCGGTCGATGTTTTAGCCGTGACCTAATTGTGTTTGACTTCCGCCAGCTGTTCTTGTCTTAGTCATTCTATGTTCAGGTCGCTGTCAGGATTGGAATCTGATATCATCCACGTCATTCTGGCTAATTTGTAAGTAATTTCGTGATGCATTGGTTTTTAGAAATATTTATAGTTCTTTTCTAATTCATGGTTTGTCGGAATTATTTATTTTAAGACATTTATTGACGAAATTAGAGATGGTTGTTTCACATTCTAAATTTCCTTAGCCTTCGAACTATGAAAGAGGATATATGGGCTGTCACGAATAATGATATTATTCTACTCACAGAAACTTTATTATAAACTTGTCGCTAACCATAACAGCACTTGTTATTTACAGTTTCTCCACTCTCACGCAGCACATGCAGCACGAGGTGTGAAAGAGAGGATTTGGAAAGGAATGGTTTGAAGTACCAGATACTTTGGTAAGAGTAAAATGTAACATGACCGTGTTTGTCAGTTCGACTATGTGTATAAGTGGAAATATTGATAAATATTATGTTTTAAACCCTTTACTCGATGTTGGCAAAGCTAGATAATAATTGCAGAGTCTTGGTATTGTCAAGTTAGCCTTGCATTGAAGGAGTATAATTATTACGCAAATTAGTTTGCTATAACATAGGTGACAGTGGAATATTTATATAAGACAGGTGACAAGCTGAATATTTGTATATTAAATGTTATTAAATATGTACAGACATAACCATATTTGTCATAGCTAATAGAAGGTTCATGTATTTATGTTTTTCAGAACTCTCCTATCAGCAATTTCATGACTTCAATTGTCACCGTTGTCACTGTCAGATCTACAGTTGAAATAAAGTATAGAGAGAACCCTAGTGTTGAGTTTGCAAAGCACCCCTGGGTTAAATTAATTAATTACATTGCCATGTAATTAGCCCTAGGTCTGAGGGAAGGGGTTAAGAAATAATGAAGTTTTGATGATAATTGTTAGTGACATTCCGAGTCAGAGGCAGAGGACTCAAATCTAAACATGCAATGTGTCGGTCCGAAACTTTGGGAGTTCAAAGCCATTTATAAACTGCATGCACGTTAAGGGTGAAACAATTAATCGCGACGTGAATTGAACTGCAATCTTTTTGGTCTTGTTCAGTTTGAATCGGCAGATCTCATTTTCGCTTCGATTTTTATTTTCATAGGCTACCTTTTAAATGATTGGTCGTAAAATGAAACCGATCTCCGTAAATCCGCTGTGAAAAGTCAAAAGATTAGTTTTCCCGCATTAGAGCTGTCAAAACAAACATACTCATAAAAATTTTAACAGACCCAAATTGATGGGATGATCGGTGGCCAAAGTTTTAGCATTGAAAATTAGGTACAATATGACCAGATTGCAAATTAGAAAATCAACCATTTCCACCCTGTATTTGACGTAATGCCATGAGACTGTAAGACGGCAACCATCACAACAAGAGGGCCAGAATGGCCCTGAAGCGCTCACCAGACAACCAGAGGAGAAAATTTTCAAAGTTTTCACTATGTTTCTATAGAAAACTAGCCGGCCCTGGGGCAGGCCAATTTTGACCCCAGGGGAATAATTTAGAAAAACTTGTAGGGGACCTGAACATGATGCTACGAGCAAAATATGAAAGCTGAGATTAACCATCCAGTTTCAGAGTAGAAGATTTTCAAAGTTTTCTCAATATGTTTCTGTTGAAAATTGCCACCCCTGTGGCAGGGCCAATTTTGACCCCAGGGCCATAATCTATATACATTTTGTAGAGAACCTGAACATGATGATCTATGCCAAATATGAAAGCTGAGAACCTTCCAGTTTCAGAGTAGAAGATTTTCAAAGATTTCACTATTTGTTTCTATTTAAAACTGTCCACCCCTGGGACGTGACCTGAACATGATGCTGTGTGTCGAATATGAAAGCTGAGAGCCTTCCAGTTTCAGAGAAGATGATTTTCAAAGATTTCACTATTTGTTTCTATTAAAAAATGACCACCCCTAGGGCGGGGCCAATTTTGACCCCGGGGCCATACTTTATATAACTTTTGTAGAGGACCTGCACATGATGCTATGTGCCAAATATGAAAGTTAAGAACCTTCCAGTTTCAGAGGAGAAGATTTTCAAAGATTTCACTATTTGTTTCTATTGAAAACTGCCCACCCCTAGGGCGGGGCCAATTTTGACCCCGGGCCATAATTTATATAACTTTTGTAGAGGACCTGAACATGATGCTATGTGCCAAATATCAAAGCTGAGAGCCTTCCAGATTCAGAGAAGATCTTTTTGTTTCTATTGAAAACTGCCCACCCCTAGGGCGGGGCCAATTTTGACCCTGGGGCCAAAATTTATATAACTTTTGTAGAGGACTTGAACATGATGCTATGTGCTAAATATGAAAGCTGGGAACCTTCCAGATGCAAAGAAGAAGATTTTCAAAGTTTTACTATTTCAATATTTGTTTCTATTGAAAACTGGACACCCCTGAGGCGGGGCCAATTTTGACCCCGGGCCATAAATAATATAACTAATGTAGAGGACTTGAACATGATGCTATGTGCCAAATATGAAAGCTGAGAGCCTTCGAGTTTCAGAGAAGTAGATTTTCAAAGATTTCACAATTTGTTTCTATTGAAAACTGCCCACCCGTGGGGCGGGGCCAATTTTGACCCCAGGGCCGTAATTTATACAACTTTTGTAGAGGACCTGAACAATTTTGACCCCGGGCCATAAATAATATAACTAATGTAGAGGACCTGAACATGATGCTATGTGCCAAATATGAAAGCTGAGAGACTTCGAGTTTCAGAGAAGTAGATTTTCAAAGATTTCACAATTTGTTTCTGTTGAAAACTGCCCACCCCTGGGGCGGGGCCAATTTTGACCCCAGGGCCGTAATTTAAAGAACTTTTGTAGAGGACCTGAACATGATGCTATGTGCCAATTATGAAAGCTGAGAACCTTCTGGTTTCAGAGGAGAAGATTTTCAAAGTGTTACTAAATGTTTGTATTGAAAACAAGGCACCCCTGGGGCGGGGTCAATTTTGACCCCTGGGGCATAGTTTATATAACTTTTGTAGAGGACCTGAATATGATGCTATGTGACAA
Organism: Azorinus chamasolen; assembly: GCA_963576725.1. Taxonomy (NCBI): domain Eukaryota; kingdom Metazoa; phylum Mollusca; class Bivalvia; order Cardiida; family Solecurtidae; genus Azorinus; species Azorinus chamasolen. The sequence continues at coordinate 51,626,383 of OY755250.1, read as the reverse complement.
AGATGAAAGTTGAGATCCCTGTAGATTCAGAGGAGAAGATTTTTAAAGGTTCAAATTGTTGACGACGAACAACGGACGACGGACAAGCACGCCGACAGACGACGGGCGATCACAAAAGCTCACCCTGAGCACTTTGTGCTCTGGTGAGCTAGAAATAGCAAGCCGTCTTACTGTAACAGCTCGTTAATGAGACTAGCAGGCTATTATGATGACACCAATGGTCCATGAATATTAAATAAAGTTTTTTTATTTTAAGTTGAATTTTTTAAGGGAAAATTTGCTTTGACAAAAGCTGTGGAATCAGATCTCATTTAGTCTGATCTATTCAGGTCTATTAAGCAAACAGAGTAAACCCTGATTAGACGGTTCCTCTAGGAGCCGTCTGATCTGGGTCTTTCCCTGTTTGTAATGGATGAGGGAAGGGAAACAAAGTTGATCTCAATTTGGTAAAAAATAGAGCATAAACCTCGACTCAAACTTTGAGTCAACATCTAAAAGGGAGACAAAATCGAGAGGACAATACCTCATTATAATCCCTGGTGTTGGGCCAATCCGTTTCAACTTTTGGTCCTTAGTCATTTCGTACCAAATCCGTTTCGGCCTCGGTCATTTCGGCCACATTACAAATTTTGCATTCACAGGTATATAAATGGCAATTGTGATATAATTAAACAGAATAGCAGATTTGAATCCATTAAGGACAGAGGTTGTTTTTTTGTGTTTTTTTTTTTTTTGGGGGGGGGGGGGGGGGGGGTTGAATGTTTTTGCAAACACTTTCAGGTTTGGATCTAGATGAGATGTTGATTAACTCAGGTTTCTCACCAAGATTCAAACTGTTTGAAACCCTACTTGCATCTTTGGAGACAAACTGAATACAGCTTGCATTGTGAAAATATAGCGGGTGAAAATTTGTGTAAAAAAAAATTGCTCAGGAAGCTAAAACTTTCCATCAAAATTTAAATGTGCATCCATAATAAAAATTCATCTGATCATATACAGTGAAACCCCTCTAAACCGGACGCTAAATTTAGCATAAATATCGGTCTTGGAAACAGGTGGCAGCTTAATACAGGGTAAAAGTCATGCAGAAAGCTCCTCTAGGAGCTTTCTGCATGACTTTCATCCTGCATTAAGCAGCCACCTGCCTAAATGTATCCAAATTCTTCTTTACTAGAATTCTGGTTTAGAGGGGTTTTACTGTATGCCATTACTGGGTGGTACATGATTAAATTCCGCGTATCAAACTTCAGAATCAGAATCTATGTACATTAACACATATTTAATACTTAACAGCATGGTTAGTAAATGGTTGTTTATACTTGGTTGTATATTTAAACTACTTCATGAATTTATTTTAGAATTATGTCGTATTTTGGAAGAAAATCCAACCCGACAGGAATAATTTTTAATGCCTGTGTACTCTGCCGAGAAGTAGCCCGATATGTGAACTAATCAATGATGGTTCCGGGACGTTTCGCTTCAAAACCAGTTCCTCCCGGGACGATTCGTACCAATTTTCGACTGGGACATTTCGTCCCACTGATCTGGGGAGTTTCGTCCAATAATAACCTTATAAAAAATTATTAATATTAGCTCCACTTTTCCAACATTGGAAATTTAAGAAACTTTGCCAATTATATCGCATTGTGGCAAAAAGGTGTCTCATGCTTCTATGTTATTTAATTTTTATTACGAAATTTGTCACGTGATATACTTTTTCCCGCGTAAAGGACGTGATTGTTTCATATATTAATATGCATTTATTTTTACGTCACAAATTCGCTTAGTTGACTCATTTGGATTTGACTGAGTGACAACCTGCTTAGATCTGGATGTAACACAGAAATTTAAAGATCTAAGAAAAAGCTAGATGAGTAAATATTACAAAAACCATTGTAGATCTAACAATGTCTACGAGTATATCTAGATCCATGATTTTATATACGGTAAAACCTGTTTAAATCGAACACCAAAGCATGTCTAATTACTGACCTAAAAGTCAGGTGGTACTTAATACAAGTATTAAATTTAGCTTAACCCTTTATGCATTTGCAAATAGAGTAGATCAGCATCATCTAATCTCTGATCAGATACCCCAGATATTTCTTGTCAAAGGTCCATTTTCCGAAACAAATTTTGCTTAAATTAAATGTGATGTATATTGCTGATATATTCCACGTATTCCTTAGTCGCGTTTCGGTCCCTGAAACGACCAAAGCCGAAACGGATTGGGTCCTAAACTATCCTTACCAGAATAAAGAAGTACCAATGTTTAAAATAAATAAGTTAACTCGTCAAAATATGCAGCGTACTTACCAGATCTTGTTTCTGTTGTTTTCATTTGAATAACGCCACAATTATCGTTTTTGTTTTGTTGTTGGGTTGGGTTTTTTTGCGAATAAAATAAAAGGGAGCAATACCTCCAAAATGAAGAGCGACTAATTGGATACAATAATACCGAACACGAATTAGATTTTGTTTGAGCTGTGCTGTCGTCTTAACAAGACACGCTGCATTATTTATTAATATGAAATAGGCACAGCCTATAAGCGAGCACAGCTGCCAAACGCATTCAACTAAATAAAGTGAAAGCATAACACCAAATATATGGTGAAATTGATGATTTATACACCAGATATAGATGAAATTAGTAACAGCAATTATAACTCTCTAAAAGTAACAGAACAATAAACGAATACAGAACACCTTGATAAAAGTTGAAAGCGCAACTTCAAATAATAAACTTAAACCAACAATCTCTTACTTTTCTTTAATACATATCCAAGTCGTAAAGTGGTTGATAGATCTACGTTTGGTCCAAGACTGTGACATCTTATTGGCTGATGTTGTGTGTTTAAGACTTATATAAGTGACTGTCCTACTGCAATTTATTTAATGTATGTTTAATTGGTTAGCGACGATCATGTCACCCACCATACTATGTTGATTTAAAAAAAATGGCTTTAACTGAACCTTGGCAATAAGACAAGTACTGTAATATTAACGTGAAATAGTTGTGTATTGGTTAGCGATGTTCATGTCACCCACCATACTTCATTCAACTTCTAATAAACAAAATACTACAGTTAGTAATAAAATGTATATATATTAGCAATATTAATATGTTAAATATTGTAATATAATGTGAAATAGTTGTGTATCATGGTTAGCGACGATCAAGTCACCCACCAATTTTTAACAAGTTGAATGTTGTAATATATCAGTGAAATAGAACTTTGTGTATTGGTTAGCGACGTTCATGTCACCCACTAATTTTTACAAGTAAAATAAGAAACTCATAATGCTGCGATGTGATGTTTAAATTATTGACATAGTCTAAATCACAAGACTGTAGATAAGCGATATTAACCATTTCCTCCATTGCCAGAAGGGCATTACATGTATAATGTAATACTGCTCAAAGCAAGCTGAAATTAAGGTTTGGTAATGCTTAAAGCAAGATGACAAGAAACCAGAAAGCTCAAGGAGCTTTCTACGTATACGTTACTCTCATCATGATTTAAGCTGCCATCAGATCTGTATTCGCCATCATCAGTAAATGTTAATTGTAAAAAATATAGTAGAGGTGTCATATGTGTTAATTTACTGTTAAATATGCAGAGGAAAGGGTTATTTAAATGGCAAGACAAGCTGTGTGTTAGTTGTGGTATATTTGCATGTACACCAGGTACATTTAGGTGCATTGAGATAGAAACATGCAGAAAACAGAAGATATTGATAGAGCTGTTGTGTTAGTAACTTAATGTCAATTGATGCTAATGATGGTGATGATAGACTTTGAAGTTACTGGATAGGTCAATAGGATAAGGACAATACTGTGTGCATGCATATACATGTATTTATTAACATATACAACATAATGTTTAGCTATTTCCTATTTAGCATGGAGGAAAGGGTTAAACATTTGAACTATGTGTTACACATGCATACAGTATATCTTAGGGGTAGTTAAAAGCTATTTTCGTTTGAAATCCCATGAATCAGAATCATTTTCATCATTAAAATTGTAATCAATAGCAGCATCATCATCAGCAGCAGCAACATCTTGCAGGGAAGAAGGAAAACTTAAGTCATTCTGAACTGTCTTGCAAACAATGGAAAACCACTTGTAAGTTAGCCAGTGATCAGGATGAACTCCATCATACATATATGAACATAACTTCAAAAGTAAATTTTCTACATTTTTTAGAATTTTAGGCATGCCTCCCTCGTTTTTTGTGCTTGTTTTCTGGATGTCTCTATCCCAACTGATTGTTGGTAGATTGTGCTGAGTGTTTATGTGTGATATTTTTGTACTTATTTGTTTTATGTCCTTCTAAAGATTTTTGTTTAGTGTGTATTTCAGTGTCAGAGAATTGGCTTGAATGAAATTTGCTGTGCTTGTTTTTGAATTCTTTCTATTTCTGAAGTGATGCTGGTGGTATGCTCCCAACCTTTAAAGTGGTGATGTCTGTGTTAAATGATGTTGCTAAGCCTTCAAGTTGTTCAATTATGTTATTAACTTTCTGTGTAGAATGATTGCAAATAGAGAATATGTCTTCAAGGCTGTAGATCTATGTCTGGGATGTTAGATGTGTGTGAGACGGACAGACAGAATGATTTTTGTAAACCAGTAGGCCTATTTAAAGAAGTCAGACAGATAGCTAGGCTGATTTATGTAAAACAGTATTTAAAGAAGGACAGAAAGACTACGAAACTTAAACAGTACACTGACAGACAGACATGCAGACAGACAGATTACTCTAGTCGGAAAGAACAAGTCAGATTTCACCAAGATTTAAGCTATTTTGGTTCAAAATGTAAACAATTCTACGTTGCCGTAGATCAAGTTCTTTATAAAATCTCAGTGATATACATTGGTTTGCATGTTTCACTCACATATTTATTTAAGCAATCGGCATTTGTTTAAGTAGGTCAAATTTACGAAAACCGCTTACACCGTCGAAAACACCATACGCCGGGATAAATATCTAGATGTAGATCTAATTCAAATAATGTGATGTTTTGTATTGACAACTGATTCAAATGAAAGACAATTAAATAATCAATGTCTAAATTACTCAATACAATGTTATTGACAGTAGGAACCGGAAGAGTAACACAGCTGAGGTAAACAAAATGCACTTCAGACGATAAATGGAAGTCATGTGACCACAACTACGTCACTTACAAGTTGTGGATTATACGTCATTTGACACACATACACTCGGCCTTTTCCGCTAACTGGATCTCGGACGGAGATGTTTACCGAACGGAAAACATTAATTTTCTGGTAAATAAATAGCGATTCAAATAGTTATATCTAAATCTACACCGAAACGAAATGCAAGTTACAATTTAGTAAGTTTTAGAAAGTCGATTTTCTTCGTAGACAAACGTTGTTGCGATTTGTGTTGACTGTCCGGTATTGAGGACCAATCGTAACTACTCGCTGTATTCCGTCAGAGTTCGGAATATAGGAATCACTCGGAACACCTCGGCTATTTCGAGGTGTTCCGATTGCTGAATGGATCAAACCGGAAGCGAAAAAATCGGTACAACCGATTCCAGGTTAACAATGTACAGCTTAGAGAACCAAAATTATATCCTACGCGTTACCATAGAGCTCACTTCGTTCGCAAGAATGGCCTTCGGCCATTCTTGCGAGCTGTGCTCGCTATGACTGAAAGTGTGCCTAAATAGTGTAACATTGAGTAAAATATATAAGTAAAGATTCTTATATACATCGTTTTATATAGAGCATGTCTTCTGCTATTTTTTTCGTGGAATTGATAATGTGGTACTATTTTACATTTGGAATTGACTGCTTAATTATGGAATCAAACCACTGGCATTTGATCAAAACAGACTATAGTTACGAAATGGAAACAAAGTACGAAATGGAACGAAATGGAATCCAAACATACGAAACGGAAACACAGTTTTTTTAATTAGACGTTTTATGGCAAAACTGATTTCATATGTACGCAATCTAATATAAATGCAGACTTGTGTTCACAAATTGAGCCAGAAAATGTGAAAAATAAAGATTTAAAACGATTTATATACACTGCGAATTAACCCTTTCCCTCACAGAAACGTGTTTTCACGCATTTGCAAACAGAATAGACCCAGATCAGACGGCTCCTAGAGGAGCCTTCTGATCAGGGTCTACTCTGTTTGCTAATAGAATGCGAAATATCTGTTTCTTTGCTTTCTAAAATGTCTACAATGTTCCACCTTCCACATTTCTTTATAACTATTTCGTTAATGGATATTCAGTAGGAATTTGATATAACATAGAACAGGGAAAGGGTTAAGAGCCAGACCTGAAATGGAATCTGAACATACGAAATGGAATCCTATATTCAAAGAAAGGCATTATACCAACAACATTCTTTTATACATGCATGCTTAACATTATTTTAGACACCTGCATAACATGTTGGATGTATATAATTATATCTAAAGATTTTATAGCGATTTAAATATCCCCACATGGCCACCAGGCTAAAGGACCCATGCACCTGAAATGGAATCCAAACATGCGAAATGGATACACAGTTTTATAAGTAAATTTGTAATTGTTCTAAGTCGACGTTCTACATTTAGTTATAACCTTGCGATTAATATAACATTGACAAAAACATATCCATTTTAGAAACTAACAGATCTTTCAAAATCGATCCTTCCATTAGCAAACGGCGCAGGTCCTGATCATACGGCTCCTACTCGGTTGGAAATGCATGAATACACGTTTATTTGGAGGAAATGGTAAATTCTTGTTCGGAAAAAAATCGAAAGTTTCACTCGATATCATTATTTTGCATTTGAAATATACAGTAAAACCTCTCTATAACGACCACTAAATTGCGTTAATTAGTTGGTATTTTGGGCAGGTGGTTGCTTAAAGCAAGGTGAAAGTAAAACAGAACGCTCCTGTAGGAGCGTTCTGTTTTATTTTCACCTTGCTTTAAGCAACCACCTGCCTTTAACACAAAATACTTGATGTAATTTAGTGGTCGTTATAGAGATGTTTTACTGTATGTTCTTTTGAACGTTACTTTTGTAAATATGTCTACATACCAAGATAAACAATACCTTACGTTCATTCAACTGACACAATGAACGCATGTCTAATTGGATTATCACAAAAAAAAAACCCATACATGTGCATGTCATTAATTGGATTAACATATGTGTGCCATTAATTGGCATTAACTAAGCACCAATGTCACTAGATCTAAACGCGAGCCGAATATAACTAATACAATGCCGAATTTTCAACTGACCAAAATATATGCGATAAGCAACTACACGGGGTTTCTAGAACTAATTCATATTAATATAGGCAATAAATTCCATGTTTACCACCATGTTAAATAGTATAACATGAATTAACAGAAAACATGCTCTCGATCAAAACAATACAGCATCTTTACTTATATTTACGTTACTCAACGTTACTCTGTTTAGGTGCTCCATGACTAATCCTTCCATTTATTCAGATTATCTAACTTAGCACATTCCTGTGGGAATTATCTGACCAGGATATTTTCTGTTTGCATATGGAATATGAAAAAATGTAAACCTGCTTCCTGTAGACAAACATTGACACGTATATATTATATACAGACAGATACAAAGAGACAGTCACGTGCATACATAGAGACATTCAGACACGCGCACCTACGAAAGAACACATATACATCACACACATTACACACGTACACACACAAATATAAGGCGCACACATGTACGTATGTGTGTATATGTAAAATGCACTTACTTGTGTGCATATAAATATCTTTATGTGCGTATATAAATATCTATGTATGCGTGTATCTACACATTCATTCTACGCTAAATGCACTGGATGCAGACACCTGTATGGTAAAAAATGACTATAGTTTATCATTCAAGTTTCTATCATAATCGAATAGACTGGTGCACCTTCAATGATGTTTCAGTATTGGGGGACACAAAGCGGTCTTTGATTTTCTGAAATTTTAGATCTTTTGAGATCACTGTAAGTTTCAACCATCAGATACGTTGAGTAAGTCTCTGTATTTTAAGTAGTGTGACAAATTTATAAATAAATACAAATTCGTGTCAATTTTGACATTTGAAAACTATACATTATTTTTTTTCTAAAACAACGATTGATCTGAAACTATTGGTTGTAATTATGCAAAAATTCCAGTTTACAATGTTATACAAATGTACTAGCATTTTAACTTGTGGTAAGATGGGAATTATTTAACTTTCATTTAAATTAGGTTTTAGTGTACATCTAAATGAATAGAGTTAAACAGAGTTTTAGAAATGTACACCACTTTGTGAAGTTTTCATTATCTTGCTATTTAGATTCACAACTGATCCAGTATATTGGATGCATTTAACTTTCCTTAACGTATTTGATGATTCAGATTGATTTTTTTTGTAAAACTCTCAACTAAGACATAAACACGTTTATTGTTAATTGAATTACAAACTTGAAACATATATAAAGCAAATCCAAGATATTTTCAGAATTTAACAACTGTATCTGCCAATATCCCAAAATTTGTCTATAGTTTTATGTTACAATACTTTTTATCTTTTACATTCAGTATGAAGTCTCTTCGAGACTTCCAAACATATTCAGGAGCATCTACCGGCATTTTACATAATATGCTGGATCAAACCCAAATCTCGTCTGGTTGATGTGGCTGTTCATACTTGGAAATTGTTGTTGGTCTGCGCATTTTTTTTTATAAATGAGATGTTACCGTCGGCATCTGCAGTGTCAACTTCTAAAACATAGTAGGCAGAGATATCGGGTTGTCTTTTGGATTAGCACATCAGACACAGATACATGTATGACGTTCATTTGTTCAATTTTATGTCCTGATCGTCTGTTTGAAACCTCTGGTAAATGTGTCTTTACGCTTTTTGATATTCAGCGGCTGTTTTGCCATTTTCCGGAAAGAAAAAAAATGCCGTCAGATACGTTAAATTGCAAATAATTAAGTATGGCTGCAATTCTTTTTATCAATAAAGTAATGTTAATAAAAACGATTAACAATATATGGGAACCGTTTGAATTCAAAATATTGAAAATAAAATAAGAGGAGATATTATTACACCTGAAGTTCCATTTAAATATGTTGGGATCAGATACGTTAAATCACAGCATCAGGTACGTTATATACGTTATATGTAAAGTTTGCTACGTTTGATAAATTTAAGTTGCAAATATTTTACTGCAAATTATGAATTGTTGAGTTAAGGATTTTCATTTGACTTTATCTGAATTCGAAAGTAAAAAATTGCATACTCACCTGTTTTGCGCAGTCTTAATCGAATAGTTTCCAAGAGGAAGCCATCTCGGAGTGAAAATAGGTCAGCAGAGTGCTTGTACATAAATTATGGCATAGTTTATGAATGACGATTTCTAATAGGTCATAACATGACGTAGGTTTTGCATATAGGGCACCAGGGAAGGTACATTTTACTACCCATTACATTTGTTTTAACGTATCTGAGCTTAACGTATTTGACTATCATATATTATTAAACATCAGGGATAGAGGCATTTTTAAAATCTAATGGATGTAAATATTAATTTAAAGGCAAAATATATCCCGCATTGTTTTCTTTTGTACTATGACTGAATAAAAGAGTAGGTGAAGAATTATTTACATTAGATTGGTTAACGTATCTGACGGTTTCTAAATATATGTTTACGTTTTTAAACTTAAGCAACCTATATCAAGTAATTTCTTGCATTTTGTGGCAATATGTTTCTCATATAATAACAATACAACTAATAACTTATCAGTGGGTGTGTACATGGTTTTTTTTTTAATTGTTTGCTTACTTTTAATATGCACGAGATATATTTAACGTATCTGACTAGCCAAATGAGGACACATGTTAGATATACACCATTACATTTGTAGATAGCTGTCATTTAAAAGAACTGTTTTATCATATAGCTAACTTATAACGTGGGTTAGAAAACAATAAAAATACCGTTAAACGCAAATTGTAATTTTATTTCTGTACGTAACACTATACACACATATACCCTGGACAAAGGGTTTTGTAGTTACATTGATGGTGTCAACATATGCTAAAAACTGTAAAAGTCTCGAAAGGTAAATTATATAAACGGAACATGCAAATATATATCCAATGTCATCACGAGAAACATAAAACATGTAACTAGACTGAAAAAATAATCAGCACAATACGAAAGACATACTGGATACAAAAATAGGTAGTTTAACGTAGAATGAATGCACAGTTATGTCTACATATACATGGTGTCCGTGCATGCGCATGTTCGGTGCATTCTTTTTACATGTATACACTTGCTTCTCGGTTTCAAATGGAATTGCCACTCGGTAAACCCATGAAATGGAAAGTGAGAAAATCAGATAAAACGGATAAAGACATAGACATAGTTTATTCGTAACTTACACATATAGTACCTCGTTACATATTCCATAATTTCTACATCATATTCAACAGGTCTAATCAAATCATGTGGCATTCAAATATATAATAACATACCATAATCAGATCAGTATGTATGCTTAACCAGTTACCTGCTACTAGTATAGATGACATACCTTCCCGTTTCATTAAAGATGGGTCATGTGTTATTGTTGGCCCTAAAGCCCATATAATAAATTCAAGTATCTATGTATTATATCAATTCCTTTTTTGGAATATTTTCTTCATTGTGAACTTAATATTGTTTTAAAAATGCATGTATATTCAGTTAATGATGTCACTAATGATGATGCACACACAAGTCGATTAATGCGTTGATAAAGGCTATATAAATACCTTTTGTTAAGTAATTATAGACTCTGCACAAACAAAACCTGAATTCAATATGCTTTAAAGTGTATTCAGTTTGTTATCTTCATATCAATATAAATATACGCGCTTTCCTGTACATTTTTATAATAGGTAAAATAAAGAACTAACTTCAGATATTTTTAAAAAAAAAAATACTTTGACATTGTACATTTTAATAGTGATTTCCTATAAAGGTAACTTGAAATATTCAATAATTGGTTCTACTCCAAGTAATTTCCATTGCATGCCTCTCGTCTATATGATTTTGCATTATATAAAAGCAGTCGAAACGAATCGAGTGGCTCTCATTTTAACAGGAATTTAACGAGTGTAAAGACCGTCTGGTACATATTTCGAGCAGTCAGTATTATTAGAGATCTTGTTCTATACGAAGTCTGTCTTCTTAACCCTTTCCCTCATATTGACGACTTTTGACGACTCTGTAAAAGTCACTTTGTGAAACCATTGTGATAAATAGAGCATTTGCTCCTATAGGAGCAAATGCTCTATTTATCACAATGGTTTCAAACTACACAATTTTAAAGATTTCCTTTTCTCTAGTTCATGCTCCTTTTCGGTAGATTTATTGAAAGAGATTGGATCTAAAAATAGCCTATGAGGTAATGAGTCTAAAAATAGCCTATGAGGTATTGGGTTAACACGTAGTGTGATTTTGACACTTCATAATTATAAGTCAGCCCGTGTCTGAGGGCGAAATTGACTTAACTCTTTCCTACATGAATATGTAGGTCTATGTTAAATATAAAGTTAACATGAATATTAGTAAGAATAATTGTCATACATGTAATAGCAGATGGTCACGGCAATATTTGGTCACGGCAATACTTGGTCACGGCAATATTTGGTCACGGCAGATATTGTACAAGCATATCTATAGTTATCCATAGCAAACAGAACAGACCCCGATCAGACGGCCCGAAAATCTGAGTCTGCTCTGTTTGCAAATACATATGAATGGGTCTACCTTGGCGAATATTTGAGCATACACATGTATGTGCACAGGCGCATGTTGCAGAAATTGGTCGATTTTCAAAAACATTTGTAGATCTTTTAGAAGTTTGCAGGGATTTTCTCATGGTAAACGTATATTTATCTATATATGTTTATGTGTACACAATATGGAGAAGTTGAAATATCAGACTATATAAACATCAGCATATGCGAATTCTGATATTTTAACTAAACGTTGTATACCGATGTGTCCATAATCGAACCTGGCCAAAACTACAAAGTTTAATTAACCCATTCCCCCATCGGCTATATTTTATCCATCTAACGAAAAGGAGCATTTACCTGAGAAAAGCAAAAGCTTAAAAAAAAGAAAGTTGTAGCAATCACAAAAAAATAACATAAAGGTGATTTTTACAGACGCATCAAAAGGCGTCCATATGAGGAAGTGAGAACCGTTTGAGAATCATGGGTTGTTCTCAGGTGAAATTTCAAACATCATGGCCCTGATATCGCTCACCAGACAGTCAGAACTTGCCTCCCCTTGCGTGGCGCACATTTTGACTCCGGGGGCATAATTTATGTAACTTTCGTATCGGACCTGAACTATCTATGTGCCAAATATGAAAGCTGAGAACCTTCCAGTTTCAGGGGAGATTTTTAAAGTTTTCACAATGTTTCTATTAACATCTGGCCATTCAAGGAGTGGGACCAATTTTGAACCCAGGTACATACTTGATACAACTTTTGTAGAGGACCTGAACATGATGCTATGTGATAAATATGAAAGCTGATAACCTTCCAGTTTCAGAGGAGTAGATTTTCAAAGTTCTAACTACATTGTATATGTTTATGTAGAAAACAAGACACCCAATTTTGACCCCAGTGCCATAATTTATAAAAAAAATTGTAGAGTACCTAGGGGTGATTCTATGTGACATAGATGAAAGCTGATAACCATGTAGGGGAGAAAAAATTTAAAGCCTCAAATTATTGACGACTGACGACCTAGGATGCACACCGCACGACGCATGCCGATGGACGATGGGCACCAGGCGATCACAAAGGCTCACCCTGTGCTATGGTTAGCTAAAAAGACGTGCTCACCTTAATTTGTCATTTACATGTATATATAACAGCAACAAGGTACCTTGTTTCTATTCAGCATCAGCACGACGTCACGTTTCTCACTCTACAGACAATGAAAATAAATTTATAAACATCAACACATTTCACACATGCAAGGAATATACTAAGGGCCAGCTGTACCCTAGGTCCCCCTAGCGGGATTTTATGACACCTATATCACAGTAAAGCTTATTATATCCTCCATCGAATGTCACTTGTTGGATGTTATATGGATGCTGATTAAGCTTACAGTATGCGATTGATTATCTGTCCTTGAATTCGTAATATTACGTTTTTATGTCTTTGTATAATAGAGATTATAGAGTCCAAAACGACACGTTCTCAAACCACATTGCTTAAAATTATTATATTCATGTCGATCAACATACATGTATTTGAAAAAGAAAAGATAACTGAACTGAAAACAACAATAATTATCTCCCTTGTAACTGTAAAAAAGAAACGACTTAGCCTTAATATACGTACAACAAGCTATTTTTTCAGTTATATATGGAGAAACATTTTGCATAAGGCATTGAATACAATGTATAATCATTAGGGTCCTGCATTGAAAATGCAGGAGCCCTATAGGAATCACATTTTCTGTCGGTCAGTCTGTCCGTCGTTCGTCCCTCCGTCCGTCCGTTAACACTTGTTATTATACTGCGAAGTAAAATCCTCACTTCTGATTGGTTATCTAGCCGTGTACATGAGTCCATGTACCCTGTGAGCTGACAGGGTACATGGAAATTTCCCATGGCGGTCCCCACATATGATGATCAGAAACCAAATGACCAACTTCTCGACTCGGCTAAACAGTAGCAAAATTCATAATAGATAACTATTGATACGTAAAGAAAAAATGCAGAAATTAATTAAAAAACACTTTTGGTTTGAAATGACCAATAAAACAGTTTTTAGAGGAGTTATTATATCGTCCATCCATCTATTATAACACAAACGCCGATGAAATACAATACGCACACCACTTCGGATACCTTCGGGTAGAAATAATGTATTAGGGCGCTATTAGGGGAATCATCGTGTGTAGTGATTAAATATGGTAAAATGGATTTATATAAATTATCCGAACCGTAAAACTTTGCAGTATAATAAATTCGTTATACAGCTAACGGCTCGGGCAACATGATTTTCCTCAGCCGGGAATAAATCGTCATGTACCCTGGGAAAGAACTGTATAACTAATAATGTGACGCGATTACTCAAAACAGTACTTCACATATTGGTTTCATATTAAGGACATCTGCTTAGTATCTTCAGAGGAAGATGCCTATAGATTTGGGATTGAATCAGATCACTATGTCTAGATTTATCTGCCCTTGATTCATCCAAAATGTCAAACAGTTATCTGCCCTTGATTCATAAAATTACGATTAAATTTTGTCAACACTTTTGACGTGAGGCGATTACTCAAACAGTACTTCACAGATTGGTTTCATATTAAGGTATATGCTTAGTATTAGGAGAGGAAGACACCTACAGTTTTTGGGTTGAATGTCCAGAGTTATCTGCCCTTGATTTATCAAAAATGCCATATTCGACAAAAGATCATCTGCATGGCCCTCTCTGACCAAGTCAGTTTTCTAGTTTAGATAATATCTGCAACATAAAACAATTTCATAACATATTTATCATTTCTATACTGTAATTGTACATGTTATATTTAATGTGCTCATAAACTACATGTATTTCCTATTACTGCACTTTGTTTGGTTATTGTCAAATGATTCTAGGGCAGTTATCTCAGAAGTGCTGAAGCTACTAGATTCTTCTGAATAATAATTTTCCAAAACGGTCGCACCGACGCCATTAGAAAAGTGCTAGCCGTACCACTGTTTGAGAGGCCACAAGCAGACATAGAGAATGAACCGGTGGTATGTTCTGTGAGGATGCAAAAGGGTGCAGATAAAAGGAAGAAAAGGTAGAGCTATTCTTCCAGGACGCAGCCCTTAGGATCTCATCCAACGGGGTATGATTGAAATATGCCCAGGAAGTGGATTGGACTGAGCCTGAGCTCATAGGACCTTCTGAGCAGTGGCCCTTCTGGCCAACAAGAGATAACAGGCGCAGGGTATCCGCCACCCGTTGTGGGAGAGATCCTGATCGTGTTGGAAATTAAGTCCCACAAAGATGAAATCTTTCGATGGGATGAGATCCGATTTTTCCGGATTCAGTACTAGTTCCATCTGAGACAATACCTCCTAGCTGTAATGGATGTTAAGAAGAAGAGAATGACGAAGCAGCCAATTGTCGGCGTACTGAATCAGAGTGACATAAATCTGCTGATGATAGGCCGCTACGACCCCCATGGGTTTGGTGAAATCTCTAGGGGTCGTAATGAGGCCAAAGGGCAATGTCCGGGACTAGCAAACAGTACCCAAGACAGAAGCGCAATTGGTGTCTGTCTGCTGGGTGAATCGGGAGATGAAAATATGCATCCGATAAATCCATGGAAATGCCCCATTGGTCTGGTTTGATAGCAAGCCGAATGGAAGCGATGGTCTCCATCTTGAAATATTTGACATACTTGTTTACAGTTGAAAGGTTGATGATTGGTCAAATTGCGCCATTTTTCTTTGGAACATGAAATAGACGGCTGTAAAAGCCCGCCGAATTCTCGTTCAGTACTGCCCCTTTTGTAAGAAGCCAGGATCCAGAGTCCGGTGTGTTCGCATGATCCGACGACTGATGAATAGGGACCCTGGAAATAGGAGGCTGCCGAACCAGAGGGATGGGATAGTCTGCCTCTACAATAGAGAGGGACCAAGGATCCTGTGTGATATTGCGCCATGCTGCGACAAAGTGAAGCAGACTGGCGTCCACAAGAATGAAAGGTCGCATAGGAGTGGGTGCAGAAAGAGCCAGTTCCTAGAGCCGATGCCTCGAAGGGCAAGAACCCCTAGGGTGGGAGCGGGGACAGCTCTGGGTCGCCTGCCCCGAGGTGGGGGAACAGGGACCGGTCTAATGCGGCTCTTGACCGAATCGCACTGAAGGGGAGAATATGGCTTGTTCTTAAGACCATGTTTCTCATGGGGCTTAGAAAGGCCCTTAGAAGGTTTGCACATAGTCACGGGGACTTTGGTGATCTTCCAAGGAGAAGGGCAATATACCGGAGAACTCCTTGGAGGCGTCTTGTCCACATTTCCTTCTCCTTAATTTTGCCTCCGAAAATAAGTTCCGAGGCAAATTGACCCGCCCGCAATTCAACCTTGGAGGTGTTTTGCAGGGCAGAGGCGGGCTAACGGCCCAGCTGGTACGAACGGCGTTTGGTAACCTCAGAGGAAGGAGACTCTGAAGCTAGCTCTTCTGATAGAGCAGCAGCTAAAAGTTCTATGGAAAAGTAGTAAAGTCAAGCAGGCAAAGCCACATACAAGACGCAACCACCACCAAAACACCGATAGACAGCATGACACACATACACTCAAACATCCACACACCAAAACGCCCACTCACACACGAGATGAACACAGAAAACACCAACAGACACACACGAACCAGAGACAAACACTCCATACATGAACAAAATCACAAGCACAAAGAAGCAAGGCAAACAAAAGGAAGGGTGACAAAGAGAGTACCGCCTTGGCACGGTCAGTAGCAAACACACCACTGGGTGTTTAAACCTGTTTACGGACGTCCTAACCTCACACTTCTCTCAAAGTCACCCTAGCTTTACAAATAGTGTAAATAAAGGTATCCCCGAAAGACTTACCCACAATATAGACGACGGTGAATACAGGACAACATGTAAAATATAGCATAATAACTGTGACAATCCGTCAAATATGTACTCAATGACTTTGCTGAAGTCAGAGCACCTGCAGGTAAGCCGTTAATGGCACGACAGGGAAAAAGTAGCCGACTGTAAAAGGGTCGATAACCAAACATGCATTGCGTTGCAATATAATAGGATCATAACCTTTCTTCTTAAATGTTGGAAGCAACTCCCATTCGCAGTCTCTGGCGCAGCTCCTACCGCTTGAGTAGAGACGAGGCCCCAGGGCTGTTGGGATCCAGCAAAGGGATCCGGTCAAATAGCCCAGGGTGGCTGTGAGAAGAGACTGGATGCCTGAGAAATGAGGAAGGAGCCATGGATCTCGAAAGTTTTGAGGACATGGTCCAACCGACTACAAGCCTGAAAAAAAATCTTAATCCTGGTCTGCCAGCCAAACAGAAGGAATCTAGACGGGAGCGAGACTCTCGAGACTTGGAGAGATTCGGAAGCTCTTCCTGTTCAAAATAGCTCTAAGGACAAGATCGAGCCCTTGTGAGTTGGCTAAGGGCATATAGAAGGCGGTATGAAGGCGAAAACAGTCTTCCTACGTCTTATCATAAGCAAACGATGGCGGCTCAGAATCGTCGACGACCGACGACTGAGCCTCCTCTAGGTCCGACGCTCCAGTTGTATCCGACTCTCTGAAAATAGGATTGTCCCTATGAGCCATTATTTACAGGACTTCCTGTTCCCCCTCAGACTACACCCTGGTGACTGTCGACGACAGCATCACCCGGAAAGGAGGTCGTCCTACAGGCTCTGAAGAGTGGACTGTGAGTGGTCAATGAAGAGGACTGTCGCTCCCTGAGTCGAACTTACCAGATGCCCTGACCGGTATGGAGGCCAGACAGGCTGTTCGGGGGGGGGGGGGCAAAGCCAGTATTAGCCCAAGCAGGATAGGGGAATGGGGGCCACCGAAGGGGGGTCCCAATACCCTGTTAGGTCGGCTGCCAGCAAGGCATGTCCTGCTGGTTCCAGGCAGCGAGTACCGGCTGGCGAGATCATCCAGCCGGCGACTCTGAAGAGGAATAACGATATCGATATAATATCCAATTTTAGTTCGGGGGGGGGGGGTTATAAAGCACAGAAACAGACACAACAGTAGTTTGTTTTTAAGCTGGGACAATTATGTGCATAGAGAATGTTGTTGTTATTATCATGTGCAAATTTACTTTGTTATTTATCTTAAAACCACTTATTGACAAAAGTAGCATTTGTTACATTTTGTGGAGCGATTTTACCCCGTCAACTTTCGTTGCTATACTGAATCAATACTGTGTATCTACGGAGCTGGAAATGAATAAATAAATGACCTGACAACATTTATGTGTCATTTGAAAAGTCTTATATGAAAAATGAAAACACATAACATACCCATTTGATGAATAAGGTCATTTTTTAATTTTAAGCATTTTTAGATCCTCGACAGATAACAGGTGTTGGTCTCTGATTGAGCCATACTGTTTCTGAGACTTGATTTGGATCCTAAACTTTCATATAAATCGTTATTCATTACTTAACCCTTTCCCCGTAGGACATACTCATGTTAAGCTGTAATGAATATTAATTTGATCTTTTTATAATGGCATATGTCACAGTGCAATTTGGCTCATAGCGGATCTGTATAATCATGTCTTTTTTGTACTGTAAGCAAACAGGACAGACCCTGATCAGGCGGCTCCTATGGGATCGCCTGATCTGGATCTGCAATGTTTTTGCTAAAAGCTGAAAGGGCATTTATATGGGAGCGGATGTAAAAAATTACTCTTTTTTAAGAAAACTTGAATATTAATTAGATACTTTTTTTTAACAAAAAAAGCATATGAACACAGGACTTTTTTACCCAGACAGAAACTTAGAATCTGCAGACCAGGCGACTCTTGGAGTGGTCTGATGTGGGGATCTGCTCTGCTTGTAAATGCATAAAATGCTTTAAAAGATTAGGGTCAATTTCATTTATACTGTGATATAAGTAGAGCATACCCGGATAAGGCGCCTCCCGTGGGAGCCGTCTGGGCTGGGTCTGCCCTTTTTGCAATTGCGTAAAATAACGTTTATAACGGTAACAACCAAATTATCTTATTCCATAAGCAAGCAGAGCGGGCCCTGGTCGGGCAGCTCCAGTGGGAACCGTCTGATTTGGTTTTACTCCGGTTATTATTATGTATTTTTTTAGCGAGAGAGTAAAAAATTCGTTTCTAACTGCAATTACCAGATTAACTTATACCGTAAGCGAACAAGACAGACACTGACCATACGTCTCCAATAGGAGCCGTTTTGTCTGGCTCTGTTCTGTTCGCAAATGCATAAAAAGGATTTTATAACGTAAGATTCGTGTCTGTGTTATACCGTTAGCAAGAAGGACATATCCTGATCTGCCGGCTCCTGTGGGGCGACCTGATCTGGGTTATCTGGGTTTGCTATGCTTGCAGATAAGTAGAAAGGTGTTGTGTGAGGAAATTAGTGTTAAAGAAATTACTCACTTCAAAAAGAAATGGTAACATGAATATTATGGAGATCCTTTTTTAAACAGAATGGCATATGGACACAGGCCTATACCAAGCCTGTATTGTACCATAACCAATCAGAGCATATAAGGATGCTGTCTGATCTGGGTCTGCTCTGTAGTGCAAATGCGTAAATATTCGCTATTAACTATAGAATAAGATGTACATTATGCCATAAGCAAACGGAGCATTCCCTGATTGGGCGATTGACAATCGTCTTGTCTGGGTCTGCTCTGCCTGCAAAATACGTAAAAAGTTTGTTTTTTTCAACTGTACAACCAGATCTGTATTATGCCAAGAGCAAACAGAGCATGCCGTGGTCAGGCGACTTTCCTTGAGAGCCGGCTGATCTAGGGTCTGCTCCGCCTGCGAATGCGTAAAAGGATTTTATAACTGTAGTAACCAGATGATCCTATACCATAAGCGAACAGAGTATACCCTGATCAAGTGATCAGGATCTACTCTGTTTGCAAATGCGTGAAAAAGCGTTTATAGGATGTAACGTTTCAGATAGAATTTATTCATTTTTGGCATTTCATATGTTGAGTATTATACGTCATGTCTCAGACAAAATGGAACTGGTGCTTTAATTAAAAGGATGTTAATGTAATATGTTCATTAAACCGGGGTAGTAGCTAAAGAGATACAGTATAGATCTGATGTGCAATTTGAATGCAGTTAAATCTATACAATGTGTGATCTTAGTAATTAAGGTTACTGCCCTTTTTTATAAGGGATACAGAAAACAAACTGTACCCATTTTTCGTGTCACCTGCCGAGAGGCAGGATGTCACTTAGGGACAAGTTACCGTTATCTGACTGTCCGTCTGTCTGTCTGTCAGTCTGTCTGTCCGTCCGTCCGCCTGTCTGTCTGTCTGCC
The DNA here is from genome assembly GCA_963576725.1 of Azorinus chamasolen. Lineage (NCBI taxonomy): Eukaryota > Metazoa > Mollusca > Bivalvia > Cardiida > Solecurtidae > Azorinus > Azorinus chamasolen. Next base: position 51,606,249 of record OY755250.1, on the reverse strand, counting down.
TGTCTGTCTTTCTGTGATGTCTGTCCGTCTTACTTCCTTTTTTGTTATTTTTAAACTGGTTGTTGTAGAGCTTTCAAAGTTCACATGCGTCTTCCTCTCATTGTGAACCATTGATGTAAATAAGGGACATCATTCTGCAAGCAATACCTTATGGTTTATCCCCTTTGTTCACCTTTTATTTTGTTTTGCTGTCGTTTATTAACTAATTTTATAGAGCTCAAATTTCAAACGTGTCTTTCTCTCAGTCATGACCTCTATAAATTTATATCTCCAATCATATATCTCCTCATAGATCTTGCATACGGTTGAATGACATTTAAATGTTCTGTTTTGTTCTCGTGTGTATTGCTTTTTTGTATAAATAAGGATGTAATTTATACCATAACAGCAACAGCATACTGCAAGTACTGGAATGTAACAGTATTATAGGAAATTTAGATGTACAATCACAACTAGTGTGATTAGAACTGTTAGTAAGCAAAGAGATATCATGACAGTCGTCTACTTTTTATTATTATATAATTTTTTAATGGAAATTATATGTGCATACATATCTACATATCCTCGTAAAGTTACGGAGTGCACCTGTTTCATGGGCACGATAAGCATGCTAATTTGTTCATACACCAATATGTTTCAGACATAATGGTCTACAAGCAAAGCAGCAGGATTAAGAAAAATAAACAATCAGAATATTGGATGGGGAAATACTTGTATTATAATCTTTGAATAATTTTCCAAATGTCTTTTTAATGTGCGATTTCTGCCATTGAATTTCTTTGGTGAAATGTTTGTGTGTGTTTATTTTGTACCTGTATTTCTATGTTTTTGCATTTTTCGTTTATCTTGCTGCTCAGGTCAATGTTACAACTATTTTTCTGCATATAAAAGTATGGTTCCCCTTTCAACAAAACCAAAATGGATAGTCTAAAGATTTTGTCGCTTAATTGTAGAGGACTAAACGGTAAACAGAAAAGGTTGAATGTTTTTCTCAAATCCCTAAAATATGATATATTCTGTCTACAAGATACCCATTTTACCCAAGATTTATATAAAACAGTTTATACAGAATGGGGATCTGAAGTTTACCTAAGCTGTAATTCTTCAAATAGCCGTGGTGTAGCAGTGCTTTTCAGAAAGTGTGATTTTAAGATTCATAATGAAATAATTGACCCGTATGGAAATTATGTTTTACTTGATTTGAGTGTACAAGATGTTAGATTTACTCTAGCGTCAATATATGGCCCAAATAGTGATTCACCTTCTTTTTATAATAACATTTTTGATATCATAGACACAATCGGAAATACGTCCTATATAATCTGCGGAGATTATAACTTAGTGTTAGATCCAGATCTAGATTATTATAATTATAAACATGTAAACAACAAAAACTCACGCGAATTTCTTTTAAATAATATCTCGAATAGAGGGTTAATAGATCCATTTCGGGAAATGAATCCAGATAGGAGACTTTATACATGGAGAAAACAAAAACCAATACAACAAGCTCGTCTAGATTTTTTCCTCATCTCGCAACCCTTGTCTGTTTATTCTAATAACTCCTCTATACAACATAGTTTTCGATCAGACCACTCAATAAGTACAGCAACATTTCAATTTAACAATTTTGAACACCGATCAGGACTTTGGAAACACAATAATTCCTTACTTAAAGACTTACAATACATTCAAACAATAAACCAGAAAATAGATGATGTAATAGAACAATATGCGTTGCCAGTTTATAATAAAGAATCAATTAAAGATATGCCGAAACAGGAGATACAATTTGTCATTAGTGATCAATTATTTTTGGACACTATGTTAATGGAGATAAGGGGTAAGTCAATATCATATGGTTCGTATAAAAAGAAGCAAACAAGATCAAGAGAAATGGAATTAATGAATAAAATTCGTGAATTAGAACAAAATTTAACTGAAGAAAAATTAGAAGAACATTCATTTTTAACCAATGAATTAAAAACAATTAACGATGAAAAAACGATAGGATCAGTCATAAGGTCGAGAGTTAAATGGAGTGTAGAAGGAGAAAAACCAACGAAATATTTTTGTGGATTAGAGAAATCCAATAACATATCAAAGACAATTCAAAAAATTATAAGAGAGGATGGGTCGGAAATTATTAATCAATCAGATATTTTAGCTGAAACAAAACATGTTTACGAAACCTTATACAAAGCGAAAGATAAAACAGTAACAAATGACCAATTAAATGTCTTTTTTGAAAATGAAAATATACCTAGATTAAATGATAAAGATTCAAAAAGTGTGGAAGGTGAAATCACTCTGGACGAAGCAACTAATACTTTGAAAAATATGAAAAATAATCGTAGTCCGGGAACTTCCGGATTCAGTGCAGATTTTTATAAGGTATTTTGGACTAAGATAGGCTGTTTTGTTGTCAGAGCTCTTAATGAAGCATTTAGTATGAACGCTTTAGCAACCACTCAGACTCAAGGTTTAATTACATGTATTCCAAAAGGAAATAAATCAAAATGTTTTCTTAAAAACTGGCGTCCCATCACATTACTTAATACTGTTTATAAAATTGGGACTGGGTGTATTGCAAACAGACTCAAGTCGTTGTTACCAAACATAATACATACTGACCAAACTGGTTTCCTTAACCTTCATCCTACCAACATATTTTTAACCCAAATCCTACCAACTGGGGTCCATTTGGACCCCAGACCTAAAACACTGTACAGAAGCCAGAAAGAGTAAAAACTAAGCACATGTGATTGTATGAATTGTTAGATTTAAGCCAATCACAACATATGAATAGGTAAATTAGATACTGTGAGTATGTTTAAGACCTCAACTGGTCTAAAGTATGGTCGGAACATGACAAAAACTGGAGGAAAATACTGAAACATGTCCATGTATAGTTCTATACACCCAAACTATACATATTTCCCAGAAATCTGTTTTCCATAAACCTGATTAGTTTCATACTTCTCAGTCCATGCTATGTGTATTTGTTTATGTGGAAAAATTCTACAAGCACGTTCGCTGGACCCTATGCTAAGGGAAAACTGAACGTCTACATGTATCGCATGTCACACGGATATTATTGTTGTTAGTGCAGGGACAAATGTCACACTTCTTCCTATTGGAGTCACAGGGTTTCATCAGAATTTATTTCTCCAGGATGAGCAGGTAAATCTGTTCATACACCAACCATCTGCATGACCTTTCTAATTGTCTTCTGAAGATTTACTGCTGATGCTGCCCGTTGCTGTATATAAGGCATCACCAACGCATCTCCATGGTCCTGAAGGAAGATACGTCTGCGACGCCAACTTTAACTGTTTTTCCACTCTGGAAATTTGACAACCCAGACTACTAAAGCTGCCACAGCTGCAACATCGACACAGTTTCCAAATAAAACAACAGACATTTGGTGTTTGCTTATGAGCCCGAGACACTGGTTGGCCTGCGTCACCTGGCTGTGGGACAAGGGGTCGAACATCTACCCCGGACTCTATTTGTTTGACTTCGTCTTGTTCGACCTCTTACTAAGCCTCGGCTCCTAGGCAAAACAATGTGCCCATCTTCTTCACCTGCAGCTGCACCAGGTTGAGGAATTACCTGTGCTTCTACTTTGTCAGTATCACTGAGGGCTGAGGGTTCAGAGATATGGTCTACATCACTGCCTGGAGAATCTGAATCCTACTATTTCTGATTCATTTTTGTCTTGTAATATGACCCTCAGAACCTGAACAGCTGTATATCGGGTTTTTCTATATGACGCAGTCATGTCTAGTTTGAAACTGATATGAAATAAAGTTCACAATATGACATTGGATTTTGGGGTCCGATTGGACCCCAGACCAATATTTTTGAAATTCTGCTAAAAACTGGTGGTACCATATCAGTAAACCAATTTCTGTGAAGAAACCATATGTATTGACAAAGTCATAAAACCTCGTTAGCTTTGAATCAGTACTTTGCAAGTGGCTTCATAAAAAAAGGCGTTGGGGTCAAATTGACCCCAGTTGGTAGGATGAAGGTTAAAGGACGATTCATTGGGGAAAATACTAGACTTATATATGATATACTTCATTATACCGAAGAAAACAACATACCTGGGATTTTACTTTTAATAGATTTTGAAAAAGCTTTTGATTCCCTTTCGTGGTCATTTGTAAATAAAAGTATGAAACATTTTAACTTCGGCCATGACATACAAAGATGGTTTAATATTTTCTATAAAGACGCAACCTCTACTGTAACTCAGTGTGGATTCCTCTCTGACTTTTTCAACGTCCATAGGGGCTGTAGACAAGGTGATCCTTTGAGTTGTTATATCTTCATTTTATGTGCAGAGATCTTATCTATTCATTTAAGATCAAATCCTAAAATTCAAGGCATCGCCATTAATGATACAGAATATAAATTGTCACAATTTGCAGACGACACCAGCGTGATCTTAGACGGATCTAGTGAATCGTTAAATGAAACTTTGAACGCACTTTCAAATTTCTCTTCAATATCCGGCTTAAAAGTTAATTTTGATAAAACAATGGTGGTCTGGATAGGCAAGAAGAAATATAGCTCAGATACAATAAAAACTAAATGGAAACTAACATGGAATCATCAACAGTTTAGTATGCTACGCATAGACTTTCATGTCGACCTGACTAAAATGATTGACTTGAATTATAAATCTAAAATTGCAGAGATAGAAGATACAATTAAAAAGTGGAGCAGACGTATTCTTTCTCCCATAGGAAAAATTACAGTTGTTAAAACTTTAATAATTGCAAAGCTAAATCATTTATTTCTTTCATTACCCAAACCGTCTGATGAAATTTTGAAGAAACTAGAAAATACCTTATTCCATTTTATCTGGAATGGCCCTCACAAGATTAAGAAAGAAATAGTTATCAAAGACTATATAGAAGGCGGTCTTAGAATGCTCAATATCAAAGCTTTTATAGATTCTTTAAAGATCACCTGGATAAGAAGATTAGTAAATTGTGAAAGCAGATGGTCAACAATTGCCAAGAAATATGTAGATATAGAAAGACTAATGAATTTTGGTAAACATTATCCTGAACTATTATCATTTACATGCAGTAATAAATTCTGGGCACATGTTTTTGAAGCATTTGTAAAGTTAATGTGTACTCAGTGTATGGGAAAAGAAAGTATAGTCAACTACCCAATTTTCTACAATCACATGCTTTTGATTAGGTCACAGAGTGTTTTCCTAAAATCGTGGTTTAGTGCTGGTATATACTGTATTGGTGATTTGCTTAACGAGAACAACTCAATTATAGGGTTAGAACAGTTGAGAGTAAAATACAATCTTAAAACTGACTTTTTGACTTATTCTGGTGTTATATGTGCATTAAAAGCAACAGCACGAAAATTGGATATAAATTTAAAAGAAGCCGAACTTTTCCGGAAACCATATAAACCGCCTTATATTGATATCATTATTAAAGACAGTAAAGGTGCCAAACGAATTTATGAAACTTTGAATAGAAACAAAATTGAGCCAAAATGTATAAACACGTGGAATAAAAAATTAACAGCACATATATCGGATAAAAAATGGAAAAGCATATTTTTGCTACCATTCAAAATTACTACCGATACAAAAATACAATGGTTTCAAGTACGAGTCATTCATAGACTTTTAGGAGTAAATTCATACCTCATTAAAATGAATTACACGGACGATCCACTCTGTACCTTTTGTAAAAGTAATCAAGAAACGATTGAACATCTGTTTTGGTACTGCCCAATTACCCTAAAGCTGATACAAAATATGTTCGATATATCCCATTTCAGGGATTTAAGTTTGGAAATTATGCTATTTGGATACTCAAATATTTTACATATATCTAATGATCTGGTTCTCATATTCTTTAAAATGTATATTTTCCAATGTAGAAACTTGAAATTTCTTCCTTCTGAGCAGGGTGCAAAGAAATACATATCTTTTAAATATAATCTACTTAGACAGACTGCCATACAAAATAACAAGGAATATATGTTTGAAAAAACATGGCAAAAGACCATGCACATTTTTTAAAAATCTTAAAAATACAGTACGTATTCTACCAAGATCTTAAAAGATCACTACAGTGTTACATGTAGAATGTAGATAATAAGAACACAATAAATAAATAACCGGCCTGGCAGCTATGTTTCTTGTTTATGTTTTTTCTTTTTTTACTTTGTTTAATTTGCTAAACTTAATTGGTCCTTGCAGCGACTGTACATATGTGATTACTGTTCTAGCTATAACGCTTCAATGTCTAGGAAAAGAGATTTTAGCCAAAAGACTTGTGCGATTGCTAGTTATGCCTTTGGAATAACCCCAGCTTTACATTTATAACATCTCATTCAAGAATGTCGTTATTGTTATATTTTGTTATATGTATGAGATCCACTGTTTGTGAATTCGTATGTACTATATGTCAGTTTGTAAGGTGTGGAGGGGGATGGTTCTCCGACCCTCACACATCAAATGGACGGGGAAAATAAACTAGGTCCCTCGCTGCAGGGCCTGAATGAAAAAAAAAAAAAATTAGATTCTCATTAATATTCATGAATATGCAAAGGAGCACAATTGTAGTTTGTTGTAATCATCATAAGCACATTTACTTTGTCTTAAAACCATTTATTGACAAATAGCGTTTTTTTTTTAATTTTTGGGGTTCATTTTCCCCACCCACTTTCTTTGTCATACCGAAGCAATAGGCTACTGTGTATCTATGGAACACAAAATGAATAAATAAATGACCTGACAGCATTTATGTGTCATTTGAAACCTTTTAATATGAAAAAAGATTAAACATAACATACTCATATGCTAAATAAGGTCATTTTTTTAAACAAGAGGGCCAGAATGGACCTGACATCGCTCACCAGACAATCAGAGAAGAAGATTTTCAAAGTTTTCACTATATGTTTCTAAAGAAAACTAGCAGGCCCTGGGGCAGGGCCAACTTTGACCACAGGGGCACAATTTATACAACTTTTGTAGAGGACCTGAACATGATGCTATCTGTCAAATATGAAAGCTAAGACATATTCCAGTTTAAAAGGAGAATAATTTCAAAGTTTCCACTATAATAATGTTTCTATTGAAAATTGGCCACCCCTCTGCAAAAATATTGTCTGCTACACTTCTTTGTTAAAGTAAATTTTATTATTCTACTTTTCTCTTCTAACAATAATGGAGATCATAGTGTGTTAGTTTGGCTCCCAAGTTACATTGCATCTCATCTGGATCCCAGCTGTCTGTATAGCCTTAGGTAATCACAAATGTGTCACTAGCATGCAACGGTGAATTGAATGGGTCTTAGCATGCTTTAGTGAATACATGATGAACTTTCAAACAGTTTCAATCCAGATGAAATGCCGAGTCACTCATCACCACATCAAAACTAAAACAGACACTTTAGCCAAAGAAAACATACTAGAGATATGAGAATCTGGTGCATACTAAGACTTCAAAACCCAGACTCAAGCCAGTCTCCCTTATTTGGCTTGCAACTGCAAGCTTGTTGCAAACTTAATCCTAGCCAAAATGAGCTTGAGATTTCGGTTTGGGTTAGCTAGCATTTAGCCCAGGTTATATACAAGTTTAGTGAACCAGGAAAACCCATCCATATGCATAAGTGACCTGCAATTATCCCTAGTCAATATGCTTATGGCTGGTCACTCACTCTTTAAAAGGTCCTATACCTTTAGCCTGCTAATATTACATCAGCTACTTGCTTTGGTTTTTTTGCATTTATAATAACCTTTCAAACAGTCTGTATCCAGATGAGATACAAAGTAACTTGGCATCTCATTTGGGTCCAAACTGTCTTTCACTCTGACATTTGTTTTTGAAAAGATATGGAGGAACAAATTTTGCAGCAGGTAACATTATTTGCAGACAGTAATTGCTCAGAGTGCAGAGGGTATTGGAGTGTGTACTAGTAGTCTCCCAGTAAATAATGGTCAGTTTGAATTAGCTGAAACAGCAGCCTGCTCTAAGAAACTGGTAACCTATTGGTGGGGCCAATTTTGACCCCAGGGCCATAATTTATATAACTTTTGTATAGGACCTGAACATGATGCTATGTGCCAAATATGAAAGCTGTAATATTTCCAGTTTCAGAGAAGAAGATTTTCAAAGATTTCACTATATGTTTCTATAGAAAACAATGCACCCCTGGGGCGGGGCCAATTTTGACATCAGGGGCATAATTTATATAACTTTTGTAGAGGACCTACACATGATGCTATGTGCCAAATATGAAAGCTGAGAACCCTATAGATTCAGAGGAGAAGATTTTTAAAGGTTCAAATTGTTGACGCGGGACGACAGACGACGGACATCAGGCAATCACAAAAGCTCACCCTGAGCACTTTGTGCTCTGGTGAGCTAACAATTTATCATTTTTTAGATTCTCATTAATATTCATGAATCTGCAAATGAGCAAGATAGCAGTTTGTTCTCAAACTGGGACAACTTTTGCGTAGAGAACGTTGTTGTAATTATCATGTGCAAATTTATTTTGTCATTCATCTTAAAATCATTTATTGACAAAATAGCATTTTTTACATTTTATAGGGTCATTTTACCCGACCCACTTTCTTTGCTATACTGACTCAATACTGTGTATCTATGGAACAGAAAATGAATAAATAAATGACCTGGCAACATTTATGTGCCATTTGACATCTTTTAATATGAAAAATGAATAACCATAACAAACTTGTTTGCTAAATAAGGTCATTTTTTAACAGTTTAAGCAGTTTGTTTCAGATTCTCATTAATATTCATGAATATGCAAATGAGCAAATTATGAATAAAAGACTCCTGACATGTGATAAATATATTGATACAATTTTGGATGTTTTATAAACAAAATAAATTATGTTTTCGCATCTTAATTACGCCAATGCTGAAACTTCGAAATGTTGGCGGTTGGCGTTACAATAAACTTTATACATAGCAGAGGCCAAGGCAATATTTCTGCAAGAAAGTGGATCTATATATGCAAATATTCTCACATGTGCTTAATCATGTGTACTTTTAGATAGGAAAAACTTCCAAACGCCTTTCCACATAAATCACACACATGGTGTTTACCTTTGTGTGATTCTATATGACTGATCAATGCATTATATTCGTAATATGTTTTCCCACACATATCGCACATGTATCTGTCTCCTTCATGCATCCTCGCGTGTCTAGCTAAATTGTATTTGTACTTGTATACCTTTCCACAAACATCACATGTGTAACGTCTCTCATCTGTTCCTAACCTCTTGTAACGGACTAATTTCGATTTGATTCTTCTAGAACGTGACTGTTTACTAAGACCACCAATAGTGGTGTGGACTCGCAAATGTACTTTTACATTCCACATATGCGCAAATGACTCTCCACACACATCGCACGTGTAAGGTTTTTCGCCTGTGTGTACCCTGTAATATGTTGTTGTACACTTTTCACAGGTGTAACGTCTGTTTCCAGAGTGCCTAATTGGACTGTCTTCATGAATAAATGATTTTTTACATATACTGCAGGTATATACTCCATGATCTACCGCCAAGTGTTTAGCTAAAGTAGCCCTATAACTATAAGACTTTTCACACACACTGCACTTGAATGCACCACTATGTATTTTCATGTGCTGTACTAATGCACTATGTATGTTAAATCGTTTTCTACAGACATCACACTTGTAAGGATATCTATGTATCCTCATGTGATATACTAAATAGCGGTTTTCAGCATATAACATTCCACAGACATCACACTTGTAAGGACGTTCTCCTGTATGTATCCTCATATGTCGAACCAATGCACTTCTTCTATTAAACTGTTTTTCACAGACATCACACTTGTAAGGACACCCTGTTGTATGTAATTGCATGTGAGTTACTAAAGTAGGATTTTGTTTAAATGAAGCTTCACACACATGACACTTGAAAGGTCCGTCTTCTGTATGTATCTGCATGTGCTTCACGAAAGAGTCTCTATGTGCATATGCCATTCCACACACAGTGCACTTGTATGGACGGTCATTTCTATGCATTCTCATGTGTGATACTAAAAGATGATATCGATTAAATGATGTTTCACACACTTCACAATCGTAAGGTCCTTCTCCTGTATGTATCCTCATGTGTTTAACCAAATTTTCTTTGCAAATAAATGACTTTTCACAAACACCACATGCGTAAGTTCTATCAACTACGTGTCTCTTATCTCCGTGCACCGATATGTGCTCGGCCAGATCAGTTGTTGAACTAAACGTTTCTATACAATCGTCACACTTGTAACGTCTCTCACCTCTATGTGCCATCATGTGTATAACTAGATTATTTCTCGTTTCAAAAGACGTGTCACAAATACCACACGTATACGTTGCCTTTGTTTGCATCTTGGAAAGTGTTACAAATAATTTCTAGACAAAGCTTTCTACGCACATAATGAACGCGTGTTACACGTTTGTCTTAACCATTCGCTTGCTATTCACGTCAATATACCTACCTGTTAATAGTGAAGACCCAGATGAGACAGCTCCTGCAGGGTCTCCACTATTTACAAGTTGATTGTGCAACCAGTGCACTTCACAGCAGTGATTGCACAGCGAAACACTTGTACACAGTGGAGATATATGTAATTATACAACAGGGCATGGGTAAAGAAGGAGAGATGTATTTTAAAATTCAGCAAGAGAAGGGTTAAGCATCATGTCTAGCTGTAATTGGGTCTGAAATTCTGTGCACATGGCATTCGGCATACAGGCATTAGTTTTCTCGCGTCTATTCAAACGTATGTAATAACCACCAACATGGATACATTTCAACACACCTCTTTATTAGCATTGCTGGTGTGGTTATGTGAGTGCAGTACTCCTATTTATTATATCTACCTGTAGATTTATCTTACAAATTCCTCAAGGTACACTTGATGATAATAACCACGCTTGTCATGTGCTATCATTGATCTGTTCATACAGTTTTACATAATATATGAGCAGCATCTTGCCTGAAAATAAAAAAAAATACACAATGAAGAAAATATTCCAAAATAGGCAATTAATATAATACATAAATACTTGAACTGCTCTGATCAAATAGTTCGACCACTAAGGGCCTTTTTCAAAGATTATCATGTCAAAATACACGTCGCATTTTTGTTACATGCATTCAGCCATAAAATCAAAGAGATTTTAGATCAGAGCAGTTCAAGTATTTATGTAAACAAGAGGGCCAAGATGGCCCTTAATCGCTCATCTGATTACCATAGATTTCAGATTTTTGCTGGGTAGCCCATGGGTAGGGCCAATATTGACCTTAGGTACAATACTTGAACAATGTTGATAGTGGATCATGAGCAGTGGTTCTGCAGAACAATATTTTCAAAGATTTAGTATATTGATTTTATCAATACAATGATTCTGACCAATGAAGATTGGGCTAAAAATGTGCCCTCTAGAGTAATTTTTCTAAGATTTGACCTAGTGACCTAATTGTTATTCCCATCTAACCCATGATACACTCAACTTTGATATCACCAAGACAAACACTCTGAGCAAGATTGAGGAAGACTAGGCTAAAAATATGGCCGCTGGAGTGTTAACTACATTTTTCTAAGATATGACCCAGTGACCTACTTTTTGACCTCACATAACCAACTTTCAAATTTGTCCAAGATTTTATTAGGACAATCATTCTGACCAATTTTCATGAAGATTTGGCTATAGATGTGACCTCTAGAGTGTTCACTATGTTTTCCTACTATTTGACCTAGTGACCTAGTTTTTAACCCCACATAACCCACTTTCACATTTGTTTGAGATTTTATCAAGACAATCATTATGACTAAGTTTCATGAAGATTGGACAAAAAATGTGACCACTAGAGTGTTCACAGGGTTTTTCTACAGTTTGACCTAGTGACCTAGTTTTTAACCCCACTTGACCTACTTTCGAACTTGTCCGAGATTTTATCAAGACATTAATTCTGACCAAGTGTCATGAAGATTGGACTAAAATTGTGACCACTAGAGTGTTCACAAGGTTTTTCTACTGTTTGACCTAGTGACCTAGTTTTTAACCACACGTAACCCAGTATTCAAACTCCTCCGAGATTTTATTGAGACAATCATTCTGACCAAGTTTCATGAAACTTTAGCTAAAAATGTGACCTCTAGAGGGTTCACAAGGTTTTCCTACTATTTGACCTAGTGACCTAGTTTTTAACCCAACTTGACCCACTTTCGAACTTGTCCCAGATTTTATCAAGACATTTATTCTGACCAAGTTTCATGAATATTGGACAACAATTGTGACCACTAGAGTGTTCACAAGCAATTTGTTGACGACGCACGACGGACGACGGACGCCAGACATTCAAGTCTCCCAAAAGCTCATCCTGAGCTTTGCTCAGATGAGCTAAAAAATCAATTAAGTTTTATGTGAATTTCTAAGTAAAGTTGTACTTCGATATCTCGAGTTTGGATAACTAGAAATTCGCGATAATGCAATCAAACACTTACAATACAGAATTGTTCTAAAATATTTGAAAACACATAAGCACATGTAATAGCTTAATAAAGGTCGAACGAAATACAAAAAGCTCATACAGGGGCTTTCCGCATTATTTTAGACCTTTTTGTAAACTTGAGTTGGTCCGTCCTATACAGGGCTCAACCCAGAAGGCTATTCAGGAGAAAAAGTCTGCAGAGGGAAGGTTAATACAGTAAAACCCCTCTAATGCGACCACCTAAATAGGTATAATTCTGGGTAGTAGAGGCGGGTGGTAGCTTAATGCAGGACAAATGTAATGCAGAAAGCTCCTAGGAGCTTTCTGCATTACTTTTGACCTGTATTAAGCAACCACCTGCTTATAACGGCACCCGTGTTTATTCACTAAGTGGTCGCATAACAGTAGGTCAGAGGAATACAACATCAGAAACAGGACTTCTCCCCGATAGATAGCTCCTGAACACTTACAGTAAAGATTTGTTCTAAAGTGTATCTCTACACATATCTAGAAAGTAGAAACATGTGTCAGCTAAAAGCAGGTCGAAAGTAATGCTTCGGTGTTTTGGTGGTGGTTGCGTCTTGTATGTGGCTTTACCTGCTTGACTTTGCTAATTCTCCATTTAAATCTCCTATATGAGCATTCAAAATTTATTTAGACCTGCATTCTACTGTAAACTTGAGACATTGCTCATATTAGAAATTGGATGATTTGAACTGCTATCTCGTAGTAATTGATATGGTCCCTTCAGGGTCGAGATATCGAAGTTCAACAGTAGTTACTTGCAAATATAACATCCCAGTTCTTCCGAGAAATTGCTATACACTGTGTCCCAGAAAAAAATGCAACCCAATTTCAATTCCTTATTACTATAAATCTCTTCAACCGATAGAAACGTTTTATATACCAGTTAATAGGTAAAACAGTTGTCCACATGTGTTCCATGTGCGACCGCCTGCGAAAATATATTACAATAAAGTAAATAAATGGGGAAAATGTAGTTGGAATTTTCTATCACACATTTAAACAAGAGGGCCAGAATGACCCTGAATTTATTCTGGCCCTGAAGCGCTCACCAGACAATCAGAGGATAAGATTTTCAAAAGTTTCACTAGATGTTTCTATTGAAAACTGGCTACCCCTGGGGCGGGGCCAATTTTGACCCCATGGACATAATTTAATTTATATAAATATTGTAGAGGACCTGAACATGATGCTATGTGCAAAATATGAAAGCTTTGAACCCTCCAGTTTCAGAGGAGAAGATTTTCAAAGTTTTCACAATATGTTTCTATTAAAAAATGACTACCCCTGGGGCGGGTCAATTTTGACCCCAGGGGCATAATTTATATAACTTTAGTAGAGGACCTGAATATGATGATATGTGCCAAACATGAAAGCTCAGAACCTTCCAGTTTCAGAGGAGAAGAATTTCAAAATTTTCCCTATATGTTTCTATTGAAATCTAGCCACCCCTGGGGCGGGGCCAATTTTGACCCCAGGGGCATTATTTATATAACTTTTGTAGAGGACCTGAATATGATGCTATGTGCCAAAGATGAAAGCTAACGGTTTAAGGCTAAATATATACAGGGGCTTCTAATCTGGATTTACATTATTTTCCAATCTCCATGAATTTAAAACTTCACCTATTAATATTGGGTAAGTCAGTGTCAAACCTCTTGGATCCGGATGAGTTACTGAATAACTCGGATTCTCCTCTGGATCCAAGCTGAATTCATTTGACAGTCCATATAGCTGGCAAAGGGTCGAGCTACTGACATATCTGCAAGTTTTTTAAGATGTTAAAGTGACCTTTTTCATTCATGTTAACCCATTTCCTTATACAGTGAATCCTCTCTATTACAACTACTAAAAAGAAAGCTAATTGAGTGTATGAAAGACAGGTGGCAGCTTAACCCTTTTCATGTTCTATGTTTATTCCTAATTTCAACACCTGACTCAATCAATAGTCATGGGCAGATTAGTTATATGAAATATGGAAGATGGAAAAGTGTTGCCATTTTAGAACGTAAAGATTAATGAAGCATATCTATCAAATTCAATTAGCAAACAGAGTAGACCCTGATCAGACGGCTCCTCTAGGAACCGTCTGATCTGGGTCTATGCAGTTTGAAGATGCGTGAAAACGCGCATTTATATCAGGGGAAGGGTTAAAAGCAATGTGAAAGTAAAACAGAAAGTTTCTAAAGGAGCTATCTGTTGATTTATCACCTTGCTTTAAGCAGTCACCTGCCTTAAAGTTAAACATCAAATAATTAATGCTATTTAGTGGTCGTAATAGAGAGGTTTTACTGTAGTATGCTATTTTAAAACTCAACCTCTATGAACATATCTACTAAAAAGGAGCATTTATTAGAAAAAAAGAAAATTTCAGAATTTTGTAGATTTGAAACTATTTTGATAAAAGAGCAATTATTTCAAATGAGCAAATGCTCTATTTATCTCAATGGTCTCAAAAAGTGAATTATACAATGAGTTAATGTTTTTTTTACTTTACTTGTTACTAATGCTTTGTATTAAAAATAAAATAAAATTGATTATAACATGGTGTTGGTTGTAGAAAAAAAACTTGGATGGATGTAATACATCTAACATCATAATAACAAGAGGGCCATGATGGCTCTAAATCGCTCACCTGGTTACTATAGACATATGCATACATTGTATTTCTATGTAAAAATAAGTCAGCTTCAGATTGGGGCCAATATGAAACCAAGGGCCATCATTTTAGGCCCGGTGTTTGAAATTAAAGGAACATTTATGGAACATGATGCTTCATATAAGTTTCAAAGTTGCGGGACTTACAATTTTACAGAAGGAGATTTTAAAGATTTTCCTATGAAAAACTGATTAGCCAGGGGCGGGGCAATTTAGGTCCAGGGTTCATAATTTGAACAATCTTGGTAGAAAACCATTAGATGATAATACATACCAAATTTTAAAGGTCTTACATTTTAAGAGGAGAAGATTTTCAAAGATTAATCTTTGTAGAGGACCATTAGATGATGCTACATACCAAATATCAAATGTCTGGGCCTTATGGTTTCAGAGAAGGAGATTTTTTAAGATTTTCCGATGAAAATCTGATAAGGCCCGGGCGGAGCCATTTTTGGTCAAGGGGTCATAATTTGAAGAATCTTTGTAGAGGACCAATAGATGATGCTACATACCATATATCAGACGTCTAGGCCTTACGGTTTCAGAGAAGAAGAATTTTAAAATTTTCCAATGAAAAACTGATAAGCCCCGGGGCGGGGCCATATTTGTTCCAGGGATCATACTTTGAACAATCTTTGTAGAGGACCATTAGATAATGCTACATACCAAATATCAATGGTCTAGGCCTTACGGTTTCAGAGAAGAAGAGTTTTATAGATTTTCCAATGAAAAACTGATAAGCCCCGGGATGGGGCCATGTTTGGTCCGGGGTCATAATTTGAACAATCTTTGTAGAGGACCATTAGATAATGCTACATACCAAATATCAATGGTCTAGGCCTTACGGTTTCATAGAAGATTTTTAAAGGTTTTCCAATGAAAAACTGATAAGCCCCGGGGCGGGGCCATTTTTGGTCAGGGGTCATAATTTGAACAGTCTTTGTAGAGGACTATTAGATGATGCTACATACCAAATACCAAAGGTCTAGGCCTTACGGTTTCAGATAAGAAGATTTTTAAAGATTTTCCAATGAAAAACTGATAAGCCCCGGGGCGGGGCCATTTTTGGCCAGAGGGTCATGATTTGAACAGTCTTTGTAGAGGACCATTAGATCATGCTACATACCAAATACAAAAGGTCTATAGGCCTTACGGTTTCAGAGAAGAAGATTTTTAAAGATTTTCCTAAGAAAAACTGATAAGCCACAGGGCGGGGCCATTTTCGGCCCGGGGGACATAATTTGAACAATCTTTGTAGAGGACCATTAGCTGATGCTACATACCAAATATCAAAGCTCTAGGCCTTGTGGTTTTAGAGAAGAAGATGTTTAAGTAAATTGTTGACAACGCACGACGCACATACCCACGACGGCGGACGCCGGAGCCAGCCCCCTCACAATACCTCACCTGGCACTCAGGTGAGCTAACAAGGACATTGAGGATTATCTAACAGGATATATATACTTGGAGTAATTTGGTTTTGTTTTATCACTATGTGCTAAGAAATGAATAGGGAACAATTGCAGTGTTGACTGATTAAATATATCAATGGCAGTTCTGATGTCTTTCATTGTAAGTTAAGCCTGAAGGTCCTTTTTCTCATGTTGTTGGCTGCGTTATTTGCAAACATTGATTGTAATTAGTGTTATTTTAGTCTGATGTTTGAAAGTTGTCAAACCTTATACCATTTATGCCTACAGTGTCTAATGGAAACGGTTTGGCTCCAGATGACATGCCGAGTAAGTTGACATCTCATCTGGCTAAAGACTAAATATTAAGCACACACGATATTGCGGATGGGCTCGCTGCAGGATAAGGTTTAACAAGAAAGAATAGGTGGCTGATGTAGTTATGGTGTAGGGCTGATTGCATGTCGGGCCTATATCAAAACTACATGGGCCTATTTCGGGACGGTGTCATGCAGATATAAATAGCCGACAATGGGCCGATATCAACATGATATCATACCGATAAACGATTTGACATCGGGCCTACATCTATATGATGTCAAACCGATATACACAGCCGACATCGGGTTAGCATCGAACCGATGTTGGGCCGATATACACAGCCGACATCGGGTAACGGTTAACATCGAACCGATGTTGGGCCAATATACACAGCTGACATCGGGCCGACATCGAACCGATGCTGGGCCGATATACACAGCTGACATCGGGCCGACATCGAACCCATGTTGGGCCGATATACCTAGGCGACATCAGGCCGACATAGAACCGATGTTGGGCCGATATACACTGCCGACCTCGGACCGACATAGAACCGATGTTGGGCCGATATACACAGCCAACATCGGGCCGACATCGAACTGATGTTAGGTCGATATACACAGCCGACATCGGGCCGACATCTTTTGCATTTGCAGCCTAAACCTTTGACGTCCTGAAAAACATTATTATGATAAAATATACAAAACAAGATGTGTTTGTGAAACACTATGCCCCCTCATATATTTGACCTCTGACCTTGAAGGATAACCTTGACCTTGACATGTCACCCCTCAAAATGTGCAGCCTCATGAGATACACAAGCATGCCAAATATCAAGTCTCTATCTCTACTGGTCCAAAAGTTATGGCCAATGTTAAAGTTGGCGATTTGACCCATATATTTGACCTCTGACCTTGAAGGATGACCTTGACCTTGACACGGCACCCCTCAAAATGTGCAGCTTTATGAGATACATATGTATGCCAAATATCAAATCTCTATCTATACTGGCTCAAAAGTTATGACCAATGTTAAAGTTGCTGACAAACAAACAGACAAACAGACAAACAGACAAACGGACAAACAGACAAACAGACAGACAGACAGGGCAAAAACAATATGCCCCCGACTATCGTCAATGGGGGCATAAAAATCTGGTATTTATATAAACGTTTTCGGTCCATAAAAATTTAAATGTTTTAACTAAACTTGAAAATGAACAAATGCAAACTTTTTTTCAATGAGCTCTTGTGGTATCTCTACTCTGTACTACTCTACGTCACCATCTTATAAAGGATAAATAATTGATTTACTTTAAAGAAAAAAACTTTGCCAATGAAAATAAAATGTTCCTTGCTTGTAATTTTCGACATTCATTTTTTTCGAATTCAGAAGTTGATTGGTACATATTGTACCCCTCTTGTTGCAGAATTATTTCTGTATTTTTATTTGCTTAACCCTTCGCTTGCTATTCACGTCAATATACCTACCTGTAAATAGTGAAGACCCAGTCCCTGCAGGAGCTGTCTCATCAATGTCTGCACTATTTACAAGTTAATTGTGCAACCATTGCACTCCACATCAGTGATTGCACAGAGAAATACTTGTACACACTGAAGATATATGTAATTATACTTCAGGGCATGAGTAAAGATGAGAAATGTATTTTAAAATTCAGCAAGAGAAGGGTTAAAAACCTAATACACCTGGGTCCATGGTTATAAAACATTTGGTTGAGTCTGAGTTCGTTCTCGAGATTTTGGTTGGTCAGATTTGAGCCTTTGGCTCAAATCTGACCAATCAAAAGCTTGAGAACTCAAATGTGACCAATCAAAAGCTTGAGAACGAAACTCAGACACAACTAAAAGCTTTATAAGCATGGACCCTGATCTTGTTAATGCGTGTAATAAAACCTATTAATCCAGACGATATTTGGAAAATATTTTGAAACCATGGTTTCTTCAATTACCTTAAAATAACTGACTTAAATTAAAACGAATCTATCCGACATGTGGCTTCATTTTTAGATTTGGATCATTCCATCACTAATGATGAGATTGTGCCTAATAAGTTTGATACAAGAGAAGAAGATTTTTAAAGATTTTCCTATAAAAAACTGATAAGCCCTTGGGCAGGACCATTTTTGGCTCGGGGATCATAATGTGAACAACATTTCGTTCCCCCTAGCCACTGATGCTTCTGACAAAATTTCGTTAAAATCGGGTCAGCAGTTTCAGAGATGTCATTTGAAAATGTGGACGGACGACAGACGCCGGACTCCGGACGCCAGACACGTCGCGGTCACAATAGCTCATCCTGAACCTTCGGCTCAGGTGAGCTAACAAGACCTGTATATGACGCTATGTGCCAAATATGAAAGCTGAGAACCTTTCAGTTTCTGGGGAGATTTTCAAAGTCTTTACTACATGTATATGTTTCTTCTGAAATCTGGCCACCCCTGGAACGGAGCCAATTTTGACTCAAGGGGCATAATTTATGTATCTTTTGTAGAGGACCTCAAGTGAAGAAAATTTCAGAAAATGTAAATGAATACATACAACAATGTATATCTGAAGGACATGCACAAAAGTATGAGGGATGTTCGAAAAGTATCCGGAAAAGGTTAATAACTTATTTATCAATGTGAACATTATGATACAACTTTCACAAGTTATATTTTGATACTCCATGCACATAATCCAAAAGAAATAATGATAAAAAAATATTTGATGCACAATCCACAGTCACTATGGCAACGCCGGGTAACGTTGAGCGGGGTAAATTTAGAAAATTGCCACATGTATAGGTGTCTTTAGAGAGAAACAAGATGTGTTTGTGAAACACTATGCCCCCTAGATGATATTTGACCCTAAAGGATGACCTTCATCTTGACATGTCACCCCTCAAACTGTGCAGCTTCATGGGGTTATGGCCAATGTTAAAGTTGGTGACCTTTGACCATAAAGGATGACCTTGACCTTGACATGTTACCCCTCAAACTGTGCAGCCAAATAAGAAACACACATATACCAACTATCAAGTCTGTATCTCTACTGGTTCAAAAGTTATGGCCAATGTTAAAGTTGGTGACCTTTGACCCTGAAAGATGACCTTGACCTTGTAATGTCACCCCCAAAATGTGCAGCTTCATGAGATACACATGCATACCAAATATCAAGACTTTATATCTATTGGTTCAAAAGTTATGGCCAATTTGAAGTTAATAACCTTTGACCCTGAAGGATGACCTTGACATTTCACCCCTCCCACTGTGCAGCTTCATGAGATACACAAGCATGCCACATATCAAGTCTCTATCTGTACTGGTTCAAAAGTTATGGCCAATGTTAAAGTCAGTGAATTGACCCATATGCTTGACCTCTGACCTTTAAGGATGACCTTGACCTTGACATGTCACCCCTAAAAATGTGCGGCTTTATGAGATACATATGCATGCCAAATATCAAGTCTCTATCTGTACTTGCTCAAAAGTTATGACCAATGTTAAATTCGGTGATTTGACCCATGTGTTTGACCTCTGACCTTTAAAGATGACCTTGACCTTGACATGTCAC
Organism: Azorinus chamasolen; assembly: GCA_963576725.1. Lineage (NCBI taxonomy): Eukaryota > Metazoa > Mollusca > Bivalvia > Cardiida > Solecurtidae > Azorinus > Azorinus chamasolen. Next base: position 51,585,722 of record OY755250.1, on the reverse strand, counting down.
CCCTCAAAATGTGCAGCTTTATGAGATACATATGCATGCCAAATCTCAAGTCACTAGCTGTACTGGCTCAAAGGTTATGACCAATGTTAAAGTTACAGACAAAGAAACCGACAATTTGACATTTGACCCTGAAGGATGACATTGACCTTGACATGTCACCCCTCAAAATGTGCAGCTTCATGAGATACACACACATGCCAAATATCAAGTCTCTATCTCTACTGGTCCAAAAGTAATGGCAAATGTTAAAGTCGGTGATTTGACCCATATATTCGACCTCTGACCTTGAAGGATGACCTTGACCTTAACATGTCACCCTTCAAAATGTGCGGCTTTACGAGATACATATGCATGCCAAATATCAAGTCCCTATCTGTACTGGCTCAAAAGTTATGACCTATGTTAAAGTTGCGTTAAAGTTACAGACAGAAAACAGACAATTTGACCTTTGACCCTGAAGGATGACCTTGACCTTGACATGTCACCCCTCAAAATGTGCGGCTTCATGAGATACACAAGCATGCCAAATATCAAGTCTCTATCTCTACTGGTCCAAAAGTTATGGCCAATGTTAAAGTCGGTGATTTGACCCATATATTTGACCTTTGACCTTGAAGGATGACCTTGACCTTGACATTTCACCCCTCAAAATGTGCGGCTTTATGAGATACATATGCATACCAAATATCAAGTCTCTATCTGTACTGGCTCAAAAGTTATGACCAATGTTAAAGTTGCTGACAAACAAACAGACAAACAGACAAACAGACAAACAAACAGACAGGGCAAAAACAATATGCCCCCCAGATCTGATCTGGGGGGAATAAAAATACATATCCTCAACATCAAAATCAGTTCAAATTTTATGTGACGCTTCCGCGCCCTTTTGCCCAAAACAACGCAGCATCACGGGCTGAAATCTTACGTCATTGCCGTAAAAAACGGACATATTGAAAAGTGGCCGTAAAAATGGCACTTGAACAGCGGTATTCCAGAAAGTTTTGTGTTTTAATGGGAAAAACAAAATCTGAGATGCTCTCTATGATTACGGACACCTACGGTACAAGTTCATTGAAGAAAACCAGCGATTATGAGTGGTTCAACGTATTCAAAAACGATCCTTCACATGATGTTACTGACCGCCCAAGATCTGGACGTCCTAGCACGACGTCAAGAAAAGCCGACGAAATAAGGGATTTGCTGCAGAGTGCTAGAAGTCTAACAATAAGAGATATAGGCTTAAAGGTTGGGCTTAGCACATCTACAGTACATTCGATTATTACAAGAGAGTTCGGTATGTCTAAGGTTTGTGCTCGCTGGATACCCAGAATTCTAACAATTGAACAGAAACATGAGAGTAGAAGCCGCAAAGTCATTTCTTAAGCGGTATCGTAACCATGGCTTCCTTTTCTTGAACTCAAATTACAGCCGATGAAACCTGGATTAGTGTATATGACCCAGAAAATAAACAAGACTCATGCATGTGGAAACATCCAGATTCACCGTCACCAGTAAAGGCCTTAGTGAACCGCTCGGCAAGAAAACTGATGTTCATCATCTTTTTTTACACAAGAGGCGTGATTCTGAGTCATGTGGTACCAGCAGAACAGACAGTTACAGCAAAGTATTATTCAAAGGTAAGTTTAGTTGAATGTTACTGACATATATTCTAACAATATTTTATTGTTGAAGTAAATAGTTGACACCATGATAAACGTATTTCGTCTGATAACTGCATCACATGTTCAGGTTATCAAGTGTGATCATTCCAGTACGAGCAGTAAGAAAGAAAAGACAGGACAGGGCGGTAGCTTCCTTTTACACCATGACAACGCACCGTATCATGTAAAGGAGAATATTTTGAAAAGATGTAAGGTTCAACTATTTTGCAGATGCCATATTCCCGTCATGAGAAAGTTGTCCCGTTCAATGTTACATGACGTTGCCCCGTTCAATGTTACCCGACGTCACCATAGTGACTGAGGATTTTACATATGTGTAATTTGTATCATGTTTTCTATTTGATTATGTACATATAATATCAATGTATGGCTTGTGAAAATTGTGTCCTAATATTCGCATTAATAAATAAATTATTAACCTTTTCCGGATACTTTTCGAACACCCCTCGTATGTATACCCTCTGCCTGGGCAAATTGGTTTCAGAAATAATAAATCAATATATACTTATGTTCAAAATTTCAGATATTTTCATTACACCTTCATGAGTTATAATTATTCATATCTTAATTTATTTTCAACCCTTCCTTTGTTCTATGCTTATTCAAAATTTGAATACCCACTGAATATTCATGGACACATATGGAAGGTGTGACAGTGTAGTCATTTTAGAAAGTAAAGAAACATCTTTTAAATTCAATTGACAAACAGAGTGGACCCTGATCAGACAGCTGCTATAGGAGTTGTCTGATCCGGGTCTGCTCTGTTTGCAAATGTTTGAAAAGGTGTTAACATGAGGGAAAGGGTTAGTAAACATATTATAAGTATATGGTACAAACAAGAGGGCCAGAATGACCCTGACATCGCTCAACAGACATTCAGAGGAGAAGATTTTCAAAGTTTTCATTTATATGTTTCTATTGAATACTTAACACCACAGGAGCGGTGCCAATTTTTACCCCAGGGACACAATTTATATAACTTTTGTTGAGGACCTGAACATGATGCTGAAAGAATGTAGTGAAAGAATGGATAGAGCATAGACCACTGGAACTTGTATTAATTGTTTGGATGCTAGAGGCGGATTCTCCCACCACTAATTACCTATGCAAACAGTTTGGATCCAGATCAGGCCCCACATAAAGTGGGGCCTGATCTGATATCCAAATCGTTTGTAAATGACACTGAACTTCTGAAAAACTTAGAAAGAAAGTGTGTAGTGAGATTCTCCCACCACTAATGACCTATCATGTATGCTAACAGTTTGGATCCAGATCAGGCCCAATATAATGTGGGGCCTGATCTGATATCCAAACTGTTTGTCAATGAGACTGAACTTCTGAAAAATTTAGAAAGAAAGTGTGTAGTTAGGATAACTTATGAATATGCTGCAGACAACAATGTAGCAGATGACAAAATTACCCAGCATGCAAAGAGTTAAGCTGAAACTCACAACAGATATGCTCTATATTGATAGCTGGCAGCTTAATGCAGGGCATAGGTATGACAAAAAGCTTTAAGAGTTTTCTGCATTTTGAGAATTATCCACAGTTTTCTCAATCTAAAATGAATGTGTGTTATTTGTCTAAACACAATTTCTACTCTGCTGATCAGGCTAAGGGTGATTACATCAGAACTCGCACTGGCTCTCAGGCTGATATTAAGGAGAAACCTTTAGACTGTAGTTTCTGATGTGAAGAAGTCTATACACACAGGGCTGGGCCAATTTCAACCCCAGAACTATGATACTTATAATACTCTGAATAAATCTATACACCAAATGTCTATACTCTGGGATATGTAGTTTCTGACAAGAACATTTTTAAAGTTTTTCCTATGCATAACTAGTGATCCCATGGACTGTTTAAGCAGTCAGCTACAAAAAAATGGCAATCCCTGGACTTTTGTAGAAGTCCTGAAGTTGAAGCTATGAGTCGAATATGAAAGCTGAGGACCTTCTACTTTTAGAGAAGATGATGTTCAAAGTTTTCACTATATGTTTCTATTGAAAACTGAAAACCCCTGGGACAGGGCCAATTCTGACCCCAGGGGTATAATTTGTATAACTTTTGTAGAGGACCTACAGATGATGCTATGTGCCAAAGATGAAAGCTGAGACCCCTGTAGATTCAGAGGAGAATAATTTTAAAGGTTCAAATTGTTGACGACGGACGACTCACACCGACGGACGACGGACATCAGGCAATCACAAAAGCTAACAAGAGGGCCAGAATGACCCTGAAGCGCTCACCAGACAATCAGATGAGAAGATTTTCAAAGTTTTAACTATATGTTTTTATAGAAAACTAGCCGGCCCTGGGGCAGGCCAATTTTGACCCCAGGGACATAATTTATATAACTTTTGTAGAGGACTTGAACATGATGCTATGAACCAAATATGAAAGCTAAGAACCTTTCAGTTTCAAAGGAGAAGATTTTCAAAGATTTCACTATTTGTTTCTATTGAAAACTGCCCAGCCCTGGGGCGGGGCCAACTTTAACCCCAGGGTCATTATTTATATAACTTTTGTAGAGGACCTAAACATGATGCTATGTGCCAAATATGAAAGCTGAGAACCTTCCAGTTTCAGAGGAGAAGATTTTCAAAGTTTTCACTATATGTTTCTATTGCAAACTTCCCACCCCTGGGGCAGGCCAATTTTGACCCCAGGGGCGTAATTTATATAACTTTTGTAGAGGACCTGAACATGATGTTCTGTGCCAAATATGCAAGCTGAGAGCCTTCCAGTTTCAGAGGAGAAGATTTTCAAAGATTTCACTATTTGTTTCTATTGAAAACAGCCCACCCCTGGGGCGGGGTCAATTCTGACCCCAGGGCCATAATTTATATAACTTTTGTAGAGGACCTGAACATGATTCTCTGTGCCAAATATGAAAGATGATAGCCTTTCAGTTTCAGGAGAAGATTTTCAAAGATTCCACTATTGTTTCTATTCTGAAAAGTACCCACCCCTGGGGCGGGGCCAATTTTGACCCCAGGGCCAAAATTAATATAACATTTGTAGAGGACCTGAACATGATGCTCTGTGCCAAATATGAAAGCTGAGCGCCTTCCAGTTTCAGAGAAGAAGATTTTCAAAGATTTCACTATGTGTTTCTATTGAAAACTTCCCACCCCTGGGGCGGGCCCAATTTTGACCCCAGGGTCATAATTTATATAACTTTTTTAGAGGACCTGAACATGATGCTCTGTGCAAAATATGAAAGCTGAGAGCCTTCCAGTTTCAGAGGAGAAGATTTTCAAAGATTTCACTATTTGTTTCCATTGAAAACTGCCCACCCCTGGGGCGGGGCCAATTTTGACCCCAGGGCCATAATTTATATAACGTTTGTAGAGGACCTGAACATGATGCTCTGTGCTAAATATGAAAGATGAGAGCCTTTCAGTTTCAGAGGAGAAGATTTTCAAAGATTTCACTATTTGTTTCTATTGAAAACTTCCCACCCCTGGGGCGGGGCCAATTTTGACCCCAGGGTCATAATTTATATAACTTTTGTAGAGGACCTGAACATGATGCTATGTGCCAAATATGAAAGCTGAGAACCTTCTGGTTTCAGAGGAGAATATTTTCAAAGTTTTACTATATGTTTCTATTGAAAACTTCCAACCCCTGGGGCGGGGCCAATTTTGACCCCAGGGGCATTATTTATATAACTTTTGTAGAGGACCTATAGGTGATGCTATGTACCAAAGATGAAAGCTGAGAACCCTGTAGATTCAGAGGAGAAGATTTTTAAAGGTTCAAATTGTTGACGCGGGACGACGGACGACGACGGACGACGGACATCAGGCGATCACAAAAGCTCACCCTGAGCACTTTGTGCTCTGGTGAGCTAAAAATGAATGTGCAATCTGCACTATATTATATCATAAGCAAACAGCAGATTGATCAGATGGCTACTACATGAGCCATCTGATCTGGGTCTACTCTGTTTGCAAAGGTGTAGAAAGGCGTATTTATGGAGTAAATAGTTAATTGTCCAATTTACCGTGCAACAAGCCAGATCTAAGTATAACATTTTTTTTGGTTTGGGTCTACAGTATTACTGTAGATTTACTACCAACAAGGGAAGCAATCCAGTTGTTATAAATCAAAGACCTGATGGGCCATAATTGCTTTCGAGTTTGATATGGCTGTAATGTGTCAGGGAAGAATTGTTGCGGCACTGTGGGTATGAAAGCGAAAGTAGACACTGGGAAATGCCATACGGATTACTCAGATCGGTGTCGTTATAAAAATTGCCCTCTCTCTTCCTATCGGTGGAAAGGTAATTGGTCGATGAAAAAAACACAACAGGTTTTCTAGAAGGGAATTCCTTGCTATCGACGGAGAAGCAATTGATCATTGGGGGAAAATAGACAAGCTATTGCTGCTTTAGAAACGCCAATGTGTTGCGAAAACAATGTTTGACTAAACACCGAGCATGCTGTTCATATCTGCGGATAAATGAAATGCTTTAGTGGCTGGTTTTAGACTGCGCAACTTCTTATCCGATCATACACATTGTTTAGTCATACCTATATTAATTCGTGTTTTCCTTTGAGTTGATTCAGTTCAAGGTTTGAAAAGGTTGATCTTGTGTAGACAAGTAGTAGTTATATTACAAAGCGAAGTACTGCATGAAAAGTAAAAAAAATACATTAACATTTTACAACTAAACTAGTGCAGAATTGAAGAGAACTAATTTGTCTTGCGCATGTTCAATACAAGAAATAATGAACTCTTTGCCGTAAAAAGAAAATCGTCTGACTGCTATATTGCATGCTTCGAAAGTAATAAAAAAGTTTAAAAGGAGATAACCTACCTTAAAATGTATGCTAAACGCATGTTTAACAAGAGCTGTCCGCAGACTGTGCGCTCCTCTTTCATTAGTGCTAGATAGTGTGGTGGAAGTCTAGGTCTGAAAGGGCAGATAACTATACCAAAATTAAGTTTAGGGTTACCTGCCCTTCTGGAATGGGGCCCCCCTTGTAATAGTTAACATGCATACCAAATTTGAACCAAATATTTTGGATAGTTTCTGAGACATGGACCATAACATAAAACTTAAACAATGAAAATTGAAAGTCGAAAAAGATGAATTACTAAGGCAACATTAATTTTAGGGTTACCTACCCTTGTGAAATGGGTTGCCCTTGTGATTGTTAACATACATACCAAATATGAACCAAATATATTTGATGGTTTCTGAGAAAATGGACCTTAACAAGAGGGCCAGAATGGCCCTGAAGCGCTCACCAGACAAGCAGGGGAGAAGATTTTCAAAGTTTTCACTATATGTTTCTATAGAAAACTAGTCAGCCTTGGTGCAGGCCAATTTGACCCCAGGGGCGTAATTTATATAACTTTTGTAGAGGTCTTGAACATGATGCTATGAACCAAATATTAAAGCTGAGAACCTTTCAGTTTCAGAGGTGAAGATTTTCAAAGTTTTCTCTATATGTTTCTGCTGAAAACTACCCACCCCTGGGGCGGGGCCAATTTTGACCCCAGGGTCATAATTCATATAAATTTTGTAGAGGACCTATACATGATGCTATGTGCCAAATATGAAAGCTGAGAACTTTTCAGATTCAGAGAAGAAGATTTTCAATGTTTTCACTATTTGTTTCCATTGAAAACTGCCCACCCCTGGGGCAGGGACAATTTTGACCCCAGGGACATAATTAATATAACTTTTGTAGAGGACCTGAACATGATGCTCTGTGCCAAATATGAAAGCTGAGCGCCTTCCAGTTTCAGAGGAGAAGATTTTCAAAGATTTCACTATTTGTTTCCATTGAAAACTGCCCACCCCTGGGGCGGGGCTAATTTTAACCACAGGGCCATAATTTATATAACTTTTGTAGAGGACCTGAACATGATGCTATGTGCCAAATATGAAAGCTGAGAAACTTCTGATTTCAAAGGAGAAGATTTTCAAACGTTTACTATATGTTTCTATTGAAAACTTCCCACCCCTGGGGCCGCCCCATATTGACCCCAGGGACATAATTTATATAACTTTTGTAGAGGACCTGAACATGATGATCTGTGCCAAATATGAAAGCTAAGCACCTTCCAGTTTCAGAGGAGAAGATTTTCAAAGATTTCACTATTTGTTTCCATTGAAAACTGCCCACCCCTGGGGCGGGGCCAATTTTGACCCCAGGGCCTTAATTTATATAACTTTTGTAGAGGACCTGAATATGCTGCTCTGTGCCAAATATGAAAGATGAGAGCCTTTCAGTTTCAGAGGAGAAGATTTTCAAAGATTTTATTATTTGTTTCCATTGAAAACTGCCCACCCCTGGGGCAGGGACAATTTTGACCCCAGGGCAATAATTAATATAACTTTTGTAGAGGACCTGAACATGATGCTCTGTGCCAAATATGAAAGCTGAACGCCTTCCAGTTTCAGAGGAGAAGATTTTCAAAGATTTCACTATTTGTTTCCATTGAAAACTGCCCACCCCTGGGGCGGGGCCAATTTTGACCCCAGGGGCATAATTTATATACCTTTTGTAGAGGACCTGAACATGATGCTATGTGCCAAATATGAAAGCTGAGAAACTTCTGATTTCAAAGGAGAAGATTTTCAAAGGTTTACTATATGTTTCTATTGAAAACTTCCCACCCCTGGGGCGGCCCCAATTTTGACCCCAGGGGCATAATTTATATAACATTTGTAGAGGACCTGAACATGATGATCTGTGCCAAATATGAAAGCTAAGCGCCTTCCAGTTTCAGAGGAGAAAATTTTCAAAGATTTCATTATTTGTTTCCATTGAAAACTGCCCACCCCTGGGGCGGGGCTAATTTTAACCCCAGGGCCATAATTTATATAACTTTTGCAGAGGACCTGAATATGCTGCTCTGTGCTAAATATGAAAGATGAGAGCCTTTCAGTTTCAGAGGAGAAGGTTTTCAAAGATTTCATTATTTGTTTCTATTGAAAACTGCCCACCCCTGGGGCGGGGCCAATTTTGACCCCAGGGTCATAATTTATATAACTTTTGTAGAGGACCTGAACATGATGCTAAGTGCCAAATATGAAAGCTAATAACCTTCTGGTTTCAGAGGAGAAGATTTTCAAAGTTTTACTATATGTTTCTATTGAAAACTTCCCACCCCTGGGGCGGGGCCAATTTTGACCCCAGGGGCATCATTTATATAACTTTTGTAGAGGACCTTTAGGTGATGCTATGTACCAAAGATGAAAGCTGAGAACCCTGTAGATTCAGAGGAGAAGATTTTTAAAGGTTGAAATTGTTGACGCCCGACGACGCACGACGCACGCCGACGGACGACGGACATCTGGCGATCACAAAAGCTCACCCTGAGCACTTTGTGCTCTGGTGAGCTAACAAAAAGGTTAACCAACGCCGATGCTGACGCCACCGCCGACGAGAGGGTCATGACAATAGCTCCACTTTTTGAAAAAGTGGAGCTAAAAATAGCCACTTGTAGGTCAGCTTTAAAAAAAACTTGCTATCCCTGGGGTGGGGCCAATTTTGACCCTAGGGGCATGGTTTATATAACTGTTGTAGAAGACCTGAACATGATGCTATGTGCCAAATATGAAAGCTATGAGCCATCCAGTTTCAGAGGAAAATATTGTCAAAATTCACTATAAGTTTCTATTGAAAACTGCCCACCCCTGGGCCGGGGCCAGTTTTACCCCAGGGGCTTGATTTATATGACTTTTGACCTATACATGATGTTTTGTGCCAAATATAAAAGCTATGAACCTTCTAGTTTCAGCGGACAAGCTTTTCAAAGTTTTCACTAGATGTTTCTATTGAAAACAAGGCACCCCTGGGGCAGGGCCAATTTTTATCCCAGTGCCATTATTTATATAACTTTTGTAGAGGACTTGAACATGATGCTATGAGCCAAATATGAAAGCTGCGAACTTCCAGTTTCAAATGAGAAGATTGTCAAAGGTTTCACTATATGTTTCTATTGAAAACTGCTCACCTGGCCCAGGGGTTGGGCCAATTTTGATCCCAGGGACAGAATGTACAAAACCTTTGTAGAGGACCTGAATATAATGCTATATGCCAAATAGGAAAGCAAAGAAACTTTCCGTTTCAGAGAAGAAGATTTTCAAAATTTTCATTACATGTATATGTTTCTATTGAAAAGTGCCCATCCCTGGGGAGGAGCCAATTTTGAACCCAAGGCCATAATGCATATAACTTTTGTAGAGGACCTCAACATGCTGCTATAAATCAAAAATGAAAGTTGAGAACCTTCTAGTTTCAGGAGACGATTTTCAAAGTTTTCACCAGATATTTCTATTGAAAGCTGCCCACCTCTGGGGTAGGGCCAATTTTGACCCCAGGGGCATAATTTATATAACTTTTGTAGAGGACCTAAATATGATGCGATTTGCAAAAAATGAAAGCTGAGAAATCTGTAGATTCAGTAGAGAAGCTTTTAAAAGGTTCAAATTGTTGACGACTGATGACCCATGACACAAAACGGATGACGCACGCTGACGGACGACAAACATCAGGCGATTACAAAAGCTCACCATGAGCACTTTGTGCTTTAGTGAGCTAAAAATGCAACCAAATTTCAATTCCTTATTACTTTAATTTATTCAACAGATAGAAACAAGAGTGCCAGTGGGCACAATATACACTCGTCAAGGTTTTGTTCAACATAAACTGGGGTTAACGTATTTGCTAAATTCAAATTCTAAATTCAAATTCTAAGTCCAATCTTGCTACCAAGTTTCAAGGTTGTAAATAGGCATACTTTAACAAAAAACCTTAACCAAAAATCCTAAATCAACAAGAGGGCCAGATTGGCCCTGACATCGCTCACCAGCCAATCAGAGGAGAAGATGTTCAAAGTTTTCACTATATGTTTCTAGAGAAAACTGGCACCCCTGGGGTGGGGTCAATTTTGACCCCAGGGGCATAATGTATCTAACTTTTGTAGAGGACCTGAACATGATGCTATGTGCCAGATATGAAAGCTGAGAACCGTTCAGTTTCAGAGAAGAATATATTCAAAGTTTTACCATATATTTCTATTGAAAACTGGCTACCCCTGGGGCGGGGCCAATTATGACCCTAGGGGCATAATTTATATAACTTTTGTAGAGGACCTGAACATGATGCTATGTGCCAAATATGAAAGCTGAGAACCTTCCAGTTTCAGAGGAGAAGATTTTCAAAGTTTCACTATATGTTTCTATTGAAAACTGACCACCCCTGGGGCGGGGCCAATTTTGACCCCAGGGGCATAATTTATACAAATTTTGTAGAGGACCTGAACATGATGCTATGTGCCAAATATGAAAGCTGAGAACCCTGTAGATTCAGAAGAAATTTTTTTCAAAGTTGTCACTATATGTTTCTATTCAAAACTGGCTACCCCTGGGGCGGGGCCAATTTTGACCCCAGGGGCATAATTTATATAACTTTTGTAGAGGACCTGAACATGATGCTATGTGCCAAATATGAAAGCTGAGAACCCTGTAGATTCAGAGGAGAAGATTTTCAAAGTTGTCACTATATGTTTCTAATGAAATCTGGCTACCCCTGGGGCGGGGCCAATTTTGACCCCAGGGGCATAATTTATATAACTTTTGTAGAGGACCTGAACATGATGCTATGTGCCAAATATGAAAGCTGAGAACCCTGTAGATTCAGAGGAGAATATTTTCAAAGTTGTCACTATATGTTTCTATTAAAAACTGGCTACCCCTGGGACGGGGCCAATTTTGAACCCAGGGGCATAATTTATATAACTTTTGTAGAGGACCTGAACATGATGCTTTGTGCCAAATATGAAAGCTGAGAACCCTGTAGATTCAGAGGAGAAGATTTTCAAAGTTTTACTATATATTTCAATAGAAAACAAGGCACCCCTGGGGCGGGGCCAATTTTGACCCCAGGGGCAAAATTTATATAACTTTTGTAGAGGACATAAAGATGATGCTATGTACCAAAGATGAAAGCTGAGAACCCTGTAGATTCAGAGGAGAAGATTTTTAAAGGTTCAAATTGTTGACGCCCGACGACGGACGACGCACGACGCACGACGGACGACGCACGACGACGGACGACGGACATCAAGTGATCACAAAACCTCACCCTGAGCACAAAAGTGCTCTGGTGAGCTAAAAAGTGCCATAATTGTGTCTAAATGCTTGAGATGAAGATGAAGCTTCTGACTGTGAACAAATGTTTCACGTTTTAAAAAGCTTTATCTGAAATGATTATGTAAAATAAATGGACTTTAACCAAAACCTGAACCAAAAATTCCAAGCTAAAAAGCGTCATAATTATGTCGAAATGTTAGACAGAGTTATGTACTCAGGCCTACAGATAAAGCTGGTGATGGTGAACAAATGTTTCAAGCTTAAAAGTTTTATCTGAAAGGATTATGTAAATAAGTGGACTTAAACCAAAACCTTAACCAAAAATTCCAAGCAAAAAAAGCGTCATAATTATGTCAAAATGTTAAACAGAGTTATGTACTCTTGCCTACAGGTGAAGCCTGTGATGGTGAACAAGTGTTCCAAGTTTAAAAGCTTAATCTAAAAGGGTTATGTAAATAAGTGGACTTTAACCAAAACCTTAACCAAAAATTCTAAGTTAAAAAGGGTATAATTCAGTCAAAATGCTGGTCAGAGTTATTTACTCTTGCCTTCAGGTGAAGGTTGTGATGGTGAACACGTGTTCCAAGTTTCAAAGCTTTATCACAAAGTGTTATGTAAATAAGTGGACTTGTTCCACATAAACTGAGGTAAACATTTTTTATTAACGCAAATGCTAAACGCAAATTCTAAGTCCAATTAACTGACCTCGACCTTGGATAAACGAGCCGGGCTACTGTAGCATGTCTAGATAAACATTGTGGTTAAATTTGAGAAGGATCCGCCAAGAGAAACTTGAGTCAGAGATGTTACAGACGGACAGACGGACGGACGGACAGACGGACAGACGGACAGACAGCCCCATTCCATAATACATCCCGTTTTTTAAAACGAGCGTAAAAAACTATATATACCAGTTGTTAGGCATAGAAATTGTCCACTTTTGTGTAAAATTGCAACTAAAAGCTTTTATAGATTTGAGATATTGTGTACATACTGAAGGCGTCCTGTTTTCACTTTTTCATATATTTACACTGTTGATAATAACTTGTTTAGCGGATAACCAATACATGTACAACTCTTTTTGTACCCAGAATTATATTTATATGTGTTCATGACATTTGGTAGAGTTGTGCTGGTGGTAACTGAACATACATGTATTATACAATATTTGCAATAAGTGCTTTATGAACTGCATTACTGGTATAATGTGTTATATGTAATACTTTAAGTATTTCAGTGACACAAATGTATTAGGACTTCAGCTAATTAAATGAAATCACATTTGATGGTCTTATTATGCTGTTGTATTTTCTTTTAAACTAAATGTGATATTTTAAAAGTTTATTACAGAACTTTACACTTGTTACAAGTAAATTTGATTTAATAATTATTGCTGACACATTTTGCGATATTTCAAAATGTATAAAAGCATTTAAGCTGTAACTTTACACAAATGTGAACCACTGTTGTAAATAAACTTGTCTAATGGTTGAATAGATTTAGAGTTATAATCCGTAAACCGGTTTAAACCCCCAGTGGTGTTTTTGCTGCTGACCGTGCCAAGGCGGTACTCTCTTTGTCACCCTTCCTTTTGTTTGCCTTGCGTCTTTTTGCTTGTGGTTTGTTCATGTTGTGGAACGTTTGTCCCTGGTTCTTGTGTCTCTTTTGGTGTTTTCTGTGTTCATTTCGTGTGTGTGTGTGTGTGTGTGTGTGCGTGCGTTTGGGTGTGTGGTTGTGTGTGTGTGTGTGTGTCATGCTGTCTATCTGTGTTTTGGTGGTGGTTGCGTCTTGCATGTGGCTTTGCCTGCTTGACTTTACTACTTTTCCATTTATAAGAATTTGAAATTGGGTTACATTTTTTCGGGGACACCCTGTACAGACAATAAGTCTGAATTTATAAACATCAACAAATTACGGACAGGCAAGGTCACCTGTGTGCAAGCAGCGTGTTTACCAAAGGTATAATTTCAAATACAAGATTTTCACATACATTACATGTATAAGGGTTTTCACATGTGTTTAGTCATGTGTACTTTTAGATAGGAAAAACTCCCAAACGACTTTCCACATAAATCACACACATGACGTTTACCGCGATGTGCGTCCATATGACCAACTAATTCATCATATCGATAATATGATTTCCCACAAATATCACAAATGTATCTGTCTCCTAGATGCATCCTCGCGTGTCTAGTTAAACAGCGTCTGTTCTTGTATACCCTTCCACAAACATCACATATGTAACGTCTCTCATCTGCTGAACCATGGTGTGCTTCCATATGATTAACTAATCTTTTAAATAGATAATATGATTTCCCACACATGTGGCACTTGTGTCTGACGCCTCCATGAATCCTCATGTGTTTAACTAAATGGCATTTGTGCGTGTATACCTTTCCACAAACATCACACGTGTAACGTGTCTCATCTGTTCCTAACCTCTTGTAACAGACTAATTTCCTTTTGTTTCTTTTAAAACTTGATTGTTTACTAAGACCACCTATAGTGGTGTGGATCCGCACATGTACTTTTACATTCCATCTGTATGCAAATGACTTTCCACACACATCGCATTTGTAAGGCTTCTCGCCTGTGTGTACACTGTAAAATGTTTTTGGACACTTTTTACACGTGTAACGTTTGTATCCAGGTCGCCTAACTAAACTGTCTGTATGACTAAATGCTGTTTTACATATACTGCATGTGTAACAACATTCTCCATGATCTGCCGCCATGTGTTTAATTAAACACTGCCTTTTTTTATAGGACCTTTCACACACAATGCACTTGTATGTACCTGTATGTATTCTCATGTGTTGTACTAATGTACTATTTATATTAAATTGTTTTCCACAAACATCACATTTGTAAGGACATCTATCTGTATGTATCCTCGTATGAGCTACTAAATTACGATTGCTCTTAAATGATGCTTCACACACGTGGCATTTGAAAGGTCCGTCTTCTGTATGTATCTCAACATGCTTCACTAAGCTACTCTTTTCAGCATATAGCATTCCACAGACATCACACTTATAAGGACGTTCTCCTGTATGTATCCTCATGTGTTCAACCAATGTATTATTACTGTTACATTGTTTTCCACAGACATCACACTTGCAAGGACATCCTCCTGTATGTATCCTCACGTGCCTTACTAAAGCAGGATTTTGACTAAACGATGCTCCACACACATGACACTTGAAAGGTCCGTCTTCTGTATGGATCTTCATGTGTTGTATGAACTGGGATGTATTAGCATATGCCATTCCACACACAATACACTTGTATGGATGTTCAAATTTATGTATTCTCATGTGTGATACTAAAAGATGATTACGAGTAAATGATTTTTCACAAACTTCACAATCGAAAGGCCCGTCTCCTGTATGTATTCGTATGTGCTTATTTAAAATTTCTTTGGAAATAAATGTCTTTTCACAAACTTCGCATGTGTAAGATCTATGTCTCTCACCTCTGTGTATCAACATGTGCACGGCTAGATCAATTGTTGAACTAAACGTCTTTATACAAACTTCACACTTGTAACGTCTCTCACCTCTAGGTATCATCCAGTATTTCTCAGCTCTATGTATCATCACGTGTATAACCAGATTATTTCTTGTTTCAAAAGACTCGTTACAAACACCACACGTATATGTTACCTCCTTTGATTCCATCTTGAACAGTGTTACAAATAATTTCTAGAAAAAGCTTTCTGCACCAACACACACTCACGAGCACCTGTCATGCGTTTGTCTTAAGCATCATGTTTAGCTGAAACTGGGTTTGAAATCCTGTACAGCTGGCCTTTGGCATACAGGATTTAGTTTTCTCCTGTCTTTTTAAAACGGACTGAATATCCATCAACACAAATATATTTCAACATCGTTCTTAAATTTCATTGTTGGTGTGGTCATGTGAGTGAATGGTCAATATTCCTACTTTCAATTGCTTATCAACCTGTAGATATATCTAACAAATTCCCAATGGTGCGTTTCTCACCTTTTGTCATTGTTAATTTGCTTTGTTCATACAGATAATACTCCTTTACATAATACATGAGCATCATGTGTTGCCTGAAAATAAAAAAAAAACTCTTTGCATGCTAGCGTTGAAACTGTAATTACCTAATATGCGGCGTCTCATCAGGGTCCAAACTGTTTGTCACTTTGATCATAATGATATTTTTGCAAAGAAATGAGAGAAATTTTATGTTTTAGAATTGAAGCAGACGAATTTGTTGCAGACGAAAAATTTCTTAAATCATGAGCATCATGTGTTGCCTGAAATTAAAACCAAATCAATTTATTTGAATTTCTAAATTGTGCTTCCATATCTCGAGCTTGGAAAAGTACAAATATGAGTCATGCTGGAAACACCACATACAGAACAAACAGCCGCCCGAACAGCAACACAAGAAAGTTTGCAATAACTCAGTGTTTTTTCTCCATTTCTGCTTCTGCTTTTGAAGGACCATCCACTTTCAGAATACATGTAAATGTACTTCACAACAGCAGTACCTTGTGTTAAGTGTTTGTCTGGCAGCAGTAACAAGAGGGCCAGAATGGCCCTGACATCGCTCACAAGACAATAAGAAGAGAAGATTTTCAAAGATTTCACTATATGTTTCTATAGAAAACTAGCCGGGCCTGGGGTGGGGCCAATTTTAATTCAGAAAGAATAAATTAATCTATACTTATGTTCAAAGTTTCATATATTTTCATCACATCTTCATGAGTTTATATTATTATTCATATCTTATCTTAAGATTGATGTACTTTTAACCCTTCCCCTGTTCTATGTTTATTCGAAATTTCAATATCTAGTGAATATTCATGGACAAAATAGTTGTAATGAAATATGGAAAGTGGGACAGCATAGCCATTTTAGAAAGTAAAGAAACATATTTCAAATTCCATTGACAAACAGATCAAACCCTGATCAGACAGCCACTATAGGAGCCGTCTGATTTGGATCTGTTCTGTTTGTAAATGCATGAAAAGTCATTTATATGAGGGAAAGGCTTAAGTAAGCATATTTTTATAAGTACATGTATATTGTACACAAAATAAAAACAAGATGTTGCTATGTGGCAATAAGAAAGCTGAGAAATTCCAGTTTAAGAGGTGATTTCTAATTTGCACACAGTTTGGATTCTGATCTTGTGCATAATTATGTGAACTTCATATGTGGTTTGTACAAGAGAGTTAATTGTAAGATTGACATGCACTAACCCTTTATTCCATAAATGTACCTTTGTATGCCTCTGTAATAGTCAATTTATGAAACCATTGTCGTAAATACAGCATTTGCCCCATAGGAGCAAATGCTAAATTTATCACAATGGTTTCAAATTTACACAATTCTGAAATTTTCCTTTTCTCTAATTACTGCTCATTTTAGGTAGATTTATTGAAAGAGATAAGATCTAAAAATAGCCTATGAGGGAATGGGTTAAAAACAGTGTTAACAGACAATAATTCTGAAGCAGACAGCATAAAAGTGAACAGGAACTTGACCTCTCTCCAGTAATTGCATAAGACTAACCCAGGCTATCTACAGTCCAGAGGGAAAACCCTAGATTGTAGAAGTCTATTATAAAGTATAACCCAAAGGGCAGGGCCAACTTTAACCTCAGAACTATGATATTTATAAAATTCATAAAACATATACTAAGTAAATCTATACACCAAATATCTAAGCTCTGGGACTTGTAGTTTTTGACAAGTAGATTTTTAAAGCTTCGCTATGCCTATAACTACTAAGTGAACCAAACACTCTGCTAGTGGTAAAGAAAACTTAAACATCAGTCTGCTTCAAAAAACTGGCCACCCCTGGGACGGGGCCAATTTTGACCCCAGGGGTATAATTTATACAACTTTTGTAGAGAATGTGAATATGATGCTATGTGCCAAATATGAAAGTTGAGAACCTTCCAGTTTCAGAGAAGATGATTTTCAAAGTTTTCATTATATCTTTCTATTGAAAACTTGACACCCCAAGGGTGGGGTCAATTTTGACACCAGGGGCATAATTTATATAACTTATGTAGAGGACCAACAGATGATGCTATGTGCCAAAGATAAAAGCTGAGAACTCTGTAGATTCAGAGGAGAAGATTTTTAAAGGTTCAAATTGTTGACGAGGGAGGACAGACGACGCACAACGACGGACAACGGACATCAGGCAATCACAAAAGCTCACCCTGAGCACTTTGCGCTCTTGTGAGCTTAAAAGTCCCTATGTACTTCTATATCAGTTTTGTTATATTTTCTGGTTCTTCGGGATCATTTAAGAAATGAATGACGTGCGTCCGGTGTTCATGAGGTTATGCAACGCATAGCTTTACGAGCAAAGTTAGTGAAGCCTGAAGGGCTTCACGTGAATTTTTGCTCGTAAAGCTATGCGTTGCGTAACCTCATGAAGACCGGGAGCACGTCATTTATTTCTTATATTTATATTCCATTGTATTTCTTATATTTCAACGGATTTTTTTAAATATTATATACCGGTCACGTAATAGCCGCTATCTAGGTCATTGCCAGGTTCGTTTCTAGGATTGTTGGAGATAACGGTCCTTACATCACGTGCACATAACAAGGAAGTGACGTTACGTCGCTTGGGAACAGACGTTGATTAATAGAGTTTGAATGTAGTACGCAAAGAGAGAATTGAGAGAAGTACATTCTGAAAGAAGAAGACGTGTCAATCATCTATTCCCGTCCCATATAGACAAGGATCTCTATATATGGTATGAAAAATAGTCCCAAACACATATTATAAATATAGAATGAATACAAGATTTTAATCAGTAAATTGTCCAGCGGAATTCTGGGAAAAGGAGAACCGACTCAAACCAGTATTGAAATGAACGTTCATGGGAATATGCAACTTTCTCTTTAGAATAAGGTTACATAAGGACGTTGCAGGGCGAATGTAAATATTGAAAATTGAATACTGCTTAAAACGGTGCTAAGGGGCGTGAGTAGTGTTGCACGTTTTACTACTCATAAACAGACTCAATACTAGAAACAAGAGAGCCATGAGGCCCTGAAGCGCTCACCTGAGATAACCCCAGGGGTGAGGCTATTTTTGACCACAAGAAATCATTTGTACAACCTTGGTAAAGAACCACAAGGCAAAGCAGTATGCCATTAATTAAAGGTCTAAGCCTTATGGTTTGAGAGAACAATAATATTTTATATTATGCCCATGATAAACTGATAAGCCCAGTGGTCAGGGTCATAAGTTGAGCATTCTTGGCAGAGGACTACAAGCCACAGCAATATATTTGTAGAGGACCATTAGATCATGTTACATACCAAACATAAAAGGTCTAGGCCTTACAGTTTCAGTAGATTTTTAAAGATTTTTCCTATGAAAAACTGATAAGCCTTTGGGCGGAGCAATTTTTGTCCCGGGGGTCATAATATGAATAACCGTTGTACAGGACCATAAGACCTTGCTACATACCAAATATCAAAGGTCTAGGCCTTACAGTTTCAGGAGAAGATTTTTAAAGATTTTCCAGTGAAAAACTGATAAGCCCTTGGGTGGGGCCATTTTTGACTCGGGGGTCATAATGTGAACAAGGTTTCGTTCCCCTTAGCCATTGATGCTTCTGACAAAATTTCTTTATAATCGGGTCAGCAGTTTCAGATTGAAATTGACAAGAGTTACTCATTTTTTGAGTAACATTAATTATTAATTGACAATAATTTTGCTCAACTTAAGACATTATTTGTTTTCAAAATCAAATTAAAATAAATATAATTAATAACAAGCAGAAAATTCTTTAATAAACACCTAAACTTCAACTAAATGCAATTAATAAAGACTATATTACATGCCTCGCATAATAAAATTTATTAAAATAAATGACCATAATGATATGATATTAAATACCTTTTTTTTCAAATCACATAAATCAACTGCAGAAACAACATAACATTATGCAAAGACTTATGATAACATCCAGCTGTGAAATTCCCAGTTTGGCACCACAAGTCACCAACAATACACATCATGGGGTTAATGGGCCAACATTCCTTTCAAAATGCCCTTTGCAAAGTAATTTTTCATCTACAACAATTGTCGTCTGCTTCAATTCTTAAAATAAACTTTCTATCATTTTTTGCAAAAATATGGTCAAGATGACAACAGTTTGGATCCTGATGAGATGCGGCATTATGTGGCCTCTCATCTGGATCCGAACTGTTTGCATAGGTAATCACAGCTTCGCCACTAGCGTGCAAAGAGTAAGAGTTGCATTGACCTGGAGAGATTAACAGTTGCTCTAAGAGCATTACTGTCCAGTGTGATCTAACCTTTTAACTGTAGTTTCTGATGTGAAGAAATCTATTTAACCCTTCTTTTCCCTCATATAAACTTGTGGAATTCAAACTCATTGAATTTGATAGATCCGTTTCTATGCCTTCTAAGACGGCTACACAGATCCACCTTCCATATTTCATTATAAATATTTTGTCCAATGTAGTTATCTCCCCTTGTCCCATAATGGCTATCTGATGAAACAAGGGAAATAACTGTGAGGAAATTGCTAAGGGAAACCTTTTAAGTGTTGTTTCTGATATTAAGATGTTTAAAGCCCCAGGGTGAGACCATTTTTGGCCCAGGGGTTATTATTTGAACAAACTTGGTAGAGGTATATTAGGTGATGCTTTATACCAAATATCTTAGCTCTAGATTATGTGGTTTCAGAGAAAAATATTTTTTAAAGGGTTTCCTATATAAGTCAATGTAAAACTTACAAGCCCTGGGGCAGGGCCATCTTTCGCCCGGGGGTCATCATTTGAACAAACTTGGTAAAGGACCATTAGATGATGCTATATACCAAATATCAAAGCTCTAGGAATTTGGTTTCAGAGAAGATTTTTAAAGATTTAAAAAAAAAAACCTTTCAAAGTAGTGAGTCAGGGGCCATTTTTTGCCCAGGGGGTCATGATTTTAACAAACTTGAGAGAGGACACCCTAAAGTACATTTCTGTGAAATTTGGTTGAAATCCTCTGAGTGGTTTAGGAGAAGAAGTAATTTGAGTAAAAGTGAACGGACAGACAGACAGACGGACAGTCACAATAGCTCACCTTGAGCTTTCAGCTCAGGTGAACTAAAAATTGATAAAGTGGTTTAGAAGTAGATGCTGTTAAAAGAAATACTTGACATTGCATGACACACATTGTAAAAGGCATGACAAACTGCTGACACAATGAGATCCCAATAATTTACCTTGATACTTTGTGTAAGAAGGGTGATACCGGTATTATAGTTTCAGTTCTTTTAGTTTAGGTCGATTAAACAGTATTTCAGTCACAGCACAGTGTCTAGATTTATACAAGTGGAGGAGGAACCCACATGTCTTTTCTATGCATTGAACAAATTTTATTATTTTGTGCACAGAGAAGAATCACCAATGTAATGCAAGCCAGCTGGAATGATTCCTCTTACAATTTATTCAAATGCCCAAGCAGGCATTCGAACCAGAGCCAAAGGGGTTGTCAGTCAAACATCCATAACCATTAAATCACAGAGGCATCTCTTAAATGAGACATACTATTTACTCATGACTAACACATGTCAAATTACTGGATTTCCCCTTCGCTGTGCAAGCGCAGCCGCAAATAACTGGATTTCCCCTTAGCTGTGCAAGAGCAGCCACAAATAACTGGATTTGTCCTTGGCTGTGCAAGCGCAGCCACAAATAACTGGATTTCCCCTTAGCTGTGCAAGCGCAGCCACAAATAACTGGATTTGTCCTTGGCTGTGCAAGTGCAGTCAGCAAATAACTGGATTTCCCCTTGGCTATGCAAGCCCAGCCGCAAATAACTGGATTTCCCCTTAGCTGTGCAAGCACAGCCACAAATAACTGGAATTCCCCTTCGCTGTGCAAGCGCAGCCGCAAATAACTGGATTTCCCCTTAGCTGTGCAAGCGCAGCCACAAATAACTGGATTTGCCCTTGGCTGTGCAAGTGCAGTCGGCAAATAACTGAATTTACCATTGTCTGTGCAAGCGCAGCCACAAATAACTGAATTTACCATCGTCTGTGCAAGCGCAGCCACAAATAACTGAATTTCCCCTTGGCTGTGCAAGCGCAGCCAGAGATACAGGTTACTAATGTGTTTGTTTGTGCAGTTAGATGCTGTCTAAAGACGCTGTCAGAATTAGACGCTGTAATGACAGTATGTTTCGTAGTGATCAAAATTTACTTTTAAAAACTGCAACTCGAAGTTGCCTGAAGTTTAAAGGATTAAAGTCATTGTAGAATAATTTGATGAAATTGAACTTTTATTTTCTAAAGAGGCAATATTGAAAATACCTTTTCTTATGGCATTATACTATAACTAAAAGTAAACGTTCTACTATTTATAACACAATTGTGGGTTGCTTTAAAAGCATGATGTGAATATATATATATATAAAACAGCGATAACATTACTTGGTTTTATACAACCTCAATATGTGTCTTCATGTGTGCCACTAAACAGGAATTAAGTCTTTATAAATGTCCACACATTGCACACATGTAAGATATATCGTCTGTGCGCAAGGAGGCATTTGTTTACCAAAGGTATAATTTTGACCAAACCATAATTTCCACATACATTAATCCATTACCTCATAGGCTATTTTTAGATCCTACCTATTTAACCCCTTCCCTCATATAAATGTGTTTTCACGCACTTGCAAACAGAGTAGACCCAGATCAGACGGCTCCTAGAGGAGCCGTCTGATCAGGGTCTGCTCTGTTTGCTAATAGAATTTGAAAGATCTGTTTCTTTGCTTTCTAAAATGTCTACAATATTCCACCTTCCATATTTCATTATAACTATTTTGTCCATGAATATTCAGTAGGTATTGAAATTTGGAACTAAATACAGAACAGGGAAAGGGTTAAATAAATCTACCAAAAAGATGCATCAACTAGAGAAAAGGAATCTTTTTTAGAATTTTGTAGTTTGAAACCATTGTGATAAATATAGCATTTGCTCCTATAGGAACAAATGCTCTATTTATCACAATGGTTTCACAAAGTGAAAAGTCGTCAATATGAGGGAATATGAGTTAAATGTGGTTAGTTTTTGACCTGTGTGAAGTCATGTGTACTTTTAGACAGTTAAATCTCCCAAATGACTTTTCACATACTTCACACACGTAAGACTTTTTAGACATGTGTCCCTCTATATGCCCAACTAAATGATTATAATGATAAAATGATTTCCCACACATGTCACACATATACCTGTCTCCTGCTCTTGTATGCAACTTCATGTGTTTATCAAAAGAATTTTTGTACAGGCATGACTTTCCACAAACATCGCATATATAATGTATCTCATGTGTCCTTAACCTTTTCTGACAGACTAATTTGCTTTCAATTTGTGATTGTTTACAAATAGGATCACCTATAGTGATATGGACATTCTCTATATGTTTTTTTAAAAAGCTCATATACAAAAATGACCTTCCACACACATTACATTTGTAAGATTTCCCGCCTGTATGTACCCTGTAGTGATTGAGTAGATCTTTTTTCACATAAAATGCCCTTCTACACTTTTCACACTTGTAACGTCTGAATCCTATATGTATGAACATATGTCTGGCTAGCAGGTATTTATAAGCAAATGGTTTTTTACACACACTGCATATGTGATGCCATCTACCATGATCCATCGCCATGTGTTTAACTAAGAGCCTATTGCTACTATATGACTTTTCACACATACTGCACTTGTAAGGACGTTCCCCTGTATGTGTCCTCATGTGCAGTACAAATTCACTACATTTACTAAATTGTTTTCCACAGACATCACACTTGTATGGACATCCTCCTGTATGTTTTATCATGTGCAGTACTAAAGTATGATTTTTATTAAATGATGCTCTACACACATGACACTTGAAAGGTCCATCTTCGGTATGTATCTGCATGTGGCTTACTAAACCGTCTTTTTTAGGATATGTCATTCCACGGACATCACGAATGTAAGGGCGTTTAATTTTATGTATTCTCATGTGTGATACTAAAAGATGATTTCGATTAAATGATTCTCCACACACTTCACAATCGTAACGTCCGTCTCCTGTATGTATTCTCATGTGTTTCACAAAAATGTCTTTGCCATCAAATGACTTTTCACAAACATCACATTTATAATATTTATAACGGACACCTGGGCGTAAAAACATGTGCTCGACTAGATCAGTTTTTGAACTAAATGTCTTTATACAAACTGGACACTTGTACGGTTTCTCACCTCTATGTATCGTCATGTGTATAACTAAACTATTTCTTGTCTCAAATGAATGGTTACAAACACCACACATGTATGTTGCCTTATTTGTTTGCATTTTGAAAAGTGTTTAGAAGAATTCCCAGGAGGCTTTTTCGAAACATACACAGCCACATACACCAATACAAACAGGTGTTATAGGTTTGTCTTCAGCACCATGCCTAGCTGTAACTCGGTCAGAAGTTTTGTTAACAGCGGACATTCACCGTGACAAGTATTAGAGCTCTATCTCTCTTCTATATTACAGAATTAAATATCGAACAACACAAATATATTTCTCCACATAACACCGCTCTTAAATATCATTGAGGATGTGATCATGTAACTCAAGAGTTAGTAGTTTTTCATGTAGAATTATTCAACAAATTTCCCATCGTACACTTGTTGATAATTACGAGGCTTGTCATGTGCTGTCATTGTTCATTTGCTCTATTCATTGTTCATTTGCTCTATTCATTGTTCATTTGCTCTATTCATTGTTCATTTGCTCTATTCATTCAGAAAAGACTGCTTTACATTAAACATGAGCAGCATGTATTGCCTGAAAATAAAAAAAAATAAAATAAGTTTCATGTGAATTTCTAAGTACAGCTGAACTTCGTATGTCAAACTTGGGTGACTCAAATTTCGTGAAATATAAGATAGGTCCACCCAATATTAACAATACAGACGTATTATCAAAGGCCTGAATGGCCATAATGGCTTTCGGGTTTGATATGGATGTTAAGTGTAAGGGGAGAAATTGCAGTACATGTTAATAACAATAACGTCTTGGAATTCATAAAAATATTAATAACTAGAACTGTAAGCCAAAGGCTAACGAATACCCCCACCTGCTTGTCAGAACACCTATCATCAATCTGAACATATGTACATACAGAAAGATGAAGAGATTTAAAAACAATACATGCCCCAACCTAATTTATGTAATAACAAGAGTGCCAGTGGACACAATATACGCCCGTTGAGGTTTTGTTCAACATAAACTAGGGTTAACGTATTGGCTAAATTCAAATTCTAAGTCCAATTTTGCGACCAAGTTTCAAGGTTGTAAAAAGGCAAACTTTACCAAAAATCTTAACCAAAAATTCTAAATTAAAAAGGGCCATAATTGTGTCTAAATGCTTGACAGAGTTACATTGTATTTACTCTTGCCTACAGATGAAGCTTCTGATGGTGAACAAATGTTTCAAGAATTCCAAGCTAAAAAGCGTCATAATTATGTCAAAACGTTAGACAGAGTTATGCACTCTTGCCTACAGGTGAAGCTTGTTTAAAAGCTTAATCTCAAAGGGTTATGTAAATAAAAGGACTTTAACCAAAACCTTAACCAAAAATTCTAAGTTAAAAAGGGGAATAATTCAGTCAAAATGCTTGACAGAGTTATGCACTCTTGTCTACAGGTGAAGACTGTGATGGTGAACAAGTGTTCAAAGTTTAAAAGCTTTATCTCAAAGGGTTATGTAAATAAATGGACTTTATCAAAGCTTTAACAAAAAATTCTAAGTTAAAAAGGGGCATAATTCGATCAAAATGATTGTCAGAGTTATTTTCTCATGCCTACAGGTGAAGGTTGTGACGGTGAACAAGTGTTCCAAGTTTCAAAGCTTTATCACAAAGTGTTATGTAAATAAGTGGACTTGTTCCACATAAATTGAGGTTAACATTTGTGCTTAACGCAAATGCTAAACGCAAATTCTAAGTCAAATTAAGCGACCTTGACCTTAGATAAACGAGCCGGGACTTGGCAGGCTACTGTAGCATGTCTAGATAAACATTGTAATTAAATTTGGGAAAGATCCACCAAGCGGAACTTGAGTTAGAGATGTTACAGACAGACAGACTGGTTAACATTTTTGCTAAACGCAATTTCTAAGTCCAATTGTGTGACCTTGACCTTGGAAAAACAAACCGGGACTTGGCAGGCTACTGTAGAATGTCTAGATAAACATTGTGTTAAAATTTGAAAAGGATCCACCAAGTGGAACTTGAGTTAGAGATGTTACAGACGGACAGACACACAAGACAGCGCCATTCCATAATACGTCCCGTTTTTTCAAACGGGTGTATAAAAATGAAGAATAATTCAGAGGAACAAGACCCTTTCATGAGGTTTTTGTCGAATCCAAAGTTCTAAAGCTACGTACCTTTTCAGAAAAAAATTAAGTTCAAGGACAATAGGTCTGACAAAAATTATTCAACCAGACCCATATTTGAACTTAAGCTGTACCTCATCTAGATTTAGCTCTATGTCAAATATGAAGTTAATATCTCTAACCACTTCCAAAGAAAGACTGGAAAATTGAAAATTTGACAAAAAAATAAAATTCAAGGGCCATAACTCTGTCAAAAATTATTCAACCAGACTGAGATTGGGAATTAAGCTGTAATTCATCTAGAGTTAGCTTAATGCCAAATATAAAGTTAACACAGTGCTCCCTCTCTACAACGACACCCTTTGGGATACGAAGATTGTATGTGTTGTTCAGAGGGAGTTGTTATAGGGAGGGAAAAGCAAACATAATTAGCTTGTTTGCCGATCCCCAGATAAGGTGTATTTCGAGAACTAAAACCGTTATGCCTCCATCAAACCCTATGTTGTGACCACTCTTTAGAATCGTCACAAAGTGACGATTCTAAAGAGTGGTCACATCCTAGGGTTTGATGGAGGCATAAAGAAATTACGATGGAAAAAGTTGTTTTTGAGGCCTTGTTGTTTTGGAAACAGTGACATGCATTGCTGTAAGGAGGGAATCGTTATTGAGAGGGCCATTGTAGGGAGGGAGCACTGTATCTGCAACCACTTCCAAAAAAGGCCTGGAAAATCCTAAATTTGAAGAAAAAAATGAAAGTTCAAGGGCAATAACTCTGGAAATAATTATTCAACCTGGCTGAGATTGTAACATAAGCTGTAACTTATCTAGATTTAGTTTTGTACTAAATATAGAGTTGATAACTAGAGTCACTTCCATAAAAATTCCAGAAAACGGAAAACATTAATAGGGGACTAAAAAGGGGAGATAACTCCTGAAGTAGTGATCCGATCATAATGGAAATATGCGGTGCACAGGTTTATATGGTCATATGGCTATACATGAACTTTCAACAAAATTGAAGCAAAACTGTAGAAGAAGAAGGCTGGACAAAATTATGTCCACGGACGGACAGACAGACGGCCGGACGAACGAATGAACGAACAGACGGACAGGGCCACAACAATATACGACCACCTTTATTAGGTGGGCGTATAATAAAAAGAGAAGAATATGTCACTACGTAAGTTGTACATTTACAAATATTTTGAAAGTGGGAGATCCTTCGAAAGCAAATGTAGCATTGAGTCTGTGCATGAGTAGTAATTAAAAGTGCAAATATATTCACGTCCCTAGCACCGGTTTAAGTTTCATACAATATTTATTGCATATCTACTGCATATATATCTTTCATTGACCGAATGGACAATCATGCGGTTCCTTTCAGTTAGTGATTTCATATCTATATATTTTGCATATTTTTCATTGACCGGAGAGACAATCATGCAGTTCCTTCTGGCTAGTGATTTCATATCTATTGTATATATATTGTATATCTTTCATTCCCAGGATAGATAATCATGCGGTTCGTTCTGGCTGAGAACCTCCCAGTTTCAGAGGAGAAGATTTTCAAAGTGTTCACTATATCTTTCTATAGCAAACAATGCACCCCTGAGGCAGGGCAAATTTTGACCCCAGGGGCATAATTTATATAACTTTTGTATAAGATCTACAGATGATGCTATGTGCCAGAGATGAAAGCTGAGAACCCTGTAGATTCAGAAGATTTTCAAAGGTTGAAATTGTTGACAACTGACAACGAACGACGTACGCCGATGGAAGACAGACATCAGGCTATCACAAAAGCTCACCCTGAGCACTTTGTGTTCTGGTGAGCTAAAAATCCAAACAAAGATTTTGGAGAAACCACACAGACAAACTGTTGCATGCAAAAAATTTCAAAGTCCCATATCTCTGCAAAAAATCATCAAATAGGAACAGAAATAAGACATGCACATTTAGGCATGGTGCTGATCAATCCTATTAAGTTTCATGAAAATTCAATCTAATGTTTTAGAGAAACCGTGTAGACAAAATTTTCCATGCTACAATTTCAAAGTCCCATATCTCTGCAGAAAATGATCAAACAGGAACAGGAATAAAATATGCAAAACTAGGCTTGATACTTATCATTCCTATGAAATTTAATGAATATTCAATTAAATATTTTGAAGAAATACTACAGACAATTGGGGGCAACTACACCAATATTATTGAAGCAAGAGTTATAAAACTTGTGCATAACACTTCCTTTCATCATGCTCTTTCCATAAAGGAAATGTCATTCCAATAGCATCAGCAGAACAGGAGTTATTGATTGGACCAAAAAATGTAACAAAGGGCAATAACTCCAAACGTATCGAAGCAAAAAGTATGTCCCTTATACATTACACTTCCTGTCATCATGCTCTTTCCATGTATGAAGTTTCAATCAAATGGCATTCGCCATATAGGAGTTATAGTCTGGACGAGAACGTTTGAATATTTGACATTGAATTGTGACCATGACCTTGAATTGTGACCTTGATCTCTGACCCACATGCCTTAAGCAAATGTTCTGCACATCGTCTTGTTGGGTCAAACAATTGTGCCAAAGCACTCTGAAATCCTTCCATACTTGTGAGAAAAATGGAGCGGAGGCGAGTGTGACAGACAGAGAGACAGACAGACCAGACCAGACCAGACCAGACAGACAGACAGACGGACGGACAACTCACCCAAAAACAATGCCGTCCCATTATAAATGGACGAGACATAATAATTGCTGCCCATGCATTTTGATCACTATTTTTTGGCATCTTGGAATTGATTAATGTACGTATAACTAAAATATGACAGACTGTAACAGCTGCAGTCAACCCACAAGCAAAGCGGTTATTAGTGACACTCAGACAGTCCTTGACCTGAACAAGTCAGAAATGCAATGCCGAGTGACAGTGTCCATCTTTCAATTCATATTATAGCAATGTTAAATGCTGTTGACAAATTGTGTATTTCAAAGCACTATCCTCATTCAGGGTGTTCACAATTTGCGTAAAGCAAATTTCCCTTGATTTTTCATTGGCTTTTCCCTGACTAAAATCAAATTTCCCTGATTAAAATCAAATTTCCCTAACGTTTTTTGCATTTTGCATGAAAAGTTGGCCTCCTCCTCCCCGACAGCCAAACATTTCCATCTTTTTACTTTACCAACTGTAATTGTATTACTCTTTATACATGTATTTTTATTTTATTTTTTCTTTGAATTTATTTTCTATTTTTCTTTTTCAACATACATACAGTCATGTACATGTATTTTCAAAAGTTATTTATACTGTTGGATCAGTGCTTGAAATAAAATACAGGTCATAATACAGGGAAATCTGTTGGCCTCCTCCCCTACAGCCAACTCTGTTGGCCTCCTCCTCCTCCTCCCCTACAGCCAACTCTGTTGACCTCCTCCTCCTCCCCTACAGCCAACTATGTTGGCCTCCTCCTCCTCCCCTTCAGCCAACTCTTACCATCTTCTTTTATTACCAATTGTCATTGTAGCACTCTGCTGCATTTTTAATTTTGTTTTTTAATTGTTTTTCTTTGATTTTTTTCTATTTTTCTTTTTCTACATACATACATATACATGTATTTACAAAGGTAATCTGTACTGTTGGATGTGTGACTTTAAGTTAGATGCATGCCAAAGTGGACTAAAATACAAGCTAACCTTATATGATTTATATCTCTTCATAAGTATGCACTTCAACATTTAAATAATATAAGTCTTTTAGGCCCTTCAAAATTTAATGTTACAAGTCTTTTTTTTATATCAATAAATTTTGAAGTGCCTAAATAAGAATATATCAATTTCATTTTGAAGTGCATACTTATGAAGAGATATAAGTCTTAGATTAGCTTGTATTTTGCTCATTTTGCATGCTAATCCACTATGTTCTTATCCACAGAATTAACCGAGCTACAACTCATAGAATAACTGTATAGTCAATCATACAAGAGTCAATCACAATATGTTTCTATTGAAAACTGACCACCCCTGGGGTGGTGCCAATTTTGACCTCAGGGGCATAATTTATATAACTTTTGTAGAGTACCTGAACATGATACTACATGTGCCAAATATGAATTCTGAGAACATTCCAGCTTCAGGAGAATATTTTCAAAGTTTTCACTATATGTTTGTAGTGAAAACTGACCACCCCTGGGGCGTGGCCAATTTTGACCTCATGGGCAGAATTTATATAACTTTTGTAGAATACCTGAACATGATGCTATGTGCCAAATATGAAATCTGAGAACATTCCAGCTTCAGGAGAATATTTTCAAAGTTTTCACTATATGTTTCTAGTGCGTCCATGGGATGAAGATCAATGATCGAAATTTTACGGATTTATATGAATCCAGGTAAATTAACAACTGAAACTCGGTCTTACATCAATCCGGATCAATAAATAAAGTGAATCTCACTCTGTTTTCTTGACATTTTTTTTCGAAATTGCAACGCATCTATTAATATAAAGTCCTGGGTTATTCCATGTACGTAGGAGGGCACCTGCATTGACTGGTTACGATTTCCACCCTAATGTCAGCATCTAAAATTACGTAATTCTACGAGAACCGTTCTGTCGCGTAGTAATGACCTTTGGGGTGCTGAAAAAGATAGCGTCTGCTAGTAAAAAGTTGAACACGCCAGGAACTTTAAAGCGTTATGGGTGCAAGATCGAGAGTTTAGTCCCAAGCAAATACAACTGAGTCCCAGATAATTTCACTCCTGCTTTTGTAATGGAGATTTTTTGCACCATTAAATGTAAAGCGGTTTTCGTTGTCCACACTACCACCTGCCTAAAACCTCGTTAGTTTAATCAGTGACATTTTATTTAAATTTCCCTTTATTATAACTGGCGAACACAACATTGAATAGAGATCTAGACGCAACTTTTGCTGATGCCCTGGGTCCCAGGGACTCGGTAAAATTCAATCCTAATGAGAACACTGCTATAGGAGCATTCTGTTTTACTTTCATCTTGCTTTAAGCAGCCACCTGCCTTTAATACAAAATACTTTATGTAATTTAGTGGTCGTTATAGAGCGGCTTTACTGTATACAGATCCTAATCTTGCCAATATTGCCTGTGCGTCATTGTAAGGAAATACAGTATATTGGCGATATTTCGAGCACCGTCGGGAATCTTCAAAAACCTCGGATTATCGCAATGCTCGAAATAACCAATCTCTAGCATGTTGACCCTTCAAAATAAACTCAAAACTTGTTTCAAACCATTTAGACATATCCCTTGAACAGTCCCGGCATATAGCGTTATGTCGTTTATTTTGCATATTTTCCATTTGTCGACATTAATTTAGTTGTTGGTGCTGAGTTGGTGCACAAAACAAACATTTTCGTTTCGTTCCCGTGCTGTTTCGTAGTAAGGAAAATCAGGGCGAGTGACCAAATTAATCAATAATCGGAAAACTCGGTTTTTTTCGTCTGACATAGTTATTCTCGTTCATCTCTCCTATAGGAACGTTCTGTTTTACTTTCACTTTGCTTTAAGCACCCACCTGAACAGAATACCATCTAATTAACACAATTAACACAATTTAGTGGTTGTTATAGAGAGGTTTTACTGTATATTTGACCAAACATTACTATCCTCAGATGCTATTATCAAAATTCTTCCATGTCATTATTTCTCATATGACATTTTATCATTTTGAATTTAACGAAAAAAAGTCAATAAAATTGGGGGAATGGTTTAATCATTGCACTTTAGTTTAGTGCTAAATCTAGGGGCTGTCTGATCTGGGTCTACTCTGTTTGCAAATGTGTGAAAACACGTTTATATGAGGGAAAGGGTTAAAGCACCACCCTTGTTATTAATTACAAAGCCTAGAATTTTAACTGCTGTTTAGAAAATGTAGTATGACTGTTTAGTTAACCCTTTCCCTGTTCTATGTTTATTTCAAATTTCATTACCTACTGAATATTCATGAACAGAATAGTTATAATGAAATATGGAAGGTGGAACATTGTAGACATTTTAGAAAGTAAAGAAACAGATCTTTCAAATTTTATTAGCAAACAGAGTAGACCCTGATCAGACAGTTCCTCTAGGAGCCGTCTGATCTGGGTCTACTCTATTTGCAAATGCGTGAAAACACGTCTATATGAGGGAAAGAGTTAAATTTTGAGGGGGTTATACATTGTATATGAAAATACACAAACACACAAACATTAATCCCAAATCTTGGTTTATTTATAATGAACAACTACATGAAGAAAATAAATAAATAAATGATGATAGATGGATCTAATTATGAAAATACATTCATGAATAAATATTAACCCCAATCCCATACACACTTTTTTAGTAATTATTTCTTACACATTGAAAGTTCAGCACTCTACATGTATTTAGAAAAACAAAACTGTAGTCTGCTTGAAGGATGACTGGTGTCATTTTCAATTAGATCTCTACATATAATTACAGAAACTGGTGTCTGAAGTAGAGCTTAAATTTGGGAAACGGAAATTGCCGAATATGATGCAGATTAATTGAATGACCGATTGGCTAGAAATGTAGGTAAATGTACTATTCTTACAAGACGAGCATTTACAAATGCAATCAGAAACCTCCGTTATATTTGTCAGGGGACAAAAATTCCACTCGTCCTCTCGTAATTACGAGTGGAAAAGGGAAAGGACGAGTAAATTTTCCAGTCAGGTCGTCCTTCAGGACGAGTCAGTTTTCTGAGAGAAAAAAATAACAGAATGTTATATCATAGCAGTTTGTCCATGGTGAACATGCTTAATCTATTTATCGTGAATCGTCAAAACCTCAAGCAAAAATGAAACCGGAAACGAAGACATGTATTATAGAAATACTAATAGTCGGTCTCCTACTGCCAGATTATCCCGGTATATCGTTATATCACGGCCATACAGATCCGTGACAATGTTGATAAAAAAGTTTGAATTTTCCGGAGAAACGTACGGCAAATAATTTAGTAATGTAAATTTTGATACAGAAAAAGCCTGTAGTGGAAAATCACACACGTTTAATTTTGATTCGGATTTTTTTTTAAAATTAATTAAAACTTGACTTTGGGTCTGTAAAAGTAAAACGTGTTGATTTCATCATATTATTCCGCCGTACTATGCTATCAATGGTAATGGAGCAAATTGCTTGAATAATTAATTACTCGTTCAGAGATATGCGGAAACTTAAACTATTAAGTCCAGCATAATGTTTTAATTAACCGTCGATACGCCGGGGAGCCAGAAAAAAGTCTCATGCGCCGAAGAATAGAACAGAAAAATGTTTCGTTATGGTTAGACTGCGTCGAAGAAAATGTTGATTTTTATGCCTTGTCTGCTCTCAAATATTAAGTATGTAAACCAGTCAAAAGCTTCAGCAGCTGAAGATGGCGGACATCAGGACGAGTAATATCGTTGCAGGACGAGTAGATTTTATGAGTAACTCGTCCTGTAGGACGAGCACTGTTTAAAAAAAAATTTGTCCCCTGTTTGTGATGTTTTAGAAACGCCAAGCTGCTGCGAAAACCAAAGTCAGAAATATTCTTTTGTGTTTTCTTTGGATTTATAATTCAATTCAAGTTTTTGAAAAGTTGATCTTGTGTAGATTAGCAGTAATTATCTTACATTACCAATTATTATTAAATGCATGTGAGTAAATTTAATAAATACATGGACATTTTATGATCAAACTAGTGCAGAATTGAAAACAGTTTTGTCTTGGGCATGTTCACTAGATATAGTGTACTCTTTGCTGTAAAAAGGCGTATATGATTGCTATATTGCATTCTCTGAAGGTAATAATAACAAGAAATGTGTCACAGTATGTGACAAATGCCCCCAAAGCAAAGCCTGCTTATACGACTGCATAATGAAAGTAAAGATTGCATATCATGACCAGAATTTGAACTGTAATTGTAATTTCTGTAAATGAGGTCAAAGTTCAAGGTCATGGACACATGACCTACAAAAAGCATGCGACATTCCGCAATCTGAAGATGAACTCACCATATTTAGTAATCCTAAATGATTCGGTGTAGGAGGTATGCTCCGGACAAGTTTTTTTGTAAATGAAGCCCAAGGTCAAGGTCACATTGACTTATATATAGTATGCGACATTCTGCCATCCCAAGATGTACTCGCACACCATATTTGGTGATCCTAGCTAAGTAGTGTAGGAGATATGCTCCGGACAAGCTTTTTTTTTTAAAAGGAGGTCAAAGGCCAATACCAAGGTTACATTGACCTATAACTAGTATGTGACACTCCATCATCCCAAGATGAACTCACACACCACATATGGTGATCTTAGCTGATTCAGTATAGGATGTAAGCTCAAGACAATTATTTTTGTAAATGAAACCCAAGGTCAAGGTCACATTGACCTATAAATAGTATGCGACACTCTGCCACCCCAAGATGTACTCACACAACATATTTGGTGATCTTAGATGAAGTAGTGTTAGAGATATGCTCCTGACAAGCTTTTTTGTAAATGAGGTAAAGGTCAAGGTCACATTGACCTAAAATCAGTACAAGACACTCCCCCATCCCAACTCACATGCCATATTTGATTATTCTAGCTGATTCGGTATAGGAGGTATTCTCCGGACAAATTTCTTTTGTAAATGAAGCCCAAGGTCTAGGTCACATTGATCTATAAACAGTATGCGACATTCCACCATCCCAAGATGTACTCCCATACCATATTTAGTGATCGTAGCTGAAGAAGTGTAAGAGATATGTTCCGGACAGACCTTTTTGGTAAATGAGGTCAACGGTCAAGGTCACAAGGTGACCTAAAAATAGTAGACACTCCGCCATCCCAAAATGAACTCTCACACCACATTTGGTTATCCTATCTGATTTGGTATAGAAGGTATGCTCTGGACAAGTTTATTGTAAATGAAGCCCAAGGTCAAGATTAAGGTCACATTGACCTATAAATAGTATGCGACACTTCACCATACCAAGATGTATTATCACACCATATTTGGTGATCCTAGCTAAAGTAGGAGAGATGCTCCGGACAAGCAAAATCTGCACGCACTAACACACTAACAAACGGACAGTTCAATCTCTATATGCCCCAAAGCCTGGGGCATAAAAATAGGCACTCCTGAGGTAACAAATATATTTCTGTAAATAACTTATGTACATGTATCCCCAGAGTTCCAGATAAGATGAGGACACAATTAACCCTTTCCCTGTTCTATATTTAGTCCAAATTTCAATACCTACTGAATATTCACTGAAAAAATAGTTATACTGAAATGTGGAAGATGAAACATTGTAGCCATTTTAGAAACTAAAGAAACAGTACTATGAAGTACTATTAGCAAACAAACAAAGCAGACCCTGATCAGACAGCTCCTATAGGAGCTGTCTGATCTGGGTCTACTCTGTTTGCAAATGCATGAAAACACGTTTATATGAGGGAAAGGGTTAACCCTTTCTCTGTTCTATATTAAGTCCAAATTTCAATACCTACTGAATATTCATTCAAAAAATAGTTATAATGAAACATGGAAGGTGGACCATTGTAGCCATTTTAGAAAGAAAAGAAACAGATCTTTCATATTCCACTAGCAAACAGAGTAGACCCTGATCAGACGGCTCCTCTAGGAGCCGTCTGATCTGGGTCTACTCTGTTTGCAAATGCGTGAAAACACGTTTATATGAGGGACAGGGGTTAAAGGTTTGGTGGAAATGACAATTATAGCATTTGAGTACTGCACCTTTATCAGTTGCTCTGGTTTAACTACTGAAAATACAGTACTGTAAAGCTTATTAAAACCAACTCCGATGAAGCAAATTTCCACTTATAGCGAACTAAATTTCGTTCCCCGGTCGATATCTTCACTAATTCTATACAGACTATAATGTTTAGCACGAAGTTGGTTAGAGCGAATTTTCACTTATGGCGAACAGATTTTCCAGTACCTTTATTAACAAAACACTTTAAAATTCCTTCTTTAAAGACAAGTTTCCCCTTGCTACTATCCTCAATCACCAGTGTATTTCGCACGATTAACACCATGTCGCATAAGTGTTAAAACACACACTAGTGTTAGGACAAACTGTGAAGCAATTCGTTAACATGTATTGTCCACGGTGGTATGGTACAATTAACATTGTGTAGCGGGAAGGTATAATTAAACACCGCTAGCTGCGGGGCATGTAATATTATATGCACTTAAAAATATGTGTTATAGCTTAACACCGTTAAGATATGATGCTCGTTTTTTTATTTTCAAAATAAATACTTGAAGTCTTTTGGTTTTGTTATTCCCTCCCTGTTACATATTATTTTAGCATTTTCCGCTAAAAATACCACTGTCTCCGATGACCACACAGACAAGAAATATTCGCCTGTGCCCACATACTAGGAGTCTTTGTCCACTATATACAATTTGCACCGGACATTGGAGCAACAACCAAATACTCCTGAGGATTTTTTTAAAACGTTGCAACAAATTTCTGGCCAGTGTCAAGCATTAACGTGTGTGTTATGGCAAATGAGTAAGCTGTACAATGTATGATGTACATTTTGGGAGTCTGATCGTTACGCATATTCGTTTGCTTGTCTGAATTACAGTTTGATAAAGTTTTGAACAGTGGTGTGCCAGAGTCATAATTTATATCGAACTTCATACTATCAATATAGAGAATAATGTTTATAGCAAAGTAAATCCTTCAGTCCCTTGGAATTCGTTATAACAGAGTTTTATTGTACTTGATTTCCACTATTTTCATTCTAGTCAAATGTCCCTCCCGTGTGTATTCGCATGTGTACTGCTAAAGTAGAATTCTGAATAAATGTCTTTCCACATATTCTACACTTGTAAGGCCTCTCCCCTGTATGCACCCTCATGTGTTTGACTAAAGTTCCATTTTCATTAAATGCCTTATCACAAACTTCACACTTGTAAGGTTTTTCTCCTGTGTGAAGTCTCCTGTGGGTTACTAGGTGGCAAGCCTTATAAAAGGACTTTCCACAGGTTTCACAAGTATACGGTCTCTCTGCATTATGCACCCTTAAGTGATAAACCAAATTACCCCTCTGAATGAACGACTTTTCACAAAAATGGCATTTGAAAGGTTTCTCGCCAGTATGTGTCCTCATGTGTGTTACTAAAGAACAATTCTTCCTATATGCATTTTCACACAGGTCACATTTGTACGGTTTCTCTCCTGTGTGAATTCTCATGTGTTGTGTTAATGAGGAATTCTGAATGAATGTCTTTCCGCACACATCACACTTGTACGGTCGCTCACCTGTATGTACCATAATGTGTCTGACTAAGTCACTTTTCAGATTAAATGACTTTTCACATTCTTCGCACTTAAATGGCCTGTCTCCTGTGTGTAACCTAATGTGGGTTAATAAACTGCATTTTTGACGAAAAGATTTTCCACAATTATCACATTTGTAAGGTCTTTCATCTGTGAGCATCTTGAAGTCTGTGTTTAAGGAAGAATTTGCAGAAGCCATTCCACACACAAATTAATTACATCTACACAACTGTCAGGGGCGTAGCTAGGTATATGCACTTATGCACATGTGTAACATCTACACAACTGTCAAGGGCGTAGCTAGGTATATGCACTGAGGCACATGTGTAACATCTACACAACTGTCAGGGGCGTAGTTAGGTATATGCACTTATGCACATGTGTAACATCTACACAACTGTCAGGGGTGTAGTTAGGTATATGCACTGAGGCACATGTGTAACATCTACACAACTGTCCGGGGCGTAGCTAGAGATACGCACTTACGTACATGTCTAACACCAGTCTGAAAGGTGAAAACATTTATGGTCAATTTAATAGAACAAAATGCTAAGGGTGACTATAGAGGCCAAAATAGTTACCACGATAGTATTGCGATAGTCCAGATACTATCACGATACAATTGCAACAATTTAACAAGAGCTGTCCTCGGACAGCGTGCTCCACTTTTCTTAGTGCTGGATAGTATAGTGGA
Source organism: Azorinus chamasolen (assembly GCA_963576725.1). NCBI lineage: Eukaryota > Metazoa > Mollusca > Bivalvia > Cardiida > Solecurtidae > Azorinus > Azorinus chamasolen. The sequence continues at coordinate 51,547,491 of OY755250.1, read as the reverse complement.
AGTCTTAGTCGAAAAAGGGGCATAACTATGGCAAAATTAATTATAGGGTTACCTGCCCTTGTGAAATTGGTTCCCCTGCTGATAGTTAACATGCATACCAAATTTTAACCAAATGTCTTTGATGGTTTCTGAGAAATGGACCTTAACAACAAGAGGGCCATGAAGCCCTGAAGCGCTCACCTGAGATACCCAAGGGGTGGGGCCATTTTTGACCAGGAAGTTATCATTTGTACAACCTTGGTAGAAAACTAATAAGCCCCAAGGCAGGGCTAAGTTTTGCCCAGAGGTCAGGGTCGTAAGTTGAACATTCTTGGCAGAAGACTACAAGCCAAAGCTACATATTTGTAGAGGACCATTAGATCTTGTTACATACCAAATATCAAAGGTCCAGGCCTTACAGTTTCTGAAGATTTTAAAAGATTTTCCTATGAAAAACTGATAAGCCCTTTGGTCTGCCATTTTTGGTCCAGGGTCATAATTTGAACAATCGTTGTAGAGGACCATTAGATCAAGCTACATACCAAATATCAAAGGTCGAGGCCTTACATTTTCAGAGAAGAATTTTAAAGATTTCCCTATGAAAAACTGATAAGTCCATGGGCGGGGCCATATTTGGCCCGGGGGTCGTAATTTGAACAATGGGACCATTAGATCATGCTACATGCATGATCATTAGGACCATTAGATCATACTACATGCCGAATATCAAAAGTCTAGGCATTACAGTTTCATAGAAGAAGATTTTTAAAGATTTTCCTATGAAAAACTGATAAGCCCTTGGGCGGGGCCATTTTTGTCCCAGGGTTCATAATTTGAACATTCTTTGTAGAGGTCTATTAGATCATGCTACATGCCAAATATCAAAGGTCTAGGCCTTACAGTTTCAGAGAAGAAGATTTTTAAAGATTTTCCTATGAAAAACTGATAAGCCCTTGGGCGGGGCCATTTTTGGTCTAGGGGTCATAATGTAAACAATCTTTGTAGAGGAAGATTAGATCATGCCACATGCAAAATATCAAAGGTGTAGGCCTTACAGTTTCAGAGAAGAAGATGTTTAAAGATATTCCTATGAAAAACTGATAAGCCCTTGGGCGGGGCCATTTTTGACCAAGGAGTCATAATTTGAACAACTTTTGTAGAGGACCATTAGATCATGCAACATGCCAAATATCAAAGGTCTAGGCCTTACAGTTTCATAGAAGAAGATTTTTAAAGATTTTCCTATGAAAAACTGATAAGCCCTTTGGCGGGGCCATTTTTGGTCCGGGGGTCATAATGTGAAAAACGTTTCGTTCCCCCTAGCCACTGATGCTTCTGACAAAATTTGGTTAAAATCGGGTCAGCAGTTTCAGAGGAGATGTCGTTTAAAATTGTGGACGGACGCCGGACGTACGCCGGACACTGGACGACGGACAAAGAGTGGTCACAATAGCTCATCCTGAGCCTTCGGCTCAGGTGAGCTAAAAAGGTTAACCAACGCCGATGCCAGCGACGACAACACCAATGAGAGGGTCATGACAATTTCTCCACTTTTCGAAAAAGTGGAGCTAAAAACTATTGCAATACTATCCCAAACATATAAGAGACAAGAGGGCCTGAAAGGCCCTGACATCGCTCACCACACAATCAGAGGAGAAGATTTTCAAAGTTTTTACTATGTGTTTCTATGGAAAACTAGCCAGCCCTGGCGAGGGCCAATTTTGACTTAAGGGGCATAATTTATGTAACTTTTGTAGAGGACCTCAAGTGAAGAAAATTTAAGAAAATGTAAATGAAGACATATAACAATGCAAATCTAAAGAAGGGCGTGTACAAAAGTATGTATACCCTTTCCCTGGGCAAATTAGTTGAATTTTAGAAAGAATAAATTAATCTATACTTATAAATATCTGTACTTATAAATAATATAAAAAATTTCAGATATTTTCATTACACCTTCATGAGTTATTATTATTCATATCTTAATTTATTTTCAACCCTTCCCCTGTTCTATGTTTATTCAAAATTTAAATACCTACTGAATATTCATAGACAAAATAGTTATAATGAAATATGGAAAGTGGGACAGTGTAGCCATTTTAGAAAGTAAAGAAACATCTTTCAAATTCCATTAACAAACAGAGCAAACCCTGGTCAGAGAGCTGCTTTAGGAGCCGTCTGATCTGGGTCTGTTCTGTTTGCAAATGTGTGAAAAAAGTGTTAACATGAGGGAAAGGGTTAGCAAACATATTATAAGTATATTGTACACAAAATGAAAATAATGTAATGCACTTTGCACTATATTATATCATAAGCATACAGCAGACTGATCATATGGCTACTACATGAGCCATCTAATCTGGGTCTACTCTGTTTGTAAAGGTGTAGAAAGGCATATTTATGGAGTAAAGGGTTAATTGTCTGATTTACTGTGCAAAATTTTTCATTGTAATAGTAGATATTTCTGCAGAGTTACTACCAACAAGGGAGATAATCCAGTTGTTATAAAAAAAAGGGGGCCATGGGAGATTATCTCCCTTTAAATGTATGCTAAAAATAGACACCAGCAAATGTTTATAAATAGCTATATGTAAGTCAACTTTGAAAAACTTGCTACCCCTGGGGTGGGGCCAATTTTGACCCTGGTGACATGATTTATATAACTTTTGTAGAAGACCTGAATATGATGATATGTGCCAAATATGAAAGCTATGAAGCATTTCAGTTTCAAGGGAAGAAGATTTTAAAAGTTCACTCAATGTTTCTATTGAAAACTTCCCACCCCTGGGGCGCAGCCAATTTTGACCCCAGGGCCATAATTTATATAACTTTTGTAGAGGACCTGAACATGATGCTATGTGCCAAATATGAAAGCTGTGAGTCTTTCAGTTTCAGAGAAGAAGATTTTCAAAGTTTTACTACATATGTTTCTATTGAAAATAAGACACCCCTGGGGCGGGGCCAATTTTGACCCCAGGGGCATAATTTATATAACTTTTGTAGAGGACCTATAGGTGATGCTATGTACCAAAGATGAAAGCTGAGAACCCTGTAGATTCAGAGGAGAAGATTTTTAAAGGTTCAAATTGTTGACGCCCGACTCCCGACGACGGACGACGCACACCGCACCACGACGGACATCTGGCGATCACAAAAGCTCACCCTGAGCACTTTGTGCTCTGGTGAGCTAAAAAGTAGCAAATCAAACTGACCAGATTAACAGTTGATCAGACTCCTTATAAATCTCTTATCGCTATAAGTATATACATGTATAAACAGTATATTATAATTATTTAGTCTTGACAGCATTACTCATGTTGCAGAGTTGTGTGGAGGGGGGATTTTATTCCACATTTTGACTTGAAGGAAGGTGGAATAAGTGTGAAGATGGGTGCCCCTAACCTAGTTTTTTAAAGCCCCAAGTAGCCGTTTTTGGGCCACTGACTCTTCCAAGGTGGTACTCCTACTTCTACCTTATGGTAAACTTTGTTATTTCATATGCTTACTGTTTAACCCTTTCCCTCATATAAACGTGTTTTCACGCACTTGCAAACAGAGTAGACCCAGATCAGACGGCTCCTATAGGAGCCGTCTGATCAGGGTCTGCTCTGTTTGCTTGTGGGATTTGAAAGATATGTTTCTTTACTTTCTAAAATGGCTACAATGTTCTACCTTCCATATATCATTGTCACTATTTTTCCCCAAAATGTTCAGTATGTATTGAAAATTAGAATAAAAATAGAACAGGGAAAGGTTTAATGTTTCATGTCCTGATATGGTTTAATTTGTGGCTGTGTCGTTTCTTGTTTGATGGTGTTTGGTACTGTGTCCTTTCAAGTGCGACTCTCCTTGTTTGATTGCTTCTTTTCCATTTTTGTGTGTAAATAGTCAAGTTTTGTGATGTCATTGAGAAAACTATCGGCACTATTGACTGTTAAATTAACTATCGGCGATAGATCTCGATTGTCAGAATTTCTATTGAGCCATAACTATCAGGAGCTCAACTATTGCAACATCTCGATAGGTCGACCTATCATTACACCTCTACAAAATGCGAAGGTTAACGGAGGCAGACTTTAATAATAAATGTTCTGTCTTGTCAAGTAAACTTTTAACTCATTCTCTCATATTAAAGCCTTTTGATGTCTCTGTAAAAGTCACCGTTTGATTCAATTGTGATAAATAAAGCATTTGCTCTTATTGGAGCAAATGCTCTATTTATCACAATGGTTTCAAAACAACATAATTCTAATTTTTCCAGGAAAGTATGGCCTTGGACCCCAATAGCCACTGTGCATGCATTGCATTTGGATTCAGCTACACTCCTGACATATGTACTACACCCAGACAAATGATTTATATTTTCAAAACAAACTACAAACAATAGAATAAGAGAACTTACTCCTAAATTTGCAATTCAATGTTTCATTGAACAAACTGTATTCACTTGATATAACAAATCTCTCAATACTGTACTGCATGTGTACGAAATTCCTAATTAACCCTTTCGGCGCCAAATTTCTAATTGTCTTCTGGAAACCACTTTTGTTAAATCATTTGGTAAAATAAGGAAATGAGACAAAAAATTGCAAGTTTCAAAGGAATAAAGCACAAATATAGAAATAGAATTGAGACAAAAATTGAAGTCCCTGATCAGATGGCGCCTTGAAGTTGAAAATTCGGCATCTGATCTCGAACTGCACTATTTGTCTTGGTGCATTTTGCAACTTTGGCGGTGAAAGGGTTAAACAGTCAACACTTCTTATGGTTACTTTTACCTTATTGACTATGGAGCAGCTGCTGGTTGTTCATTCGCCAATTCTCTAAAACTATTCAGTCTCCTTTTGTGTCTTTGCTGAAGCCAGTAAGATCATCAGTGACATTGCTTCATACCATGCATCAGCTGCCAGGGTTGTCTGGAATACAAATAAATCATGGCGATAGTGTTAAACCCTCTCCTTCATAAATACGCCGCACTATGCCTTTGCAAACAGAGTAGACCCAGATCATATGGTTCCTATAGGAGCTGTCTGATCAGGGTCTGCTCTGTTTGCTTATGAAACAGTATAGATATGATTCAACATTTTCTGCCATGGCTAAAACTTCCTGTGTCCATGTGCTATTACACCAAATTAATCTAAATAAATACTCATGATGTCACTATTTCTTACATGAATATTCATGAAGGAAAGGGTTGAGCAAGTGATATTATCGGTAATATCATTATCAAGAGAAACTGCAAATATAAATTATAAATAATCCAATTAGTCTTCATGATGTAATTATTTCTTACATGAATATACAACAAGGAAAGGACGTTTGGCATTAATGCTCTACTTATCACAATGGTTTCAAAATGCTATTTTAACCCTTTTTAAATACTCCTTCCTACGCCTCTGTAAAAATTACCTATTGAAACCAATTGTGATAAATAGAGCATTTGCTCCTATAGGAGCAAATGCTCTAATTATCACAATGGTTTCCAACTACAAAATTCTAAAATTTCCCTTTTCTCTAGTTAATGCTCCTTTTCGATAGATTTATTGAAAGTGGTTGGATCTAAAAATAGCCTATGAGAGAATGGGTTAAATTACCACAAACCTGACAAAGAGTAACTTCAAATATTAACTCAAGGCTGTACAGTTTTAACCATTTCGTCCATAAATACACTTTTCTATGCCATTGCAAACAGGGTAGACCCAGATGATGAAAAAATTCTGATGGTATAATTATTATAGAGATTTGATTCAATGTAGTTTCTGCCATGTAGTCAAAATTTCATGTGTCCATATAAATGCTATTATATCAATTAATCTAATTAATATCCATGTCATCATTTGATTTTTTACATGAATATTCATGAAGTAAAGACTAAAAATTTAAAGTGTTAAATAACATTTTTTCTCAATATCAAATTAACACAAACCTGACAAATATTGACTGTACAGTTTTAGATAAAGCCTCAAGTTTATCAAGCTGTACAGACATAGGACACAGTCCCACACAGGAGAATTGCTAACTTAATGCCATTTCACCCATACTTATATAATTATATACAGAACACCTTAATTAACCTAAAGGAAGTAAGGGACTGAGGTGATAATATCTGACAGCTCTAAATGTCAAATCATAATGCTCTGTTCAAGTTCCTTAATTACCCTAGAAGTATCACTTCACACTATCAAGTAATTGGCCTGACTAATTAACCCTTTCCCTGTTCTAATTTATTTCAAATTTCAATATCTAATGAATATTCATTAACAAAATAGTTATAAAGAAATATGCATGGTGGAGCATTGTAGACATTTTAGAAAGCAAAGAAACAGATATATCAAATTCTATTAGCAAACAGAGTAGACCCTGATCAGATGGCTCCTCTAGGAGCCGTCTGATCTGGGTCTACTCTGTTTGCAAATGCGTGAAAACACGTATATATGAGGGAAAGTGTTAAAGGAAGTAAGGGCACAAGGTGATAATATCAGCTACAGTAAAACCTCTCCATAATGGCCACTAAATTACATCAAGTATTTTGTGTTAAAGCCAGGGGGCTGCTTAACCCTTTTCCTGTTCTATAGTTATTCCGAATTTCAATACCTGCTGAATATTCATGGACAAAATAGTTGTAATGAAATATGGAAGGTGGAACATTGTAGCCATTTTAGAAAGTAAAGAAACATCTTTCAAATTCCTTTAGCAAACAGAGCAGACCCAGAATGAGATTAGATGGCTCTTCTGATCTGGGTCTACCTGTTTGCATTTGTGAAAACGCTTTATATGAAGGAAAGGGTAAAGCAAGGTGAAAGTAAAACAGAATGCCGTTTTGTTTTACTTTCACCTTGCTTTAAGCCACCTGCCCAAAATACCAACTAATTAACACAATTTACTGTACTTGCGTAACACTTTACTCTTTTAAAACCTTTTACTTCAAGAATATTCATTATTAGGACATTATGAATATTAATTAGATTGATCTAAATTTATCATCAATGTGTGAATCTGACTGGATATCTCTTTGCTTTCTTTATTTCTTGTCTCTTGCCAATGGTCAAATTTCTCTAACAGAGAACAGATTTTGCTTAAATAAAATTCGATGTTAATATTGCTGATATATTCCACGTATTCCTTGGTCGTTTCGGTCCCAAATGTGGCCGAAACGACCAAGGCCGAAACGGATTGGGTCCGAAACGACCCGGGACCATAAGTAAACAGATCACTGATCAGACGGCTCCTCTAGGATGTCTGATCTGGGTCTTCTCCGTTTGCAAATGCATGAAAACGTGTTTAACTTTATATGAAGGAAAGGGTTCATGTTGGATTCAAGGGATACTCGGGCAAAGACTGACAGAGTTCCTGAAAAATGATAACACAACTGATGTGAATTTAATCTCAATTTGGTAAGGAGAAAATGACGATACCTCATTATCCATAATAAAGAATAAATCAGTTAACCCATCAAAACATGCAGCGTGCTTACCAGATCTTGTTTAAGTTGATTTCATTTGAATAAAGCCACACTTATTGTTTTTGTTTGTTTATTTTTTAATAAATTTATATCTTTCCGTAAGGCAAGGAGCAATACCTCCAAAATGAAGAGCGCCTAATTGGATACAATAATACCGAACACGAATCAGAGTTTTCTGAACTGTACTGTCAAGACACAAGTCTAACAAGACACTGCATAATTTATGAGTCAAACTGTGACTAAATAGAGTAACATTGAGTAATGTTTATCAGTAAAAATGCTATATATTTTTATATATAGCATGTCTTCTGTTAAATTTTCGCGGAATTGATTCCCAGGGCAATGTTCAAAGTGATGACAAAGATTGGAAGTCTTAGTCTACCAATTGACAACCGACATACAACTACAGTTGTTTGATAGTATGATTTGTCCGATTCTGCAAAATATGGTGTTGAAGCATGGGGATGTGAAAGCATTGATGTAATTTCTCAATTTCAACTAAAGTTTTACAAATATATTCCTAGTTTGAAAAGGTCTACTCCAAATGCAATGGTGTTCGGAGAGCTTGGAGTAAACCCTATTGAAAACCTTGTTAAACTTTTGGGGGAGACTACTGAATGGTAAACCTAGTAAAATATGTCCTGTGTTGTATAGAACTATGTATAATCTTCATGAAAAAAAGGTATTATACACTGTAAGTGGATGGCAAAAATAAAAATCATTCTTAACAATCTCGGTTGCTCAAATTACTGGATCTCACAAACTGTTCCAAATCTCAACACTTTCAAAATAAAAATAAAGACATTGCTGTCTGACCAGTATTTACAAAACTGGAATAGCTGCATAAATGAATCACCAAAATCGCTAAACTATAGAATTTATAAAAATGAACATAAACTTGAAAATTATCTGTTGTACTTACCAAAGAATATTTCACTAGCCTTGTGTCAATTCAGAAGTTTCCCACTGAAAAGGGACGTTTCTTTGGAATTGAGAGGGAACACAGATTGTGTAATCTGTGTGACAAACATGAAATAGGTGAGTAATGGTTCGCAATACATACATTAACATGGGACATCAGGATGGTATCTATTTTTGAATGCATATATGTTACAGTAGAAATTGAGATTAAGGACAATCGCCGATTCTCCTAGGACAGAATGGGATCGTAATCTCTCCTGGGACAGACTCCGATCCTAATATATCCTAGGATAATTGGCAATTCTACTAGGTAAGACTAATATGCTTTAAGATTAAGGGATCAATTAAGATCAATATTCTTAAAACCAGCTTTTTACCCAGAATTTCACATACAAAAGTGATTAGGGATCCAAATTAGTTCAATTAGTTCATTATGTATAATCACATATCAACCTATTCCCTGATAGACGATCATGAACGAATTTATAACATTGTGAATATTCCCTGACAGAAGACAAATGCAGCAAGACACAGGATACATAGAAAATATTCAATCAAATGAGCCTATACCATATGGGTCCAAACTACTTTAAAATCAACTCGGAGTCTGTCCTCTAGAGGAGAGATGCCCTAGGAGAATCGACGATTGTCCTGAATCGCAATTTCTACTGTGACACACACATTGTCCGTGTACTAATTTTACTGTCCAGGGTTAGACACCGATGACCGGAAGAAAGCACGAAAGAACAGCAAGGTGGATTAATGATAGCTAGTTAGATGGATGGATAAATAGATGGATGAATGAATGGATTGATGGGTGGAGGGAGGGATGGAGGGAGGGAGGATGGAGTGGATGGTGATTAGTTTAACCATTTCGCTGCCAAACTCTGTCGTCTGTTAACTTTGTCGTCTGCTACAAATTTTCATTTTTTTATTTTCTTCATTTTTATTTCAAAAACATAGTAACAGTAACAAACAGTTTGGATCCTGATGAGACACCGAGTTACTCGGCGTCTCATCTGGATCCAAACTGTTTGCATAGGTAATCACATATCCGGCATTGCCAGCGAAAGGGTTAATAACCCATATATGCAACTTGAGTGGCTAAAATTAGTATACATTAGCTTTATAATACTTCTATACATTAGCTTTATGATATATCTGTATCCACTAATATGTCTATCACAGTACAGGTACAGTAAAACCACTCTATCACGACCACTAAATTGTATTAATTAGTTGGTATTTTGTGCAGGTGGTTGCTTAAAGAAAGGTGAAAGTAAAACAGAACGCTCCTGTAGGAGCGTTCTGTTTTACTTTCACTTTTCTTTAAGCATCCACCTGCCTTTAACATAAATACTTGATGTATTTTATTGGTCGTTATAGAGAGGTTTACTGTATACCCATACCTCATAGGCTGTATTTAGATCATTCCATCGCATTTTTTTTTAGATCCAACCTCTTTGAATAAATCGACTGAAAATGAGCATGATTTTTTACTAGAAAAAAAGAACAATCTAGGCTTGTGTAGTTTTTCAACCATTGTGATCAATAGAGCATTTGCTTCTGTGGCATGAAAGAGACACCAAACGATGTCAACTTGAGAGAATGTGTTAACTCGGGTACGTATGAAATAAGCAGGACACAACACAGTCGATTTTCACGACCTTACAACATTCTTTAATTGATGCTCCCTCGAAGAATAGTTGACCTGTAGGTAGACCTTGTTCTCTTGTTGTTTTATCTAAAGCAAATAGTGAGATCTACCATCTTTACCCATGAAGGTATGTGGGTTACATATTCCTTTGTGTCTTTATCTGTCATAGTTTAACCCTCTCCCTGTTCTATGGTTATTTCAAAGTTCGATACCTACTGAATATTTCTGGACAAAACAGTTGTAATAAAATATGGAAGGTGGAACATTGTAGCCATTTTAGAAACAAAAGAAATAGATCTATCAAATTCCATTAGCAAACAGAACAGATCCTGGTCAGACGGCTCCTATATGAAAGAATGGGTTAACACTCGTTGACCTTAAAAAATATTTTGTCGACTTATTTTCCTAACCCTTTACTTCTTGATTATCCATTAACCCTTTCGCGGCCAAACTCTGTCCTCTGCTAACTTTGTCGTCTGCTACAAATTTTCATTTTTTTCTTCATTTTTATTTCAAAAACATAGTAACAGTAACAAACAGTTTGAATCCTGATGAGACACCGAGTTACTCGGCGTTTCATCTGGATCCAAACTGTTTGCATAGGTAATCACAGATGCGGCATTGGCAGCGAAAGGGTTAAAGACATCATGAAAAATGGCGCATTAACACACCAGGGTCCATGCTTATAAAGCTTTTAGTAGAGTCTGAGTTTTGTTCTCAAGCTTTTGATTGGTCAGATTTGAGTTCTCAAGCTTTTGATTGATCAGATTTGAGCCAAGGCTCAAATCTGACCAATCAAAAGCTTGAGAACGTTCAGACACTGTACAATCAGATCTACACTATTTCATAAGCAAATAGAGCAGACCCTTATCAGACAGTTCCTACAGGAGTCGTCTGGTCTGAATCTACTCTGTAAGCAAAGACATAGAGAGGGAATATAAATTTATGAAGTAAATGGTGACATCTTTATCTGACACAGACTCAGATCAGATGAGCCGTGTCATCAGAGTCTACTGTTCTTGCTTAGGAAATAAGATATACATGTACACTGATTCTACGCTTCAATTAACTCTTTCGCTGCCAAACTTTGTGGTCTGCTACGATTTTCATTTTTATTGTGTCACCTGCCTCTCGGAAGGTTGTCACATAGGGATCGGTTTTCCCGTCGTCTGTCTGTCCGTCCGTCCGCATGTCTGTCTGTCTGTCCGTCACACTTTCTTTTTTGGCCGTCATTTCTAAACTAATCATTACAGATCTTTAAAATTCTACGTGTCTTCCTTTCAATAAGGACAATGGTTGTAACTAAGGTTCACGACTCTACATGCAATACGTTTTGAGTTATTCCCTTTTGTTCTGAATTTTGGGCTGTTTGCACTCCAGAGGATTAACATTTTCTTCCTTCTGCAGAATATTGTGTCACCTGCCGAGAGGCAGTGTGTCACTTAGGGATCACCTTTCCATCGCCTGTCTGTACGTTCATTTGTCTGTCTGTCTGTCCGGTACACTTTTTTCTTCTTTTTTACTAACACCTCTCCCCGCAGGTGGCATACGTGTTCCTTTGAACACTATTGTTTACAAACTTTTTCTTTCTTTTTTTTTTTAAAAAGGGTCACATTAACAAACAGTTTGGATCCTGATGAGACACCGAGTTACTCGGCGTCTCACGTGGATCCATACTGTTTGCATAGGTAATCACAAACGCGACATTGACAGGGAAAGAGTTGACATTACCAATCAAAATCATGTGTCCAAATACCTTTATTAAGAAAATAGCTAATAGATATGCATGGCGTCATTATTTCTTAGATGAATATTTATCAGTTAGCCTAAAGGTCTAAGCTGACTGACTTTTAATTAACAATAAAGCCTGTCCTAAGCGGCCATTCATTTATTGCACATAGGAGTCTTGAAAAGCAGTTGGTTGCTTAATGCAGGGCAATATTAATGCAGAAAGCTCCTATAGGAGCTTTCGGTATTACTTTTGACATGCATTAAGCTACCACCTGCCCTACAGACCCATAATTAAAGCCTCTCTTTTGATGGCAGTTTCTAATGTATGTTTATTCTTCAAGGTCTACAATCATAACTTCAGTCGAACATGTCCCATGTCTTGCTCCTTGTAAATGCCATCTTAATGGCTTTTCAGTCAGCTTGGACCCATATGACTATGAGAGAATGAGTAACTCGGTGACTCATTAGGATGCAAATAATTTGACACTTTGTCAATTTAGATGATCTTACATGAGTGTCCCTTACAAATTGATTTTATGAAACGAGTTTACAATGATGATATGATACGAGCTTTAGTGAGTAAGCCTATATGATTCATTATATAGTAAACGAATTTCATGAAAACAATCTATAAATGAACACTCATATAAAATTATTTTTATCACATAACCGTTAAAACCTACCATAGAAAATAAAACAGGCTATATCTGACGGATATGTCGGCCATTGTTTATATTTACAGCGTAGCGCAAGCGGATTCAAACTGCTCATTTGCATAAACATGCACTGGAGCATTTTCTCGATTTTCGGCACCCTGTTTCGACACTCTCCCACGGCAGATTATGTGATAAACAGGGATGCTGTAGGCCTCCATGACCGAGTGGTTATTGTTTTTGACTAACAGTCACCGCTGTAGCCTACATGTTGTTCAAATCCTGGTCACGACATTTGGATTTTTAATGTTAGACACCGCCTTGTTCTGGGACTGCACTATTTGTCGTGGTGCATTTTGGCGACTTTGGCCGTGAAAAAGGTTACTCACAGGTGTTATTTAACTACATATCATAAAATTGAATACCGCTTAAGCCGCTGCTAGGGGGCGTGAGCAGTGTTGCACTTTCAATTACTGCTCATGAACAGACTCAATAAAACCGAGTCTGCAATTTTCTCTTTTTGTGTTGCAATTTTTGCTTTCGGGGGATCACCTCCCTTCAGAATTTTTAGTATTGATGTTATATTTCAGTCCATCTTTTATTTACCCTTATTCGCGACCATTTGCCTACAGTTTGGGACCAGCCGAACAGTCGAGTTGCTCGGTCTCTCGTCAGCATTTAAGCTGCTCGGACAGTAAGTAAGTAAGTAAGTAAGTAAGTAAGTAAATATTTTATTATTGTGACATGTGCATATTATACAAATCATATATAACATATCAAATATTTAAATGATTTAGCACTCGGCCCAGTGGGCCTATAATATAAGTCACCATTTCAAACATCTACATTGTATATAAGAACAGTATGTGAACAAAAATATGGTTGAATTGGACATAGTCAGTATTGTACCAGATGCATCTTTAACCCATTACCTCATAGGCTATTTTTAGACCCAACCTCTTTGAATTAAACTACCTACCGAAAAGGAGCATTTAATAGAGAAAAGGGATTTTTTTTTAGAATTTTGTAGTTTGAAACCATTGTGATAAATAGAGCATTTGCTCCTATAGGAGCAAATGCTCTATCAATGGTTTCACAATGTGTCTTTTACAGAGTCGTCAATATGAGGGAATGGGTTAACCCTTACAACACTTAATTTTCAAAATTAACGGACTATTCCAAAATTCAAACAGGTCAAGTTTACGGTGAATATTTAAGATAGTTTTAACCATTACAACGCTAAATTTCCAAATGGACTATTCCAAAATTCAAACAGGTCAAGCTTATGGTGAATATTTACGGATTTTTTCATGGCAATCAGTGCAGACCCTGGTGAAAGGGCTCCTCTTGGAGCCATCTCATCTGGGTCTACACTGTTTGCAAAGGGCATTGGTGACATGTCTCCCACACAGTTAATGTTAGGCAGACATTAGTTTTGCATAGCTTTAAGTAGTAATAATGTACACAAGCGACGGTTCATTTAAAAATGTTCTGTTCAGTTATCTCATTCGAGTATTTGATAATGGATTAAATAAATCGTTATTCCTCACTGTTATTAAGAAATATTAATTTAACCGTTCACCTGAAGAATTCTCAATCATGGTATATGTACACAGGACTTGTTTTCGTATTAGTAGAAACTGTAGTGTCAAATATATTCTAATTTCATAAACAAACAGAACATACCCTAATCAAACAGCTTCTACAGGAGTTGTCTCATCTGGGTCTACTCAATTTGCAAAGGCGTGGAAAGGCGCTTGCTTAAATTAGGATTTAAAGGCTGTTAAAGTGAAGCAGATGGTAGTATTTTGCAGATCTCAATATCTGCCATGCAAAGAACTATATGACCAAGAAGCAATTTGACACTTCTAACCATGCAGTAGAATTTGTCCTTTAAGCGGCCAATTTATTAAATATAAGAGTCTTACAACAGGTTGTTGCTTAACCCATTCCCTCGTATTGACGACTTTTGACGACTCTGTAAAAGTCACTTTGTGAAACCATTGTGATAAATAGAGCATTTGCTCCTATAGGAGCAAATGCTCTATTTATCACAATGGTTTCAAACTACAAAATTCTAAAAAAAATCCCTTTTCTCTATTTAATGCTCCGTTTCGGCAGATTTATTCAAAGAGGTTGTATCTAAAAGTAATGCAAAAAGCGCCTAGCTAGGAGAATTCTGCATTTCTATTGGCTTGCCATACCCATAACTAGATGGTGGCCGTTTAAGGCAGGTTCCAATGGGTAAAGGTTCGGTTCGCTGTTCATCGTAACCCCCTCCGTTGCCATGGAAACGGGTCTGTGATATCATAATTATGCAAACGGTTTGAATATAGATGTCTAACCCGCCATCTCCCCCAAACTGTTGTGTCCTTGGACACTAAGAACGTGAAGAACCCCTACTTTAAAACTTGAAGCAGGAGAACATGTTTCCAGCAGACGACAATGCCTGCACTCTTTCGGTGCCAATTTTTTCCCTTTTTCTTTTTTAAGCAAAAATGTAATCAGTGTAAAACACAAAAATGTAATCAGTGTAAAACACCTTAGATCCCGAGAAGAGGTCGAGTTACACTGTTTGCAAAATTAATCATCGGTTCGCCTATAGGGCGATATAGTTAACATCTGCAGACAGCGCATTAACCTATTTATTTGAAGAAAACTCGTCCAGATGTAATTGTGGAAGGCTCCATTGTTCATGTTTAGGGGCGGGATGGAGCACAGCTAACACAATATGTGTTGGAACAAGCCATTGATATCGGTGGCCACAGCACACAATGCAGACCCTGATCAGAGAGCTCCTTCAGGGGCCCTCATATCTGGGTCTGCACTGTCGCCTATGTCCCTATTAAGAGACGCTATGCACAAATGGGTTAACTGTTCCTTTAGTAGGAAATATCAATATCAATTGTCCATTTACAGAAAGTAGAACCTGTCTTAACCCATTCCCCCATAGGCTAGGCTATTTTTAGACCAAACAATCGAACCTGCCTTAAGTGACCATTAATAGGAGGTCTAACCTCTAAGGCTGGTGGTAGCGTAATGCAGGTCAAAATTAATGCGGAAAGGGAGTTTTCTTCATTGGTTTTGCCCGGCATTAAGCAACCACCTGCTTCCTTTGTTCAACAAATGAATGTCTGCTTATATCAGGCTCTGCTGTATTCCATAAATCATTAGCCTTTTACTCCAGATAAATTCGTGGAAGAAATAATGTTAGAAGCTTTATTGTAATAATGGACTCATGAATGTTTAAATAGTCATAGCACAAATTGTACCTTCAGATATATACTTTGTTCATAAACAAACAGAGGAGACTTTAAATGAGCCGTCTGATCTGGGTCTACTATGTTGCAGAGGCGTTGAAATGTGTATATATGGAGTAAATGGTTAAAAGGCAGCAACAATGTCGTAAGAAAAATATCTGTTCAATTCATCGCGCTATGTCATTGTCCATAGGGGGCACATAACAAGAGGAGAAAACAGCGAGTGCCCTTTAACCCGTTACCTGATAGAAGCGGCTTTTAGCGTGTTTGATTTATTCCTCCGCTGAAGAAAATAGTTCAAATTCATACAGTCATGAACATATTGCATAATAAATATTTTCTATATCCTAGTAGGTGGTAGCTTAAAGCAGGCTGAAAGTAAAGCAGAATGCGCCTTAAGGCGCATTCTGCTTTACTTTCAACCTGCTTTAAGTGGTCATATGTCTTCAAAACTAGAAACAGGCTATTGGGTAAAGGGTTAAATGTGAACACATGTCATCTGCTAATATTCTCGTCTGTTACAATTCACAGAACTATCAGTCTTTCAATATTTTTTTATTAAAATACAGCGTGGGTTGGGGACAATTTGATTTCAGATGAGACACCGAGTTACACACTTGGGTCCAACTCGATTTGTATAGACTGCGTGTTTACCAAAAGTTCTGCTTCTAGCGTGCAAAGAGTTCAGTGAGATAAAACAAATCAATTCATAATAAAATTCCAGTGTATTCAAAATATTTCGCACCAGATATCGCGAAAGTATTAGCCGATTTCATTTGACAATTGTAATCATGGCTGCAGGGTGGAATATAGTCATTGCTATAGTTATCACTGCTAGTGCTTTATGTAAGTATTTTTATTGAAGATATTTATTCTTTATATATTTAACACTTTCCCTATTCTATGTTTATTGCAAATTTAATACCTACTGAATATTCATGGAAAAAAATTAATAATGAAATATGGAAGGTTGAATATTGTAGCCATTTTAGAAAGTAAATGACCAGATCTATCATATTGCATTGACAAATAGAGCAGACCTCCTATATCTGAGTCTACTCTGATTGCAAGTGCGTGAACATACGTTTATATGAAGGAGAGGGTTAAAGTAACTTTTGAATGAGATAGTAATCATTTCATAAGCAAACAGAGCAGACCCTGATCAGACGTCTCCTCAAGTACCTCTCTGATCTGGGTTTCCCCGTCTTTGCAAAGGCGTGACAACCTCTTTAATGTTTGAAGAGATCGGGTAAATGCGGGGCAAAAGTTCCGGAGAAAGCTCTGCATTATCCCTCCACCCCTCCCCCTTCCCCTCCCCCTTCCCCTCCCCCACATGTACTTATAAATCGATTGCTTTTACTCCGATGCTTATGAATTATCAGTGGTATTTTACTGAAATTTACTTATAAATAAAATATTTAACCCATTTGCTCGCACGATCCCATATATGGGGCGTAGGCAAACAGTATTGACTGATCAGACACCGCATAATGCGGCGTCTGATCAGAGTCTACACTGTTTGCTGATAGGAATTTCAATATAAAACAAAACGAACTTGAAAATTCAGGCCAGGCACCCCTTAGATAAAATATGGACTAATCCAATAAATAAACATGGAATAATCCACTGGGAGCAAATTGGTTAAATGAGACGTCGAGTAACTGGGCGTCTCATCGGTATTTAACACCCAATTATACCCAGTTACACCCAATTACCAGTGATGTTTTACAAATTTTCTTACACGAGTCCTGGGACTCAATAAACAGCAAATATGCGAGTCCCCAAACTGAAAGAATAAGTCCAAATTTTAATATTCTATGAAAATACATTAAAGCACCCAGTCAAAGGTATTTATAAGACTGGCCTTTTCATACTTAAAGCTGATGAAAAACTGGGTATTGATAATAATAAAGGTATACTTCAAAATTATTTTTTTTTTAGAAATTTCAATGCATTATTGGGACTCGCATAATTTGAAACTTTGCATCCTCAGAGAATTTTACGAGTACAGGACTCGGGACTCGCAGGTAAAAAAATCATTGAATTACACTCAATTATACCCAGTCACTCATTTAGTCACTCATTCATTCACTCACTTAGTCACTCACTCACCTACTTAATCACTCACTCATTCATTTTTCTATCATTTATCCACTCATCCATACATTCATTCAAGCTCCTGTACATAGCTGCTTTCTGCATTACGTTTGTCCCATATTAAGCAACTTCTTTTTGATATACATGTGTTCAATCAATATGTGGTCCCTTTATACAGGTTTTATCGTATTCTAATATTTTACAGTGTCAGCGAGCGGGAAGACATGTTGGGATGACAAAAAATACAACTCCACCAGTCCGTCCCCGGCAAATAATTGGTGAAATATGTTTTATTTATTTTATGTTTTACTTCATTCTCCTATATACTTACATTCTTTCTGTTAAGAAATTAGTCTGCCTACAGTCAAAAAACATATACTCACATATTAATGTTCTCTGTTTTTCTATAAATTGTTCTACCCATTTGCTCCCACGATCCCATATATGGGACGTAGACAAACAGTGTAGACTCTGATCAGACGCAGCATAATGAGGCGTCGGATCAGAATCTACACTGTTTGCTGATAGGAAATTCAATATAAAACAAAATAATAATTAAAATTTAGACCAGACATCCCTTAGATAAAAGATTGACTAATCCAATATATAAACTTGGAAGACTCCACTGGGAGCAAATGGGTTAAGGTAGGGGATCCTTGCGAAGTGAGAACATTGCAACAGTGGTGTGAAAGAAAATGTGAAAATAAAATGTGAATGAAAATGTGAAAATAAAATGACAATAACAAATTCAGAAGCTTTTTAGTTGAGTCTCAGTTTGTTCACAAGCTTTTGATTGGTCAGATTTGAGCCACAGGCTCAAATCTGACCAATCAAAAACTTGAGAACGAATTCAGACTCAACTAAAAGGTTTTATAAGCATGAATACAGAACAATTAAAGAACTTCTATATCAGCGTGTGGGTTGGTGAATCGGCATGTTTGTGGTCATTCGTAATAGAAATAAGTCTGAAAAATCCAGAAAACGAATATCCGAATATGTTAGAATATGGAAAATGAGTATTCGAATATGAAAAAAAAGAATATTCAAATATGAATATTTTTATTCGTTTCTACATGTTTTTTTTAACCAGCCTTGGGTCCAATTATAACGAATATAATCAGTTTATGCTAGCTGCTTGGCAGAGAAGAAAATTAATGACAAAATCTGTCAACGAGGTACCTAAATATTAAAACTGCCATTTCTCCACCAACCCCTATTCTGTGTCCATTCATTAGAATCTCGAAGTTGGAGACGATTCTAAAGAGTGGTCAAAGAAAAGAGAGGTTGAGAAATGAAGGAGTTATTCTTGAAAAAGTTTACATTTACGCATCTTATCTGGACCTCTGTATCTCAGGTACACTAGCGGTAGACCGGGTGCGTATTCAAATACAGTAAAACCCCGCTAATGCGACCACCAAAAAGGGGCATAATTCTGGGTGGCAGAGGCAGGTGGTAGCTTAATGCAGGACGAAAGTTATGCAGAAAGCTCCTATAGGAGCTTTCTGCATAACTTTCGTCCTGCATTAAGCAACCACCTGCTTTAAACGACATCAGTGGCTGTTTATTAAGTGGTCGCATTAGTGGGGTTTCACTGTACATGTACTAAAATCGTCAAATACCCCAGCAAACCTTGCGTTATGACCACTCGTAAGAATCGTATCTTCGAGACGATTATAACGAGCGGTCATAGCGTGGGTTTCGGTGGAGAAATAAAGGAGCAATTCTTAAAAAAAGTTTCAATTAATTTATCTAATCTGGTCCTCTGGACTAACAAAATACAGTGAAACCTGGCTATATCGAACTTTAGGGAATCCTACACATTACTTAACGATAACTCGAGTTCGAGTCAGCCTATTTCTAAATTGAAAACTTCCTCGATGTGACAGCTCAATGCAGTTCGAAAG
This sequence comes from Azorinus chamasolen, assembly GCA_963576725.1. Classification (NCBI taxonomy): domain Eukaryota; kingdom Metazoa; phylum Mollusca; class Bivalvia; order Cardiida; family Solecurtidae; genus Azorinus; species Azorinus chamasolen. The sequence continues at coordinate 51,527,827 of OY755250.1, read as the reverse complement.
TAATTATGAAAGCTCCTGTAGAAGGAAATGTATTAGAAGTATATAAGTTTAACCGATTCCCTCATGAACGTGTTTTCACGCATTTGCAAACAGAGTAGACCCAGATCAGACGGCCCCTAGAAGAGCTGTCTGATCAGGGTCTGCTCTGTTTGCTAATAAAATTTGATAGATCTGTTTCTTGCTCTCTAAAATGTGTACAATGGTCCACCTTCATTGTTTTTTGATAATTATTTTATTAATGAATATTCAGTAGGTATTGAAATTTGGCCTACATACAGAACAGGGAAAGGGTTAAGATATTGTATCAGCAAACAACTGATGATTATATGAGCAGGCTTCAAAAGACTCTTCAATCAGAAAAAAACACCAAAGACATTAGATTATTTCTGCATTAAACAGTCATTTGTTTTGAACGCATATAGAGTGGTATGTCTGCCGACTTGCAGAGTAGACCCTAATCAGACAGTTATTGTAGTAGCTATTGTAGCAGCTGTCTGATCAGGGTCTGTTCTCATCACTTATGAGGATACACCTTTATCTGATTCTACAGTTTCTACCTTTGCCGACAATTCACTTCAACAAAAACCCATTGCAAACGGCATTGTAAAAGGCAACCCATTCCCCCAAGAAATAAATCCACCGAAAAGGAGCATTTAATAGAGGAAAGGAAATGATTATACCATGTGTAATTTTGAAACCATGGTGATAAATAAAGCCTTTGCTCCACATGCTCTGTCACAATGGTTAGAAAAGACGACTTTTACAGAGGAGCCAAACGGCGTTAACCCATTCCCGCATATTGACGTCTTTTTTATGCTTCTGTAAAAGTCACTTTGTGAAACCATTGTTGTAAAATAGAGCATTTGCTCCTATGGACAATTGCACATTTGTTAATTCAGTAATTATCTGTCCGCAATAGTGAATTAAAGGTACAATAAAACCTTGATACTACGAAATTTTAGTAATGAAGAATGTATGTCTTTGTAGGCAGGTGGCTGCTTAATGCAGGGTGAAAATCATGCAGAAAGCTCCCAGAGGAGGAACTTTCTGCATGACTTTCATCCTGCATTAAGCTGCCACCTGTGTTAAAGAGCAATGATGGTACGTATTTGAGTGTTCGTTGTATCGAGGTTTTACTGTACTTTCATTTCATATAAAGCAAACCCAGTTATTGGACAGTGTTGGTCATCGTGAGATGTCGTGTTATTCTAAATCTCATCATGTTTGCATATACAAATGTATACCATCATGACTTGGGGTTGGATATATTGTAGACACAGTTATTGGACAGTGTTGGTCATCGTGAGATGTCGTGTTATTCTAAATATCATCATGTTTGCATATAAACCATCATGACTTGGTTCGATATATTGTAGACGCAGGATCTTTTGATTAGAGTAGAACCTGTCCTTAGCGTCCATTTAATTATTGAACATAGGCATCTTAACCCTTTCCTCCATAAATACCACTTCCTACGCCTCTGTAAAAATCACCTGTTGAAACCATTCTGATAAATAGAGCATTTGCTCCTATAGGAGCAAATGCTCTATTTATCACAATGATTTCAAACTTCAAAATTCTATTTTTTTTCTTTTCTGTAGTTAATGTTCCCTTTCGGTAGATTTATTCAAAAGTGGTTGGATTTAAAAATAGCATATGAGGAATTAAATGGGTTAAAAATCAGGTGGTTGCTTAATGCAGGACAGCGTTAATGCAGAACGCTCATATAAAAGCTTTCTGCATTACATTTTACGCGCATTAAGTTACCACCTGTCTTACAGATCCATACTTAGACATCTTTCTGAAAATGATTTGAACTAAAGCCCATGATGTATTATTTTTGTTAATTTACAGGACAGATATAGAAACTCTGCCGTCTCTAGATGATATCACAAAGATCTGCCCTAATGGTAACAAGACGCTCAAAGCCCGTTGTTATGACAACAAGGGCGAACCCTTCACTGGCCATAGGAACAGAACGTCCGACCATTACGCGGCCATGTGTGATGCCACAATCGGACTGACGTGCACGCCGTATGTCGGCAAGAATTACACGTGCCCGGATTTCAGCGTGCAGTTCGGATGTGACTGTGTGTCTCGTTCTTCTCTGACAACTCAAGGTGAGTAAAACAAATATCTACACTGATGAAATGTATCATTGACTAATTCAAACGTCGGTTACAGTAAACCCCGCCATAACCCTTTGCTTCATGAATATTAACCCTTCGCTTGCTATTCACGTCAATATACCTGCCTGTAAATAGTGAAGACCCAGATGAGACAGCTCCTGCAGGAGCTGTCTCATCAGGGTCTGCACTATTTACAAGTTGATTGCGCAACCAGTGCACTCCACAGCAGTGATTACACAGCGAAATACTTGTACACAGTGAAGATATATGTAATTATACAACAGGGCATGGGTAAAAATGGAGAAATGTATTTTTAAAATTCAGCAAGCGAAGAGTTAATGTAATAAGCCATGGCATCATGAATATTAATGATTTTCACGCCTTTTCACAGAGTAGACCTAGACAAGAATATGTTCCGTTTGCTTGAGAAATACCATTAACAGTTTCCTTCATATAAACGTTTTTCACGCATTTGCAACCAGAGTAGACCTAGATATATAAGATGTCTCCTATATGAGACATCTGATCAGGGTCTGCCCTGTTTGCTAATGGATTTTGAAAGATCTGTTTGCTTTCAAAAATGGCTACAATTTTCCGCTTTCCACATTTCATTATATACAGTAAAACCTCTCTATAACGGCCACTAACTTGTGTATTTAGGACAGGTGGATGCTTAAAGCAAGTTGAAAGTAAAACATATCGCCCCTATATGAACGCTCTATTTTACTTTCACCTTGCTTTAAGCAGCCACTTGCCTGTAACACAAAATACTAGATTTAATTTAGTGGCCGTTATATAGAGAGGTTTGACTGTAACTGTTTTGCCCAGGAATATTCAATAAACATTGAACATGGAAAGGGTTAAAAGATAATATAGATCTCATTCTAGTTTCTACCATGTCCAACATGTCTTGTCTACCGTTAAAAACAGTATTCATGACGTCATTATTTCTTATTCATGACGTCATTATTTTTTAGATGGATATTCATCAGGGTCCATGCTTATAAAGCTTCTAGTTGAGTCTGAGTTTCGTTCTCAAGCTTTTGATTGGTCAGATTTGAGTTCTCAAGCTTTTGATTGGTCAGATTTGAGCCAAAGGCTCAAATCTGACCAATCAAACACTTGAGAACGAACTCAGACTCAACTAAACGTTTTATAAGCACGGACCCTAGTAAAGATTTAACCCTTTACTCCATGAATACGTATTTCTACGCCTTTGCAAAACAGAGCAGACCAAAATCAGACGGCTTCTGCAGGATTGTGATAAGGATCTGTTCTGTTTGTTCTGTTTGTATCATATACATGTATGTAATATTGCCATTGTAACAACTAATCTAATTACTATCCTTGTTGTTCCAATCTCACTCAATGTGTCTTTTGAAAGAAATCACAAATAATGCCGATGCCGTGATGTCGATGATATATGTCGCTAACTGACTATCGTCGATGACGTATGTCAATAGTGTTATGCTACCTTTATAAACATTCATTATTTTCGTAGATTTCTATCGAATACATCACATGGGAACTGTCTCTACATTGTGTATGTATTTCAGTCCCAGGAACCAATTCACCGGGGAAACCAATTAGCAGTACCATGAGATCCGGAAGTGACGTCATGATGGGACAGCGCTCCCTGGCGGTACTTCTAATTCAGGCAGCATCATCGATTCTGTTCCTGCATTGAGTGACGGATAACAGGATAACCCATCTAACGCAACCACTTAAAAAACAAACGGTGGTGTTTTAACCATTTGTGTAATGATGAATATTCATATACAGTAAAACCTATAATGACCACTAAATTACATCAAGTATTTTATGTTAAAGACGGGTTGGTGCTTAGAGCAAGGTGAAAGTAAAACAGAACGCTCCTATAGGAGCGTTCTGTTTTACTTTCACCTTGCTTTAAGCAGCCACCTGCCCTAAATACCAACTAATTTACACAAATTAGTGGTCGTTATAGTGTGGTTTTTCTGTATAAAAGAAATAATGACATCAAATAAAATTGTATATATATATTTTTTAATAATAGCGTGCTGACACAGGCATTATTGACCAGGACTGAAGCTGTAGAGTCAGATTTATATTATTATCTTCACTTTTCAAGCAGAAGCGACACTGAACAGAGGTTCGTACGTGATCCGTCTGATCTGGGTCTACACTGTTTACAACATGGTATATTATCCTTTCCTCCATGAATGTTCATGTAAGAAATAATAGTGCCATGAATATTAATTAGATTAATTGGTAAAATAGCCTATAGACACAGAATGTTTTGGTCATGACAGAAACAGCAGAATCATATGTATAATATATCTTAAGCAAACAGACCAGACCCTGATCAGACGGCTCCTATATGAGCAGTTGGATCTTGGTCTACTCTGTTTGTAAAGGCGTATCTATGGAGTAAAGGGTTTACATGTATAGGGCTATTGAATAATGAAGGCTGCAGAAAGTTCCTACGAACTATCATTTGAACATAAAGAACACATGTGATTAACCTTTTCCCGCAGCCAATGTCGCCTAGATGCACCACGACAAGAAGTACAGTCCAAGATCAGACGCCACCTTTACAAGGAGTCGTAAATGCTCTATTTTTCACAATGGTTTCAAAACTACACGATCTTAAAACGCCCCCTTTCTCTAGTAAATGCTCCTTTTCGGTAGATTTATTCAGGGAGACTAGATCTAAAATTAGCCTTTGAGGCAATGGGTAAAGAAAACTTCCACTAAACTGCCAAACAGATTGGACCCTGACCAGACGCTGGGTTACAAAAACTAACTTCACACCTGAGTCCAAACTGTTTTGCTTAGCATGATACGATTTTCATTTGTTTTGTACCACTGCGTCTCTTCCTTAACCCTTGTACCACCAAGGCCGCAAAAATGTGCTACGACAAATAGTGCAATCCTAGATCAGATGCAGCCTTTTCAAGACGGTGTCAGATCAGGGACTTCACTTTTTGTCTCAAACTTTATTTCTACATCTGTGCTTTATTCCTTTGAAGTTTGCATTTATTTATCCTATTCCCTTATTTTACCGAATGATTTAACAAAACTGGTTTGCAGACGACAATTAGAAATTTGGCGCCTCTTCCTTAACCCATTCTCTCATATTGACGACTTTTGACGACTCTCTAGAAGTCACTTTGTGAAACCATTGTGATAAATAGAGCATTTGCTCCTATAGGAACAAATGCTCTATTTATCACAATGGTTTCAAACTACGAAATTCTAAAATTTTCCTTTTCCCTAGTTAACGCTCCTTTTCGGTAGAATTATTCAAAGAGGTTGTATCTAAGAATAGCTTATGAGGGATGGGTTAAAAGGCTGTTTGACACTCGATCGATTTCTAAAATTGTATGATCACTTCGGATACATATGTACAGTGCTCCCTTCCTACAACGGCCCACTCAATAACGATTCCCTCCTTACAACAACGCATGTCACTGTTTCCGAAACAACAAGGCTCCAGAAACAATTTTTCTTACATCGTAATGTCTTTGTGACGATTCTAAAGAGTGGTCACAACATAGGGTTTGATGGAGACATAGCGGTTTTAGTTCTCGAAATACACCATATTTGGGGATTTGAAAACAAGCTAATTATGTTTGATTTTCCCTTCCTATAACAACTCCCTCTGAACAATACATAGAATATTCGTATCCAAGAGGGTGTCGCTGTAGAGAGGGAGCACTGTACATGCATAAGTAAATATTGCCCTAGTTTACAGTTTCAGCAACTCTTTCTCTGTTCTTACAATAGCAAACAGTTTGGATCAAGATGAGACGCCGAGTTACTTGGCGTCTCATCATAATCCGAACTGTTTGACACATGACTTATATCTGGAAAATAATTTTAAGGAAAGTCTATTGTATACTATACATGCTAGGCCTAAGACTTATATTATACTGTAATAAAACTTGTTGTATTCTTATAAAATGCCGATTCCCATCTGTGTCTTAACATCCACGCAAATGTGCCCCACCTACCCACATTGGGATCTACAGTGAAACCTGTCATAAGCGGCTATTCACTTATTGAACATAGGAATCTTAAAGGCAGGTGGTAGCATAATGCATGGCAATGGTTATGCAGAAAGCTCCTATAGGAGCAGCTTTCTGCATTACCATTGACCTGCATTAAGCCGCCACCTGTCTTATAGACCAGAGTTAGACCTTTTGATGTCCGCTGAAAACAAGTTATACTGTACTGACCCTGTATAGTTCGATTTCGAGTGCTGAGCGCCGTGACTGCACTTTTCTATTGATAGAAGTTGCAACCATTCTAATTTATGGGTAAGTGTACAATGGTTGTCACAAGAAGCTCGTAGATATCGTGCAGTATTAGTATAAACAGTAAAACCTCTCTATAAAGCCCACTAAATTACATCAAGTATTTTGTGTTAAAGGCAGGTGGTTGTTTAAAGCAATGTGAAAGTAAAACAGAACGCTCCTATAGGAGCGTTCTGTTTTACTTTCACCTTGCTTTAAGCAGCCACCTCTACTAAATACCAACTAATTAATACAATTTAGTGGCCGTTATAGAGAGGTTTTACAGTATATGCTTATTTCTTGTCTGTATAGCCACGGGTAACTCTGGTACAAATACATGGTTTGTGACGCGTTTTACCTCTACAGGTGGACTGGTCCTAATGGTCACAGCTCACGGGTCAATATCGAACTATGGGGAATTTACAAACAATTGGGACCTACATATCTTATATATGATAACCGAGACATTAATCAGGATCCAAACATTGTATTTTTTTTTTAAATATTGGGAAGAACTATTGTTTTGAAATTAAAGGAGATCTATTTTAATCATTCACCTGACAGAGGACCCTTTTCAAGCATTGACAAACAAGGCAGATACAGATCAAATGAATCAAACTCTCCTGTGCTTGATCTTGAAATAGTGTACAGTAGAGCCTGTCTTAAGCGACCTTCTAAACGACGTCTAATTATGGGTCTGTAAGGCAGGTGGTAACTTAATGCAGGTCAAATATAATACAGAAAGCTCATATTGGAGCTTTCTGTATTAATTATGATCTGCATTAAACAACTACTTGCTGTTTAAAGGCATTTCAAAACTCCTTATATAAGTGACCATATATACACAGTATCCAGCTGTGCTCCTGCAGTGTCCAGTCAGGGTCCATAGCAATAATAGATAAAGTTATGCAATTATACATTGATCCTCTGTGATGGTAGCCTGCCTTATCAATTCGTGTATCATATTCCTGACTGTCAACTCCAAAAAAAACACAGCATGGGATTAATGTGTCAACATTCCTTTCGAAAAGACTACTGTGTTCAATCACGAAGTAAATACAGATCAGATCTGTATTTACTTCGTGGTTCAATTAATGAAAATGTCTGATTAAAACAAGTTCGTCGCAGTTATTTCCCTTGTAAGGTCTTATCCCACAAAGGATTCAAAGATGGTCACTGTCTTGGTCACTGTCTTGGAGATTGATTCCAAACCGTTTGCAAGGTTTTGCCATAATGTATTAATCATAACCACAACAAACGATGTGTGAATAAATATTGTGGAGTGTTAAGTTTTAGTGATTATTTTATGCTCATTGAATGACGTACTCCTCTTACTGAAAGAGACAGCCTGTTTTAAGCCATTGCAAACAGAGTATACTCTGTAGGCGAACTCTTTTCCCAGTCTGTCCTGTTTATAATATAGAGTAACACCTCTTTAAATCGGCCCTTTTTGTAATAAATATCGGTCTTGTGAACAGATCTGTATGGCAGCTTAATACAGGGTGAATGGCATGCAGAAAACTCCTCTAGGAGCTTTCTGCGTGACTTTCACCCTGAATTAAGCAGCAACCTGCCGAAATTTATCTAGATTCCTCTATACTAAAATTCCGGTTTAGAGAGGTTTAATGTATTAACCCTTTCCTCCATAAATACGCCTTTCTATGTCTTTGCAAACAGAGTAGAAACAAACCAGACAGCTCCTATAGGAGTCTTAAAAAGCGGGCGATTGCTTAATAGAGGGTGTAAGTAACACAGAAAGCTCCTATAAAAGCTTTCTGCGTTACCTTTGATCTGCATTAAGCTATCACCTGCCTCACTATTTATCACAATGGTTTTTACACTACAAACTTTTACTTTTTTCTTTGCTCTTGTAAATGCTCCTTTTCAGTAGATTTATTCAAGGAGGTAAGATCTAAAAATAGCATATGAGGTATTTGATTAGTGAAATAATGGGTTAAGACAGATTCTTCTGTGGGTTGGAATTGTCAGAAAGCGGGTTATAAGTTATATTAGGTAGTACAGTAGAAACATATTAACCCATTCCCTCCCAGACTATTTTTTATACCTCTTTGAATACATCTACCGAAAAGGAAACGTTTATAATTGTGTAGATTTGAAAACATTGTGATAAAAAGAGCATTTGCTCCTTAGGAACAAATGCTCTTTTTATCACAATGGTTTCAAAGTGTGACTTTTACAGCGGCGCCAAAATGCGTCACTAGGAGGGAATGTGTTAAGACGTCCACGTGATTCATTAATAAAAAGGACTGCTAAAGCAGATGATTTGTTAATACAGGGCAACAATGATACAGATACAGAAAGATCCGTTCTTTGTTACTTCTGTTCTGTATTAACCCTTTCCGTCATATAAACGTGTTTATACGCTTTGGTAAACAGAGTATACCCATATCAAACGGCTCCTATGGGTATTTTTCTGAACTTTCTAAAGTGGATACAATATTTCTCCTTCCATACTTCATTATAACTACGTTGTCCATAAATTTTCAATACAAATTTAAATTTGGAATAAACATAGAACAGGAAAATGTTCAGTTACTGCCTGTGTCAACATTCCAGAATTGCGGTTTTGTTATCGTGCATTTACTGTACCTTTGTAACCGACGCCAAAGATGATCAGACATGTTGTGTCAGCGAGGCGGTAGATCTGAGTCCTAGTTGTATCTTTGTAACCAACGCCAAATATGATGAAACATACATATTGTGTCAGCGAGGTGGTAGATCTGTGTCTTTACTGTCTGGAAATGTTCAAATGCTGAAAATGATATCAACCCTTTCGGTGCCAGCATTGTGGTCTGCTGGGCATAGTTTCGTTTATTTTTAGTGTAAGTGTGTGCACTTCTTCCATTTTCTTTATAAAACAGAAAACATATTGTCAAACAGTTTGGATCCGAGTTACTCGGCGTCTCATCTGGATCCAAGCTGTTTGCATGTGATATCATAATCTCGTCATTGTGGCACGGACGGGGTTAATCGGAGATTCTAATTCACAGAGGCAGCAGTAGTGCAATGTATAATGTCATTACACCAGAACCTGTTTTAGCGACCATCAAGAAGAGGGATACTAATTATTGGGCTCTAAGTTGTGCGGTGGCTGAATGCAGGCCAAAAGTTATACAGAATCTCCTACAGAAGCATTATGTATCACTTAGTCTAAACATATTTTATTTCCATATAAGAGGAAATTGGGTCGGGTCACAAGTTCTTACAACATTAGATTTGACTCTCCCCATACAAAGCATTTATATATACATGTACATGTTATGGCAAACAAAATATGAAACTGTATAATACAATTCTTTGTGAAAGATAGATAAATAGAGAGAGAGAGAGAGAGAGAGAGAGAGAGAGAGAAAGAGAGAGTTGGTGAGAGAGAGGGAGAGAGAGAGGGGGAGAGAGAGGGAGAGAGAGAGGGAGAGAGAGAGAGAGATATGTGGCGACAGGTAACATGACTATAGTAGTACGATCAGAGGACACTGATGACACAGAGCATCAGAACATACCGTTATAAGTAAGACATCTCGGCATAATTTTAGAAAAATAATAAAATTGTAACGTTCGTAGAACGTTGGTAATTATGCAAATGAGGCTGACCAGACCATTGTATATGGGGAAGTGGAGGTAATATATAGCACAACAAACATCTCTTGATGTGAGCTTAAGCTTTGCACCGACAGGGTTTGTTGTTGCTGGGTCTCTCGGTTTGCACGTTACAAATGTTGGCAGCGGTGGGATAAAGACAACTGCCAGACCGGAGTTGCCTTACCCACGGGGCTCCCAGGGTCCAAGTCTTGGGACGAGACTTCTCGGAGGGGAGAGTAATGTAACGTTCGTAGAACGTTGATTATGCAAATGAGGCTGACCAGATCATTGTATCTTGGGAAGTGGAGGTAATATATAACACAACAAACATCTCTTGATGTGAGCTTAAGCTTTGCATCGACAGGGTTTGTTGTTGCTGGGTCTCTCGGTTTTCATGTTACAAATGGTGGCAGCGGTGGGATGAAGACAACTGCCAGACCGGAGTTGCCTTACCCACGGGTCTCCCAGGGTCAAAGTCTCGGGACGAGACTTCTCGGAGGGGAGAGTAATGTAACGTTCGAAGAACGTTGGTAATTATGCAAATGAGGCTGACCAGACCATTGTATATGGGGAAGTGGAGGTAATATATAGCACAACAAACATCTCTTGATGTGAGCTTAAGCTTTGCACCGACAGGATTTGTTATTCCTGGGTCTTTCGGTTTGCACGTTACAAATGGTGGCAGCGGTGGGATAAAGACAACTGCCAGACCGGAGTTGCCTTACCCACGGGTCTCCCAGGGCCAAGTCTCGGGACGAGACTTCTCGGAGGGGAGAGTAATGTAACGTTCGTGGAACGTTGATTGCGCAAATGAGGCTGACCAGATCATTGTATCTTGGGAAGTGGAGGTAATATATAGCACAACAAACATCTCTCGATGTGAGCTTAAGCTTTGCATCGACAGGGTTTGTTGTTGCTGGGTCTCTCGGTTTGCACGTTACAATATTAAACTAGCAGTTAGAACAAACATTGATAGTTGTACAATATGTGAGGCTTGATCCTCCGTGATTGCTTTATATAACAATTCACGGCAGCAAATATGCCTTCATCATTTAGTTTTTGTTTGCCAAAAAGAAGCATTTCGGTATTTAGAGGATGGTACCTTTGTGTTGTACGAAATAGGTTCAGGATGTATTATGCGCATTTTTCGTATTAATCAATCAACACCAGAAGCTGTACACGTATACATACAATGAACATACTGCTTTTAAACCCATTTTCTGACAGCATATATTTGTTCAGCTAAATATCATCGCTTTCCGAATACTGCTAAATTCTTTAAAAGGAGCCTCCTTTTAGAAGCGGGGAATTTGTACGGAAACCAGCGGACATATTCGGCCAAGTTCTGAATGACTCTGATTCTATTCCGGAACAATGCTTTGAATATTAATTACTTTGTTATCGCATGTACAATGGCTGACACTGGTTGTCGGCCTACATTTACATCGAAAGGTTATTTCCGTTATGTAAATTTGAATCATACGACAGATTCCGGCCAATGGCGAACGTTGTTCCGTTGGTTTCCGTAGCAATCCATTTTTTAGCCTGGGTTGGCTTGCCAAGTCGAAGGCCATAAAAGTCATACCACGATTTCAACCCCTACCCAAACATTTCCGAAGAAAACCGAGGAAAAGTGCGATTTACCGCTTGCATAAAATGCCAATACGCTTAAGCAAATATATCGGTGAAGTTCCAATTTGTTTGGGCTTCAACATTTAAAGTTTGTTAACATTTACTAATGACACTTGGTAAAAATGCGATTTTAAGAGTGAACAAACAATGAGTGGGAGTTTGGCATATAAATGTATTGTTTCATACCTACAGATTTCTACGCACAGCATAGTGCACAACTATAATGCGAAATTGTACAGAAATGTCCGATTACTTACGGAAAACTTGGTTGAATTGAACGGAATTGTAGGGAGAGCAATAGATAACGCTAAATTCTATTCATTCCATCTATATTGTTGAGTACTTTTGTGGCCCTGTTGGGTACATTTAACTCGTTCTCACCCTCCACCACCCGTAGACTATTTTTAGAGCCAACCTCTGTCAAGAAAACCTGTAGTATACACTAGGTAAGCGAGTTGATGTATCTCTGTATATACAGGATTATCTGCCTTTTTGACTGTTAGTAATAATTCGTTGTGTATCAAAGTTATTTCACTTCTAAACTTCATTTTGTTTATTTAATACCTTATAAAAATTAGTACTTTGTATATTTTCAAATGTGTGAGGCGGTTGGTCAATCGAAATAATTAATGTGAATACAAAATGTTAATATGCTAATTTGCTGAAATTGCTCAGATTTCTTTTTGACTGTTAGTAATAATTCGTCGTGTATCAACGTTATTTCACATTTTGTTTGTTTAATACCTTATAAAAAATTAGTCCTTTGTATATATTCGAATGTGTGAGGCAGTTGGTCAATCAAAATAGTTAATATGAATAAAAAGACTGTTAATATGCTAATTTACTGAACTTACTCAGATTAATGAAAACTATACAAATGCTTAGACTGGAGCAAGCATCAGCGATCACTGCTGGTTATTTTAAATTATGAAGCTGGGTCTTATCATTTGGGCATCGCCAAGCATCATGACAACATTTTTGAATTAATCTATCGAAAAGGAGCAGTAACTATACAAAAGCAGAAATTTAGAATTGTTCAAAAAGACACCAGTGGGAGTTACTAGTTAATTAAAACAAAGGAAATGCCCAACAAGTGTACATATGTTGGAACGTCCGTCTGTCCGTCCGTCAGTCTGATTTTACTTTGTCTAGGCCGTTTCTCCAAAATCTTTGGTCAGATTTTCATCGAAACTTTATGGGAATGATCAGCACCATGCCTAGTTGTACATATCTTATTCCTGTTCCAGTTTGATTTTTTACATGACCATTGTTGTCCGCGCTGTTTCTGGAAAACGTTTGGTCATATTTACATGAAACTTCAAAATATTTTGATTAGCACCATGCCTAGTTGTGCATATCTTTTTCCTGTCCCGGCTCGATGATTTTCTGCAGTGTTATGGGACTTTGAATTGTTTACATGGAAATTTTGGCTCTGCGGTTTATCCAAAATCTTTGGTAGGATTTTCCTGAAACTTCATAGGATTGATCAGCGCCATGCATAGTTGTGTATATAACTATATATTACTCATGTTCCGGTTCAATGATATTCTGCATTGGACTTTGTATTGTTTACATGGAAAATCAAACCCCAAAACTTCTTGAACACACGATCATCCCTTCTTACGCCCAGGCCTACAGCGCCTGCGGCGCTTTGATTTATTTTTTCGACACAGACAACCATTTACTAACCGTGTTGTTTAGAGTTAAATAAGTGTTAAGGAGCATAGATTCCGATTCTGAAGTCAGTTTGAAATGCAAAATTAGCGGAAATTTGCACAGCATACATCTTTAAGTCTCTGGTTTTGAAAAAACTACATTGAAAAAAGTAATGTTCGGCATTTTCAACTTCATGTGAACATTCGCATAAAGGATTTCGATGAATATGTTTTTTTAAAAGAAAGCTCCCCTGTGTGCTTGCTTCATGACTTTCAACCTGCATTAAGCATCCCCAGGCCTAAACGTGCCTAAATCCTTCTATATTCAAATGTCTAATTATCGAGATTTTACCATATTGACCAAGTGTCAAACAGCTTGAATGCTAATGAGACTTATTTTGCGTCTCACCTGGATCCAAACTGTGTGCAAACTCATACAGTAGTCGTCTGAAGTGGGTATACCCCGCTTGCAAAAGAGTAGAAAAGCGTATAAATTAATGGCGAAAAGAGTTAATATAAACGAGTGTTTCTGCAAGAGTTCGCTGCCCACGTGACTTTTGCCTACGTGACCTTTGCTGCCGTGACCTTTGTAACATATCATATGTGAAGCAAATAGTGCAGATCCTGATCAGAAGATTCTTGTGGGAGCCCATGAATTGGGTCTACACTGTTTTCGTACATCCCTATTTAACCCTTAAAGTACGGGAAACAATTATACAAGACATATGCAATAGTGCAGACCCTGATGAGAGGACCCTTGGAGAAGCCACTTAATTGGCGTACACTGTTTGCCAACATCCATATTTAGTCATTTCACTGTTTCATGTTTATTTTAAATTTCAATACCTACTGAATGTTCATGGACAAAAAAGAATGCAATATTGAAGGTGGAAAACTATAGCCATTTAAGAAAGTAAAGAAACATATCTTTAAAAATTCCATTAGCAAAAAGAGCAGACCCTGATCCTATAGGCGCCGTCTGATCTGGGTATACCCTGTTTGCAAATGCGTGAAACTGCGTTTATATGTGGGTTCAAGGGGTTAACCCTTAAAGCACGGAGACCGATTATACACGACCGTTGAAAACTGCCATACCAAAGGGTGACCTTTGGCCCGAGTGTGACGTCATATGAGGATCTGCACTGACTGTCATAATCGTTGTCTTTAGTTTCACTTTAATACAATATTTTTATTAATATTCAGAGAGCAAGGGGCAAGGTTGACCCTTTATTTCATAAATACTCATTTCTACGCATTCGCAAACAGAGTAGACCAATAGCAGATGGCTTCCATAAGAATCGCCTGATGAGGGTCTGCACTGGTTGCTTGTGATATAATAGAGATATGGCACTACGGTTTCTGTCATTGTCAAACTTTCTGTTTTTATATGTCATTCTAAAAAGTAAAACTTGATCTAATTAGTTATTTAATAATAATAATAATAATAATAATAATAATAAAGACTTTATTTAACGAGAGAACTCATTTGATAAAATCAATCTTCCATGAGGCCCTCAACAGTAACATATATACAAGCACATTAAAAACAATCTAGTAAAAGCTACATACATCTTTAAAGATACATATGGTTACTGGTAGAATTAAAGTTATTCTTACACGAATATTCATGGAGTAAATGGCATTATGTTATTAACCCTTCGCTTGCTATTCGCGTCAATATACTTACAAGTACACAGTGAAGACCCAGATGAGACAGCTCCTGCAGGAGCTGTCTCATCAGGGTCTGTACTATTTACAAGTTGATTGTGCAACCAGTGCACCCAACAGCAGCGATTGCACAGCGAAAAACTTGCACACAGTGAAGATATATGTAATTATACAACAGGTCATGGGTAAAGAAGGAGAAATGTATTTTGAAATTCAGCAAGCGAAGGGTTAACACATTCGCCGCCAAACTATGTCGTCTGCTAACTTTATCGTCTGCTACAAATTTACATTCTTTTGATTTTCTTCATTTTTGTTTCAAAAACATAGTAACAGTAACAAACAGTTTGGATCCTGATGAGACGCCGAATTACTCGGCGTCTCATCTGGATCCAAACTGTTTGCATAGGTAATCACAGATCCGGCATTGCCAGCGAAAGGGTTAACACATTCTCTCATATTGGCGCCTTTTGGGGCTTATGTAAAAGTTACTTCATTAAATAATTGTTTCAAAACTACACAATTCTAAAAAAATCCTTTTCACTAGTAAATGCTCCATTTCGGTAGATTTATTCAAAGAGGTAGGATCTAAAAATAGCCTTATGACATGTTCTACTATATAGAATTAATTTAACCTCTGGTGCTAATCTTTAACATACTTAGGAACCTTTCAAAGACAGAACTTGTCTATCAATTGAGACACTAATTCTTATCACAAAAGGGGGCCTGAATAAGAATTGATAAATAATTCGGCTCGATAAACTTTAACACAATTTAATTAACTGAACCCTTTCCTCGTATAAACGCCCTTTTCACTTATTTCCAAACAGAGAAGAACCAGATCAGATAGCTCCTAGAGGAGCCGTCTGATCAGGGTCTGCTCAGTTTGCAAATGGAATTTGATAGATGTGTTTCTTTGCATTCTAGAATGGCAACAATATCCGACCTTCCATATTTCAATATGACTATTTTTGTCTATGAATATTCAGTATGTATTGAAATTTTGATTAAATTTTGAACAGGGAAAGGGTCAAAATGCTTAAAAATCCAAGCTGTTTGATGCATTGTCAATAATTGCTCGAGAACTTCTAGACGAATCGGTAAAAGTTGATCAGATCAGAGATGGTGTTTGTGTTTTGTTTTTGTTTTTTCACAAGCTTGGGGATACCAATACTTTATTTCATCTCATTTCAAAGACTACTACAATTACTACTACTACTACTACTACTACTACTACTACTACTACTACTACTACTACTACTACTACAACTACTACTACTAGAACTACTACTACTACTACTACTACTACTACTACTACTACTACTACTACTACTAGAACTACTACTTCTACTACTACTACTACTACTACTACTACTACTACTACTACTACTACTACTACTACTACTACTACTACGACTACTACTACTACTACTACTACTACTACTACGACTATTACTACTACTACTACTACTACTACTACTACTACTACTACTACGAACTGTTTTACGGTTGTAAATATTGTTTTTAAGAAAAGGAGGGAAAATAAAATATGCAATAATTATGCTAAAATAACGCTAACATTTTCTTTCTTTCTCACTTAATATTTCTGTACCTTTCTTTGATACTTCGACATTTACACAATTGCAAACAGTATTGACCCAGATCTGACAGATCCAGCAGGGTCAACTCTGCTTAAATGTTACATGTCTGATGCAATACACTTCCAAAGCGTATATATTTAACCCTTAGTTTGCAGTGAAAATTAAGCTCCGATATATTGCCGTTGTCACTTACTTCTGATTCGTTCAAGCTTTTGAGATACATTTGACAGAGTGTCAAACAGCTTGGATCCTGATGAGAAGCCGAGTCACTCGGCGTCTCATACGAGTCCAAGTTGTTTGCAAATTTCACTTAGGTCGCGCTTAGCAGGCTAAGGGTTAATAAAAATAATATCTGAATTTTAACCTTCTGGGGGCGATTGAGATATTACCTATTCAAACAGTTTGTCTCCTGATGAAACGCCGAGTAGCTCGGCGACTCGGCACCTTTGATACTCTGGTCGTGTTGTTGAAAAGAAATGTGGGGTTAACCAATTATGACAATTGAAATCATTGACATTTTCTATCAACAAGTTTGCACAGCAGATTAAAGGTTAATAATTATAACGGGGGGGGGGGGGGGTAGTCTTTGGTGAATAATCAAGAAATAAAGGGCTACAGAAGCATTATGACTTCTGGATCTTTGACCTAATCACCTTTCATGCCATGCTTCGATAAGACACGTTTACAATAAACGATTACAACTAACTATGCAAATGTGCATTTGAAACAGAGTATATGAGCCGTCTCATCTGGGTCTGTTCTGTTTGCTTATAAAATTTGAGACTGTTTCTTTACCGTATAAAATGGCTACAATGTCCCACCTTCCATATTTCATTATACAGTGCTCCCTCCCTACAACCTTTTGGGATACGAAGATTGTATGTGTTGTTCAGAGGGAGTTGTTATAGGGAGGGAAAATCAAACATTATTAGCTTGTTAACAGATTCCCATATAAGATGTATTTCGAGAACTAAATCCGTTATGCCTCTATCAAACCCTATGTTGTGACCACTCTTTAGAATCGTCACAAAGTGACGATTCTAAAGAGTGGTCACAACATAGGGTTTGATGGAGGCATAAAGAAAATACGATGGAAAAAGTTGTTTCAGGAGCCATGTTGTTTCGGAAACAGCGACATGCGTTGTTGTAAGGAGGGAATCGTTATTGAGAGGGCCGTTGTAGGGAGGGAGCACTGTAACTACTTTCCCCATAAATATTCAATAGGTATTGAAATTTGTAATAAACACTGAACAGGGAAAGGGTTATGGATTTTAAAAACTCGAACCAGGTCCATGTTATCGGAATAATGGTGAAAATCAGCAGCCCGGATGGTCGGGCCTCTTGCAGCAATGATAACGATTTTAAAGAATGCTTTAACGCTTTAATGCACCAGTGTCCCTTAACTAACCGTGTAGACCCAGATCAGAGGGCTCCTGAAGGAACTCTCTGATCAGGGGCTGCACTGTTGTTAAAACCCGTCAATGTCAATAACTTATTCCATCACATGGAAAATAGTGATCGAGTGTCAAACAGCTTGGATCCTAATGAGACGCCGAGTTACTCGACGTCTCATCTGGATCCAAGTTTTTTTTACAAATACCAGTCGCGTCGTACTGGGCGGAGAAGGGTTAACCCTATTACCGCCAATGTCGTTTAAATGCACCACGACAACTAGTGCAGTCTCAGATCACACGTCGCCTTTTTAAGGCGGTGTTTGATCCGGAACTTCACTTTTTGTCTCAGTCTCTATTTCTATATCTGATATATTTATTGATATTATTTCCTTTATTTACCGAAACGCTTTAACAAAACTGGATTGCAGACGACACTTAGAAATTTGGCACCAAAAGGGTTAAGTATGATAAGGGATTGAGATTTAAGGATTTGCTTATTGCATTTACTTTGTATTTTGACATAATCATAAGTGGACTCACCTTGCACCAGAGGACCAATAAAGCCACAGCCATGACAATACTGGCTTCACTGGGAATTATCCTAGGTAAGTTTTCTATTTGGTACATTTGATCTCACATACTGGTTCTATGGCGTGTGCGTTTTCTGTTTGGTACATCTGTACCCACATATTAGTTTAAAGTTGGCTGAGTATTAGATTTGTGCTGGGCGAGTATTCTATTTGGTACATCTGAACACATATGTTAGTTTTATGCTGGGTGATTATTCTAATTGGTACATCTGTACACACATATATTACATGTAGTTTTATACTGGGTGAGTATTCTCTTTGGTACATCTGTAGGTATATCAGTTGCCGAAATCATTACGTGTGTATAAACCTTTCGCCGCAAAGCTTGCTACCACCTACATATTCCATTGTTCAATTTCCTTCTTTTCTTTCAAAGAAACTTAGAATCAATATACTTCTATAAGTACCGTACAACCCATCTATACCGGAATTCTAGTAGAGAAGAATTAACCATTCGCTTGCTGAATTTTAAAATACATTTCTCCTTCTTTACCCATTGCCTGTTGTATAATTACATATATCTTCACTATGTACAAGTATTTCGCTGTACAATCACTGCTATGGAGTGCACTGGTTACACAATCAACTTGTAAATAGTGCAGACCCTGATGAGACAGCTCCTGCAGGAGCTGTCTCATCTGGGTCTACACTATTTACAGGTAGGTATATTGACGTGAATAGCAAGCGAATGGTTACGATACTTTTAGGCAGGTTGAAAGTCATGCAGAAAGCTCCTAGGGAGCTTTCTGCATGAATTTTACACTGCATTAAGCTGCCACCTGTCTCCAAAACCGATATTTATACTACATTTAACGTCAGGTTATGAGAGGTTTTACTGTAAACAGAGAAGACGCTGATCAGACAGCTTCTGCAGTTCTCTTGTTAGGGTCTGATTTGTTTGCAGATGCATGAAAATGCGTCTGAATGAGGTAAAAGGTTAAAAATAGATATTGCGCATGTACAATAGAACCTGTCGTAACCCATTACATCATAGGCTATTTTTAGACCCAATCTCTTTGAATAAACCTACCGAAAAGGAGCATTGAGTGGAGAAAGGAAAACTTTTAGAATTGTGTAGTTCTGAAACCATTGTGATAAATAGAGCATTTGCTCCTATGGAGGAAATGCTCTATTTATCATAATGGTTTCAAATAGTATTTTTGCAGAGGCGTCAAATGGTATCAATACGCTGGGGTGGGTTTATCGACTAATATTTACATTCGCCCTGCAACGTCCTTATATAACCTTATTCTAAAAAGAAAGTTGCATTTTCCCATGAACGTTAATTTCAATACCAATCCGTTGAATATATAAGAAATACAATGGAATATAAATATAAGAAATAAATGACGTGCTCCCGGTGTTCATGAGGTTATGCAACGCATAGTTTTACGAGCAAAGATTCACGTGAAACCCTTCGGGTTTCACTAACTTTGCTTGTAAAGCTATGCGTTGCATAACCTCATGAGCACCGGAAGCACGTCATTCATTTCTTAATAGAAAAAAATGTTTAATTGTGGATCTGTAATGCACGTGGTAGCTTAATGCAGGTCAACAAGTAAAGTTCCTATAGGAGCTTTCTTGCATTACTTGCGTCATGTATTAAGCAACCACCTGTTTGTTAATACCAGAGTCTTCAATAAATGGCCGCGCTAAGGACAGGGTCTGTTGTATAGATAATATATTGCATCACATCTTTATACATTTTATAAATCTGTTTCTTTGCTTCTAGAATGGCTACAATGTTCAACCTTCCATATTTCATTATAACTGTTTGTCCATGAATATTCAGTAGGTATTGAAATTTGGACTAAATATAGAACAGGGAAAGGGTTAAAAGTATTTCGAGTCATCCGAGTACGAGATATCTTGGTTGAAGTGTATCTGCAATTACAAGTGATGTAGACCAATATGAGGCAGCTCCTCTATGGTCTGTCTCATATGGGTCTGAAGTATATCTGCAATTACAAGTGATGTAGACCAATATGAGGCAGCTCCTCTATGGTTTGTCTCATATGGGTCTGGTCTACTTGCAGTGATAATTCAGAACCTACAGCTGATTCACATTGAATGGTTTACACAATTAATATTCACATGGATGGCTTCACATAATTAGTATTCATACTGGATGGCTTCACACAATTATTTTTCGTATGCATAATTCAACATAAATAATATCCATATTGGGTGTCTTCACATAAACAATACCGATATTCATATTGGTTCGTTTCACATAAATATTCATATTGGATGTCTTCCAATAACATTCATATTGGTGGGTTCACATAATATTCATATCGGATTACGTTACATAATTCATATTGGATGATTTCGCATAAAAAATATTCATCTTGGATGGCTTCACATACTATTCAAATTGGATGGCTTCACATAATATTCAAATTGGATGACTTCACATAATATTCAAATTGGATGGCTTCACATAATATTCAAATTGGATGGCTTCACATAATATTCAAATTGGATGGCTTCACATAATATTCAAATTGGATGTCTTCACATAATATTCAAATTGGATGGCTTCACATACTATTCATATTGGATGGCTTCACATAATATTCATATTGGATGTCTTCACATAATATTCACATTGAATGGCTTCACATAATATTCAAATTGGATGGCTTCTCATACTATTCATATTAGATGGCTTCACGTAATATTCAAATTGGATGGCTTCACATACTATTCATATTGGATGGCTTCACATATTATTCAAATTGGATGGCTTCACATACTATTCATCTTGGATGGCTTCACATAATATTCAAATTGGTTGTCTTCACATAATATTCATCTTGGATGGCTTCACATAATATTCAAATTGGATGTCTTCACATACTATTCAAATTGGATGACTTCACATACTATTCAAATTGGATGTGTTCACATACTATTCAAATTGGATGTGTTCACATACTATTCAAATTGGATGTCTTCACATACTATTCAAATTGAATGGCTTCACATACTATTCAAATTGGATGTGTTCACATACTATTCAAATTGGATGTCTTCACATACTATTCAAATTGGATGTCTTCACATACTATTCAAATTGGATGGCTTCACATACTGTTCAAATTGGATGTCTTCACATTTGAATATAGCATGAGAATGGTTAGCACATATCAAGTTGAGCGCGACCTGACACCTATTTGAAAACAGTTTGGACCCAGATGTGACACCGAGTTGCTCGGCAACGCATCTGGATTCAACCTGCTTGACACTCGGTTAATAGTCAATAAACCTACCTGTAAATAGTGAAGACCCAGGGTTTGCACTATTTACAAGTTCATTGTTCAACCAGTGCACTCCATAGGAGTGAATGAACAGCAAAACAGTGAAGATATATGTAATTATACAGTAGGGTGTGGGTAAAGAAAGAGAAATGTATTTTAAAATTCAGCAAGAGAAGGATTAATCCTTTCCTTCACATAAGCTTTGTCACGTATTTGAAAACAGAGTAGAGTATAGGCTCCTATAGGAGCCGTTTGATCAGAATCTGCTCTGTTTGCTTATGACATGATATAGATCTGATTCTATAGTTTTTGTCAAAGTTATCGGTTCCCTTGACAATTTCACAATATGATAATTCAGCTAATACATACCCATGCTATAATTATTTCTTACATGAACATTGAACAAGTAAAGGATCAATCACTATTTCGTTTACTTTGTAGATACTACATTATATACCAAAAACAAATAAGCATAGCTGTCACGTTATGTATTTTCTGTTTCTCAGTGAACGCTGTTACCACACCCTAAGCTGTATGACCTAGAGCTGTCACTTTATGTATTTTCTGTTTCTCAATAAACCCTGTTCCCTAACCTTTAGCTGTATGACATATAGCTGTCACCTTGTGTATTTTCTGTTTCTCAATGAACGTTGTTCCCATACCCTTAGCTGTATGACCTTTAGTTGTCACTTTATGTGTTTTCTGTTTCTCAGTGAACGCTGTTCCAACACACAAAACTGTATGATGTATAGCTGTCACGTTATGTATTTTCTGTTTCTCAATGAACGCTGTTCCCACACCCTTATCGGTATGATCTATAGCTGTCACGTTATGTATTTTCTGTTTCTCAATGAACGCTCTTCCCACACGCTTAGCTGGATGACCTATAGCTGTCACGTTGTGTATTTTCTGTTTCTTAGTGAACGCTGTTCCCACACCCCTAGCTGTTTTACCTGTAGCTGTCACGTTATGTATTTTCTGTTTCTTAGTGAACGCTGTTCCCACACCCTTAGCTGAATTACCTATAGCTATCACGTTATGTATTTTCTGTTTCCCAGTAATTGCTGTTCCCGCACTCTTAGCTGGAGGACCTAGTTACCCTTTGTGCGGCTGGGATGACGGTGTGTGGTACAATGGTAGTCATGGGTATGTATAGAAATATTCAGGGATATACATAGCAATTAATAGTCCCTGTATGTATTACAGCAGTCAATGGTATGAACAAATATTCACGATTATACACATTTCTAATTGTCGTCTGCAATCCAATTTTGTAAATGTCATTCGGTAAAATAAGGAAATAAGATAAATAAATGCAAACTTCAAGGAATAAAGCACATATATAGAAATAGATTGTGAGATCCCTCTGTAGCATCTAATATGTAAGGATTGGATTTTCTTTCCACTTCAACTGTCAGCATCCATGTCTCACAGGCAGCCAGGAATAATGAAATGACAAAAGAGCGCATATATATCATGTTCACGTTCTTCCAAATGGACACCAAACGGTATTGCAAACCTAACAATAGTCTTGAGTCTGCATAACAATACGTAGAAATACGTACGAGGAAATATATAAAAAACACAAGTGTGTACAAGATTAGTATAGGGAATTTATCACTGGAGGTCTGCATAACAATGGCGAAAAATGTGTGGATAATCTAATAAACCCGTGCTGGATCGGTGTCATGATAATGTGACTAGTTTTTAGTTAAATCCTATTGTGTGTCAGTCTTTACACTTGGCACATGAACGGATCAAAATTTATACTCTATCCTGTATCGTCTTCTTGGTTGTCCATCAGCACAGATGGCAACATAAGATGATAATCTACAAAGACCACCACTATAATAGAACCGGTCTTAACCCACTACCTTATAGGCTATTTTTAGATCCAACTGCTTTGAATAAATCTACCGAAAAGGAGCATTAACTTTAGAAAAGGAGAAATTAAGAATTGTGTAGTTTTGAAACCATTGTGGTTAATTAAGAATTTACTCCTAAGGAGCAAAATTAATGCTATATTTATCACAATAGTTTCAAAAAGTGACTTATTCAGAGGCGAAGAAAGGCCATACCATATAGGAGGAAAGGGTTAAGTGGCTATCAAAAAGAGGTTTCCTTATGGATCTGCATGGCAGGTGGTCGCTTAATGCGGTACAAAAGTAATACAGAAAGCTCCATTAGGAGCTTTCAGCATTACTTTTGCCATGCATTAACCAACCACTTGCTTTTTAAGATTCCTCTGTGTAGTACACGACTGGCCGCTTACGACAGATTCAACTACAATTTCATAATTACAGAGACACTATAACTGACCACGAACCATTGCCGGACATTGCGACACTCAATCGTGTATGTCCGCCGGATACAGGCACACTGCTCGTCCGGTGCTCATCCGACAGGGATACGACATTCAGTGGATGGCTGTATGTTCGGTTCGATGACTCGGATGTGGAATGTACACCAGTGAACGGGTCTGTATGTGAAAGTTTCGGTGAAGGAGGATACTGTGAAGATTATGCTATACAGCTTGGCTGTGACTGTAGTGCACCGCAAGGTAGATAACTCTTAATACTTTTAACGTTTCTCCAGGTAGATAACTCCTAACACTTTGACCCATTTGTTCCCAGTGGATTCTTCCATGCTTATATATTGGATAAGTCCACTTTTTTTCTAAGGGATGTCTGGTCTAATTTTTCAGTCTTTGTTTTGTTTTATATTGATTTTTCTATCAGCAAATAGTGTAGACTCTGATCAGACGCCGCATCATGCGGCGTCTGATCAAAGTCTACACTGTTTGCATACGTCCCATATATGGGTTAACTCTCCGCCAAGTAGATAATTCTTAACAATATAGATACCTCTTAATCCTTTAACTATCCAAAAGGTACATAACTCGTGGCATTTTAACTCTCCACAAAGGAGATAACTCTTAACCCTTCCCTTCATAATAATATAAACTCCATTTTCGCGCATTTGCAAACAGAGCAGACCCAGATCAGACGGTTCCTATAGGAACCAATTAAACTGGGAAGGAGGTGTGTTTCGATAAATCAGTTAGAAAACGGGTTCTGTGTTCATTTAATTCCTCTCCCTCATATAAACACCTTTTCACGTATTTGCAAACAAAGTAGATCCAGACCAGGCGCCTCCTATCATCAGGGTCTGCTTTGGGATATTATAGATATAATTTTACAGTTTTCACCATGGTGAAACAAATCCCGTTTCCATGTTCCATGTTCCATTCCATTGATTCTGTCAATGAATATTAATGTAATAAAATATTGAATAAATATTAAAAGGAAAAATGGTAAATTAGAGATGTTTCGCAATCCCAGTTAATCAGAAAAATAACTGAACAGCAAACGCGAAACTAAATGGTCCGCCGTAGGATCTTGATAAAACGTTTAAAGAAATTTACACTTCTGGACTAAAACTAATTACATTTGTAGATTAAAATTGTTTAGTGCTTGAAATTATATTTTGTCCATTGGCGTCCATGGTTTTGCAGTATTCTTCAAATTATGTGAGCAACTTATTTTGGTAAATCAGCCGTTAACCGACCACTTATTTAGTAAGTGACGATTTACCAGTAAGTCTTTCGATTTTATATTGCTCCTGTGTTCGGAGTCGGTGACAGAATGTAATAGCGGCTAGCGGCTGGCGCCAGCTGAAGCAAATGAAATTGAATTGACGTCTCGATATTCCGGACAATTTTGTCGATTCAAGCTTTTGAAATGATTTCAAAAAGGGGAAAACAAATGACACATTTATCACATTAAATATAAAACTGATTATTATCGTAAGCACAACATAATTCCTGATTTTTAAGCAGTGCTAATTATTTCTCTAAGGAACATTTATAAATCTACACGAATTGAACATTTTAGGAATATTCATTAACGAATTGTTTTTATTGTAACATTTTGAAGGGAATTTTTGACTCAAACAAAAACTGTAGGATGAGATCTATATGATGGCATACGGAAACAGAGCGGACCCCGATTAGACCTCTTTGTATACTCTGTTTGCAAAGGCACGAAAAGCGTTAATATGAGGGAAAGTGTTAAGACCGGCGTTTCCTGGTTTGACTCTAGATATAGTTGAAAAAATACTGTTACTGCCAATTTTGCCGACGGGGACACCAATCTCTGCAAATACATCAATGGCATGTTCTGAAAATACGTGTAACAATTACATCAATGGCATGTTTTAACCATTTCCCTTTCTATGTTTATTCCAAATTTCAGTACCTACTGAATATTCATAGACAAAATAGTTATAATGAAATATGGAAAGTGAAACATTGTAGCCATTTTAGAAATTAAAGAAACATCTTTCAAATTCTATCAGGTAATAGAGTAGATCCTGATCAGACGGCTCTTATAGGAGCCGTCTGATCTGGGTCTACACCGTTTGCAAATGTGTGAAAACGCAAAGTAATCATGTATCGCGTCTCAGGTACCACGTGGTTGCAGCATGATACTGTTATGAAATTAATGATGCACGGCGGGTGGTGAACAATTTGTACAGTTCATAGGACGCGCGACATTTTATGAACAAAACATAATTTCTATCACTAAATTGGTTAGTGTGTGTTAGTCAGCATTCACAAAAATAAATCGGTCGAGAGCGGCGCAGCCGCACGACCTATTTATTTTGTAAATGCTGACTAACAAACACTAACCTATACTTATTATTAATTCTCAGTGGCCATATTGTTATCGCGGTGTTGTTTGGTGTTCTTTTATCATTTTTATAGTCTCGGTCACCAGTAGTCCAGCGACACCGACCAATTGTTCGCAGACTTCAGGTACTACGCCTCTCAGCGGAAATCAGACTCTCGCGACTCACGGAAACTGCAACTGTCCATCCGGAAGTGATGCTCGTCGAAGCAGTGCTCATATATGCCACGTTAAATTGGTGCATCAAGTGTTTATACTTTGTTTTGTTCTATTTGTTGTGAACATTTGAAATCATGAACATTGTCACTTTGATACACATAAGTATTTGTATTTTACTAGAGTATGAAATGCTTTTTAGCTCAACTGTTCTTTCTCTTCACCAAATCCTATGTTGTAACCACTCTTTAGAGTTGTCTCTTTGAGACTATTCTAAAGAGTGGTCGCAACATAGGGTTTAGTGGAGACATGACGATTTCAGTATTTAACAATAAACCCTTTCTCTAGAATTTGGGGGAGAAGTTATTAACAGTGTCACTTTCATTTACACATGATGTGTTTACCATCCCTCCCACTCTCAATGTATGTCCTGACTCTCATAAGAAAAACAGAGTATAAAATGCTTTTGACATGGATATGGTGAATAAATCTAACATTTTCTTTTGAAGACTCTTTTATTTTTCCAACAAAATCTATAATGCGACCACTCTTTAAATTCTTCTCTTAACCATTTCCCTCCATTACCATTTGAGATCAATTCTCTTTCAATACAGAAAAGAGCAATTAATAGAGAAAAAGAATCTTATAGAATTGTGTTGTTTTGAAACCATTGTGATAAATAGAGTATTTGCTCCTAGGGAGCAAATGCTTTATTTACAACAATGATTTAAAAAATTGATTTTTACAGAGGCGTCATAATGCGTCAGAAGGAGGGGTGAGTTCTGAAGAATGGTCGCAACGCAGGGTTTGGTTGGATTTCAATATTTAATATACGCTCCTTTATCTATAACTCGGCTGAGACAATATTTGATATACATGTATACATGCATGTAGTTGGAATGTCCATGGTATCATCATCAACTGTTTGCCGCAACTCTCAGTGATTCCAGATCTGACCAGTTAACATCACCCGCTTGGATCCATTGGAACGTATAGTCCGCATCTGCTAGGGCTATCAACACAATGGAGTAAAATCCCTTGTAGGTGTCGTAAGTGGAGCTCGGATGGCGGAGCTTCTTGACAGCAATATGCTTGCCATCAATTGCACCCAAGGCATGTGGGAAATGCCATTTGTGTTGGAATTTGCGTGTCACTTCCAACCACTCTTCGAGTTTAGTTGAAATATTGAGGACCTCCGTTTCCAGGGACTGAACCAGAGCACGACACTGTGACCACGATTCCAGACATTGTGTTGTGAGTCACATGGAAACTGTACTTACTCTAGATACCGGAACTGCTCCCCTGTAGCCAGAAACCTCAGAGTTAATGCCAGCTGAAGACATGGAGACACTGGTTGTCACCATCTCGTTTTGGTTCTTCTTAGACGGCCCTCAACCCTGGCAAACAGGACATTGAAAGAAGCCATGTCAACATGAAGGAATCGTTTG
Organism: Azorinus chamasolen; assembly: GCA_963576725.1. Lineage (NCBI taxonomy): Eukaryota > Metazoa > Mollusca > Bivalvia > Cardiida > Solecurtidae > Azorinus > Azorinus chamasolen. Next base: position 51,499,729 of record OY755250.1, on the reverse strand, counting down.
AAGGACTCGGGATCTTCCGCCGCCAACTCTTGCAGTAGGACATGGTACTGCCCATGTATAGGTCTTCTAAGCAACCAATCTCTGGTCAACCATCTTCTCGGCCTCTTGTTCCTCCTTCTCTCCTCACTCTCCAGCTCCATCAGGCCATTTGCAAGCCCCATTACATGTAGCTTCTTATTTTAACGTACTTTGACGTACAGAGATGATACGCATTTTAGCTTACTTGGCCGTTCTGTAACGTACTTTGGCGCAGTGGGTAACGTACTACAACATACTAGTCTATAACGTAGTTGTCGTCCCCGTTAACTGGTACAGGAGGAAGTATGTTAAAGTACGTGAAAGTGCATTACTTAGGTATGTTACAGTACGTGAAAGTACGCTCAATTACGTAAAAGTATGTTCAAAACTAGTTCTTCTAGACGTAGTTATCTTTTGAACATGCTCAAAGGATAAATCAACACTCACGGTATACCCAAGGTATTTTGAGGTTATTTGGAAGTTAAACTACGGCAAGCTACGGCAGTAAGTACGTTAAGGTACGATAAACTACGTTAATTTTTAAGCTGGGTAAGCTACCTTATTTAACGCATAAGTGACCTTCAAAAAGAGGTCTAATTATGGATCTGTAAGGCAGCTGGTAGCTCAATTCAGGTCAAACGAAAGCAGAAAGCACCTATGCTCAATGAATGAATGACTGCTTAAAACAAGTTCGTCGCAGTTATCTCCCTTGTAAGTTCTCATCTCACAAAGGGTTCCCAGAGGGTCACTGTCTCGGAGCTTGATTCTACAACCCTTCGCAAGATTTTATCAGAATATATTAATCACTTGTCATAGATTTATGCCGCTTCTACATAACCACAACAAACGATGTGTGAAAAAATATTGGTAGATTGTTAAAGTTTAGTCATCATTACTTTAATGTTCATTTAACGGCGTGCTCCTCTTTCTTACAGATTTCCCTTAATCCATTCCCTTATATTGACGACTTTTGACGACTCTGTAAAAATTACTTTGTGAAACCATTGTGATAAATAGAGCATTTGCTCCATAGGAGCAAATGCTCTTTTTATCGCAATGGTTTCAAAACTACACAATTCTAAAAGTTTCCTTTTCTCTACCTAAAGTTCCTTTTCGGTAGATTTATTCACAGATTTTGTGTCTAAAATAGCCTATGAGGTAATGGGTTAAAAAGACGCATTTTAAAGTCTTTGCAAATAGAGTTTACACTGTAGGCGCAATCTTTTCTCATTCTGACCTGTTTGCGTATGATATAGTGTCCCTTTACTCCATAAATACGCCTTTCTACGGCTTTACAAACATAGTAGAAACAAATCAGACAACACCTGTAGGCGTTTGGATTGTTTTTATCGGGTTTTACGTCGTTTTAAACAGTATTTCAGTCATATCACGACGCCCAGCTAATTACAGGTGAAGGAATATCACACTCTCTCTTCTGTGCACGAAACAAATTGCATTATTCCGTGCACATCAGAACATCAAGGTAGAACCACCGACCTACCGCAAGTCAGCTGGAAGGCTTCCTCACATGAAAAATCCAAATACCAAGACCGTGATTCGAACCAATAGCGACGATGGGCTAAACGATTGTCAGTCAAAGACTATAACCACTCGGCCACGGAGGTCCCTGTAGGGGCCTTAAAAAGCAGGCGGTTTTAGGGGCCTTAAAAGCAGGCGGTTTTAGGGGCCTTAAAAAGCAGGCGGTTTTAGGGGCCTTAAAAAGCAGGCGGTTTTTAATACAGGACACACGTAATGCAGAAAGCTTCTATAACATCATTCTGCATTACTGTTGACACCCATGAAGCTATCACTTGCCTCGCGGACTCACAATTAGACCTTCTTTTGATGACCGCGTAACCCTTTACTCCATGAATGTAAGAATTAATGACGTCATGTATATTAATTAAATTAATTGTTATAATAGCACATCAGATGGCTCTTATAGGAACCGTCTGATCTGTGTCTGCTCTGTTTGCAAAGACGCAGAAAGGCGTATTAACCCTGTCGTCTGCAGACCAATCTTGTTAAAAGAATTTCAAAGGAATAAAGCCCATATATAGAAATAGAGTTTGAGACAAAAAGTGAAGTCCCTGACCTTTTCAAGGCAGCATCTGATCTGGGACTGCACTATTTGTCGTGGTGCATTTATGTGATACTGGCGGTGAAAGGGTTAAAGGAGTATATGGTTAAGCCGACAGATTCTATGATGTATTGTCAGAAAGAGAGTTATAGGCTACATTAGGTACAGTAAAGCCTCTCTATAACTGTCTCTTAATAGTGTTAATCAGGTGGTATAGTTAGGACAGGTGGCTGCTTAAAGCCAGCTGAAAGTAAAACAGAATGATCATATCGGAGCAAGGTGAAAGTGAAACAGAACACTCTTATAGGAGAGTTCTGCTTTACTTTTACCTACCTGCCTCTAACATAAAATACTTGATTTAATTTAGTGGCCGTTATAGAGATGTTTTACTATATTACAACAGAGCATCACTAAGGTGTTCACAGACATTAAAATCTCGTTTATTCGAACACAAAAATACTTATCGTTATCGATGTTTAAGACAGGTGGCAGCTTAATTCAGGGTGAAAGTCATACAGAAAGCTCCTAGAGCCCCTGACTAAAATTGTCTAAATCCTTCTAAATACAATTTTCTAATTATCGAGATTTTACCATATTGACCAAGTGTCAAACAGCTTTAACCCTTTCGCTGCCAAACTCTGTCGTCTGCTAACTTTGTCGTCTGCTATATTTTTTTATTTTTTTTTTATTTTCTTCATTTGTGTTTCAAAAAATAGTAACAGTAGCAAACAGTTTGGATCCTGATGAGACGCCGAGTTACTCGGCGTCTCATCTGGATCCAAACTGTTTGCATGTGATACCATAGACCTGTCATTGTGGCACGGAAGGGGTTAATGCTGCTGAGACTAACTCTGCAGTTTGCAAATGCTGTCAAATTTTGTTGTTTTCAACCTTTGTCATCTGCTGCAATTTTCATTTTTTACATTTCTTCATTTTTGTTTGAAAAACAACAGTCACAGTAACAAACAGTTTGGATCCTGATGAGACGCCGAATAACTGCGACATTGGCAGTGATAGAGTTAAGCTGAGGTTTTTAATGCTTACCCTGTTCTGTATTCATGTAAGAAATAATTACAACATGAATATGCATGAGCTCAATTTTTTTAATAAAATAACAATTTCAAGGATTTTTTGCTTTGGCAAAATCTGTAAACTCAGATCTATACCATGTCAAAGAAATAACAGAGCAGACCGAGGTCAGACAGCTCCTACAGGGGCCGCCTTGTCTGGGTCCACTCTGTTTGCATATGCGTGAAAAGGAAAATACAGGGTTAAGCCTCTTTCCCCCACTTTAACCCTTCCCTAATATATACGCTTTTTCACGCATTTATAAACAGAGTAGACCCAGACCAGACGGCTCCAGTAGGAGATATAGGAACAGGATATGAAGGAAAGGTTTAAGCCAATTATATGTTCAACCGTTTTAACCCTTTCGGCGCCAAATTTCTAATTGTCGTCTGCAATCCAATTTTTGTTAACTCATTCGGTACAATAAGGACATGAGATAAATAAATGCAAATTTCAAAGGAATACAGCACATATATAGAAATAGAGAATGAGACAAAACGTGAAGTCCCTGATCAGGCGCTGCCTTGGTGACGTTGGCAGTGAAACGATTATTCCCTTACTTCATGTAACAAATGGTGTCATCATACATATTGATTCAAAGGTATTTTATAATGGCATATGGACCATGATAGAAACTACAGAATCATATCAGTATTGTGCCATAAGCAAACAGAACAGACCCTGATCAGACGGCCCCTACAGTTGTCGTCTTAACTGAATCTACCCCGTTTGCAAAGGAGTAGAAAAGCGTATAAATTAATGGAGTGTTTCTGGCAAACTTTCTGCGAGAGTTCGTTGCCCACGTGACCTTTGCTGACGTGAGCTTTGTAACATATACTATATGACCCTGGTCAGAGGATTCCCAAGAATTTGGTCTGCACTGTTCGTCGACATCTCTATTTAATCCTAACCCTTAAAGTACTGGAACCAACTATATAAGAAACAGTGCAGACCATGGAAGCTAACTATATAAGAACTCGTGCAGACCATGACGAGAGGACCCTGGAGGAGCCACTAAATTGGGTGTACACTGTTTGCTTATATCCATATTTAACCCTTTCACTGTTCTATGTGTATTTAAATTCCAATACCTACTGAATATTCATGGCAAAATAGTTATAATGAAATATGGAAGGTGGAAAACTGTAGCCATTTAAGGAAGTAAAGAAACAGACCTTTCAAATTCCAATAGCAAACAGAGCGGAACCAGATCAGACGGCTGATCTGGGTCTTCACTGTTTGCAAATGCGCGGAAATGTGTTTGCATGAGAGCAATGAGTTATTCCTTAAAGTACGGAGATCGATTATATACTACCATTGAAAAATGCCATATCAAAGGTGACCTTTGAACCGAGGGTGATATTTGATCAGGATCTGCACTGACTGTCGTACGTAATTATTTTCTTCAGTGACACGTTTTAATACAATGTTTTTATTAATATTAAGAAAGGGGAACACGTTTTACGTAATAAATACTAATTTCTACGCCTTTGTAAACAGAGTAGACCCAGATTAGTTGAAACCCACAGGGGTCTGCAGGGGTCATGGGGTTTGCTCTGTTTGCTTGTGAAATGATATAGATATGGCTCTACGGTTTTCTACCATTGCCCACCTTTCTGTTTTCTTAAGTCATTCTAAAAAGTAAAACTTTATCAAATTAGTTTTTATGATGCCGTTATTTCTTACACGATTATTCATGGAATAAATGGTTTGATTATTAAAGTAAAATAAGACATGAAGTGTGTCATCGTTTCCTTGTTCTATGTTTATTCCAAATTTTAATACCTGCTGATTATTAATGGACAAAATAGTTATAATGAAATATGGAACATTACAGGCATTTTCGAAACTAAATCAACATACCTATCAAATGATGTTAACAAACAGAGCAGACCCTGATGAGACGGCTCCTTATAGGGGCTGTCTGATCTGGGTCTATTCTGCTTACAAATGCGTGAAAGAGGCTTATATGAAGGAAAGGGTTAAACCAATTTATTGAAATGACTGTAAAACTCAAACGCACTTTCCCGGTCAATCCTCATGGGAAAATACAGAAGAACCTGCCTTATGAGATCTTTCGTTTAATGAGCATAGGCTATTAAAAATAAGATTGTTTAACGCAGGACAAATACATGCAGAAAGCTCCCAAAAGAAGCTTCAGAACTGCATTACTTTCGACCTGCATTGAGCTACCACTTGTTTTTAATACCCGACGTTAAACCTTTAATGGTCGCTTTCGACAGGTTCTACTGTATATTAAACCATTTGCTCCCAGTTGATTCTTCCATGCTTATATATTGGATTAGTCTATAATTTATCTAAGGGATGCCTGCTCTAAATTTTTTATTTTTGTTTTGTTTTATATTGAATTTCCTATCAGCAAACAGTGTAGATTCTGATCAGACGCCGCATTATGCTGCGTCTGATCAAAGTTTACACTGTTTGACTGCGTCCCATATATGGGATCGTGGGAGCAAAATAGGTTAAATTAATAATTAATAAATTAATAATAAGTTAACTTATGCTGACATTTAGTATGCTTAGGAAATGTTTCATAGATAGAATATTATCAAGTGAGCGTATTAATCTTAGTCACGAATGGTGCATGAATAGAAATTAATTATTAATTCGGTAAGATAAAGCACAATGCAATTTTATTATTTTCAAATAATTCAGAATCCAAGATGTTTGCGTCCATAAATGCTCAAGGCGAATCAGAAGCAAATACAGTAGAACCTCACTATAACGACCACTAAATTACATACAGTAAAACCTCTCTATAAAGACCACTAAATTACATACAGTAGAACCTCTCTATAACGGCCACTAAATTACATACAGTAGAACCTCTCTATAACGACCACTAAATTACATACAGTAGAACCTCTCTATAACGACCACTAAATTACATACAGTAAAACCTCTCTATAACGACCACTAAATTACATACAGTAAAACCTCTCTATAACCACCACTAAATCACATCAAGTATTTTATGTTAAAGGCAGGTGGATGCTTAAAGCAAGGTGAAAGTAAAACAGAACGCTCCTATAGGAGCGTTCTGTTTTACTTTCACCTTGCTTTAAGCAACCACCTACCCTAAATACCAACTAATTAGCACAATTTAGTGGTCGTTATAGAGAGAAATTCAATATGAATCAACCCAAACAATTGAAATCATTGACATTTTCTATTATAAAAGTTAACTCAATAGCCTACTGGTTAACAATTATAACTAACCTACATAAATAATCACGAAGTACGGAATAATCTGATGTTATTATTGCTGGACCTTCGACCTAATCACCTTTTATAACATGCTTCGATAAGACACGTTTGGTATAAGCGATGGCAACTTACTAAGTAAATGTCGCCCGCAGAATCAAATATTCAGTAACACTACTTTCAGACTACCACATGAAGAGATCTAATGTTTGGTCTTAAAGCTAGATGGTAGCTTAACCATTCTTTCATGCAAACGCATTTTCACGCCTTTTTAAACAGTATAGACCCAGATCAGATATTCTCTGTAGTAACCGTGTGATCAAGTTCTTCTCGTTTTACTTATGAACTTATAATCTAGCGCTGATGTATCAAACAAAAAATAACAAAACACAAAGCAGAAAAACAACACACAAAAAGAAAACCCTGTAATACATGTATATAATTTAGGCCCTTATAAAAGACTCAGCTAGTACAAACCAGTCAAAATGTAACGAGACCCTCTGTATGTATCGGAGACAAGAACAAGTTAAAATGTAATGAGGCCCTCTGTATGTATCGGAGACAAGAACTAGTTAAAATGTAACGAGGCCCTCTGTATGTATCGGAGACAAGAACAAGTTAAAATGTAACGAGGCCCCCTGTATATATCGGAGACAAGAACAAGTTAAAATGTAACGAGGCCCTCTGTATGTATCGGAGACAAGAACTAGTTAAAATGTAATATGAGACCCGCTATGTGTGATAAAGATATGAGATTCAAGGATTTGGAAATAATTCGAAGCAGGTCCATGTTGTCGGAATAATATTAAAGAATCTGCTGCAGCCAGATTAATCGGGCCTCTTGTAGCAATGATAACGATTTGAGATTTTAAAGAATGCTTTAATCCTTTGATGCCCATTGTCCCTTAAATAGAAACATAGGCTTTACTTTAATTAGTATGGGAATAAATGTTCAACATCTTTGAAATTGATGTAATATTCATTTACTACCTATTCGCTCAAGGTTTGATGAAAACAATGATCGATTATCAAAAAGTTTTGATTCTGATGAGATGCCGAGTTTTACTCGGCGTCTCGTCTTGGATCTAAATTATTTGCAAATACCGGACGTGTGGTTCTGGACAGGAGAAGGGTTAACCCTTTCATCGCCAATGTCGCACCACGACAAAAAGTGCAGACCCAGATCAGACGCCGCCTATAGGGGACCTCACTTTTTGGCTCAGTCTCTACTTCTATATCTATGGTTTATTCCTTTGGAATTGAAATTTATTTACATCATTTCCTTTATTTACCAATATATTTGAGCAAAACTGAGTTGCGTTCGGCAATTAGAAATTTGGCACCAAAAGGGTTAAGTGTGATAAGGGATTGAGATTTAAGGATTTGCTTATTTCGTTTACTTTGTATTCTGACATAATCATATAAGTTAACTCACATTGGACTAGAGGCAAATAAAGCTACAACAATGACAATACTTGTTTCACTGGGAATAGTGCTGGGTGAGTTTTCTATTTGGTACATATGAGCTCATATGTCAGTTCTATGATGTGTGAGTTTTCTGTTTGGTTCATCTGTACACACATATACGTTTAAAGCTGCGTCAGTTTTCTGTTTGGTATATCTGTACACATGCATTAATTTTATCCTGGGTGAGCATTCTATATTATTCATCTGAACACATATATTATTTTTATGCTTGGTGATTATTCTAATTGGCACATCTGTACACATATATTAGTTGTATGCTGGGTGAGTATTATATTTGTTTTATTTACATATATATTAGTTATATGCTTCGTGATTATTCTAATATGTACATCTGTACAGATATATTGGTTTTGTGCTGGGTGGATATTCCATTTCGTTCATCTGTACATATACATGTATATTAGTTTTATTGTTGGTGATTATTCTAATTGACACATTTGTACACAAATATATTAGTTTAATGTTGGATGAGTATTCTATATGGTACCTCTGTAGGTATACATCAGTTGCCGAAATCATTACGTTTGTTTATTACATTTTTACTATAAATAGTAACACTCAATTACACTCCTGTAGGAGCGTTCTGTTTTATTTCACCTTGCTTTAAGCAGCCACCTGCATTTAACACAAAATACTTAATGTAATTTAGTGGCCGTTATAGAGAGGTTTTACTGTAAGTACAACATGCAACAGATTAGAATAGTTTCATATAAAAGATTTTTCACGTATCTGCAAACAGAGAAGACCAAGATCAGACGACTCTTATAGGAGCCGTCTGGTCAGAGTCAGCTCTGTTTGCTTATAGCATGATATAGATCTAATTCTATATGTTTTGTCAAGGTAAACAATTCCCTAGAAAGTTTATACATGTAATATGAACATTAAACTAATAAATATTCATGATGTCATTATTTATTGCATGAATATTGAACAGGATTAAACAATTTTTATTTCACCATGTAATCATTACACTGCATATCACAAACCACTGAGTATAGCTGTCACGTTATGTATTTTCTGTTTCTCAGTGTGCGCTGTTCCCATACCCTTAGCTGTATTACCTATAGCTATCGCGTTATGTATTTTCTGTTTCCCAGTAATTGCTGTTCCAACACTCTTAGCTGGAGGACCTAGTTACCCTTTGTGCGGCTGGGACGACGGTGTGTGGTACAATAATAGCCATGGGTATGTACAGAAACACCCACGTTATATATAGTAAACCCCCTATAAATCGAATGCTAAATAAATATCAACTTGAAGACATGTGACAGCTTGATGCAGGGTGAAATGTATGCAGAACGTTATTTTGGGAGCTTTCTGCATGACTTTCACACTGCATTAAGCTGCCATTTTCGGTTTAGAGTGGTTTTACTGTATTCTACCTCACTTAACCTTTCCTGTAACCTAGTCGGTCCTAGGAGCATCTCCGCCGACTTCATAACAATCTCATTCCACTTTGTCCTGTCTTCCACTGCTCTCTTAGATGTTACAAAACTCAAACCTATCCACTTCTTTGTGCTATTTTCCCATCTCTTCCGTTGGAGAATTACCTTGGCGAGGCATGTTGAGTGGGAGATGTGTCCATACTATCTCAACTTCTTTTTCTTAGATTTAGTAACATGCTCATCATAGGAAACAGTCAGTGCCCGAACTCGATTGCAGGCCTCTTCATTGGTGATGTGATTCTTGTAAGAGATGTTTAGAACCCTTCCGTATCATCTCACCCTTTAGGATTGAACACTTATCTCTAGTTCCGCTGTCTGTGTCCATATCTCACAAGCATGTCGGAATACTGAAATGACAATAAAGTGCATATTTCCCCTGGTGTGGTGTAACATGTTCCTGTCCTTCCAAACGGGTTTCAGCCTTGCAAGCTGTCAAACAATAGACGATAACACAGACAAAAGGCAGGTACTGTATAACAAGACAATATTTACGTAATGTATAACGACAGACAATAGTCACCTAATGTACAACATTAGATAATAGTCACCTAATGTATAACAACAGACAATAGTTACGTAATGCATAACGACAGACAATAGTCACCTAATGTATAGCACTAGATAATAGTCACCTAATGCATAACGACAGACAATAGTCACCTAATGTATAACACTAGATAATAGTTACATAATGTATAACAACAGACAATAGTTACGAAATGTATAACGACAGACAATAGTCACCTAATGTATAGCACTAGATAATAGTCACCTAATGTATAACAACAGACAATAGTTACGTAATGCATAACCACAGACAATAGTCACCTAATGTATAGCACTTGATAATAGTCACCTAATGCATAATGACAGACAATAGTCACCTAATGTATAACTATAGATAATAGTCACCTAATGTATAACAACAGACAATATTTACGTCATCTATAACGACAGACAGTAGCCACCTAATGTATAACACTTGATAATAGTCACATAATGTAGGCTATAACAACAGACAATAGTCACATAATGGATAATATTAAACAATAGTCACGTAATGTATAACATTACACCAATAGCCACGTAGTATTTAACAATAGTCAAGTAGTATTTAACAATAGACAATAGTCACGTAGTGTGTAAGATTAAAGAATAGTCACGTAGTGTGTAACAGTAGACAATAGTCACGTAATGTATATCAACATACAATAGTCACGTAGTGTATAACATTATATAGATATCACATTCTACGGAGGGCGACAGCATGTATTGACAACCCACTGAGTGTGTACAGGATTAGTACATGTATAGGGAATTTATAACGGCAATACCTAGCAATATTCAGAGGTCTGCATAACAATAGTCAAAGATGTGTACATAATGAAAAGAAAGACGTGCTGGATCGGCGTCAGGATAATGTAAACTAGTTGTTGGTTAAATCCCGTTGTGCGTCAGTCTTTACACTTGGCACATGAACGGATTAAACAGGAATATTTTGTATCCTGTACCGTCTTCCTGGTTGTCAATAAGCACAGATGGCAAAGTACAGATGGTAATCTACCGAAATAAACAACTGCAGTAGAATATGTCTTAAGTGGCCAGTAAAACGATAATTATGGCTATGTAAGGCAGGTGGTAGTTTAAACCCTTCGGTGTCAAATTTCTAATTGTCATCTGCAATCCAATTTTGTTAAATCAGTCGGTAAAATAAGGAAATAAGATAAATAAATGCAAACTTGAAAGGAATAAATCACATATATAGAAATATAGTTTGAGACAAATAGTGAAGTCCCTGATCAGAGGCGGCGTCTGATCTAGGACTGCACTATTTGTCGTGGTGCATTTATGCGACATCGGGAGTGAAAGGGTTTATGCAAGTCGGAAATAGTGCAGATAGCTCATATATGAGCTTTCTGCATTACTTTTGTCCTGCATTAAACAACCACCTGCTTTTTAAGACTCCTCTGTTCAATAAAACAAATGACAACCTTTGACAGCTTCTGTTGTAATTTCATTTTTATAGAAACTCTGTCATGGACCACGAACCAATGCCAGACATTGCGAAACTAAATCAAGTATGTCCACCCAATACAGGCACGCTACTCGTCAGGTGCTCGTCCGACAGGGACACTTCATTCAGTGAATGGTTATATGGTCGACATGATAACTTTGATGTGGAGTGTACACCATTGAACGGGTCTGTATGTGAAAGCTATGGTAGGAGAGGACGCTGTGAAGATTATGCTATACAACTCGGGTGCGACTGTAGTACCCCACAAGGTAGATAACGCTTGACACTTCCCGTAAAGTTCTTAACACTTTAACTCTCCATAAGATTAAGAATTTCTAACGCGTTGACTCAAGACTACGTAGATAACTCATCACGCTTTAACTCGTTATTGTTTTAATATCCACACAGTAGATAACACTTAACCCTTCAACTTTCCACAAGGTAGATAACTCAAAACACTTTAATATCCACATAGCAAACAACTCTTAACCTTTCAACTTTCCACAAGGTAGATAACTCCAAACACTTTAATATCCACATAGCAAACAACTCTTAACCTTTCAACTTTCCACAAGGTAGATAACTCCAAACACTTTAATATCCACATAGCAAATAACTCTTAACCCTTCAACTTTCCACATGGTAGATAACTCTTAACACTTTTATTCTCCTCATGTTAGACTTTGTTTTTACGCTTTAGCTCTCCAAAAGGTAGGTAATTCCTAAAACGTCAACTCTGTACAATCCAGACAACTTGCTCCACAAGATAAACAGCTTCTAACATATACATGTAACTCTCCGCAAGGTACACAATTTTTAAACCTTTAAAGCTATGCAAGCCATGCAACTATATTGTATTGAATGTATTACATTGCATTGTATTGTATCATATTGCTTTGCATCATATTGTTTCGTATTGTATTGTATTGTATTGAATGTATTGTATTGTATTGAATGTATTGTATTGTGTTGTGTTGTATTGTATTGTATTGTATTGTATTGTATTGTATTGTATTGTATTGTATTGTATTGTATTGTATTGAATATATTGCATTGTATTGTATTATTATATTGTAACTGTAACGTCCATACTCGCTTAAGATCGGTTGATTCTCTTAGACAGAACAACACCCTCAGTGCTACATTGACAGTCCTCTACAAAGAGTGTCCTTTTTGTTTCAACGAATGTATTTCTGGTCAAAACGTTTTTATCCAGTCATCAGGCTTTTCTAGTGACATAATAAAGGGGGTGCAGATAAACTTAGGTTTATTAGGTTACTTCCGGTAGTAGAAGGTTTGTTGGGTTAGTAGATAGGCGTAATGATTCTATAACCATGGAACTCTTTTAATTTTCTGTAAATATGCATAAAAATTATGTTGACGGAATAGATCTAACAGAAAATTCATCAAAATTATTATTATTCAAATAAGAAAAAGGAAGGAAAAAATGCTATAGCTGGATTCGAACCCACGCCTTATCCTACAAAAGCGATTTCTAATCACTCTAGAGAAGTCGTGCTTACCGATTACGCCACATACAAAATAGCGTTGATTTATCAGTTTCATGAATTTAATCCACCGCTGGCGAAACACGTTTTTAATAAAATCAAGCCAGGAAGCAAAAATTGACAGATAAATAGTAAATGTGGTTGTTTTTGTCACTCTCATGATAGTTTGATTGATAAACTCTTACAGGGCGGTGATTGTCATAGATCTAAATATAGCCTGTTCAGTTCCATTGATTTATGAATGACGTTATCCTTATCTAAAAATAGAAACCGAGACGACGGAATCGTCGAATTTGACCAGACAGTCTCCTGGAGAATATAACCATGTCTGTTTGAATTAATATATCAACTCTCGATTCAAATGGTCTTATTTTTCAAATTCAACCACTTTTCCCCTCTATCTTGTAATGTAAGTACCGAAACTATTTTCCTCTGTGGTAGCTCATTATTTACGTCTAAATGAAAAATGAAAAGGGAGGTCCGATTATCTTTGAAAACATAGTAGACTTATATCTCCGTCTCTACAGCTTCTGCCATGGCCAAAGATTCCTGTGCCCATGTGCTATCACAACAATTAATCTAATTAATATTCATATTTCTATTATTTCTTATATGACTATTTAGGGCATAAAATTATCACAAAGCCTACGTGTGAACTAGAAATATTAGACAATGCCAGTTACTCAGATAAATAACTAGTTAACTAGTAGCAGTACCAGACACTAACTAAACGTATTTAAAGCAAAGGCGAAACCTTTCGCGAAAACTGAGGGCTTAAGTAGTTAGTAACACATATTTTCCACCGTAGAATCCTGGTAAGATGCTTGATGAAAACTACTCTGCTTGACCCAAACTCCCTAATTATTAATTCTCAGTGAACATATTGCTATGGCTGCGTTGTTAAATATTCTTTAATCTGTTTGATAGTTCCGACCACAAGCAGTCCAGCGACACCGACCACCACAAGCAGTCCAGCGACACCGACCAATTGTTCGCAGACTTCAGGTACGACGCCTTCCAGCGAAAATCAGACTCTCGCGACGCAGGGAAACTGCAACTGCCCATCCGGAAGTGATGCTCGTCGAAGCAGTACACCTCAATGCCATGTTAAATTGGTGCATCAAGTGTTTATATTTTGTTTTGTTCTATTTGTTCTGAACATTTGAAACCATGAACACTGTCACTTTGATGCACAAGTGCAGTAGAACATGTCTTAAGTGGCCATAAAAAGGGAATTCTAATGATGGATCTGTCACGCAGGTGACAGCTTAATGTAGGTCAAAAGTATTGCAGAAAGCTCCTATAGGACCCCTATTTTCATTTGCTCTTTGGCTGCAAAATTCTGTTGTCTGCTATCTTTGTCGTCTGCTGCAATTATCAGTTTTTTAATTGTCTTAATTTTTGTTCCAAAAACATAGTCACCGTAACAAACAGTTTGGATGCTGATGAGACGCCGAGTTACTCGGAGTTACTCGACATCTCATCAGGATCCAAACTGTTTGCTCAGGTAATCACACATGCGACACTGGCAGCTCTGTTGTACTGTACTATAACTAACCCTGACAGACAATGTGTGTACTGGATCCCATAAGAGAAGAATGGTAACTCTGATTTTAAGGACAACTCTTCTTTTTTACCAAACTCTATGTTGTGACCACTCTTTAGAATCGTCTCATTGAAACGGATGGTCGCAACATAGGGTTTGGTGGAGAAATGGCGATTTCCATATTTAACATACACCCCATGCTCTAGAATTTTGGGTAGAAATTATTAACAGTGTCACTTTCAATTACACTTGTTGTGTTTACTCCCTCCCTCATTATGTATATCCTGACTCCCATAAGAGAAATAGAGTATAAAATGCGTTGACATAGATATGGTGAATAAATCTAATTTTTTTTATTTTGAAGACTCTTTTATTTTTCCAACAAAACCTATAATGCGACCACTCTTTGAACCCGTCTCTTAACCCATTTCCTCCTAGACTATTATCATTTTAGACCAATTTTCGTTGAATAATTCTACTGAAAAGGAGCATTTATAAGAGCAAATGAAAAATTTAGAATATTGTAGATTTAAACCATTGTGATAAATAGAGAATTTGCTCCTATGGAGCAAATGTCCTATTTACAACAATGATTTCAAAAGGTGTTTTCTACCGTGAGAGGCCTCAAATGCGTCAACTGTAGGATGGATGTGTTAACCCTTCTCTTGCTGAATTTTAAAATACATGTCTCCTTCTTTACCATGCCCTGTTGTATAATTACATATATCTTCACTGTGTACAAGTATTTCGCTGTGCAATCACTACTGTGGATTGCACTGGTTGCACAATCAATTTGTAAATAGTGCAGACCCTGATGAGACAGCTCCTGCAGGAGCTGTCTTATCTGGGTCTTCACTATTTACAGGTAGGTATATTGACGCAAATAGCAAGCGAAGGGTTAGATTCGATTCTGAAGAATGGTCACAACACAGGGTTTGGTTGCGATGCGGGGATTTCCTTATTTGTTCCTTTATTATGGCTTGTTTGAGACATGTGGATTTGAATATTTGATATACGCTCCTTTGTGTATGGTTCGGTTGAGAAATGTGGGGTTTCAGTATTTGATATACAAGTATACGCTTCTTTATTTATGGTTTGGTTGAGAAATAAATATGGAATTCAGTATTTTATATACGATCCTTTATCTATGATTTGGGTGAGAAATGTAGATTTCAGTATTTAGTTTAAACATGTTTTATTTCTGTAATTTATAGTTTCTAAGAAGGATTGGAGTGAAAGCTGGGGAATTATTAATCCCCCCCCCCCTGGTATATAATACTTCACAAAAGCAATTGTTCATCACAATGAATGATACACATTAGTGACATATAAATATTAGAAGATATAATGGACGCTTGATATACCTGCTAAATTGGGAAAGAAAAGAGAAATGATAATTAGTATGCCCCTTTATTTCTGGTTTGGTTGGGAAATATGGATTTCAGAATTCCATATACGCCCCATTGTCTGTGGTTTGGATGAGAAACGAGTACATGCAGTTCAGTATTTAACATTTAGCCTGCTATGGGCGGGTGAGTGATTACCTATGCAAACAGTTTGGATCCAGATGAGACGCCGAGTAACTCGGCGTCTTATCTGGATCCAAACTGTTTGCATAGGTAATCATAGATGCGACATTAGCAGTAAAAGAGATGCTTTGAATAAATCTACTGGCCAGGAGCATTTACTAGAAAAAGAGAAGTTGTACAATTGTGTAAATTCGAAACCATTGTTATAAAAAGAGCATTTGCTCCTATTGAGCAAATGCTCTATTTATCACAATGGTTTCTAAAGGTTACTATTACAGAGGCATCAAACGACGTCAATATGAGGACTGGGTTAGGGGATACGGGACCCACATGGGTTGAGCTAGAAATTATTGATCAAAATAAACCAATACAAACAAACAGAAAAACAATATAACAAAAACAGAAAAGCATAAACAAATGTAATTAATTTATGTCATAGTTTCATTAAAGGGTAACCATGGAGGCAACAATGTTTTAGACATCGGTTTTATTCTTATTTCTATTTAAGATATATTTTAGGTTAAAGGTAAATAACTACGCCAGACGGATTCTTTTATATTTGTCGAGTTATCTCCCTTGCCACATCCTTTTCGCCCTCTCTATCCCTATTTTTAGATCTAACCTTTTTGAATAAATCTACCAAAAAGGAGCATTAACCAGGGAAAGGAAAGTTTTAGAATTTTGTAGTTTGAAACAATTGTGATAAATAGAGCATTTGCTCCTATAGGAGCAACTGCTCTATTTATCACAATGGTTTCAACGTGACTTTTACAGATGGGTAGAAAGGCTTATTTATGGAGGAAATGGTTAAGTTGCATAATGTTTTGTCTACATAATTTTCATTATACTACCTATATTCTAAGTCTCTACAAATATACAGACAAAGTATTAACCCTTTCCTCCATAAATATTCATGTAGAAATAATGACGTCATGAATATTAATTAGATCAATTTGTTATAATAGCATATGCACACAGTATATTTTGGACATAGCAGAAACTGTAGAATCAGATCTTTATAAATTTCATAAGAAAATAGAGCAGACCCTGATCAGACGGCTCTTATAGGAGCCTTCTGATCTGGGTCTACCCTGTTTGCAAAGGCATAGAAAGGCGTATTTGTGGAGTAAATGGCTAAACAGTTTGAGACACTGAATTACTCAGTCTTTTATAATGACTAAAACTGTTTTAATCACACATTTGATCGTAGATACTCTGTTTTCTGGCAGATCAAGTAAAATATTTACAAAGTGTAAGTATTATAAGCATACTGAAAAAATCAA
Organism: Azorinus chamasolen; assembly: GCA_963576725.1. Taxonomy (NCBI): domain Eukaryota; kingdom Metazoa; phylum Mollusca; class Bivalvia; order Cardiida; family Solecurtidae; genus Azorinus; species Azorinus chamasolen. Next base: position 51,482,525 of record OY755250.1, on the reverse strand, counting down.
CAACCGAACTTTTATTAAAACATTGATTTTTATGCAAATTGATGCTAAATGAAGAAATCTCACAGAAGGTCACTAGTATTCCCAAGACCTGACCTGAACGAATCGAAATATTCATGGAGTAAATAGTTAAATAAAACTAAGGCATCAGGGTCCATGCTTATAACTTTTAAGTTGAGTCTGAGTTTGTTCTCAAACTTTTGATTGACCAATCAAAAGCTGGAGAACAAACTCAGACCTGATCCAAATTTAGGCAGACTTGTTTCCCTATATGTTTGTGTTTAATATTAAAGATGTGTAAACTACAGAAAAAAACTCACTTCAGCGAACTTTTAGTCCAGAAGAATCGAACTATTTTTAGGCAAGTGACAGCTTAATGCAGACCGACAGTTATGCAGAAAGCTCCTAGAGGAGGAGCTTTCTATATGCCTTTCAGTTTGCATTAAGTTGTCACCTGTATAAATTAATCCATGATCTTCTACTGAGCCATTTGACACCTGTGTAAAAGTCATTTTGAAACCATTGTGATGAATAGAGCATTTGCTCCACCAATGTAATTAGTAGGGCATTTGCAAATGCTGTACTTGTCACATTGGTTTCAAAAATTTATAATCTTTAAATGTTCTTTTTTTCTAGTAAATGCTCATGTTGACACCTCTGTTTAAGTCATTTTTGAAACCATTGTGATAAATAGAGCATTTGCTCTACATTAGCAAATGCTCTATTTATCAAATTGGTTTCAAAAACTTTACCATTCTTAAATTTTCCTTTTTTCTAGTAAATGCCCCTGTTTTGTAGATTTATTCAAAGAGGTCTGGTCTGAAAGTAGTCTAGTAGGGTGTGTTAGGATTACCGAAGTTTTACTGCATTGATGGTTTGATAGTTTAAGGCGCTTGGAATCGGATGCTGTCGGTCAAATTCACGGATTTCAAAGAACTTATAACAAATAATACTGTATTGTTATAAGGTGTCAATCGAAAACAACGCGGAAATGCTAGTTCGGTAACGGAAACGCCCGAACACCGACGTTTATGCAAACGGAAATGTCCGAATCAATATTTTGAATGATGCTTATTGTATTTGTTACTGGCTGTTTTGTTTAAGCAAAGCAATATCGAGAAACTTTGGCTCCATGCAGTTGTTTGACTCAGTCTTTTATTTATTTAACCCTTAACACAACAAAGACGTCTTTTCACGCCATTGTAAACAGAGCAGACCCTGATCAGACGGCTCCTATAGGAGCCGTCTGATCAGGGTCTGTTCTGTTTACTAATCAATAAACACAGACATATTTCTGCAGCTTCTGCGATGGTCAGAATTTCTCTCGTTCATGATAACATTATAGCCTTTCATCTATTTATAGACATACAGTCATGATTTCCTACATGAGTTTACAACAGGCAAAAGGCCAGCTAATAATAGTCTGGAGAAAAACAAATATTAGACTGTTGTGTGTGTGTCAATTATAACACTAACACAGAATACTAAAACAAATACATGTAACGGTAGATGACAATTTAGTCTTTTGTGGGTGTACAATAATGCTAGGTGTCAGTTTTTGGTTGTGTACGGACGTTAATTAAACCACAAATCAACGAATCAATTAACATATTGCACGGTAGCGGCGAATTTGTTACAGTGCTCCCTCTCTACAACGACATCCTTTGGGATACGAAGATTGTATGTGTTGTTCAGAGGGAGTTGCTATAGGGAGGGAAAATCAAACATAATTAGCTTGTTCGCATATCCCCAGATAAGGTGTATTTCGAGAAATAAAACCGTTATGCCTTCATCAAACCCTATGTTGTGACCACTCTTTAGAATCGTCACAAAGTGACGATTCTAAAGAGTGGTCACAACATAGGGTTTGATGGAGGCATATGGAATATACGATGGAAAAAGGTTGTTTCTGGAGCTTTGTTGTTTCGGAAACAGTGGCATGCGTTGTTGTAAGGAGGGAATCGTTATTGAGAGGGCCGTTGTAGGGAGGGAGCACTGTACAACCTTTGCAAACGGTCCAGATCCAACTTTTGGGGATCATCAATTCTCATATTTTAATAACCATGTAAGAAATATTTACTCTATTAATATTAATTAGACTATTTTTGATAACGGTATACATGTGTATGTGTTTATATGAAATTTTGACTAAGACAGAAACTGGAAAATCAGATCTATATTTATACTATGAGCAAACAGAGCCGTCTGATCAGGGTCTGCTCTGTTTCCTTATGGTGTAATATAGATCTCATTCTTCAGTTTCTGCCTGAGCCAAAATGGCCTGTGTTCATATGCCATTATTATATAATTATAGTATATGCCCCTCTCTAAACAATCTCTGTTCGTGAAAATTGCCCGTTTTAGTTACACGTTCGTAAACATGACTAGAGTCAATATCACTTTTGCAGGTCAATATCGCTTTTTTCGGACCCGCGCGTGCGCCTCTCTCGACAATACAAATCAAATGAGCGCATTGAGAAGGGTATATGATATAAAAAATAATCTTATTAATATTCATGACGTCATTATTTCCTACATGAATATTCATCAGGGAAAGGGTTAAATAAAAAGGGGCTAAACACGATCTTAATTACATTTCAGCCACAGTGCCTAATGCCTATACTCATGTTCTGTGCACCTTTACTCTATAAATATGCCTTTCTGTGCCTGTACAGACGGAGTAGACTAAGAGTAGATGGTTCCTGTAGGAGCCGTGTGATCAGGGTCTGCTCAGTTTGCTTTTGATACAATATACATGTAGATTATGCTTTTACAGTTTCCATCATGGCTAAATATTATTGTGCCCATGTACTGTTATAGCAATTAATCTCATTAATAATTATATTCATGACGTCATGGTTTCTTACATGAGCATTCGTGGATTAACCCATTCCCTCATAGGCTATTTTGCTCTTTGAATAAATCTACCGAAAAGGAGCATTAACAAGAGAAAATGATTTTTTTAGAATTTTGTAGTTTGAAACTATTGTGATAAATAGAGCATTTGCTCCTATAGGAGCAAATGCTCTATTTATCTCAATGGTTTCACAACGTGACCTCTACAGAGTTGTCAAAAGTCGTCAGTATGAGGGAATGGGTTAAAGGGATAACTATTTATATGTATTTAAGTGTTAATTAGTTAAACTTAGTCCCAATTTCTGTTCGGTGCTCTTTTAATCTCCGTGCTTTTTACAAAATTGCGCTGCATTCCGTTTATCGATTGATTCAATATCAAAGAAATCCGAATGTTTTCAGTTAATATCAAAGAAATCAAGATATGTAACCGCTAGATTTCAACACGTTATTGTATGGGGATGTGCCAGTTAATAAACCTATTATCCAATCCCGTTATGTTTGATAACAAATCTTGTAAATAAACACGTATTTATTGAATGGTTTCTTGAATAAGCGGAAAGTGCCCTCGGCTAATTATGAACATTTCAATCAAAGCGGGCATATCTTCAGTCAAACGACGAAATAAAAATAATTGCCGAAACAATAAATACATAAAATGTTTCGGTTCGAAAATTATCCCGCCCCAACAAAAGGTTGTAAAGTATCCCGTTATGAAGCGCTCCGGGCGTTAAACATTTAACACTATTTCATAGATACGCCTTATAATGCCTTTACAAACAGGGGAGACCCAGATCAGACAGCTCCTGTAGGATACTGCAGGTCCTAGCTCCTGTAGGAACTGTCTGATCAGGGTCTGCTCTGTTTGCATTTGCATTAATATAGATATAATTCTATAGTTTGTTCCATGTTCTTCATATAGCGATCGGTTGGCTGGTGTTCTTAACCCTTTCCTCAATAAATACGCCTTTCTACACCTCTGTAAAAATCACCTGCTGAAACCATTGTGATATATAAAGCATAATAAAAGCTCCTATAGGAGCAAATGCTCTATTTATCACAATGGTTTCAAACTACAAAATTCTGTTGTTTCCTTTTCTCTAGTTAATGCTCCTTTTCAGTAGATTTAATTAAAGTGGTTGGGGCCAAAATGGGGGAATGGGTTAGAGCCATTATTTCTCACAATAATATTCATGGAGTATAGTGTTAACTCCAAAATACACTTATCATCTTTTCAGTAGTGTTCGGTATTTTGTATCTGCCGGTATTGGTATAGGTATGTAAGTGTTAAGAAAATACAATTCAATTCAATTTCTTTATTGCATGAAACGTACATCGTGTACTTATAGCAAGCACAGCACAGTGATATATGAACATGTCAATAGACAAAACACAAACTAATGCTAGGTCTATATCTATATCAAAAAGAAACAAAGAAAAAGACTGAAGTAGAAAGTTAGATATGTTTTCTTCCTTCGTTCGTTTTTTTCTTTTATTTCATTTCCCTAGGGAAAATACAACACAAATATACTCTGAAATAGTCAGCAAACGACATGTTTTCTTTTCTTCAGACGACAATACTGATAATTTAAATGTCTATAAAAGAACCGACTCAATTTCAACTTAAGTATCGACCAGTTATAATTATGCAGTCGACTTTCGTTGTGTCGTGTTCGTAGGAACTCGTTAAAAACATGGATACATCGAGGGTCGATTCAAAAGAAAATGCATGCTTTATAACAATGAAACAATAAATAATTTAGTTTGGACCCCAATCGGACATGTGAGAAATGTGCGTTTTCGCCACAATTAGCCGATTTCTACCGACTTCTACCGACCGATTTTAATGCCCGTCAATTCATTGAACCCTTTACTCCATAGATACGTCTGTAATCGCCATTGCAAACAGAGTAGACCCAGATCAGACGGTTCTTGAAAGAACCGTCTGATAAGGCTCATGAAATACCATGATATATCTGCCATACAGTTTGTGAAATGCCCAAAAACTTTCAGTATTCATATACATGTATCATGATAAAAAATCACCTAATTAATATCCGTGATGCCATTATTTCTTTTCTGAATATTCATAGTGTAAATTGTGACGTAGTGTTTTCAAAACTAAAGCAGACGACATATAGTAAGTAAGCAGGCGATGATTTCAACACGTGCAAGTGGCCGTGATTTGCCAATTTCACAAAACTGTCATAAATCAAAACTGACCACGGTCATCAGAGACATAAAATTTTATGATGTCTGAAATTTGTGAAGTGAGAGAGAATAGACACAGGACAGTAAAATTCTGTCCCGAGTAGATGCTCAAATGACAGTAGAATCTCTCTATACTGTCCACTAGTTAACCCTTTCCCTTATGTAAGCGCATTATACGCATCTGCAAACAGAGTAGACCCAGATCAGACGGCTCCTATAGGTACCGTCTGATCACGGTCTGCTCTGTTTGCTTATGGTGTAATATAGATCTGATTCTACAGCTTCTGCCTGAGCCAATCTGTCCTGTGTCCATATGCCATTATACAAAATAATCTAATTAATATTCATGACGTCATTATTTCCTACATGAATATTCACCAGTGAACGGGTTAAATAAACACCGTGGCCTTAAATGCATAACGAAAGTTACGTCTCTAAAATGACCCCTAATTGACCCATTCCCCCATGTTGAATCCCTAACGTCTCTATAATGACCAATAATTGACCCATTCCCTCATGTTGACGTCTGACGTCTCTATAATGACCACTTATTGACCCATTCCCTAATATTGACGCCTGGCGTCTTTATAAGGATCACTAATTGTCCCATTTCCTCATATTGACGCCTGACGTTTCTACAAGGACCACTAATTGACCCGTTCCCTCATGTTGGCGCCTGACGCCTCTATAAGGACCACTAATTAACACATTCCCTCATGTTGGCGCCTGACGTCTCTATAAGGATCCCTAATTGACCCGTTCCCCCATGTTGAGGCCTGACGTCTCTATAAGGACCACTAATTAACACATTCCCTCATGTTGGCGCCTGACGTCTCTATAAGGATCCCTAATTGACCCGTTCCCCCATGTTAAGGCCTGACGTCTCTATAAGGACCACTATTTGACCCATTCCCTAATATTGACGCATGACGTCTCTATAATGACCACTAATTAACCAATTCCCCCATGTTGACGCATGACATCTCTGTAAAAGTCATGTTTTGAAAACATAATGATAAATAGAACATTTGCTCGATAGGAGCAAATACTTTATTTATCACAGTGGTTTCAAACCTATACAATTCTAAAATGTTCCTTTTATCTAGAAAATTCTCTCTTTTCAGTAGATTTATTCAAAGAGGGTGAATCTGAAAAAAAATACATTGGAGGGAATGGAGCTTAGGGGCTCCTAATACATGGCGAAAATAACCTCTGTTTAGTGTACACTAATTGAATAAACATGGTGGTCCTTAATGCTGGTGAAAGTAATCGTTCTATAATGTGCACTTATTAAATAAACATGGCGGTCAATAATGCATGGCGAAAGAAACTTATCGGCAGTGTACGCTTATTAAATAAAACTAGTGGACTGATGGAAACATCCCCTTTTCTATGGTTTGAACTTCGATATATCGAACTATGATAAATCGAACTTCAGGATAACTAGAAGTAAAATGTTAGGCCTTTCCAAAGTCTACAATACAGAATTGTTCTAAAATGTATCACTATGCATGTCTTGAAGCAGATGCGACATTTTAAAGCATGTATAAAGTAATAATGAAAGTCAGCATTGCTTTAGACCTACATTAACCCTTTCCCTCATATTGACGACTTTTGGCGACTCTGTAAAAGCCACTTTATGAAACCATTGTGATAAATAGAGCATTTGCTCCTACAGGAGCAAATGCTCTATTTATCACAATGGTTTCAAACTACAAAGTTCTAAAAGTTTCCTTTTCTCTAGTTAATGCTCCTTTTCGGTAGATTTATTTAAAGAGGTTGCATCTAAAAATAACCTATGAGGTAAAGGGTTAAGCTGTGAACTTGAGAAATCAGTGTCCACTTTAGAAAACGAATGGCTCGAATTTCTGTTATCTCGTAGTAAATTGTACGGTCCCTTGACGTTAGAGATATAGATGTTCAGCTGCATTGGCAGTACAAATGTACATCCCCCTCTGTCTATGGTTTGGTGGATTCAAACTTATTGTTGCTGTAATCATGATATTAGAAATAAATTGGCCAAATATCATTACTTGACAACTAAAGCAGACGACATATTTTGCAGATGACAAGTGAGCGATTTTACTAAGTTCTATTGTAAGGTAAAACCTCTCTAAACAGGACGTTCAATTTAGAGTTGATGTCGGTCTTGGAGACAGGTGGCAGCTTAATGCAGTGTGAAAGTCATGCAGAAAGCCCATCAAGGAGCTTTCTGCACGACTCTCACTCTACATTAACCCATTTCCACGTATTGGCGCCTTTGGATGCCTCTGTAAAATCACCGTTTGAAAGCATCCTGAGAAATAGAGCATTTGCTCCTATAGGAGCAAATGCTCTATTTATCATAATGGTTTCAGAACTATATAATTCTAAAAAAATCCTTTTATCTAGTTAATGCTCCTATTCGGTAGATTAATTCAAAGAGGATGGCTCTAAAAATAGCCTATGAGGTAATGGGTAAAGCAGTCACCTGGCTAAAACTATCTAAATTCTTCTCATCAGAATTCCCGTTTAGAGCGATTTTACTGTACCTTGTTTAGTTTAAACTTTTTTATTTGAAAACTAATGACAGATGTTTTATTGTTAATGGTAATATACTTGTTGTTTTTTTCGGAAGAATGGATTAGAATGTCTATAAACATTTATGTCAAATATTTATAGCAATAGCATTTTGCCAATGGTATGCTGTATTTGCATCTGTGGTTTTTTCGTCCGTACATTATTTCTGAACAAGGGAACAAGAGAAAATTACAGAGACAACCAACAAGGGCAAAAACAAAGACAGAACTAGATATAACCAGAAACAGAAAAAAACTACAGAAGCTGAAACAAAGACAGGGGTAGGGACGGGGGCAGGCAGATACAGAAAGGGGGAAAGAATGAAACAAACAAATAAACAAACAAACAAGAAAGAAAGACTCATAGACACACAGACAGTTCATATATGAAAAAAATTTGCTTTTCGTATAACAATTCTCACGAGATAAGAGAATTATATTAACCCTTATCCTGACTACCATTTGTAAACAATTTTGGTCCATATTCTATACCGAGTAGTTCGTCTTCTGATCAGGACCCAAGCTGCTTCATACTCAGTAGTTTCTTTACCCATTCCCTCACATTTACGCCTTTCTGCGCTTGTGTAAAAGTCACATGTTGAAACCATTGTGATAAATAGAGCATTTGCTCCTATGGAGCAAATGCTCTATTTACCACAATGGTTTCAAATTTGCCCAAATCTAGTAAATTATTCTTTTTAGTAGATTTATTCAAAGAGGTTGGGTCTAAAAATAGCCTATAATGGAATGGTTTAACGATTCAGAAATGGCCGTCAAAAGTTCAGCAGACAAGAGAATGAGCAAGTCTTTTTTCAGCATGTAAGGGGTCAGCCTACACCTGTGATGACGATGAGTAAATCATCCACTGACATGAACTACAGACCGTGTTTAATAAGCTCTTCACTAAATTAAAACTTCACAAACCCGCTTATCTTCTTCATAGACTTTAAATGGCTTAGGACAACAAAAAAGACGACGGACAAGGGGATGACGCATGTCCATGTAATGGTGATTTATCTCCCTTTAGTTCCAACATCTAGTGACGTATGCTGTTAAGCTGTCGTCTGCTATGACTTTTAACTCATTCTGTAAAATATAGCATCCAGACAAACTGTTTGTGTTATCTTCCATGTGTACCGTCCAGATGTGAAAGTATTTGAATTAGTTTTATAATATATAACTGTTTTTACCAAAATATAAAAAACATATAGATCTATCAGCGTGTGTAGAGTTTTAAAAAGAGGTTTAAGCTAAATTAGCCCTTTCACTGAATAACATTCTCGATTGTGCTTCTTCATTGAAGAATTAATAAAAGAGAACATAAAAAAGAAATCAATTTTCACTTTGATGGAAAATGTAAAATCACATTTATTAACTTCCATAAACAAGCAGAGCAGACCTAGACCAGACAGCTCCATCAGGAGCAGTCTGGTCCGGGTCTACTCTGTTTGCAAATGACGTTTTATGAGGGAAAGGGTTAACCCTGTAATACTGACATCTGTCCAAACTCTATTTTGTATAATTGTCGATTCGTTCAAACTATTAACCCATCTCCTGATAAATTTTAAAAATTTTGTCGTCTGCAAACTTTGTCGTCTTCTACAATTTTCATTTCTTAACCGTTCTCTTGCTGAATTTTAAAATACATTTTCCTTCTTTACCCATGCCCTGCTGTATAATTTTATATATATCGTCACTGTCTACAAAAAATGCTCCGTGTCATCGCCTGCTGTGGGGTGCACTGGGCTGTGGGGTGCACTGGGTGCACAATCAACTGGTAATTAGTGCAAACCCTGATGAGGCAGCTCCTGCAGGAGCTGTCTCATCAGTGTCTTCACTATTTACAGGTAGGTATATTGACGTGAACAGCTTGAGAAGGGCTGAGAAACTATTTCCAAAGTGGCAAACAGTTCAGATCCTGATACCGAATTACTATTTAAAGTTGCAATTATCTTTCATGCTGGAAAATGGAAAAAAGATACAAACAGAAAAGTGTAGCAAACGACAAATTTTGCAGTCGACATTATCGTGGCAGCGAAAGGGTAAACTCTTTTCATACTTAGCGCGCCTTGACATGCAGTCCCACACAGCTTAGATCCAGATAATACGACGAATGTCTCCGCGTCTCGTCAATACACAAGCTGTTTGACATGTTGCCAATAGTTTCTCAAAAGCTTGGTCGAATTGGAAGTTAGTGAAACACGAACCTTATTAAAATTGGATACGTGTTATTTTTTTAAGCATAAGAAGTGTGAACTCTTTCGCTGCCAAATTATGTCGTCTTCTAAATTTGTCTTCTGCTACAATTTTCCATTTTAATTCTTCTTCATTTTTTGTTTCAAAAAACATAGTCACAGTAACAAACAGTTTGGATCCTGATGAGACGCCGAGTTACTCGGCGTCTCATCTGGATCCAAACTGTTTGCATAGGTAATCACAGATGCGACATTGGCAGCGAAAGCGTTAATTTAACGTCTTATCTCCCACGGCTTATGTCTTAAACCTAAACAAACATAATAAGCTCGATGACCCATTGTATTTTGGACACGTTCCCACGATGTCCATCTAAATGAAAGAATTCCATTTTAATAAACTCAAAAATGTCTTTGGACCTTAGTCTTTAACCTGTTATCTCCATGACTATTCATGAAAGAAAACATGACATCATCATTACTAATTTGATAAGTTGTTTAAACAGCACATGGACACTGGACTTTTTGGCCATTACAGAAACTGTGGAATCATACTTGTATTATTTCACAAGCAAACAGAGCAGTCCCTGACCAGACGACTCCTATAGGATCCATCTGATCTGGGTCTATTCTGTTTGCAAATATTCCAAAAGTGTCTCTATGGAGTCAAACCAGATAAGACACCTTCTCAGTAGATCTTTTATATATACAGTTAAACCCCGCTAATGCGACCACCTAAAATAGGTATTTATAATTATGGGTGTTAGATGCAGCTGGTAGCTTGATGCAGGACAAAAGTAATGCAGAAAGCTCCTCTGGGAGCTTTCTGCATTACTGTTGTCCTGCATTAAGCAACCACCTGCTTATAAAGACATCCATGTTTATTCATTAGGTGGTCGCATTAGAGGGGGTTTACTGTACCTTGTTGTAAATTCCACGTTGTAGTGACAGGTAGCATTGTAAAGGTGGAAATAAATGTTAGCATTAGCTTGGTCAGAGATTTTGGGATAAAAAAGGATAAAAAATCTAGTCTCATCGATGAATCACCCTTTTTTCTTTGGTATGCGTTCAGATAGATTCATTTTAGTATAGCAATGTTTGTTCTTTCATCTTTATACGAAACAGTTATGTACTTAATCCGAAGAAACATGTAACAAAACTTTAACCCTTATCCAGGACAACTGGGTGTAGGTCGGAGTAACCCGGTACATGTATAACTCGGGAGTAACTGGGAGAAACTCGGCGAAACTCGGAATAGCTCGGCGTGACTCGGAATAGCTCGCCGTCTGGTCAGGATCTGCTCTTTTTGCTTATGAGATAATATAGATATTACTTTCTGCATTGGCCCACACTTCCTGTGTAATTATGCCATTATAGAAATGAATTTAAGTATTATTCATGACGTCGTTCTTTCTTTCATAAATATTCATGGAATAAAGGTATTTAAATTATGGAATGCCACATCTGCCCTGCTAATAGCTAAATACGAAATGCGAAATGCTTTTTGCCAATTGTGTAAATTGCTAGAGAATGTTCCAAATGAGGGATGTAAATGACAAATGCGAAGTGCGAAATGCTTATTGCTAAATGCATGTTTGCACTACTGGCATTGAACAGCGCCATTTTTAAAGTGACTGTACATTTCCTAAATGCATGTTTATTTACATTAAAGCTTATTGTTTATTGCACTATTAAATTAAATATCGCGCTGTTCAATGCTAGTAGTGCAACCATGCATTTAGCAATAAGCATTTTGCATTTCGCGTTTGTCATTTACATCTATTATTTGGAGCATTCCAGTTCTTTCCCTAGGAATTTTCACAGTTGGCAAAAAGCATTTCGCATTTTGCATTTAGCATTTCGCATTTAGCATTTAGCAAATAGCATGGCAGAATGGCGTTCCATATCAAATACCCGGAATAACACTGTTCGGGTTGTCCAGGCTGGTTGCCACCCAGTCCATAGTTTTTAAAAAAGCTTATTCAAACCTTTAGCAGTCAAATTAACCCTAAGTCCACTTTTGAGTGGATATCATGTTTTAACATTTTCCCTGTTCTATATTTATTACATATTTCAATACCTACTGAACATTCATGGTCACAACAGCTATAATAACACATAGAAAGAAGAACATTGTAGCCAGCTGAAAGTAAAGAATCAGATCTATCAAAATCCATTGGCAAACAGAGCAGACCCTGATAGGTGTCGTCTGATCAGGGTTTACTCTGTTTGCCAGTGCGTGAAAAGGTGTTTATATGAGGGAAAGTGTTATCCGCGGGTTAACCATTCTCTTGCTGAATTTTAAAATACATTTCTCCTTCTCTTCTTTACCCATGACCTGTTGTACAATTACTCATATCTTCACTGTGTACAAGTATTTCGCTGTGCAATCACTGCTGTGGAGTGAGCTGGTTGCACAATCGACTTGTAAATAGTGCAGACCCTGGTTAGACAGCTCCTGCAGGAGCTGTCTCATCTGGGTCTTCACTATTTACCGGTAGGTATATTGACGTGAATACCAAGCGAAGGGTTAATGGCCATATATTGCAGTGCAAGTACTGGTTGATATAGTGTCAGGATAACGTAAATGGGTGTTAGTGAAAATACAACCATGTATAAGTTGTGTGCACTGGAAACCTCCAAGTATCACGGAATCAAAGTATGATTTCAACAGTACCCGACCCCATCCTGGCGTGGCTGGTAGCCATAGATGACAAGGGACGATGAACAAACCAGTTAACCACCCAAACAAATCAACCAACCAATCTTCCACCCAGCCAAACAGCCAACCAACTAACCGGTCACCAAACAACCAACGCACCCTCTCACTCACTAATTAATAAATCTACAAGCCAGCTCAGTCAGTCAGTCAGCCACTGGCCAACCAAGCAACTAAGCAACCAGCCAGACAGCCAGCCAACCAGTCACAAACCAATAACCCCACACGCCAACCAACCAATCAACCAATCAACTAACCAATACAACCAACCATCCCTCAACCAGCCAATCAACCATTAAATCCCGTGATGATGTAATGCTAGTTCAATAGCAAGTGTCAAGCCACAGGTATGGTGCTGTCGACATGCCAGGTTCATTTTCCAGGCATGGGTATCTTTGTAGCCCTCTTCAGTTAAGCCCAGACAGATAAGCCCAAACCCAATGACTAACGGTACATTCTCGTGAAGGGTCTGATATTGGTTTATGACAGGAGCATCATTACAAGTGTCACTAAGATCCGAATCACGACCCCACTTACCTACAGTAGAACCCGTCCTTAGCGACCATAAATATATTGAACATAGGAGTATTAAATACAGGTGGTTGCTTAATGCAGGGCAAACGTAATGCAGAAAGCTCCTAAAGGAGCTTTCTGCATTACGTTTGACCTGCATTAAGCTACCACCTGCCTCGCAGACCCATACTTGGACCTCTTTTTCATCGTTGCTGAAGACATGTATTACTATACATGTAACTAACTCATATTACAACATGTAATTAATATGTATTACTACACTTACCCAGAGTTGACCATTTACCACATAGACGTATTTTGACAAGAGTGTACATCCATATCAGTTGGCTTCTGTAGGAGCCATCTAGTCAATATCTATTCTGTTTGGTAAGACATTATATAAATCTGAATTTGTAGATACGAAAAAGCTTGTGTTCATATGCGATTATAAAACTTCAGCTAATAAATATTCATTATGATATTATTTCTTACAAGAACATCCAGGAAGTAAAAGGTTAAAACCCACGTTACAACGTGTAATTAACCAACATTACTGCATTACAACGTGTAATTAACCAACATTGCTGCATATTAGTAATCTACATTACTAAATGTAATTAACTCATCTTACTACTTGTAATAAACCGACATTACTACGTGTATTTAACCCACATATGTAACTAACAACTCTCAATACTACAGGTAATTAAGCCACATTACTACATGTAATGAATTCACATTACTACATGCAATTAACCAACATTACTACATGTAATTACAGACATTACTACAGGTAATTAACTCCCATTACTATATGTAATGAATTCACATTACTACATGCAATTAACCAAGATTACTACATGGAATTAACTCACATTACTATATGTAATTAACCACCATTACTACATGTAATTAACCAATAATACGACATATAATTAATTCACATTACTACATGTAATTAACCCACATTACTAAATGTAATTAACCAACATTACTACATGTAATTAACTCATCTTACTACATGTAACACAGTCATATAACTATGGAATTAATCCTCCTTATTACATTTAATTAACCCACAATATTACATTTAGTTAATACACATTACTACATTTTATAACCCGCATCCCTACACATAGTTATCCAACATTACTACATTTAATTAACCATTAAGGTAACATGCTACTTTTTATCCCACTACGAAAACATAATATCATCTCTAAGCTGGGTCCATGCTTATAAAACTTTTAGTTGAGTCTGAGTTCGTTCTCAAGTTTTTGATTGGTCAGATTTGAGCCTTTGGCTCAAATCTGACCAATTAAAAGCTAGAGAACTCAAATCTGACCAATCAATAGCTTGAGAACGATCTCAGACTCAACTAAAAAGCTTTATAAGCATGGACCCAGGATATTGTGTAATGTCGGCTACAGTAGAACCTGGCATAAGCGTCCATTCATTTATTGAGCGTTGTAGTCTTAAAAGCAGGTGGTTACTTAAGACAGGACAAAAGTAATACAGAAAGGGCATACAGTAAAACCTGTCTATAACGGCCACTAGATTACATCAAATATTTTGTGTTAAATGCAAGTGACTGCTTAAGGCAAGGTGAAAGTAAAACAGAACGCTCCTATAGGAGCGCTCTGTTTTACTTTCACCTTGCCTTAAGGAGCCACCTGCCCTAAATACCAACTAATTAACACACTTTAGTGGCCGTTTAAGAGAGGTTTTACTGTATAGGAACTTTCCGTATTACTTTGACTTCCTACCACCTGTCTTACAGACCCATAATCTTTTTAATTGCTGCTTTATTGACGCCTTTTGACACTTCTGTAAATGTCACTGTGTTAAACCATTGTGATAAATAGAGCAATTGCTCCTGTAGGAGCAAATGCTCTATTTATCGCAATGGTTTTAAATTACAAAATTCAAAATGTTCCCTTTTCTCTATAGTTAATGCTCCAGTCTGATCTGGATCTACTCTATTTGCAAATGCGTGAAAACACGTTTCTATGAGGGAAAGGGTTAACTGGGTCTAGGCTGTTTGGAAGTGTGACGCAAACCGCGGTTTGTGGTATTATGATTAACGAAAATGTTATTTTGACAATTTACGGGTTAGCAGTGTAGACCAGGAATGGTTTTACCAGAGTCTGTGCTGTTATTCTCTCAATTGCAATCAAGAAAGGGATTCCCTGATCTCTCCGTTCCGTAAGTTGATCACAAATGGAAAACAGCAGGTTTAGCCCTTTTACCTCATACAAACACCGTTAAAGAATTTGCAAATAGAGTAGATCAAGATCAGACGGCTCAAGTCTGGGTAGGGTCTGCTCTGTTCTCTTATGCACTGATTTACATCTGGTTCAACAGTTTATTCAAAAACGTAACCACCCTGTGTTAATTCACCATGATAAAGAATCCAGCTAATAAATACTCCCTACATAATTAATTATTATATGAATATGTATTAGGTAAACATAGTATTCGGGGAAAATATAGTAAAAACCTCTCTGTATCGGCCACTAAATTACATCAAGTTGTTTGTGCTAAAAGCAGGTGTCTGCTTAAAACAAGGTTAAAGTAAAACAGAACGCTCCTATAGGAGCGTTCTGTTTTACTTTAACCTTGTTTTAAGCAGACACCTGTCCTAAATAACAGCTAATTAACACAATTTAGTGGTCGTTATAGAGAGGTTTTACTGTATTTTCCCCGAAAACTATGTACAGTATATAGGAGAACTGGTCACGTCAATTCATTAGCATGTTTGGTACCAAAGAATTTCATCGGCTAAATCTAGGAAGCACTTATACATTCTCAAGCATAGGAATACTACCGTGGTCTGAAATGGTTTGTAAACATGGGTATAAAGATATCAAGCTTGACAGATACTCGAAGTGGACACGATTATTATTATGGACCAAAATAAATCACTTGAGTGTCATTAGTTTTCGCGACTATCTCGTCGTCCATCAGTTTCCGCGTAGTCGATGTTTATTACTTTAATTGAATTTTAATGGAATTTCTCGAGTGCTCGCTAGACTGGTATCACCGCTTACAGTTAATAAGTAAACATAGAAATAATTGTGACACAGTCTATATACCTGTCAGAATAACGGAAATGACGTAACACTTGTTTGGGAATCGTTATGGTAAGATGTCCAGTGTCTAGATGAAAATATGAAGTAGTTTATACTGATTATGTCTCGTTTATTGCGAGTATTTGTGAAATGTTTCCATCACGTTTATGTATGCTGCGATAACGATTTAACCTTTCTTTCATATAAACGCTTTTTTCAAACCATTGGGACAGGCTTAATATCTAACACTAGGTGTCATTTGTAATAATCTTTCTAGCTATGCTTTGAATAATTGTTAAGTAAACATCCTTACTATAAAGACCATAAAAATGAGCTCTGTTGAACGTTTTCTGATGGCTCTTGGGTTGAAAGATTTAATCCTTCATTCCATAAAAACGCTTTTATAGACATATGCGAACAGTGTAGATCCAGATCAGTCGGCTCCAGTAGGAGCCGTCTGATCAGGATCTGCTCTGTTTGCTTTTAATATGATATAGAGATTGTTCTACTGTTTCTGAAATGTCCACTACTTTCTGTGTCCATGTGATATTATATCAGTTAATCCAATCGATATCCATGACGTCATGATTTTTTTACATGAATATTCATGGAATAAAGGGCTAATACAAGTGGTAGCGTAATCAGCGACGAACGTTCTGCAAAAAGCCCCTATATGACTGTATGGCTTTAACCCATTCCCTCCTAGTGACGCATTTTGGCGCCTCTGTAAAAGTCACATTTTGAAAGCATTGTGATAAATTGAGCATTTGCTCCATAGGAGCAAATGCTCTATTTATCACAATGGTTTCAAAACTACGCAATTCTAAAATGTCCCTTTTTTCTAGTAAATACTCCTTTTCGGTAGATTTATTCAAAGAGGCTAGGTCTAAATATAGTCTAGGAGGGAATGAGTTTACTCCTATAGCTCAGGTATACTTGTCCAGTATAAAATTTAAAGGTCCTCCTCCGGAGGGATCCTGCAAAACAAAACATGCCACATGGTTCCAAGGTTATATAGAGAATAATAGGTTAGTGCCGTAGATGGGACGCTTTATCCGACGAGGGGAGAAAACGTTGAGGCGAGGCTTGCCGAGCCTCAACTGTTTTCTCTCCGAGTCGGATAAAGGCGTCCCATCTACGGCACTAACCTATTATTCGATTTATCCAGTCAATATAGTTAAATGTCTTTTTTTATAGACTCATAACACTCTTGAAATAATTTACATTGAAAATGCAGTTTTTCGATCAACGGATCCCTCCCTTTTCACTTCCATTTAGACGTAAATAGATCTAATGAGCTACCGCAGAGGAATATAGTTTCGATACTTGTATTACTAGAAGGGAAACGTGGTTGAATTTGAAAAATAAGATGATTTGAATCGATGATCGATAAATTATTTCAAACAGACATGATCTATATTCTTTGGTCAAATTCAAGTTACGTAGTCTCGGTTTCTATTTTTAGATTCTACCTAACGTCACTCAGAAATCGATGGAACTGAACAGGCTATATTTAGGTTTATGACTATCACCGCCCCTGTAAGAGTTTATCAATCAAATAATCATGAGAGTGAAAAGAAAACATTTACTATTTATCTGTCAATCTTTGCTTCCAGGTTTGATTTTATCAAAAACGGGTTTTGCCAGCGGTGGATTAAATTAATAAAAGTGATAAATCAACGTCATTTTGTATGTGGCCTCAGTAGCGTAATCGGTAAGGTCGACGTCTCTAGAGAGATTAGAATTAGTTTTTGTAGGATCAGGCGCGGGTTCGAATCCAGCTGTAGCCAATTATTTTTATTTTTTCTCATTTGAATAATTCTTCTGGTGACCAAATAGATCTGTTAGATCTATTCCATCAACAAGTTTATGAATATTTACAGAAAACTAAAATAGTTCCATGGTTATAGAATCATTGCGCCTATCTACTAACCTAATAAACCTTCCACTACCGGAAGTAACCAAATAAACCTAAGTTTATTTGCACCCCCTTTATTATGTCACTAGAGAAGCCTGGTGACTGGATAAAAAACTATTGAGTCTGAGATTATTCTCAAGCATCTGGCCAATCAGATACATGAGAGCCATTTCAGACTCAGACTCCTGTAAGAACCGTCTGATCTGTGGACTCAGAACTACAGATAAAGGTGCGTATCCTAATACTAATGTTTCATTTCTCCACCAAACCCTATATATACTGTGACACGATTCTAAAGAGTAGTCCGAGTATAATATTATGGTTTGGTGGAGAAATTTGGCAGTTATTCTTGAAAATGTTTCATTTTACTCATCTTATCTGGGACTCTGTAGATCTTATTCTACACTTTCTTCCTGTGTTCATATACCATATTTATCCATATAGTCTACGAATTCTGCTAGCGCGAAAAGCTCTGTTTATATATTATTGTAAAGAAATCAGGTAGTTACATTTAATGATATCATTATTTCTTGCATGGATATTCACCAGGAAAAGAAAACGTTCTATCGTTGAAAATGTTTGGATCCTGCTCTGACGTCGAGTTATTTGAGATCAATGAGTAGGACCCAATGAGAATGAAATACAATGTACTTATTTTGACAAGAGGCAAACTGTGTAAAATGTAAACGGATGTTAGATGCTTGATATTTTGACCCTTTTCCAGGACAATTCCTTGCAGATTTCGCCCATTTTGAATAATAACTATGGTAATTAAATGTTGTGTTCAAAGTGCACGAGTCTCGCTATTGCGATCGCATAATTTTATTAACACACGAATCTGTAAACGCAGATGGTTGCTTAATGAAGGGTAAAAATAAGGCAAAAAGCTCATATATATGCATCACTGGTGTCCTGCATTAACCCTTCGCTTGCTATTTGCGTCAATATACCTACCTGTAAATAGTGAAGACCCAGATGAGACAGCTCCTGCAGGAGCTGTCTCATCAGAGTCTGCACTATTTACAAGTTGATTGTGCAACCAGTGCACTCCACAGCAGTGATACGTGTACATATTGAAGATATATGTAATTATACAACAGGGCATGGGTAAAGAGGGAGAAATGTATTTTAAAATTCAGCAAGCGAAGGGTTAAGCTATCATATGTTTTCAATCTGTAATATCACTCCATTTGATGGTCAAATTAGCGAGACTTTACTGTTCCGTATGAAACGTTAATAACAAAACAGCAAAGATTCAGAACTGTAAGTTATAAGTAAACTGTGGAGACCCTGGTCAGAGATGACCTACAGGAACTGTCTATTATCGATGTCCTCTGTTTTCAGAGGTGTAGAAAGGTGGGGTAACATAATAAATGACCATGTTATGTCTATGCTTCAAGTCAGCCGTGATAAGTTCAGTGTCCGCCTGATCTACGTTGCGTCACTGCGTCAACACTCGCCGTTATCTTTGTTATAAGCGGTAAGATGAAAGAGGTCGCTTACTTCCTTGATTAAATTGTAATTTCAATATCGCAGGTGTTAACAGTATAGATTATTGTTGTTTGGTCCCGTGATAATTCGCGAGACTTTGAATATAAGTTAACCATTCTCATGAAACCAAAACACGGTGTCAGCACAAACATTCTTTTACAATCATATACTGTGTGTTACTTATGAAACTGATTTAGTATTTTAGAAGTTATTGATCCAGTGGCAAACAGACTGGATCCTGATGAGACGCCGAGTAACTCGGCGTCTCATCTGGATCCAAGCTGTTTGCAAATGTGAGTCAGGTCTCGCTAAGCATGATGGGTTCACAGCAGACCCGGTGATTCAAATATTGACTTAATTTTGGTCAGACTGGATTAAAACTTGAAAAGTGTGAAATATTTCAGTGATAAAGCACAAGTAGACATATAAGCTTATAGAAATGTCCTTCTTTGTATGATGGCACGGAACTAAATAAATGACGTTGGCAATTTGTGAGTACAGTAATACCTCTCTAAACCGAACGTTAAATTAACCTATTTGCACCCAGTGCATTCTTCCATGCTTATATATTGGATTAGTCCATCTTTTTATCTAAGGGGTGCCTGGCCTAAATTTTCAATTTCGTTTTGTTTTATGAAGAAATTCCTATCCGCAAACAGTGTAGACTCTGATCAGACGACGCATTATGCGGCGTCTGATCAGAGTCTACACTGTTTGCCTACGTCCCATATATGGGATCATGGGAGAAAATGGGTTAAATATAAATATCGATCTTAGAGACAGGCGGTAGCTTAATGCAGGGTCCTAGAGGATATTTCTGCATGCCTTTCACCCTGCATTAAGCAGCCACCTGCCTTTCAAATATTTAGAATATTCTCAACTAGAATTCCGGTCTAGATAGGTTTTACTGTTGTTAACTAGGTCGCTGCGATAGATGAGTCTGTGATAATATGTGGCAACAGATAGGATCCAGATCAGATACTGAATAATTGGGCATCTCATCTAGATCTAATATTTTTATGCAATCTGTTTTTGAAAAGAATAAGTCGAACGTTGAAGCCTGATGCAGACATCCACTATTAATTATTCTTATTATTTACTTGAGCATCTAGGTGCATACAGGAAAAGCTGACTATGATAGCCATTGCCCCTTTATATTTCTTGTTCACTATGATTTGACTTTAAATATACGTCATATTAATTTTCCACATTTGTTTTTGCAGTGGTATAAACTTTGAAATTCCATAAGTAAAACAGCAGGCCCTGATCAGAGAACTACTACAGGAGCTGAGTAGCATGGGTGAGTGAGTGGTTGAGTGAGTGAGTGGTTGAGTGAGTGGTTGAGTGAGTGGTTGAGTGAGTGGTTGAGTGAGTGGTTGAGTGAGTGGTTGAGTGAGTGGTTGAGTGAGTGGTTCAGTGAGTGGTTGAGTGAGTGGTTGAGTGAGTGAGTGGTTGAGTGAGTGAGTGGTTGAGTGGTTGAGTGGTTGAGTGAGTGAGTGAGTGAGTGAGTGAGTGAGTGAGTGAGTGAGTGAGTGAGTGAGTGAGTGAGTGAGTGAGTGAGTGAGTGAGTGAGTGAGTGAGTGAGTGAGTGAGTGAGTGAGTGAGTGAGTGAGTGAGTGAGTGAGTGAGTGAGTGAGTGAGTGAGTGAGTGAGTGAGTGAGTGAGTGAGTGAGTGAGTGAGTGAGTGAGTGAGTGAGTGAGTGAGTGAGTGAGTGAGTGAGTGAGTGATATTTTCACAGTCTTAATTACAGCAAACAGAGCAGATCCTGACTATACAGCTCATACATAAGCTGTCTGATTTGAGTCTTCTGTCTAGTATACGGCTGCTACATGATGTGTCTGGTCTGGGTCTACTCCAGTTGCAAAAGCAATACAGGGTGTCTCTAACAGCTAGAGTGGCAAATGGTTGAGCTATCGCCGGTCGTAACCTTGTACACCATTGCTGCGCCTTTTATTAACCCTTTCCTTGTTCTAGATCTATTCAAAATTGCCCTATCCACTGAATATTCATGGACAAACTGGTTATAATTAAATACGGAAGGTGGAACATGGTAGCCATTTGAAAAAGTAAAGAAACTGATATTTTAAATTCCAATAGCAAACAGAAGGTGGAACAATGTCGCCATTTTAGAAAGTAAAGAAACAAATATTTCAAATGCCATTAGCAAACAGAGCAGTGCCTGATCAGATGTTATAATTATAAACAATCATTTTACAAACAGTCACGGTGTTATTAGTTTTACATGAATAGTCAATGAGTATAAGGTCCACCCATCAGTGCCCGGTTCTCAGACAAACAGTGTAGACCAATAGCAGAGGACACCCGGGGGATCCTTCTAATCAGAGTCTGCACTATTAGCTGGACCCATCGTTCCCTCTGGCTTACACCAGCAAATGTTATGTTGGTCGTGCCGCCTTAACCCTTACAACGCTGAATTTGCAAATGGACTATTCTAAAATCCAAAACAGGACAAGCGTATGGTGAATATTTAGGGATGTTTTAACACTTACATCTCTGAGTTTTCAAATGGACTATTCTTAAATCCAAAACAGGACAAGCTTATGGTGAATATTTAGGGATGTTTTAACACTTACATCTCTGAGTTTTCAAATGGACTATTCCAAAATCCAAACAGGTCAAACTTACATAAATGGTGAGTATTTAGAGGTTTTTCCAAAGAAAAGTGTAACATGACAAACATGCTCCTCTGGGAACCCTCTCATCCGGGTCTACACTGGTGTAAAGGACATCAGTGATTCGTGTCCCGCAATGTAAAGGTTGACCCTTTCACCGCCACAGTCGAGTAAATCCACCACGACAAATAGTGCAGTCCCAGATCAGACGCCGCCTTTTCAAGGCGGCGTCTGATCAGGGACTTCACTATTTGTCTCAATCTCTAGTTATATATATGTGCTTTATTCCTTTGAAATTTGCATTTATTTATCTCATTTCCTTATTTTACTGTATGATTTAACAAAGTTGGATTGCAGACGATAATTAGAAATTTGGCGCCGAAAGGGTTAATATGAAATGGATCGGTTCAATAGTAAGGTCTATACGGGTTTTCAGTAAATAATCTGGGAAATAATGGGTTAATCATTTTCCTGTCGAATAATTATTCAGATCAGAAATAGTGACATCATGAAGATTTATAAACTGCACGTGTAACTCTAGAGCTAGGTCTATCATAATTTCATAACCAAACAGAGCAGACCTAGATCGGAGGACTTCTACTAGATCCTTCTGATCTGGGTCTCCTCTGTTTGCAAGGACGTGAATAAACGTTTGTATGAGGGGAAAGGTTAAATATCCAAAATCGGACTATTTGTTTAACCATTCGCTTGCTATTCACGTCAGTATACCTACCTGTAAATAGTGAAGACCCAGATGAGACAGCTCCTGCAGGAGCTGTCTCATCAGGGTCTGCACTATTTACAAGTTGATTGTGCAACCAGTGCACTCCACAGCAGTGATTGCACAGGGCAATACTTGTACACAGTGAAAATATATATATCCGGGTATATATATGTGTGTGTAATTATACAACAGGGCATGGGTAAAGAATGAGAAATGTAATATAAAATTCAACTAGCGAAGGGTTAAATAGTATAATGTAAAAGAGACTCGGTCCGTCATATTGTCGACAGTTGTGTTCCTTGTTTATCAATTTTAATGGTCTCGGTTATGACAGTTGTTATACCCTATCAACAAACTGAGGAGTGAACTGTTACAAACACGATAAACACTCAAATTAACTCTGATCAACATTAGTACAATATGATCGACACATATATACAAACGCACACACATTCTTAACTGACCACAGTCGGTGTAGACTGCGCGTTTATCTTATAAACAGCGAAACCTCGATACCTGAAAGATTAACCATTTCCTTCATATTTAAACACATTTCACGCATTTCCAAACAGAGTAGACCCAGATAAGACGGCTCCTATGGGAGCCGTCTTATCTGGGCCTGCTTTGTTTGCTAATGGGATTTGAAAGATTTGTTTCTTTACATTTTCAAAATGGCTACAATATTTGACGTCCCATATTGCATTATATAATTACATGTATTCAGTAGGTATTGAAATTTAAAATAAATATGGAAAGGGAAAGGGTTATAAACCTTGCACGGCATAGACATATGCAGTCGTAAACTTTATAACAATATTGTACAGTAAAACCTCTCTATAACAACCACTATATTATTTCAATTATTTTGTGTTAAAGGCAGGTGGATGCTTAAAGCAAGGTGAAAGTAAAACAGAACGCCCCCTAAAGGAGCGTTCTGTTTTACTTTCACCTTGCTTTAAGCAGCCACCTGGCAAAAATACCAATTAATCAACACACTTTAGTGGTCGTTATATAGAGAGGTGTTACTCTATTACAAATCTTGTAATGACCCAGATTTCAAACCGAGTTATCTCGAAGTTCGAGTTATATGAGTTCGATATATTGAAGTTCTACGGTAGTATTGTTTGGTGATTGAAGCTGGATGAGTTACCTGTTGAAAGTAATATTAAAATCATGAATTAGATGAATTCAGTACACATGCACTGTTGGTATTAAACGGTAGAGTCAGACTTATTATGGTTTTATAAGCAAACAGAGAGCACATATAGGAGACATTTGATCTGGGTCTCCCCTGTTTCTTAACCCTTCGCTTACTATTCACGTCAATATACCTATCTGTAAACAGTGAAGACCCAGATGAGACAGCTCCTGCAGGAGCTGTCTCATCAGGGTCTGCACTATTTACAAGTTGATTGTGCAACCAGTGCACTCCACAGCAGTGATTGCACAGCGAAATAGCCTACGTGTACACAGTGAAGATATATGTAATTATACCACAGGACATGGGTTAAGAATGAGAAATGTATTTTAAAATTCTGCAAGTGAAGGGTTAAGGCTTGAAAAAGCGGTCGCATGAAGGAAAGGGTTCAGAAAAGCGCACGTATGAGAGTATAAATAAGTTGAGATCACAATGAGATCACCTGGATCTATCACGTGGTTTTCTATCTTAATAAGTAATGTATATAGAGAATAATAGGTTAGTGCCGTAGATGGGACGCTTTATCCGACGAGGGGAGAAAACGTTGAGGCGAGGCTTGCCGAGTCGGATAAAGGCGTCCCATCTACGGCACTAACCTATTATTCTATTTATCCAGTCAATTTAGTTCATAGACTCATAATACATACGAATATTGAAATAATTTGCACTGAAAATGTGGTTTTTCGATCAACGGACCTCCCTTTTCATTTCCATTCTAGAGACGTAAATAAAGAGCAACCGCGGAGGAAAATAGTTTCGACACTTACATAACAAGAGGGGAAAACGTGGTTGAATTTGAAACATAAGATCATTTGAATCGAGAGTCGATATGTTTATTCAAACATACATGATATATATTCTCCCGGAGGCTGTCTGGTCAAATTCGAGTTCCGTCGTCTCGGTTTCTATTTTTAGATAGGGCTAACGTCACTCATAAATCGATGGAACTGAACAGGCTATATTTAGGTCTATGACAATCACCGCCCCTGTAAGAGCTTATCAATCAAATTATTATGAGAGTGAAAAGAAAATGTTTACTATTTATCTGTAAATCTTTGCTTCCTGACTTGATATTTATCAAAAACGCGTTTCGCCAGCGGTGAATTAAATTAATAAAAATGATAAATCAACGTAATGTTGTATGTGGCCTCAGTGGCGTAATCGGTAAGCACGACGTCTCTAGAGAGATTCAATGTGGCTTTTGTAGAATCAGGCGCGGGTTCGAATCCAGCTGTAGCCATTTATTTTTTTTATTTTTCCTTCTTCTTCTTTATAATTATATTGGTGAATTTTCTGTTAGATCTATCCCGACAACATGTTCAAGCATATTTACAGAAAATTAAAATAGTTCCATGGTTATAGAATCATTACGCCTATCTACAAACCTAATAAACCTTCTACTACCGGAAGTAACCTAATAAACCTAAGTTTATTTGCACCCCCTTTATTATGTCACTAGAGAAGCCTGGTGACTGGATAAATATTGTTAGACGGAATACCTCTAATCCGTGTCTGCATTGCGTCCAAATTTTGATTGCAAGTACAGTAAAATCTCAATAATTCGAATTAGGTGTTAAGAAAAATTGAAAACATTTTAGGCTGGTGGCTACTTAATGTCGAATGGACGCCATGGAGAAAACTCATAGAGAAACTTTCTACATTACTTTCATGCTGCAATAATGTGCCACCTGTCTTAAACCGGATAATAATTACAAGTACTTATTGGGGTGTTCAATTTAGCGAGGAATTACAGTAGAAACAGTCTTAACCCTTTCCCTGATAAATATTCTTGTAGGAAATAATGATATCATGAATATTAATAAGATTATGTTTTGATTAAGGCATATGAACACAAGACATTTCGATTCAGCCATAAGCAAACAGAGCAGACCCTGATCAGACGGCTCCTACAGGAGCCGTCTGATCTGGGACTACTCTTTTTGCAGATGCGTCAAAATGCGCTTACATGAGGGAAAGGGTTAAGCGACCTTATATTGATTGGAGACAGGACTCTTAAAAAGCGGGTGGTTGTTTAATGTAGGGCAAACGTAATGCAGAAAGATTTCTGCGTTACTTCTGGCCTGCATTAAGCTACCACCTGCTTTACACACCCTTAATTTTAATGATCGCTTGAAACATGTTAGACTGTATTGTATTACAAAACTGTCGGACTTAAGCTCTGATCATAAAAACGAGACCTGACATTGTATCTGCAAACAGTTTGGATCCTGATGAGACGCCGAGTAACTCGGCGTCTCATCTGGATCCAATCTGTTTGCAACTACATATCCTGTTGCGAATAAAATATATACTTAACTGCTAGTCCAGTGGAACCTTGTATTACGTATTACGTATGGATTATAGAGATAATCTGCACTAAATACACAGATCGGTAACCATAGAAACGTAAAACATATCTTTTATCTCCATTATTTGACAGATAAACCGATATAAATATTTCTAAAACGGCTAAAATCCATTCGTATTTAGATTAGTGTTATCTCAGCTTTCACTTAAACTGCGATTATACTTTAATCTCCTCTAACATAAACGCATTTAAAAATAAAGATTGTCTCTTTTAGCATTAACTGCTTTTTTCCAGTTAAATGAAAACTAACAATTTTTGGATATTTTGATCGCTACCCTGTTTATCCAGTGTCTAGTGTGGCTGCAACTCGCTTACATTGTTATCCAAGTATTCTAAATAAAACATGAACAGAGCAAAAATACAACAATTATGTTTTAAAAACAAAGAGCTTAGTTCGTTATCTTTACATCTAAAATTTATATGGTCGAGTTGTCAGACTTTGTTTGAGGAGATAGAATTGTTTTAACAGACGACTCTTGTTTTTGTTTGAAAAGGAAATAAAATACTGAATTATTAAGCCAATTTCAAAAGCTCCTTTATGACCTGGAGACGCGCCCGACAGCGTGGCGTTAAGAGATATAGATACATGCTAGTTTTCAAATTTTGAAAATTGAAAGTGACACGTGACCTCTAATCACGTGATCAGATAAATCGATCGGATTGCCTAAAACAATAACAGAAAGAATTTAGGTTAATTGTCAAATACATAGCTTTATCAGTGTACGTTTTTCTACATTTTCTTTCACAATAAAAAGGGCATTTTGAATTTTGACTTTTTTACTAACCCTTTGCTTCATATATACGCATTTCTACATCTTTGGAAACAAAGTTGACCCAGATCAGGCGGCTAAATATAAGAGCCACCTGATTAGGGTTTGCACTATATGCTTACATGTTACATATATCAATATCTTAACCATTTCCCTCATATTGACAACTTTTGACGACTCTGTAAAAGTCACTTTGTGAAACTATTGTGATAAATAGAGCATTTGCTCCTATAGGAGCAAATGCTCTATTTATCACAATGGTTTCAAACTACATGTACAAAATTCTAAAATTTTCTTTTACTAATTAGCTCCTTTTGGTAGATTAATTCAAAGAGGTTGGGTCTAGAAATAGCCTATGAGGTAATGTCTTAAAGCTCTACTGCTTGTCTTAGGTACACGTTTCATGATTTTATTTCAATACAATTATTTAGGTAATATGTATTCACCTTTAACTGGTGTAAACACCTTCTCAAGCGTTTGATTGGTCAGATTTGAGCCTCTGGCTCAAATCTGACCAATCAAACGCTTGAGAACTCAAATCTGACCAATCAAAAGCTTGAGAACGAAACTCAGACTCAACTAAAAGCTTTATAAGCATGGACCCAGACGGTAACTATAGGAACCGTCTGAGCAGAGCCTACTTTGGTTACTTATGTAATACTATAGATATGGTTTTGTAGTTTCTGAAATGGCCTAAAAAGCATGTAAAAGGTTTAACCCTTTCGTTGTGGTGGCTTGGCCTAGCTGTTGCGCGTTGAGCTGATAAACCCGGGGATCTGGGGTTCGAACTCCGGCTGGACCTGCTCGAAATTTCAGAGACGCTTTTCAGTGTCTGTCACCCGCACAAGGTTGCCCACTCTCCACTCAGGGGCTAAAATGGGTGTATGTGAGGTTCACTAGCCGGGTCTGTGGCTGCGTAACCCCGCCATATGTTAGCAGTGCTAAATACTTAAGGCGAATGGCTCATTGACCCTGGGAGTAAATGTACAGTCGGCTGAGCGGTCATTCGGACTGAAAGTAGACTATAACTGGGTACTTTTTTACTCTACCTTTCTCCATACGTATGCCTTTCTGCGTATTTGCAAAAAGTGAAGATCCAGATCAGACGGCCCCTCTGTTTGCTTCTAATATAATGTAGTTATGATTTTACAGTTTCTGTCGTGACCAAAACGTCCTGCGCCTGTGTGCTATTATAACAATTAATATTTTTTAAGATTCAAGATGACATAATTTCTTACACTAATATTCACGCAGTAAATAGTTTTACCCTTTGACAGCCTTCGGTGAATCTATATAACACTAGTTGGAATACTTAATGCCCAGCAGTATTCATATATTAGTCTTTAACCCTTTCACTGTTCTATATTTATTCTAAATTTCAATACCTACTGAATATTCAGGGACAAAACAGTTATAATGAAATTTTAAAAGTAGAACATTGTAGCCAGTTTAGTAAGTAAAGAAACAGATCTTTCAAATTACCTTAGCAAATAGAGCAGACCCTGATCAGACGGCACCAATGGGAGCCGTATGATCTGGGTCTACTCTGTTTGCAAATGTGTGAAAACATGTTTATATGAGGGAAAGGGTTAACTGAGTCAAAGTTGTGTGACACGTTAACTGCATTTTACGTCATTCATATAAGAAATATTGACATCACGAGTTTCAATTATAGATTTTTAGTATGACTGTATAACTTCAATTATAAACACGGACGTTTACGCCAACACAGAAACTGTAGAATCAGATCATTGTTGTTTACAAAAGCAATCAGAGCAGACCCTGATCAGACTGCTCATGTAGGATCAATTTATGCTTAAATGTTCATTGGGGAATTAATTAACCCATTTCCTTCCAGTGGATTCTTCCAAGCTTATATATTGTATTAGTCTATCTATTATCTAAAGGATGTCTGGTCTAAATTTTCATTTTTGTTTTGTTCTATATTGAATGTCCTATCAGCAAACAGTGCATTATGTGGCGTCTGATCAGAATCTACACTGTTTGCCTACGTCCCATATATGGGTTAGTGGGAGCAAATGGGTTAAAAAAGTTATAGTTGGCCCATTTAAATTAATAAAAGAAACAAAAGTGGAAGGTAACTTTTATCATGCCTAGATCAATCACAGTCACACGCTTTTTAGAGCCTGTAATGTAATATCATTTTATCGCTACAGTAAAACCCCGCTAATGCGACCACCTAAAAGAGGTAAAATTCTGGGTGCTAGATGCAGGTAGTAACTTAATGCAGGACAAAAACTAGGAGCTTTCTGTATTACTTTTGCCCTGTATTAAACAACCATCTGCTTATAAAGACACCCATGTCGATTCATTAAGTGGTCGCATTAGAGGGGTTCTACTATATTAGTAACCACAGTGTATGAAAGTGGCTAAATGGATCGCTTTACACTGTTCAAAGTCTTTATAGTTCAGCTCTGTTACACTGTTTTCAAAGTATTTATAGTTCAGCACTGTTACACTGTTTTCAAAGTATTTATAGTTCAGCACTGTTACACTGTTTTCAAAGTATTTATAGTTCAACGCTGTTACACTGTTTTCAAAGTATTTATAGTTCAGCGCTGTTACACTGTTCAAAGTATTTATAGTTCAGCGCTGTTACACTGTTTTCAAAGTATTTATAGTTCAGCGCTGTTACACTGTTTTCAAAGTATTTATAGTTCAGCGCTGTTACACTGTTTTCAAAGTATTTATAGTTCAGCGCTGTTACACTGTTCAAAGTATTTATAGTTCAGCGCTGTTACACTGTTCAAAGTATTTATAGTTCAGCACTGTTACACTGTTCAAAGTATTTATAGTTCAGCTCTGTTACACTGTTTTCAAAGTGTTTATAGTTCAGCTCTGTTACACTGTTTTCAAAGTGTTTATAGTTCAGCGCTGTTATACTGTTTTCAAAGTGTTTATAGTTCAGCGCTGTTACACTGTTTTCAAAGTGTTTATAGCTTATTCCTGTAACACTGACTGTTTGGTGGAAACACTGATCACAGTTTTTCAAAGTATTTAACCCTTTCCTCCATAGGCTATTTTTAGATTAAACCACTTTGAATAAATCTACCGAAAAGGAGCATTAATTAGAGAAAAGGAAAAAAAGTAGAATTTTGTAGTTTGAAACCATTGTGATAAATAAAGCATTTGCTCCTATAGGAGCAAATGCTATATTTATCACAATGGTGTTATAAAGTGACTTCTACAGAAGCGTAAAAAGGCATATTTATGGAGGAAAGGGTTAAAGTTTGTCGTTGTTACACTGACAATGCATGGGAAGTACACTCTATAGCGGTTACACTGGTCACAGTTACACTTTTTTAAAAGTCTTTACACTATTTGCAATGTCTGCTGCGCACAGTGGAATTTTGATATCTTGAACTTCATTTGGACCATACAAATTAATTCGAGATAATAGTGGTTCGAGTCATCCGCTTTCTAATCTGAATAGATCTAATTCCTCAAGCTCACAGCTTAATTCAGTTCTAAAGTAAGCTGAAAGCCTCTGAAGGAGCTTTAAGCATTACTTTGGACCTTTTAAACTGTTATACAGTAAAACCCCGCTAATGCGACCACTTAATAAACGGCCACTGGCGCCGTTTAAAGCAGGCGGTTGCTTAATGCAGGACGAAAGTTATGCAGAAAGCTCCTATAGGAGCTTTCAGCATAACTTTCGTCCTGCATTAAGCTACCACCTGCCTCTGTCACCCAGAATTATGCCCCTTTTCGGTGGTCGCATTAGCGGGGTTTTACTGTATTTGTTTATAGAAACATGTTCTTGCTGTGATACATTGTAGAACAATTCTTTATTGCAAGTATTGGAAGGACCGAACTTGTACCTCGAGTTATCAAGATGTTCGATTTATCCGAGTTCGAGCTATTCGGGTTCAACTGTATTTTATCGCCTTTGCACTGACTGACTGCAATGCATGGAAAATATCTTAAAGTCCAGAATGGAAGTATACAACAAAAATGCTATACGTCCTGTGGAAATATTTTTTTATTCAAAATAAATACTATTCAAGATAAAAATTCAGCAAAAATAGAGACAGGAAATGCATAAATTACTAATTACATAAGGAGATAAATAAAGAATGGACGGGCAGGATAAGGGAGGTAACAAAGCTGAACAGCTGAGATAAAAACACCATCAAGGCAATGACGTCATTGAAGGCACAAACGTCACGTATTCGTTGGCAGTGCAACTACTCTAAGCAATTGTCGTCTGCAAATAGTGTCGTCTGCTTCAGCGCTTAGTAGATATTTCATTAAATTTGCTTATGCGAATTGTTATCAGAATGTCAAACAGTGTAGATACGTATGAAACCAGAGTACAGTGACGTCACATCTGGATCCAAACTGTTTGCAATGGTCTACAATAGAAACCTGTCTTAAGCGGCCATTCATTTATTAAAGATGAGTTTTCAAAAGCAGGTAGTTGCTTAATGCAGGGCAAAAGTAATGCAGAAAGCTTTCTGCATTACTTTTGATATGCCTTAAGCTACCACCTGTATTGCAGGTCCATCATTAGAGCTTAAGACAGATTCTACCTTACTACATATTCGCCTATGGTGTTTTGAACATTAGTTGCACAATGAAACAGGCTGTGCTTAAATAAAAAAGAATTCACGCAGTAAGAGAAAAAGCTAGCATTTTTGCAAGAAGTTTGGACCTGAAGAAGATACCTCAAGGGTGGACCTCTCAAAAGATTCCAAACTGTTTGACCTACTGAAAGAACTTAAAGCGACACGAGACGGTAGCTATATTTAGAAAATTCCATCTAAAGCGACCACTTTATGAGCAAATATAAGGGTCTTTAAAAGCAGGTGGATGCTTAAAGCGGGACAAAAGTAATACAGAAAGCTCCTGCAGGAGCTTTCTGTATTACGTTCATCCTGCATTGCTACCGTGTGCCTTTATTATCAAGACTTGTACCCCAGTTCGTGGTCGCTTTAGAGGGTGAAAAGATGAAGCATTGAAAAGACGGTAAGTTGCACAGAGAAAGCAAGCAGTGAGGTTGTGTTCGTTGACGTCAGAGCCTTAATAAATCTACAATGCTACGTTTTGGAATACAAGGTTTCCTATACTTAAGTTCACGCAAACTCTCATTCTAACAACTAGTAACTATGAGCGACAAATGGACCCGATGACGTTTAAAGCAAAGACAAGTATTGTTTTAGAAAAAAAATAAAGATGCTTGCCAACAAAATAAGTTTTCGGCATTGGTAAATTTACTAATTTGGTTTAATTATTTAACTTAAAATTTCACCAAGGCATTGTCAGTACTGTTGATAAAATACAAAAAAAAAACATCCACGGTTAACTTACGTTCTATGACATCATTTCCGGTATGCATTTGTCGCTTATGTCACTGATAACTATGATAAAACTCTCTATAAATGAACATAACCTAATAAATAAAAGCAAAAGGGGAATGTTAAAGGGAATTTCAAACAAAGGGGGTAGATCACAGCAAAAGGAAAACACACACAGGGGTTGTCTGGGTAAACATCATATAAATAGTGATATGTGTTAAATATGCAAAGTAGACGGTCCTGTCTGTTTGTCATACAAATTCATGGCTGTTGGATACTTTAGGTCAACATATATGTTGACAATAGCTTAAAGGTTGCTACCCCGGACAACGGACGGGTTGACCATGGCAGAAACTGTAGAAAAATGTCTATATTATTGCATAAGAAAGCAGAGTAGATCCAGATCAGACGGCTCCTATAGGAGCCGTCTGATCTGGGTCTTCTTTGTTTTCAAACGGAGCCAAAAGGCGTACATGTATATGGAGTAATGAAGTGGTGTTCAATATAAACTCGGTTGCCTTGTCTTACCTAATGGTGTTGTGGAATAAAAGTTCAAATAACCTGATCAAAAGAGACTGTGTTAACAGCCAGATGACAAACAGACCCGGAAGAAATGTACATAACAGTCTAGTATTAAAACAATTGCAGAGCAATAGGGCGAACACAAAGGTTTTTATGAACACACAATAATAATCTTGAACACTTTATGGAATGTCTTAGCAGTATCTGTATCAAACAAACCCATTTTCGCCTGTAAATCCCAATGAACTCGTCCACATATGCGTTTAAGATTAGAGCAATTCATATTCAGAGGGGTGGTTTTGAAAAAACTATTTCAACGTAATCATTGTGTTCTTTGTAATATGTGAAGCAAACAATGTATATCTAAACAAGAGGATCCCCGCAGGAGCCCTCTGCTCTTGGTGTACATTGTTTGTCAAGGGCTTTAAAATCCCATATTCATGTACGAAATAAAGATATCATTATTATTGATTAGCTGATTGTGTGTAATGGCAACTCTATGATCATATGATATATTGACCATGAAAGAAAATTTAGAATCATGTCTATATTATTTCATAGGCAAACAGAGCAGACCCTGATCAGACGGCTTCTACAGGAGCCGTCTGATCTGGGTCTACTCTGTTTGCAAAGACGTAGAAAGGCGTATTTCAGGAGTAAGATGTGACGTCATCAATGACGTAATCTATCACATTATGAGGTCGTCTAAGCACATATGGGTTATGCAAGGAAAGCATGGCAGAAGTCACGGTAAACAAAAGTGTGTGCAAAACCACGTGATCATAATTATGACACTTGGTGTTGCAATCTAAAGTGTGCGTTGATCATAATACAGGAGCTGTTCATTTTAATATTATGTTTATGTTTATGCATATACTCCAATACTGGAATAGCATAGCCAAACTCATAGAAAAGCAAAGCATTCGAGATTTCCAAGTTAGTTGCGATAATATTAATATATATTAAAAGCTTCAAGTCTCAGAAAAGTAACATTTTCATAAATGTACCATTTTTTGTAATCATAAATAAAAATGTACAGTTTTGTTCTGACTAGGAAATTGTCCTGTGATTTGATGTGTTCATTAATATCATATTAGTAAAAATGTATGTTATAGCATTATGACATAGTGTAATGACACTCAGGGCCGACTTCGTTTGCTTGAGGATCTATATAGATTCCTAATCATACACTTTCTGACATTTACTAAAACTGTTTCTCTAGACTCTGTATATGCCAGTATAAAAGATATGACATTATAACTATTAAAAGTGGCATTATTTCATTGATATTTATCAAGTAAAGTGTTAAGTATTTTATGGAATAACAACGTTTCATCAGACAGATTTCAAAATCACCTGATCCTTTAGTGGTCTACACTGTATAAAAGACTCACGAGTTAACCCTTTTTTCATTTCTAATGACACAAACAAGGCATGTACAGTAAAACCTCTCTTAACCGGCCGTTAAATTTAGTATGAATATCGGTCTTGGAGACAGGTGGCGGCTTAATGCAGGGTGAAAGTCATGCAGAAAGCTCCTAGAGGAGCTTTCTGCATGACTTTCACCCTGCATTAAGCAGCCACCCGCCTAAAAGTATCTAAATTCTTATCTAGTAGAATTCCGGTTAAGAGAGGTTATACTGTATCTCAAGTACTGAAATAAATACTTAATGAACATTAAACGCGTTATCAATTTGATGACGATATTTGAACATTTGTGACGCCATTAATATTGACATCAGCATGTCGGTTTCCATTGCATATACACAAGCAATCACAGTTTTAATCACAGTCTCTAATTTAACTTACACGTACAACGTATATACAAAATAGCGGGTGATTGTTTGAGATACACTCAACACACAGACGGTCTGCCAATTTCAAACACAGGGTGACTTGTATCACTGGGAAAATACCCATCAAAATCATGGCCATCGACTTATACTGCAGTCGACTTATAAGGCGAGCCAAATAGCGGATAGGGTGGTAAGGACTAAGTTTAGTTTTCACCTGAGATCATTTGTTACATGTAAACCAAACCTTCAAAATGACAGACAAAAATGTGTATCTAAACTTACGGATGGAGAAAAAGACTCGACATTTCAATTACGTATAACTGTATGCGAAATGGGAACCCTAACAATTGTAAAACATTAAACGTTTTCAGGAGTAATACGGTTTTGTAAAAAAATCTCTGGTGATGTTTAGGTTCTATAAATGATACATTTGAATGTATGTAAAACAAACAGTAAGACATCGTTTATCTGAACACTCAAATATGATCAGGCATTTGGCAACTTATGCAGGTGTCAACTTAACCCAATGGATTCTTCCATGTTTATATATTGGATTTTTCCATGTTTGATCTAAGAGATGACTGGCCTAAATATTCAATTTCGTTGTGTTTTATATTGAAAATTCTATCAGCAAACAGTGTACACTCTGATCAGACGCCGCATTATGCGGCGTCTGATCAGAGTCTACACTGTTTGCTTTTGTCCTATATATAATGGGTTCGTGGGCACAAATGGGTTACTGAATGATAACGGTCATGCAGAACGCTTCTCTAGGAGCTTTATGCATAATGTTCAGCTTGCCTAAACAGCTTTCGGTTCGTTTTAACTAAAATATCTGATAAGCGATGTGCTACTGTAGATTTCAAAACTGATGTGAACAAACATTGAAATACATGGTCCATGATATAAATGCTGAGAGACAGTTACTTATTAGACAATACTAACTCAATGACAAGATACACCCCTGTTAAAATGTTCTATTCGTATGGACGGTTTCGAGTATTTTAATACTCATGTCTTGTTAAATAAATATATAAATAATGTATGTAGTAATTCGTATGATAATTTTGGTTTCACGTTTCGCCGTCTATGACGTCAGCACTTGTGTTCACAGAAACTGCGAATGTTTTTAAGAACATCAATGGAGTCCTTCATCACCTGGTTTGTCTGTATTAGTTCTCTTCGGAACTGTTCAAAGCCTCTAGGAGAAGCATCAATTCTCCGTACAGACCTATATGCACTTTCAGCCATCGCTAGGAACTGTTTTTCCATTATGGAGCACGTGCAGGTCGATGACTTCACTTCCGGTTTAGAGGTATACAGTTTGTCACTTAATGATGAAATGTCCGTTTCTAGTTGATGTAAGTATCGATAGCCCATTTCTCTCTCGATTTCTGCAAAACAGGAATAACTGTACATGTACAACAACAATTTATTAAAATACATGTATACAAGTTGTATTAGTCATAATAATGTGAAGTAATCAAATGAATTCTAAACGTTGAATATTATCAATATAACGTTGCTTAAAATTGTCATATAAATGGTCTGACATGCGCTTCTTGGATGACATTATGGGAATATGAAAAACAACTTAAATGATTTAAACATAAATAATTTTCTCAACCCTTTACATCATACATAATTATGCAAGTATACATCACTTGATGAACATGCATTGGTTGCAATTACGGCACATGGGCCTAAACAACATTTAGTCGTACCAAAGACTTTAACCCTTTCCCCGCCGCAATTGCATAAATGCACCACAACAAATAGCGCAGTCCCAGATCAGAGGCCGCCTTTTCAAGGCGGCATCTGATCAGGGACTTCACTATTTGTCTCAATCTCTATTTATATAGCTGTGCTTTATTCCGTTAAAAATTGCATTTATTTATCTCATTTCCTTATTTTACTGAATGATTTAACAAACTTGGATTGCGGACGACAATTAGAAATTTGTGTCCGAAAGGGTTAAATGCAGTTCTGACGTCAACAGGCATTTCTATGAGGTAAGGTCTTAAAGTATCTCTTGTCCACGTGACTTACCTGATTTTAAGCGTTTTGGAGTTGAGACGTATTCTTCATCAAGTTCAAGGCGGCGCTTGGCTCTGAATCTGTCTGCCTCGTGATAATGTGATGGCGAACCTCTATGTGAAGAAGATTCAACGTAGAATGGAGCTTCTGAGGGAAGCTCTTCACGTACAAGAGATTCGCGTGACAGGAAGTGACGTAGTTGATGGAATTGATCTCTTTGACGATGTGATGGCGATGGAAGATCATGGAGGTAAGGATGCTGGGTGTTCTCTCGAGTGACTGGAATTTCCTGACCTGAACAGAGAAAACGAACTTCTTAGATCGATATAAAGATCTTAAAGCTTATCCCTTTCTGTTTCCTTATGAAATTCTGAAGTTTCTGTCATACCAAAAAATCACGAGTTCATGTCCCATTATGAAAATTAGTTTAATTAATATTTATGATGGCATTACTTCTTTTACGTGTCGCTATAAGGTGAACCATTTACAAGCAGCCATCAAAATTATGTCTAATTTTGGGTCTGTAAGGCAGGTGGTAGGTTGATGCAGATCAAAGTAATACAGAAAGGTCCTATAGGAGTTTTCTGCATTACTGTTGATATGCATCAAGCAGCCAACTACTTTGTAAGTCTCCTATGTTCAATAAATGAATGATCGCTTAGAACAGGTCTTACTGTTAACAGTTTCTGCTGTATAATTGTTATGCATTGTACTTACCAAGAACCATTCCTTCAAACAGACGTTTCTTCACTCTCGTGGAGTCTGTCTCTTGTTCCCGTTCGTACATCTCCGTCCTTTCAGGTGAGAAATTGAACACATTCGGTGACGTCCCGTGGTGTAATGATGGTGAGGTCACGTGATTTAGCATCGGTGACCTTGACCTAATGTCAGGTGAACGTGTCATCAATGCCGGTGAAGGCGGTGACCTTGAGTTTGACCTTTCCGCCAACATCCAGTCTGATTTATCTCCCATAACTGACAATGAATGTTTATGCTTCTCTGCGTGTAATGTTTGAAGTCTTTGAGCAATTTCGTTGTGACATTTCTGCGGAGTTTTGAACACTTCCTGTGGAATGTGACCTTGACATTGACCCTGAGTTTCCATATCACTCCGAATAACAATATCCGGCATGCCTGACCTAAGTCGTTTCACTATTTCAATGTTTTGTTCTTTCGTTGGTTCTGGGTGTCTGGAGGGTTCATGGTTTACCCGAGGTTTAGCGCTATCTGCTAGAACCAGCTCCTCTTCCGATATAATAGTCGAAGCTTGGCTCCATGTTTTCCTAAAAGCTTCTTCGGTTGAAATATTTCGAACTGCGGTTTCCATGGTGACGTTTATTGTTTAAATTCTGAAATGGAATAAAGAATATGTATAATAATATTAGTTTAAAAAGGTTGAGTAATGCTTGAGGCACTTGTTTGAATGTAGTTTTTTAATTGCTTGCGTTTTGTTCCAACAATGTGGGGTTTATGTTTTTAACGTTTTCGTGAAAAGACGAGTGTTTGCATTATTGTTATCTTTTATGTGGTCGTAGCTTTTATTTGTTCAAGAAGTACAAAAATGCTCTAGAATGAGTACTGGTTGATATAGAAAC
This sequence comes from Azorinus chamasolen, assembly GCA_963576725.1. Taxonomy (NCBI): domain Eukaryota; kingdom Metazoa; phylum Mollusca; class Bivalvia; order Cardiida; family Solecurtidae; genus Azorinus; species Azorinus chamasolen. The sequence goes on along the minus strand of OY755250.1, from coordinate 51,444,040 downwards.
GTATAAATTACAGATGTTTAAGTACATCGTCATTTTGATTTATAAACAGCACACAGCCCCTTAGTGCGGTCCCAAAATGCCTCAATTAGCCAGTCAGACCGTCTGTGCTCGCCGGTTCTCTCCAGTTAAGCAAACACTTGTGAACAGATAGGCGGGTCGGTGATCCCTTTAAGGTTGTCTCTCGTTCTAGGATATGTAAATAAAATCAGTGTTATCTGACAACCGTACAGATAACGAGCTTGCGAAATCGAACGGTCACGGGTCAAATTGGCTCGGCTTGATTTACCCCGTAACTTAAACCAGCACTCTATAGAGCGTGAATGTTCTAACGATCTGAACAACGAGTAATATGCATGCCACCTTTTATAACAAGAACAATCCTACTGCAAAAGGTTGTCGTTCAGACTTGAAGCTGATTTCCATCGCACTTCATCTGAATCCAGACAATTTGTAAAATCTCCCAACAACTGTGGGAGAGTTCAATAAGGGTTAACGCGAAGACAAGCACGTTTGTTTGTAGTGTATTTACCCAACAAGATTTTTGATAACGCGGCTCAGTTATCAGAACGAAACTGCAATCTTTTGTACATAATAAAAAGATAAACTTGAGCAAACGGTCCGGGTATTGCAAATACAGAAAACTCATGAGAAAAGAGGATTGTCGGTAAATGTTTTAGTCGGTACTTTGTTGGTCTTGACCTCTTTTACTTAGAGTGCTTTCTTAAGACCTTGCCCATTCTCACTTGAACATTATTCAAGATTTCGTGACCTAGTGAATACTCATAGAAAGCACTTTGCAATGAAACATGTATAGGGTTTGTTTGGTCAATGACATATCCATCCAATACTATTAGCAAACAGAACAGACCCTGATCATACGTCTCCTACAGGTGCTAGGACCTACAGTATCCTACAGGAGCCGTCTGATCCGGGTCTTTTCTGTTTATAAAGGTGTCTATAAGTGGGAATGGGTTAGAAATACCGAAATGGGCTTACATTACACGAAAATGAATCAAACACACTAGACAGACAATATACTCTCAGAGTTTTCAACAAGTTGGAAACTTCAAAAAACGTGTAGACAGGTACCTTTCTATCCATATATGTACTATAATGCTTCTGGGGAAAATACTTTAAATCAAGATTAAACTCATGACCAATAGTTTTGTGGACGCCTTTAACTTATTCGCTCCTATGCTATTTTTAGATCCAACTCCTTTGAATAAATCTACCGAAATGGAGCATTAACGAGAGAAAAGGAAACGTTTAGTAGTTTGCAGTTTGAAACCATTGTGATACATAGAGCACTTGCTCCTATAGGAGCAAATGCACTATTTATCACAATGGTTTCACAATGTGAATTTTATAGAGAGGCAAAAATGCGTCACTAGGGGGTAATGTGTTAATGGAGCAAGTGGAGAAGACCTTGGTCAGATGGCTTCCATAGGATAATATGGTCTGGGTCTGGCGTTGAAAGGTGTAGCTAAGGAGTAAAAGGTTACAGTCGGATTAATTAAGAAAAGAAGTGTTATATTACATCGACTTTGTATATATTTACTCAATCATTATCTTAATCCAATCTGGCACAAACTTTAGATAAGTAGCCGGATTGCGTAACCCATATCTCTCGAGAATTAGCGAGATTACACGAGAAGTAATCCGTCGGTCAACACGGCATTTCGCCGTCACAATACACGTTTTGTCGGAACTGGCCGACCGCAAACTTCAAACAAAACGCATTGTGTTACAAAAGATACAGGCTAAACAGATAAATGATACAATGTATGTAAATATTGTTGTGAAACTTAGTGTAAACAAAATTCAAGGAATCCATCATAATAGCAGAGGATAAATGATAGTTTACGCCGTGTTACAATGACAATACTTCAGAGAGATCCGACAGAGGATAACTCATGGACATACAGTAGAATCTCTCATAAGCAGCCATTCCTTTATTGAATATGGGACTCGTACAAATCACGTGGTAGCTTAATGTAGGGCGAAAGTAATGCAGAAAGTTCCTAAAGGGCCGTTCTGTATTAGTTTTGACCTGCATTAAGCTACCATTTGTCTTAAACCCTCATTTGATAATTATACCTCTTTTTATGGTCGCTTAAGACAGGTTCATCTGTACAATAAAACATCTCTAAACCGGCCAAATAACCCCTTACTTCATAACTTTTCCTGTTCGAAATAATAACATCATAAATACTGTCCTGTTCGAAATAATAACATCATAAATACTGTAGCCTTTGCAAACAGAGCAGACGCAGACCTATAGGAGCCGTCTGATCAGGGTCTGCTCTGTTTGCTTATGAAATAATATAGATCTGACTCTATAGTTTCTACCAACCCAAAACATCCATACGTACATATACCAATACACAAATTCAGCTAATACATATTCATGATGCCATTATTTCTTTACCGAAAACTGAATAGGGAAAGCGTTAAAGGGCAAAACTCCAAAACTGCATTTCTTCAATTTGTTGTACTCGATAAACCTTTTAATAATCACAGCCTATATATAGCCCTCATTCTACACACCCAGCTCCCTAACCCGTGTCCCACTTATTTAATCGTGACCTAATTCGTATTTACAAACAGTTTGGATCCAGATGAGACGCCGAGTAACTCGGCGTCTCATCAGGATCCAAGCTGTTTGACACTCTGTTAGTAGTTTCTTAAAAGCTTGAACGAATTAGTAAAATTAAGTAATTTTTTAAGCAGACGTCATTTTTTTGTAGCGGGATGAGGTTTAAGCTAAAAGTTATAAAATCTGTTGCAGTGTTACATTGTAGAAAGATAGTCAAATTTTGTTTTTTTATAGTATCGCTATTCGTCACTATCATGAATTTTGGGACACGCTAGCGAAAGAATAAATTTGATGTTATTCATGACCACGAATTAAAATTTTGTCAAAAAACTTTTACATTCTCTGTGAAATATATAAAGCCATGTTTTAAGGGCTAAGCCCCTCTTCGATACCACTCGAGCCCAGAGTGTAAACCGGGAGTATTGATTCGTTTCCAAATTTGTTCGTCCCCCATATTTGTTTTAACGCTGTTCATGCTAAACGCGTCTTGACTGACTGTTTACAAACAGCTTTGGTCCTGATGAAACGCCGAGTTACTCGGCGTCTCATCTGGATCCACGCTGTTTGACACTGAGGCAACCGTTCCTCCAGCGTTGGATCTAATCGGTAGTCCGCGAACAGCTCAACAAATCAGAGATTAAGCTGATGTTATATTTTTTGCATAAGAAGAGTTTACTCTTGAAATACCCAGGTAGGAATTCTTCTCACGTGTTTTTCGCGTACCCTCGTCCTATTTGGTAATGACGGGTACATGTTTGTTCGACGCCACGATAAGCATAGTAAAGTACTTAGGAAAACATCTTAAAACGGGCAATATTCGTATAGTTTAAAAGTGGTATACGAGTGCGTGTGTGGGGGTGAGATAGAGAGAGAGAGAGAGAGAGAGAGAGAGAGAGAGAGAGAGAGAGAGAGAGAGAGGGGTCAAATAGTTTTGATCCTGGTGAGATGCCAGTTTTCTCGTGCTTATATTTAAAAGAAACAACATCGAAATACTTTTTTATTCTATAAGTATATTCGTTATAATTGTTAATTTCCAAAATGTTATCCCAGGTAATTTATTTTCTGCTGTCACCCTTTAAACTTTAATTTCAAAACAATTACAGACACTTGACCCCTTCGCCTACTCAGTGCGACCCCTCCCGCATTTTGCAAACAGCTTGGATCCAGATGAGACGCCGAGTATCTCGGCGTCTCATCAGGATCCAATCTGTTTGGACAAACGTTTCTCAAACGAATCAAAAGTAAGTAAAAATTGCTGTAAAGTTTGAGCATGCATCTGTTTTTGTCAGCACGCTAACGGTTAATTACTATGGTAATGATTCCTTCCTTTATAACCCGTTATACGGGCATAAATCTTGGCGATGCTGTGGCGGAATGTGTTACCCCCTGTACAATCAGTTTAGATCCAAATAAAACGCCGAGTTAATAGGAATGCGATCAGGATCCAACCTGTTTGACACTCGATGTACAAATATTCAGTATATTTGAAACTAAACTGAAGCAAGCCAAGCTTTGGAACCATCAAAAACTTTCTTAACATGCTAAAGGAAAATAGTTAATTATAGTGTCATTGGCTATAACCTGATGTGACAAAATAATAGCTGCTTAAAAATCGGATCTGGTATAATTTTGACTAGTTCAGATTCGATGAAGCTTTTTAAAACTCTAATGAACGAGTTTCAAACAGATTGGGTCCTGATGAGACGCCGAGTTACTCAGCGTCTCATCTGGATCCAAGCTGTTTTGAAGTTGGAGTGAAGTAGCGTGTAGCAGGAGGGGGCTAACAAGGGTTTTAGGGGTATGTTTTTTTAACATTATCATACTCATAACTTTTTTTAATTTTCATATCATTAGCATCAAGAATGATTAAAATCTCTGCTGAGCAATATAATCCAATAGCCTCGCTGTAACGATTCATTTATACACTAATTGATTCTTCTATAAGATGAGCTCATATTCATTTATAAATACGTATCGTCTTTTAAACCTCAATGAATATTCATGTTAGAAAATATTGCAGCATAAGTATGAATTAGATTACTTGTTACAATAGTACATGAATATTTGGCCATTGCAGAAACTGTAGAATCATACATATACTATACCATAAGCAAACAGAGCAGACCCTGATCAGACGGCTCCCACAGGAGCCGTCTGATCTGGGTCTTCTCTGTTTGCAAAGGCGTAGATAGGTATATGTATGGAGATAAGGTTAGCATATCACAAAGAACCTTTAGATATCCCCCATAACATCGCTTTTTCAAAACCATTCTTTAAATAAATAAACCACAACCGTTGTAAGTTTAGCATATCAAAAAGATACGACGTTTTATCTCGAATGTGATGATACGTTCTCTGGTTTCCGGTGCATCGTATTATCTACCGTTATACAAAATGTCATTTGCATATTAACCCTCACCACTCTTTCCCTCCAGCTGATCCGCATTTTCTAACAGATTGGATCCAGATGAGACGCCGAGTAACTCGGCGTCTCATCAGGATCCAATCTGTTTGAAACTTGATCTCAAGCTTCTCAAAAGCTTCATCGAATTAGATATACTCAAATTTGCACAAGATCCAAAATAAAGCAAACATTGTTTTTTCCCAACAGGGTATAAGGAGTTAATAAATTCTCCAATTGCAATTTACAACGTTCTTTTATCATGCCGGTATATTGTTAGGCCTACGCGATAAGTAATTAGATTCACAATTTATATTCGCAAATTGGAATGAAAGTGCACTGATAAGATCCCTTGTACCTAGTAAGAGCACGCAGGATGTAAAATGCGCACGTGCGTACAAAATACTTAACCTTTTACCTGGTAGAGAGACTATTACACGCCATTGCAAACAGAGTAGACCCAGATCAGACGACTCCTGCAGGAGTCGTCTGATCAGGGTCTGCTCTGTTTGCTCATAAGATATTTAAGATCTGATTCTACAGTTTCTATCATGGACAAATGTATTCCTATGTACAAATGCCATTGTGACATTAAGCTAATTAATATTTATAAAGTCATTATTCATTATACATATATGAATATTTATTAAGTAAAGGGTACACAGCCTAACACTGGTCATTAATCTTAACCGCTAGATTGCTATCGATGAAATTATGACACTTACAAACAGCTTGGATCCAGATGAGACGCCAAGTTTTTTGACACTTGTTCAATAGTTGGGGGTTAGCTTGATCGAAAGGAGTCAATTGCACTAGATTCAGATTTAAGCAGACATTTTTATTTATCAAATTATTTAATAAACCCGACAGCAGCTAATATATTACCCACCTAGACTTTCTTACTTGGACCGGAGCTGTTGTGATTGTACATGCAAATCGACTCAGCTCTATTTTCATAAATCAAACAAGCCGACTTGGTCAACCCTACGCATGCTCACGTGTTTGCAAACAGAGTAGACCCAGATCAGACGGCTCCTATAGGAGAGAGAGGAGGCCCAGGTCCTATAGGAGCCGTCTGATCAGGGTCTCCTCCGTTTGCTTATGCTCTTATATAATTTATATAGCTATGATTCTACAGTTTCTGCCACGGGATAAAATCTGCTGTGTCCATGGACTATTACAGCAACTTAGTATAATTGATATTCATGATGTCATTATATCTTACATGAATATTCATGGAGGAAAGGGTTAACTAAAAAACAAGTAGTGGCCCTTTTTTCTCGTAAACAGATTTTAAACATTTAATAAACGACTTCTTAATATAACCCCTATAATTGTCTGATAGGGAAAACGTATTATAACTAAAAAAAATATTTTAACTCAGTACCTGATATGAACGTCTTTCAATGCATGTGCAAACAGAGTAGACACAGCTCAGACGGTTGCTATAGGAACCGTCCGATCAGAGACTGCGCTGTTTGAGTCTGAGAAAGTATAAAGCTGATAAATCTGGGTCTGCCATTACCAAACATTCTGTTTTTATATACTGTTATAAAAAGATAATCTAATTCACATTCATTAAGTTCAATATTTTAACCCTTTCTCTGCCAATGTCGCATGTGTGATTACATATGCAAACAGTTTGGATCCAGATGAGACGCCGAGTAACTCGGCGTCTCATCAGGATCTAAACTGTTTGTTTACTGTTACAGTGTTTTGGAAACAAAAAATGAAGACAATTAAAAAAATGAAAATTTGTAGCAGACGACAGATTTTGGCAGCGAAAGGGTTAACATGACTATTCCTCATGTAACGGGTTAATTTATTGTCAAATGTTTTACAAACTCACCTTTGGTCGTCAGCTAGTGATATCCAACTCCATATTTGAAAATTAAATTAATTTTCCTGATGTTTTTTTCAAAAACTCAATTCTTCTATGTTCTGTCAGGTGTGTATCTTGAAGCCACCACTTTTCCGTTCCTAATCCCGATGTTATCCGCTTGCAAAGTTCTCCTGTTCTGACTTGCATTCGTCTGCGACGTTACCCATATCCCCGGACTGGTTCCGGATGAATTGTTTCACAGGTAACGGTATCTTAAATTAGTATTCGATAACCTGTCTGGGGTCGCGAACGCCTGTTATAATCGCTGGGTTTATGTTGGGTTAAGCTCGGCAAGAAATGAATGGGTTTTTATTGCTTCTATTGAATTTTCGACGTACCGTTACGCTGGGACCCTCAGGTAAAATCTGTCAATAATACCCGTTATCGAAGGAATCAAATCTGATTGGCCAATAATACCTACGGCCTGTGGACTTGATTGGTTAAGCAATTTAACCAAAATTGTCGCAGGGCGGGGGCTAAATGATCTTTGTATCTGGGGACCAATTTTGCACTCGGGGTCAAAATTGAATTGGGCCTACCACAAATGTAAATATTCTGGGGTTCAAAACATCTTGAGAAAGGTTTTGTCATATCTAATCCCCACCCTTCTTGAAATTCCTCTACACGATATGGGTAGATATGTAAAAATAAAAGTTCATATCTAATTACTCTATTTCAAGCGCTTATGCAATATAATACTCACATCATAATTTGACCCTCACAATTAGCTGTCTCGGAGATTTGCAAGCAAAGCATACCCTGAGTGTATATTTAGATCGAGCTTTTACTGTTCTCTGGGTGGGTCGGCTCAAGCAGGAACAAATGAAACAGCTCGAGCGGGTCAGCTCAATTAGAAACAAATGAAACAGCTCGAGATGGTCAGCTTATTTAGAAACAGACGAAACAGCTCGTGATGGTCAGCTCAATTAGAAACAGATGAAACAGCTCTTGTGGGTCAGCTCAACTAGAAATTGATGAAACAGATCATGCAAGTCAGCTCAATTAGGAACAGATGAAACAGTACATGCTGGTCAGCGAAATTAGAAACAGATAAAACAGCTAAATTAGAAACTGATGAAACTGCTCAATTATAAACAGATGAAACAGCTCGTGGGGTAAACTCAATTAGAAACAGATGAAACAGCTCAATTAGAAACAGATAAACGGCTCAATTAGAAACAGATGAAACAGCACATGCGGATCAGCTCAATTAGAAACAGATAATACAGCTCAATTAGAAACAGATAAAACAGCTCAATTAGAAAAGATGAAACTGCTCAATTATAAAGAGATGAAACAGCTCGTTGAGGTCAGCTCAGTTAGGAACAGATGAAACTGCTCAATTAGAAATAGATGAAACAGCTTGTCTGCTTGCTGTAAAACTCATATAGTTCGTAATGTCATTATGATACATTATTATTATTATTATTATATTCTTCCATGGATATCATATAAAGGGTTAAAGCAGGATGAATGTCGACCGTTCTCTCGCTAGCATTTGGTAAGGTTGGTTTTACGCACGACCCCCTACGGGCGGGTCATTGGGAAGACCTTAGCACTGAAAAAAAGAATGTTCTGCAAAATTACCTGATATGTCGCATTGGTGTTTGCTAAATTTCCATTCGTTAAAGTTTTGGAGAAACTGCTGACAGATTGTCAAACCCAGTTGGATCTTGATGAGACATGGAGTTACGTTAATTTAGTGTCAGGTCACTTTGAACATGACAAGAGGTTTTGGTAACCTTTTTATCTTATGAATATTCAATTAACCCTTTCCTTAGTTCATATAAAGGCCTTTCAACGCAATGACAAATAGAGAATACCAAGATCAGACGACTCCTATTGGAGTCGTTTGATCAGGACCGGCTCTGCTTGCTTATAATTTCCACCAATACCTGTATATACATATGTCATACAATATCCATGACGTCACCTTTGTTTTTTAATAACATAGTAAAATCTCGATTATTCGAATTTTCTGTATAGAAGAATTTAGACCATTTAAAGCAAGTGGCTGCTTAATGCATGGTGAAAGTCATGCAGAAAGCTCCTAGAGGAGCTTTCTGCATGACTTTCACCATGCATTAAGCTGCCAACTGTCTTAAATATTGATAATATTACGTATTTTAGAGTTCGAATAACCGATAATGATACGCATTTTAGCGTTCGAATAATCGAGATGTTACTGTATATGTCTGTACAGTTTCTGTAATGACCAAACTAATTGAATCTAATGAGTATTCATAATGCCATTATTTCAAACATGCATAATCATGGAGTATTAGATTCAGAACTACACCTGACTAGGAAATTTGAAGTGTTATACAGTAAAACCTCTCTATAACGGCCACTAAATTGTGTTAATTAGTTGGTATTTAGAGCAGGTGGTTGCTTAAAGCAAGGTGAAAGTAAAACAGAACGCTCCTATAGGAGCGTTCTGTTTTACATTCACCTTAATTTAAGCAGCTACCTGCCTTTAACACAAAATACGTGGTGTAATTTAGTGGTCGTTATAGAGAGGTTTTACTATATAGTAAAAAGTCTCTAAACCGACCACTTAAAGTATTAACCCTTTACTGCGTGAATATTCATGTAAGAAACAAAGGCGTCATGAATATTAATTAGATCAATTTGCTATAATAGCACATGCACAAAGAAATGGCAGAAACTGTAGAATCACATCTATATACTATCATAAGCAAACAGGACAGAACCTGATCAGACGGCTCCTATAGGATCTACTCTGTTTGCAAAATGCGTATTTATGGAGTAAAGGGCTAACCCTTAACATAAAATTGAGTCGCATTTACAAACAGCTTGAACCAAGACGAGTAATCCAAACGTGGCACGACACCTGGTCAATCGTTCCAGTTTCACAAAAAAATACCATTATCATTGTGCCATAGAGCACTGAATGATAGACTACTGACGCAATGAATCAACAAAACATTTGTCTATATACCATCAAACCTGCAATGCAACCAACCAACCAACCTACCAACCAACAAACCTAGTATATGACAAATCTACAGTCAAACCAATCTATAATCCAGCCAACTTACTATCCAACCAACATACAGTTCGACCAATCTGCCATCCAACATACTTACCATATGTACAACCAACCTACAATCCAACCAACTTACAATTCAACCAACTTACAATCCAACCAATTTACAATCCAGTCAACCTACAATCCAACCAACTTACACTTCAATCAATCTATCATCCAATCAATCTACAATTCAACCAACCTGCAACTTAACCAGCCTATAATCCAACCAGTCTCTCATCCAACCAATCCACAATGCAACCAACCTAAAATCCATTCAACCATTCACCCTTCCAACAAATCCAACCACTCAGACAAACAACGCATCTTTGAAAGACAACAACAACAACAACATATGTTAACACATTTAACACGCTCCCTCATATCCCTTTTGCAAGCAGAGTATGCAACCAAAGATCAGACGGCTCTTGTAGCAGCCGTCTGATCAGGGTCTGCTCTGTTTACTTATGGAATTATATGGATCAGAGTCTTCAGTGTCTGTTATAGTTGACATTGAATATACCGAACATACTGTTGTACATGCCATCATAAACATTCCGCCATTTTATATTCATGATGTCATGATATCATTATTTCTTGCGCGAATATTCATGCAGTATTGACCGAGAGTATTTGTGAAAGTTTTAAAAAGGAAAAGATTTATTATCTCTCTAATGATATGTCAAACTATGACATTCCTATCGCATAACGCTTGTTCCTTGTATAGTGTCAACCGATACCAAAACCTTTATCTTGCTACGCACGATCTCACCGCAGACGACAAACAGTTTGGATCCAGATGAGACGTCGAGTAAGTATAAGTCTCATAAGCATCCAATTTGTTTTACACCCGTTCAGCAGAGCTACAGATGAAGGTGTGTACTCAAAATACTAAAATCGTCATTTCTCCACCAAACCCTATGTTGTGACCACTCGTTAGAATCGTCTCTTTTCGAGAACAACATAGGGTTTGGTGGAGAAATAAAGAAGTTAGACTTGAACATATTTTAATTTACGCCCCTTACCTTGACCTCTGTGGTCAGTAGTTTCTCAATCGCTTGCACGTAGCAGAAGGTTCAAGTAAAAGTTGCATCAGATTGGACTTTGAGCAGAGGTATTATTTTTCATTAGGATAGAGATTTATTTTACTGTACCGCCCAAGATGTGCTTCATGATTATGCATTTATGAAAAATGGCATCATAAATATTCATAAGATTATATTGTTTATAACGGCGCGTGGACAAGGGAACTTTTGGCCATAGTAGAAACTACATCATCATATCTATATAGTGTGTCATAAGCAAACAGAGCAGACCCTGATCAGACGGCTCATACATGAGCCGTCTGATCTAGGTCTTCTCTGTTTACAAAGGCAAATTCGGTGTATTTAAGATACAGTCAATAAAAAATTAATCATAGATGCACATTAAACGTATTTGAAAGCAGAGACGAACCAGATTAAGCGGTTCCTGTGGGATCTTGGTCTGCTCTATATGCTTATAATATACAGTAGAACCCGTCTTAAACGGTCATCAGAAAGATGCATAATTACGGGACTGTAAGGCAGGCGGTAGCTTAAATGTAGGTCAAAAGTAATGCAGAAAGCTCCTAGAGGAGTTTTCTGCGTTACTTTCACCCTGCATGAAGCAACCACCTGCTTATGGATTGGTTGGCTGTGTTGATCAACATCCGTTTCTGTTAACTATGGGCTAATTGGACACCCAAGTGAGAGGGGTGCAGATACAGAGATACCCGGGCGCGATGCCCTATACTCTTATTGTCGATAAATACTCTCCATTATTTCTAAAAAAAGAAGTTATTTTTGAAAATGTTTTAATTTACGCATCTTATCTTGACATCTGGCAACTGCAACCTGTTCATGTATGATATATTGTTCGATCTCATTCCGTAAGTCATGCATGCTTTTGGTATGAAGCACTTTTTTGAGACAGTAATCGAACATCATGGAGCTTGCATTCAACTAACTGACTCAGATTTGCCAACCACTCGCATCCAGATGAGGCGCCGAGTAACTCGGCATATCATCGACTCAGATTTGCCAACCACTCGCATCCAGATGAGGCGCCGAGTAACTCGGCATCTCATCAGATTCAATGACGTTCGGCACTTGGTCAATACTTTCTCCAAAAGCTTTAAAGAACGAAATGGAAATGTGCAAAAAATGTGCCGAATCAAAATTTAAGAAGACAATTTTATTTTATTGCGGGTTAAATTTTATACGCCATAGATTACGTTAATTAATATTACGTCATACAATTACGTCATACCTTTACTCAATAAATACGCCTTTCTACGCCTTTGCAAACAGAGTAGATCCTGATCAGACGGCTCCTATAGGAGCCGTCTGATCAGGGTCTTCTCTATTTGCTTATGATATAATATAGATCTGATTAGAACTACACTTTCTTCCATGATCTACTATTACTGTGTCATTGTGCTATTATATATATTATATAGGCTAACAAATTAATATAGATCAATTGTCAGTATTTCTAATACGAATAATCATGGAGGAAGGGATACGAATTAAAGCTTGCTCAATTTCAGGGGATGATGTTTCGGTGTACGATGCTACTTCTTACATTAATTTCACCTGCATGCCATTACGTCAAATAAAATAATGCAACTCTTTCGCTGCCAAATATTGTCATCTGCAGCATTTATCGTATGCTTCAAGTTTCTTTTATTAATGTATCTCCCAGTTTCTTTTGTAAAACATCACCACATTAACAAACAGTCTGGAGTTATTCGTCGTTTCATCTGGATCCAAACTGTTTGCATAGGTAATCACAGATGCGACACTGGCAGCGAAATAAGTAAAGATAGTTTCGTCATTGTACAGATTAAAAATGTATCAACGCATATTTTGATAAATGTGAGCTGGTGCCATTTGGCTCTTAAAAGGGGACATTTTGTCCTTTTTTACATAATTGATGCAGTTTACAAATTTATTTACCCAACATAACTAAAGATTTGAGCACAAATTTACATCACAATGCATGGAATTCTTCCCCTATTTAGCCGTTATCTATTTTGATCATAGGTATATCGTCTTACCAATGTCCATATCTTCCTACTTTATTAATTTTCTTTATTAGCCAATCAAAATGCAAAGATATAGTAACCGCTGATAATACGAATTAAAAAATGGCGGATTGAATTTCAGGGTAGCTGACACTGAATACGAAGGAACCGTTATGTTCTTTATCTGGTAAATTAAAGCAATAACATTTGATACTTCAACATGGTACTTCGTATTCAAATGCGTCCTTCGCAACAACAAAATTAGATATTTATTGCGATGCATGGTGGGGTTTTGGCGTGATAAAGAATGGCTGACGCTACAGAGGGGGCGTTCATTATGCAGCCGTTTTACATAAAAATGTGGTAGGTTAATAGGTAGCATAGCAAAATGCAAATTGATTGGTGTGTCTATGACAACGAATTCGATTTAAAAAATATTAAAGGTACTGAAACGATCCGTGTTTTATAACCGTTTTACTCCATAAATATTCTTTTTACGTCTTTTTGAAAATAGTGTAAACCGAGATAGACAGCTCCTATGGGAGCTGTCTGATCTGGGTCTACACTGTTTGGCATTGAATACCTTTCAGACATTGGATTATCTGGCTTTGCATAGAAACAATTACAAAAACTATACGTACCAAAATATTAACAACAAATTTCCGTTTAAGACATAACAAAAGAAATGCTTATAGATCTACATTTGCCAAAAGAGTAGATAGAGTTCAGAAAACTAGTGGCCAAGTTTCAAACACATTGGATTCTGATGAGACACCGAATTACTCGGCGTCTCATCTGGATCGAAACTGTTTGCAAACCCGAGTCAGGTCGAAATTAGCAGAAAAGGGGGCTAATCATGGACCTTTTGAGTAAAGTATGGGCTTCATGCCACAACCGAGTCAAAGTTCGTTCCCAGACATGCTGACCCCTGGACCCCTTATTACTAACCGCGAGTAAATACCGGGTTACAAGTTCCTGGCCCCTCCTTAAAGGCCAGGGAGCCCAGAGTTAACCCGGTGTCCGTCGCCGTAACGCCATTGAACTGTTGTAACTTAGTGTTTCAGATAAGGACTGTATGTCAGATGGAGAATACATGTACAGTAACGTTTTTATAAACCGAGTTATCAGTAATCAAGAATTGATAGTTTTTAGTCACAGTTCTGTTTTTAACTCATTGGTGCCCAGTGTCCCATAAAACTGACATAGACAGACAGTGTAGACCCAGATTAGAGGGATCCCGAAGGAGTCCTCTGATCTAGGTCTGCACAATTTATTTAACATATCAATTCTAATGGCGTATTCCAGCATTGATGTCGATTCTACATCATGCAGAATGTCCCCGTCTTTAACATTTTCCTTCTTATAAACGCCTTTTCTCACATTTGCAAACAGAGTAGACCCAAAATTGTTCAAATGAAATATGGAAGGTGGAACATTGTTCAAGCCATTTCGGAAAGTAAAGAAACAGATCTTTCAAATTCCGCTAGCAAACAGAGCAGACCCTGGGTCTACTCTGTTTGCAAATGTTTGAAAACACGTTTATAAGTAGGCGTCTAACCAAAATCAAATTTTTAAAGGTGCTCACATATGCATATTTACTTATGAAATAATGACATCATGGATGTTAGCCCATTACTTTATAGAAAACATTTCAGATCCAAACTCTTCGAATAAATCTACCGCAAACCCCACAGCAGAACCCCTCTATATATCGGACATTTAATTTAGTATAAATGTCTTGGAGATAGGTGACAGCTTATTGCAGGGTGAAAGTCACGCAGAAAGCTCCTCTAGGAAACCAGTGAGCAGTTGCTCATATGAAGCAAATGCGCTATTTATCACACTGGTTTAACCCATTACCTGATAGGCTATTTTTAGACACAACCTCTTTGAATAAATCTACCGAAAAAGAGCATTAACCAGAGAAAAGGAATTTTTTAGAATTTTGTAATTCTGAAACCATTGTGATAAATAGAGCATTTGCTCCTATAGGAGCAAATGCTCTATTTATCACAATGGTTTCACAAAGTGACTTTTACAGAGTCGTCAAAAGTCGTCAATATGAGGGAAGGGGTTAAACAGAGGCGTCAAACCGTGTAAATATGAGGGATAATTAGACGATCAGTGCACGTGAACGCAGGAAAGTTTGATCATGGTAAGAACTATAGAGTCAAATCTATATTATTCCCTATAAGCAATGAGGGCAGACTCAGTAAGATCCTTTAGAGGTTCAATATACAGTAGAACCCCGCGAATACGACCACCTAAAAGAGGCATAATTCTGGGTGGTAGAGGCAGATGTTAGCTTAATGCAGGGCAAAATTAATGCAGAAAGCTCACAGAGGAGCTTTCTGCATTACTTTTGTCCTGCATTAAGCAACCACCTGCTTATACCGACACCCAGGTTTATTCATTAAGTGGTCGCATTAGATGGGCTTTACTGCACTATGTTCTCGAAGGTGATATTTTATAAGGCGAACCTTTTCCCTCATATAACAGCCCTTTCACGCATTTGCAATCAGAGGAGACCCAGATCAGACGGGCTATTGTACGAGCAGTCTGATCAGAATCTGCTCTGTGTGTGTATGGTATAATACAGTTTCTGTCTGCGCCAAATTGTCCTGTGTGCATATGCTTTTATAAAATATGATGTCATTATATGAATATGCTACAGGGAAAGGGATAAAAGATTAAAGGAATGATTATGCCTAGTTATGGGGGACACGAGTAAATATCTTGTCTCCATAAACAATGTTCAAACAGACCGTGATTGTCTTTCCCAGTCGCTGTTTTGTTTATTTTACCCTTAACCTGTAGTTAAATACAGTACATGTACATGTATCTGTAAAATAGTAAACATAATATCTGTAAAATAACAAAAATACTGTGTGTAAAATAGTGAAAACAATAACTGTAAAATAGTAAAAACAGTTCCTGTAAAATAGTAAAAATGGTATGTGTAAAAAACATGTAGTAAATATAGTATCAATAAAATAGTATCAGTAAAATAGTATCAGTAAAATAGTATCAGTAAAATAGTAAATGTATCTCTAAAACAGCACACACATATTGTCTGTAACACAGTAAAAATGGTGTACAGTAAAACTTCGATTATCCGAACACTAAAATACGTATTATTATCGATTATCCGAACACTAAAATACGTATTATTATCGATTATCCGAACACTAAAATACGTATTATTATCGATTATCCGAACACTAAAATACGTATTATTATCGATCTTTAAGACAGGTGGCAGCTTAATGCATGGTGAAAGTCATGCAGAAAGCTCCTCTAGGAGCTTTCTGCATGGCTTTCAACATGCATTAAGCAGCCACCTGCCTAAAAGGGTCTAAATTCTTCTATACCGAAAATTCGAATAATCGAGGTTTTACTGTATGTAAAAAAAAAATGTAGTAAATATAGTATCAGTAAAATAGTATCTCTAAAATAGCACAAAACATGTTATCTGTAAAACAGTAAAAATGGTAAAATAGCGTTTCATCGGGATCCAAAATGTTTACGTAATCACTCGTGCGCCTGCAACAGGCTAAAGGTTAAACGAATCGAAACTATTTACAACGTTCCATTTCAGAGATATATTTTAACAGCGTGACAAAGACTTTCTCCATGAATATTTATGTAAAAAACAATGACAATATGTAATGTGCGGTGGTCGATGTGCGGTGGTCTAGTGGTAACGCGCTTGACTATCAATCCGGAGGTGCGGGTTTCAAATCCCGGTCCCTCCCGGAAATTTCAGAGACGCTTTTCAGCTTCTCCCACCGGCACCTCCTCTCCACCCATGGGTTAAAATTGGTACACGTGAGGGTCACTAGCCGGTACTGCGGTTGCATGATTGCGCCATATGTTAGTAGTGATCAATATTGTAGGCGAATAACTCAATGACCAGGGGAGTAAATGTACAGTCGACTGAGCAGTCATTCGGACTGAAAGTAGACTATAACTAGGTACTTTACTTTTTTCTTTCATGTATATTAATTAGATTAACTGTTAAGATAGGAAATGGGCAAAAGCTGTTTTTGGCCATGACAGAGACTGTAGAATCCTATCTATATTATATCCTAAGCAACCAGAGCAGACCCTAATCAGACGGTTCCTATAGGAGCTGTCTGATCTGGGTCTACTCTGTTTGCAAAGGCACAGACAGACGTATTTATGGGGTAAAGGGTTAAACAAACGGCATTTTTTTCTCAGTGTGGTTAAGATTTCAACGATAGAGCAAACATTGTCTGAACATTGTTACAAGGTGACCATTATCATTATGTAAAAATGGTGTCTGCTTAAATTGCTGTAAATGTTTACTTACACCCAATTCGTTCAAACTTTTGAGGAAAAAACACACACAATATTGAGCGCGTGCCAAACAGCTAGGATCCTGATGAGACGCCGAGTTACTCGGCGTCTCATCTGGATCCCAACTGTTTGCAAATGCTAGTCAGATTGAGCTAATGTGTAACATGATAAGATACCGCCTTTAAGGAGATACTTCACATTGATACTATGTATCATCAAGATTTGTTGACAAAGTCTCGATGGAGACAGACACCGAATAAATAGGCTTTAAATAACTCAGGTCTCTTGTCTTTCCGCGGATTAATAATTTTTATTGTATAATGAACTCACAGGTTGTCGTATCATGCAGATTGGTATATATGTTGTATTAAACGAAGCTACAGGTTGTCGTAACATATCGATTGTTATAATAATGTTTTATATAACAATAATTACTCCGATTAAAAATCGAAGAGTTCTCTGATCATGTTTGCACTCAAAGAAACCTCTAATCTGTGTCTGTAATCTCTTCTCGCTTTTGCAAACAGAGGAGACCCAGATCAGATGGCTCATGTAGGAGCCGTCTGATCTGGATCTACACTGTTTGCTAATGAAATTATAATAAATATGGCTCTACAGTGTCTACAGATACCAAACACTACTGCTATTATAAAAGTTCGGCTAAAATATTAATTATGCCATTATCTATCACATGAATTTATTAATCGGGGAAAGGCTTAACCCTTCGCTTGCTATTCATGGCAATATACCTACCTGTAAATAGTGAAGACCCAGATGAGACAGCTCCTGCAGGAGCTGTCTCATCTGGGTCAGCACTATTTACAAGTTGATTGTGCAACCAGTGCACTTCACAGCAGTGATTGCACAGCGAATTACTTGTACACAGTGCAGATATATGTAATTATACAACAGGACATGGGTAAAGAAAGAGAAATGTATTTTAAAATTCAGCAAGCGAAGGGTTAATAGTATCTTGCAGGATACCCAAACATGAAACATGACTGAAATCCAAAAATCAAAATGTTATATACTTAAATAACTCAAGAACATTGATCAACATTGCACAAACATGTTTACAGACATGATAAGAAAAGTTTAATTAATATAGCTTCGTATACTAAGGATGCATTCAGCCTAAGAAACAGATGTATAAATATTATACAATAATGATTTAAACTTGGTTCTATGAGTCTAGTACAATATTGAGTGCACATATATATTTGATTACATATGTATTTATTATATCACATTGTTGTTAAATATGTTATCAACTGTATATATTTCTTAAGTTAGTAGACTGCACGGTACATGATAGAAATGGCGCATGGGGTATAATCAGACGCTTTCTGTGTTATGTTTTGGCGTGCATTAAGCAGCTTCTATTTGCATGACTTTTTATGGGTCTTCTATCAGATCCACGCTTAATGCAACATTGTTTGCTAATTTTCTGCCTGAATAGTATTATGCACGTACAGATTGATACACGCATTGAAGCACATAGCATAACGCTGTCCAATTCAAGTCCATATTGGAGCTTTATGTATGATTTTATCCTGCATTGTGCCGTTACATCTATGGATACATGTATAAGAGTATTTTGAATGTCTACTTGACACTTACTCGAATGTGGATTCTAATGACTTAATATAATTATTAATTGTTACATTTCTAAAATCTGTTGAATGATTGATGTCACTTCTAATGTTACACCGACAAGTTTTCAGCATTGATGTAAGGTGTAATCAAAAAACATGAATACGTTCTGTTCCGTTTTGTCCTGTTTAAGAAATTCTATCAACATAATTTAATATAGAATTTGTTCCTTTGTGCCCTGTTTAAGATTTCTATCAGCATAATTTAATACAAAATTTGTTAAAAATTGTTCACTCTCCGAGCAAGAAAATTTCAACTTATGTGTAAAGTATTTGTATCTGCACATATTTGGTTACGCTAATTGTTTCACGTATCAATTTGATGTTGAATTGTATGTATGACGATGTATCTTGTGTACAAGTCAAATAAAATAATTGTTCTGTTCTGTTCTGCTCATGACCTTTATTCTGCTTTATTAAGTATGACCATATTGTCATCTGCAAACAGCTTAGACTATAAGGATCTAAGCTGTTTGGCACACAGTCAATAGTTTCACAGACTCCTGAACGAATCGGACGTTAGCAAAGAATTGCCACAGATCGATGTTTGGGTGGACTTATTATTTTGATAAACATGATTAGGAGACTATATATCTAAAATATCAATAGCAAGAAGCTTTACAAGTTTAATATAATTCATCTGTTAATATTGACCAGTCAGCATAAATCATCTTCACGGTCACTTCATTCCAGAGAAATAAGAAAGACTCAGGTATCCAATTACTACAGTTGACTCTCTCTAAAGCGACCGGTTAATTACATTAATATTACATGTCTATTTCATGATCGTATAGGCAGCTTATAGCTTAATGCAGGACGAAAGTAATGCAGAAAGCTAGCTTTCTGCATTAATTTCGTCCTGCATTAAGCT
The DNA here is from genome assembly GCA_963576725.1 of Azorinus chamasolen. Lineage (NCBI taxonomy): Eukaryota > Metazoa > Mollusca > Bivalvia > Cardiida > Solecurtidae > Azorinus > Azorinus chamasolen. The sequence continues at coordinate 51,424,220 of OY755250.1, read as the reverse complement.
ACCATTTGCAACCAATATAACCCAAAGTTAAACGCTCTATGGACGTCGCATTAGAGATTTACAACTGTATATGGTTAACTTTTGTACAAAAGACGACCCGTGTCACCCAAAATATCTTGTGACAATTTTCTGCCCAATTGGGCTTTTAAGAGCCCGGAGAATTGTCCAATTGACCACCTGACCCCATCGACATTTTTATCCACTTGACGTGTGGTCAAGAAGCTCGGACACTGTTTTTTTTTGTGATGTTTTTGACGGACCATGTTTGTTATACGTAGCCACAACACATTAGCACGAGAGAATAATGTAAATATAAAAGTTGAATGTATTTTCTTCGATGAATAAGAAATATGTTTATTACAGTGACACGTGCATAAACAACACATGTATATAAAAGTTAACAATGCTCTACAATATAACCTGTCCTTAGCGGCCATTCATTTATTGAACATGGAAGTGTTAAAAAGCAGGTGGCAGCTTAATGCAGGACAAATGAGATTCAATAAAGTTCCTATAGGAGCTTTCTGCATTACATTTGACCTGCATTAAGCTACCATCTGCCTTGGAGAACCATGATTAGACATCTTTTTGACAGCTGCTAAACCTTTTACTTCATAAATTAAAACAGAGTAGGCCAAGATCAGACGGCTTCTATAGGAGCTGTCTGATAAGGGTCCTCTCTGTTTGGTTATGGTATAATATAGATATAATTCTATAGTTTCTGTTATAGCCAGATATTCTTGTGTTCATATGCCATTAGAAATGTCATTCTAATAAATATTCATGATGTCATTATATGTATTTCTTTCAAATATTCTTTTAAATATTCATGGAGTAAAGGGTTAACCCTTTCCTCCATAAATGCACCTTTCTACGTCTATGTAAAAGTCACCTGTTGAAACCATTGTGATAAATATCCTATAGGAGCAAATGCTCTATTTATCACAATGGTTTCAAGCTACAAAATTCTAAAGTTTTCCTTTTCCCTAGTTAATGCTCCTTTTCGGTAGATTTATTCAAAGAGGTTGGATCTAAAAATAGCCTATGAGGGAATGAGTTAAGACAAATTCTACTGTATATATTTACAAATAAAACTACGATAGCACCCGGCCAAGCGGACCCATACGTTACTTTACTAATTTAAATAGTAGTTGCTGTATATATTCAACCCTTAACCTACTGAATAATTAAAACTGGCTCCTCCTTTTTTGAATATTAATTAATGTTATATCAAATGTTATTCCCGTTTATTACAGTGGGGCATGCATAAACAATATACAGTAAAACTCATATAAACCAGATGTCCATGTTAGTACAAATATCGGTCTTGGAAACATGTGACAGCTTAATGCAGGTTGAAAGTCATGCAGAAAGCTCCTCAATGAGCTTTCTGCATGACTTTCATCCTGCATTAAGCAGTCACATGCCTGAAAGTGCATGTACCTAACTTATTTTCTACCAGAAATTCCGATGTAGAGAGGTTTTACTGTACAGAGTTAGCAATAAATCGCATTAATATGTTGAATAGTAGTGAGCACACATATTTATCTCTTATTCTGTTGAAGTATTAAACATGACCCCTCGTTTTCTGAATATTCATTAAACAAAAAAATATTATCAATGAAGAAAATGATTATTATGACATACGTTGCAAACCCTGATCAAAGGGCTACCTCGGGAAGCCCTTTGATCTTGGTCTACACTAGTTCTGGTGAATGCTGTACTGATAACCCATTACTTCATAGGCTATTTTTAGATCCAACCTCTTTGAATTAATCTACCGAAAAGGAGCATTTTCTTGAGAAAAGGAAAAAATAGGATTGTGTACTTTTGAAACCATTGTGATAAATAGAGCATTTGCTCATATGGAGCAAATACTTTATTTATCACAATGGTTTCAAAAAGTGACTTTTACAGAGGTGCCAAAAGGTGTCAATATGAGGGAATGGATTGAATGACCCTTCTTGTGCAATTGTAATTGATTAGCCAAATTACAGCAAAACCACGCAAAAGTGGCAAAACTCTGGGTCTTGAATTGGCTTAAGTACGACCAAAGACAATCTATGCTAAATCTCATACAGGATCCTTTGCTTTGCTTTCGTCCGGCATCAAACAACCGCGTGATTTAACCCTTTACCTGTTTAATATTCATGTAATTTCTATTCAATAATGACATCATGAATATTGATAAGATTAGTTTTCATAATGACGTATTAGCGCAGGAAATTTTGCCTCAGGCCGAAATTATAGAATCAGAACTATACTATACCATATAGGAGACGTAGGATCTGGATCTACTCTGTTTGCAGTAGCGTGAAAATGCTTTTATATGAAGGAAAGGATTAAAGACAGGCATTTTTTCATTAAGTGGTAGTTTTCGAGACAGTTCATTGCATGTGTTTAGTGTTGATAAGAAATATCTGTTATTTTAGTTCGTTGGGGTGATACAACAGGCTGACATATTGACCGAACTTAGCTGGATAAATGGTAGATTAGCCATTAATGATATGTTGTTTAGCTAATTTGAAAGGTTCTGTAACGATGTCCCCTCAATAAAGTTATTTTCAATACATAAATTCCTGTCAGAGAACAAAGAGTGTTTAAACCTTTCCCTCGTATAAACATGTTTTCACATATTTGTAAACAGAGTAGACCCAGATCAAAACGGCCCTACAGGAGCCGTCTGGTCAGGGTCGGCTCTGCTTGTTTATGAAATTATAACAGACAGGACTTAGAGGTTCGACCAATACCAAACCAATCATGTCTGCAAATGCAATTATAAAGATTCAGCTAATGCGACCACTTAATGTATAAACATGTGTGTCTTTATAAGAAGGTGGTTGTTTAATGCAGGGCAAAAGTAATGAAGAAAGCTCCTAGAGGAGCTTTCTGCATTACTTTTGTCCTGCATTCAGCTACCACCTGCATCGAGCACCTAAAATTATACCTCTTTCAGGTGGTCGTATTAGAGGGGTTCTACTGTATAAAGATTCAGCTAATAAATATTCATGATGATTTCTTGTATGAATACTGAACTGGGAAAGGGTTAACCCTTTGTCCTGATGGAGACACCTTCATACGTCTTTTGCAATCAGAGTAGACCTAGATCAGTCGCTCCTGTAGGACATGTGTACTTATAGCACCTATGTAATCAGAATAGACCTAGATCAGTGGCTCCTGTAGGACATGTGTACCTATGTAATCAGAATAGACCTAGATCAGTCGCTCCTGTAGGACACGTGTACCTATGTAATCAGAACAGACCTAGATCAGTCGCCCCTGTAGGACACGTGTGCTTATGGCACCTATTTAACTAGGGTAGATTCGGATCAGACAGCTTCTGCATGAGTCGTATGATCAGGGTCTGTTCTGTTTGCTTAACCGATTTGCTCCCACGATCCCATATATGGGACGTATGCAAACAGTGTAGACTATCATCAGACGCCGCATAATGCAGGAGTCTACACTGTTTGCTGGTAGGAAATTCGATATAAAACAAAACAAAAATGAAAATTTAGACCAGACACCTCTTAGATAAAAGATAGTCTAATCCAATATACAAGCTTGGAAGAATCCACTGGGAGCAAATGGGTTAAGAAAATATATACTTGTATATGTCTGTTACTACAGTTTCTGCCATTGTTGATGTTTTTGTAGTATACCAGTATAAAACATTTAGTTATTCAACATACTTGAAGTCATTATAATTTATTCCAATGTTCACATAGTAGAGGGTTAACCCTTTACTCCATAAATACGCAAACAGAGCAGACCCTGATCAGACGGCTCCTATAGGAACCATCTGATCAGGGACTGCTCTGTTTGGTTTTGATATAATGTAGATGTGATTCTATAGTTTCTGCTTAAGCTAAAATTTCCTGTGTCCATTTGCTATTATAACGAATTAATATAATTAATATTCCATGAAGTCATTATTTCTTTTATGAATATTGATGGAGGAAAGGGTTCATTAATATACAGTTGTATTTGCCATTGTTTTTCTACGAATGCTTGTGGTCAGTCATAGGCTTTCATAGATTTTTAACGCTGTTTAAATCTCCCCGCAAAACCTAACAGCAAATGATAATTCCATTTATCATCAGCTAAATCTCCAAACTGCAGTTTATTTTTCCCATGCCTTTTGCCTCAGATCCTAGATTAAACCTTTCGCTGCCAAACTCTGTCGTCTGCTAACTTTGTCGTCTGCTACAAATTTTCATTCTTTTGATTTTCTTCATTTTTGTTTCAAAAACATAGTAACAGTAACAAACAGTTTGGATCCTGATGAGACGCCGAATTATTCAACGTCTCATCTGGATCCAAACTGTTTGCATAGGTAATCACAGATCCGGCATTAGCAGCGAAAGTGTTAACATGGTGTACCGTTATTGAATGCTAATCCGAAATTCGCATGACCAAGCGACTTGCGGCGAAAATCAATCGTTAATCCCCAAACCATGTTAAAACCATTTTTCTGGATTAACTTTTAAATATGTTTAAAATATTCCCATATCAACAAACATCTCCGCTACGCCTTTGAAACGTACGAAAACAACATTTTTCTTCTAGCGTTTGTTTTTTCTTTGATGTAAGGGATGAATAGCGCTTGCCGCTTATGTCGTTTACTTGCAATTGCCGCGCGCTGGGGATTATGGGAATGAATTCGAAAGAGGTTTTCTAAATAAGACACAGAAGCAAGAAAGATTTTTTTTTATTCTCTGATAATAAAGATAACATAATTCTTTCCACTTGATCTCTGCTACATCGCGTCCTTTTTATCTGAATGAGATTATAATAATTCAATCCTTGTGAGGACTTGAGCTTTTCTGTTTATTTCAACCAGTTTTCGGTATGAAACAAACTGTCGCGTCTTTTACCTGCAAATGGCGACTTCGTGTGCCTGATCTAATTAAACATTTTCATTATATATAAGAAATGTCTGCTAAAATCCTGACTTTCAACAATTTTAACCAACACCCAATTTGCTCAAACTGCTGAGTAACTACTGACCGAGTGTCAAACAGTTTGGATCCATATGAGACGCCGAGTTACTCGGCATCTCATCTGGATCCAAGCTGTTTGCAAGTGCGAGTCAAGTCGCGCTTTACATCAGAAGGGTTAAACTCTTGTGATTATTAACCCTTCGCTTGTTGAATTTTTAAAAAATACATTTCTCCTTCTTAAGCCATGCCCTACTATATAATTACATACATCTTCACTGTGTACAAGTATATCGCTGTGCAATCACTGCTGTGGAGTGTCCTGGTTGCACAATCAACTTGTAAATAGTGCAGACCCTGATGAGACACCTCATGCAGGAGCTGTCTCATCTGGGTCTTTACTATTTACAGGTAGGTATATTGACGTGAATAGCAAGCGAAGGGTTAACAGTCTAGAACATAGAGCCACACTTTTCCGTTAAAGCTATATTGAATAGTCAGATAAAAATCTAGATGTTTCTATCATTTGGCCTTTGATGTTGCTCAAAACTGCCAAAAGAAGTTCAAGCTTTGTAATAGTTTCGAACAATGCACCTCATTACATCTTTCATTACCATTTAACCCTTTCCCGCATATAAACGTGTTTTCACCCATTTGCAAACAGAGTAGACCCAGATCAGACGGCTCCTAGAGGAGCCGTCTGATCAGGGTCTGCTCTGTTTGCTATAGAATCTGATAGATATGTTTCTTTACTTTCTAAAATGTCTACAATTCTCCACCTTCCATATTTGGTTATACGTATTTTGTTAATGAATATTCAGTAGGTATTGAAATTTTGATTAAATTCAGAACAGGGAATGTGTTAAATCCTGTCTAAACAGCGAAATGTTAGACGGGGAAATGGTTAACATGGAAAGTTAACATGGAAAGTTAACAGGGAAAGTTAACATGGAAAGTTAACAGGGAAAGTTAACAGGGAAAGTTAACAGGGAACGTTAACAGGGAAAGTTAACAGGGAAATGGATAACAGGGAAAGGGGTAACAGGGAAAAGGGATAACCTACAACTAAAACTACACTTAACTCTTATCACGCTAAACGTGATCTGATTTGCACTCACAATACAGCTTGGGTCCAGATCATTAAATATCTCATCAGAATCCAAGATGCTTGACCCTCGGTCGATTGCTTCTCAAAAGCGTAATACTGTTAAACGTCGATATCTCGAACTCGGATAACTCGAACTTCGGGATAACTCGAACTAAAAGTTCGGTCCTTCCAAAACTTACAATACACAATTGCTCTTAAATGTATTACTATATACGGATATCTAGAAACACGTGTGACAGCTTAATGCAGATGTAAAGTAATGCTGGAAGCTCCTACAGGAGCTTTAGCACTTTTTTACACATGCATTAAACTGTCAACTCGAGACATTAGATTAGAAATCCTATAACTCGAACTTCTATTATCTCGAACTAATTTGTATAGTCCCTTGGAGATATCGAAGATCATCTCAATAATCGAATGTAAAGTAACTTGTATCAACTTGTGTGCAGACATTTTACGACGAGATAAGAGGACAGGCAGGACTAGTATATTAAGATGTAATAGTTGTCCGTTTGAAACAATGGTTTATCTTTGAATTAAAGGTACAGCTCTATAGATGATTTAACTCTTCGCTTGTTATTCACGTCAATATACCTACCTGTAAATAATGAAGACCCAGATGAGACAGCTCCTGCAGGAGCTGTCTCATCAGGGTCTGCACTATTTACAAGTTGATTGTGCAACCAGTGCACCCCACAGCAGTGATTGCACAGCGAAAACTTGTACACAGTGAAGTTATATGTAATTATACAACAGGGCATGGGTAAAGAAGGAGACATGTATTTTAAAATTCAGCAAGAGAAGGGTTAATTTCATAAATATGCTTTTCTACGCCTTTGCGAACCGGAGCCGTTTGATCAGGGTCTACTTTGTTTGCTTGTGATATCATATAGATATAAGTCATTCTCAGTGTTGTTATATTTTCTGGTCCTTCGGAATCACTAGTTTTGATGGTAAAAGTGTTGTAAATTGAATACTGCTTAAGCCAGTGCTAGGGGGCGCGAGTAGTGTTGCACTTTTAATTACAACTCATGAACAGACTCAATAAAACCGAGCATGCAAGTTTCTCTTTTGGCATTGCTACTTTTGTTTTCGATGAATCGCCCACTTTCAGAATATATCTACTGTTTATGTTATAAAATAAATTCCTATTGTTCGTGGTGACATTATGAACATTCAGCGGATCAGTGTTCATGGTGTCATATTTTCTTGCATCTTTTCATGGAGAAAATGGACAAGAGAGCTATGCTACTGTGCTCTTTATTTTCCACACCAAACCCAACCTACATGTACAGTTTAACTTCGATATCTCGAACTCCAATGGACTGTACAAATTAGTTCGAGATAACAGAAGTTCGAATTATCGGATTTCTTATCTGGACATTTCTCGAGTTGACAGCTTAATGCAGCTGTGAAGTAGTGCTGAAAGCTCCTGTAGGAGCTTTGAGCATTACTTTACACCTGCATTAAGCTGTCACATATGTTTCTAGATATCCGTATATAGTAATACATTTAAGAGCAATGTTGGATTGTAAGTTTTGGAAGGAGCGAACGTTTAGTTCGAGTTATCCGAGTTCGAGATTTTGAAGTTTAACTGTACTTGATACTTATTAGAATAATCTCTAAAAGTAAAAATAACAGATCTGCAGTAGTATCTTACAAGTACCTACAGCTGTGTTAACAATTGATAACATTTGTGAACAATTGAGAATATTTAAAAACAATGAGAAGATTTGATAATATTTGAGATGGGACAATATTTGAGGACAATGAAAACATTTGAAATTCTTTGAAAACATTTGAAAACTTTTGAAACTCATTTAAACAAAGTTAAGAAAATTTGAGACAGTTGAGAACATTTGAGAACATTTGCAAATAGTTTGAGATCTTTTGGACACATTCAAAGAATAATGGTATTTGAGAAGATTTGAGAATAGTTTAGAAGAACTGAGAACATTTCGGATTTTAAAGTACTGCACTACTTTAAAACTTCTCTAGCTGAATTTTAAAATATATTTCTCCTTCTTTACCCATGCCCTGTTGTATAATTACATTTATATCTTCACTGTGTACAAGTATTTCACTGCGCAACCACTGCTGTGGAGTACACTGGTTGCACAATCAACTTGTAAATGGTGCAGACCCTGATGAGACAGCTCCTGCGGGAGCTGTCTCATCTGGGTCTTCACTATTTACAGGTAGGTATATTAACGTGAATAGCAAGCGAAGGGTTAAAACTTCGAAGTGTTTGCACGTACAGAGAATACATACATATATAATAACACTTCGATAGCTTAAACGCAACAACAAGTACATGTGTAGGTCTTCAAAACAGGTGGCAGCTAAATACAGGATGAAAAGCATGTACAAAGCTCATCTATGAACTTGTATGACTCTTATCCTGCACAAAGCAGTCACGTGCCTAAAATGTATCATTTGTAACTTTTTGAAAATTGTCAGTATTGAGTTATGACTGTATACGAACATAGCAACACTTATCTACCGGAGGGCCACACACATAGATGAGCCATTTCCCTGCTGAATTTGCATGTAAGAAATAATGACATCCTGGATATTTGTTAGCTTATTTTTTTATAATGATATAATGATGCACGTGGCTTTTTAGGGGAATGTATAGCGTCAGATCTATTATTAGCATTGTTACGTCATATCTATTATGATTTCATAACCAAACAGAGCAGATCCTGATCAGCCGGTTCCTCGTTTTAACTTCACACGTACCGGGATTCTAGCAGAAAATAATTTAGATACTTTTATACAGGTGGGTGCTTCATGCAGTGTGAAAGTCATGCAGAAAGCTCCTCTAGGAGCTTTCTGCATGGCTTTCAACCTGCATTAACCCATTCCCTCATAGAAACGTGTTTTCACGCATTTGCAAACAGAGTAGACCCAGATCAGACGGCTCCTAGAGGAGCCGTCTGATCAGGGTCTGCTCTGTTTGCTTTTGACATGCTATAGATCTGATTCTACAGTTTTTATCAAATCAAAACAAATAATCTGGAAAATTTATATTATAGAATTTCAGCTAACAAATATTCATGATGTCATTATTTCTTCCACGAATACAGAACAGGGAAAGGGTTAAGCTGACAACTGTCTCCAAACCCGATATTTATACTAGTTTTAACTTCCGGTTTAGAGTGGTTTTACTGTATGTAGATAATTTATTATAGATAAACTGTACTACCAGTGTGTATCTGTTTTGACTGTTTGACTGTTTGTCATCATTGAACCGTTTGACACTGTTTGACACTCTTGCTGTTTGAACAGCAAACAAAAGCAAAAGTATAGTTCAGCATTGTAGCAGGCGACACTTTTTGCAGACGAAATATTTTGCAGACGATATTTTTTGCAGACGACAATTTTTGCAGACGACCATTTTCGCAGACGACAATTAGGATGTATGCACAGCTTTAGTCAGTCTTTTTACAGTAACGCACGAAGTATAAACACCATTACCATATATCAATATCGAGGGGTCGCTCAAATTAAAGGGCACTCTTTAACCCCTGTCAAAGGAGTTATTTGGGGATTTTCTGTACAGTCATAAAGGTGACATTTTTATTTCGTTTGTTAAGCGTTTCTAAGCATCGCCTTGTTTGTTTTTGAATCACCGTTATAACAAATAGTAACAATTCATTTCATTTACTTCGGAATTTGGTCAAGGTTTAGAGAATCTATTGAATCAGTGTCAAACAGCTTGGATCCTGATCAGACACAGAGTTACTCATTGGGACCACACCCGTTTATAACCAATTACATGTTCTATGTTTACAGTAAAACCTCTCTCTAACGGTCATTACATTGTGTTAATTATTTCGTATTTAGTGCAGATGGCTGTTTAAAGCAAGGTGAAAGTAAAACAGAACGCTCCTATAGGAGCGTTCTGTTTTACTTTCACTTTGCTTTAAGCAGCCACCTGCCTTTAACACAAATATTTTAGTAGCCGTTATAGAGAGGTTTTACTGTATTCCAAATTTCAATACCTACTTAATATTCATTGACAAAATAGTTATAATGAAATATGGAAAGCTGGGACATTTTAGCTAGTTAAGAAAGTAAATAATCGGAGTCATCAAATTCCATAAGCAAACAGAGCAGACTCTGACCAGGGGGGGGGTCCTTTATGAACCGACTGATCTGGGGTCTACTCTGTTTGTAAATGCGTGACAAGGCGTTTATGTGAAGGATAGGGATAAATGTTAGTCAACAGACTAAGGTTTATAAAAGAAGCACCGCTCTTTAGCGGTAATTCATTTATCGAAAATAGGAGTCTTAAAAAGCAGACGGTTGCTTAATGTAGGGCAAAAGTAATGCAAAAGGCTCCTATAAGAGAAATGAAAACACGCAATGCGTTTTGAATATGGCATATTCCCATGGAAACCCGTTAAATACAAGTTGCACCTTTTATTCAAATGTAGAAAAAGACTGATGCAAGGGCATGGTAATCCTTTAATCCATGAACAGTCATGTAAGAAATAATAACATCATGAATATAAATTAGATTATTTTTAACAATGGCACATTAACACAAGTTTGAACCATTATGGAAACTGTAGAATCATGAGTTTCGTTCTCAAGCTTTTGACTGGTCAGATTTGAGTTCCCAAGCTTTTGATTGGTCAGATTTGAGCCAGAGGCTCAAATCTGACCAATCAAATGCTTGAGAACGTTCTCAGACTCAACTAAAAGTTTTATAAGCATGGACCCTGATTTGCTCGGCGTCTCATCTGTATCCAGACTATTTGCAAATACGAGTCATGTTACGGTTTTATATTTAGTCTGCTGGTGGGAGTGATTGCCTGTATCATCATCACTATGCATCTGGGCGTCTCGGTGTCTCTTCAATATCTTAATGGTTTTGACACCTTGATTGCATTTGATATACATTCTGATTATGTAGATCCTTTACCTCATGGTCTATTTTTAGATACAACCTCTTTGAATAAATCTACCAAAAAGGAGCATTAACTAGAGAAAAGGATAATTTTAGAAATGTGTAGTTTGAAACCATTGTGATAAATAGAGCATTTGCCTCTATAGGAGCAAATGCTCTATTTACCACAATGGTTTCACAAAATGAATTATACAGAGTCATCAAAAGTCATACATATTAGGGAATGGGTTAAAGCTTGAATTTTGAAAATGTAATGGTTGAAAAATTATGTAAAAATAATGTACTCAGCAGGCGAAAGGTTGAAGATCACAATTCAGGGTATTTACTTTCTCATACAATCTCTACAACTTTGGTTACGTGGAAGAATTCATAAATATTATAGATGTATTGTTATGTACTGCATTGCATTTTATTTCATCTTTTCACATGACTGTTTTTCTGGACCACAGATTCTCACAAACGTTTTCTTCAGTCTTTTTATACACAGGTATCCAATCTACCTTTTAAAATGCTCTTTTTTTTGTGTGTGCCCCAAGGGGTCGAAGGGGTCAATTATCGTCAAGTCAACGGAATCCTGAAAAAAGGCGTTAGCCTAAATAAATATGTATTCACGTATAACAATCGAACAAGTAAACATATAATTTTCGAGAGCAAATAGTCCTGACACGGTGGAATTCTGGGTAAATTAAAAACTCGAGCAATAACGTAAACAAACTATATTTACAATCGTTTTGTTATCGTAAATCCTCCTTTCGCTTATCCGCGAACTCATTCGCATTTGCAAACAGCTTGGATCCAGAGGAGACGCCGAGTAACTCGGCGTCTCATCAGGATCCAAGCTGTTTGGCATTCGATCAGGAGTTTGATTGATTTGGAAAAAAGTCAAAATTTGACCAGATCCAAATTTAAGCAGACATTATTTTTTGTACATCGGGATAAGGGATTATACCTTTAGTAAACCACAAGTAAATTTTGTTATTATTTTAGCAAACGGTTTTGATCCAGATCAGGCGATAAGTAACTCGGTGGCTCATCAGAATCTAGCCTATTTGGCATTAATGACGCGCTTTTGAAATTTGTCGTTTAAACTATGAAACCGACGACAATTTTACCAGACGACAAATTAAATAGTTAAAGGTTGAATACTGCTGTTTGAAGAGATATTTGAGTGCACGTGATGACACCTCGTGACGATTACATGTACATCCCATAATGCATTGCTTCTTGATGGACAGCTCCGCCATTTTTACTGCCTTTAAGTTAGCATACAAATGATGACAGGCTGTAAGAAATTAGAACGAACGTGACAAATCCAAATACAATCAGTTTGGTCAGTATCTCTCTACATTCATAAAACAAGCTTTCAAAAGTGTTATACCCTCAAAGCTAGTGTTGTTTATACAAAATGGTGCCTGCCATGATCTGACATTAGTTATTGTGCTCAATTTCTTTAATTAATAGTAAGCTAACAATACTAATAATAAAGAATAATTAATGAAAGATGAAAAACAAGAAAGGTAAAAAAGATGAATAGGGGGAAGAAAAGAACAAGAAAAGAACAAGAAAGCGAAGAAGAAACTACAATAAAAGGGAAAAAGAGGAAGAGAAGAAGACGAAGAAGAGATGATGAAGAAGAAGAAGACATGAAGAAGAAGAATACAAAGATTAAGAAGAAGAAATGAGAAAGAAGAAAAACTGAAAGAGAAGAAGACGAAAAGAAGAAGAAAGAAGAAGAAGAGATGATGAAGAAGAAGAATAAGAAGAGATGAAGAAGCAATGCTTCCTTGGCTTTATCGAATTTAATTGGTGTTTCCAGCAAACTAAACATTACTGAACAAGAATCGTAGCTTGAAACGATTCAGTTCCAGAACAGATGTCAAATTATAGAATAGAATAGAATATTTTATTTGACATAAACTGATACAGTTTCTAGTCATACAAATAGACATAATAAATTAACAAGTTGCACTACATTTTACGTTACTCTGAATAGATTATTAACCCTTTCGGCGCCAAATTTCTAATTGCCGTCTGCAATCCAATTTTGTTAAATCATATGGTAAGATAAGGAAATGAGATAAATAAATGCAAATTTCAAAGGAATAAAGCACAGATATAGATATAGAGATTGAGACAAAAAGTGAAGTCCCTGATCAGACGCCGCCTTGAAAAGGCGGCGTCTGATCTTGGACTGCACTATTTGTCGTGGTGCATTTATGCGACATTGGCGGTGAAAGGGTTAGGTCATTAACTTTTCTGCATGAGTCTGATGATTCATTCTCAAGCATCGGGTTGACCAGATATGAAACTGAACACAAAATCATTCCCAGTCATCTCATTGGCTAGATTTTGAGTTTAATTCAAAATCTGATTAATCAGAGACTTGGGATTGAACTAAATTTAATACACAAACGCTATATGACCACTAGACTTGGCGTCATTGGTAACCATTTATTCCATATAGACGCATTTGCATGCCTTTACAAACAGAGAAGACTCAGATAAAACGATTCCTGCAGGAGCCATCTTATCAGGATCTGCTCTGTTTGCTAAAGGAATAATATACATGTATGTGGATCTAATTCTACTGTTTCTGATATGGCAAAACAATTCATGTGTTAAAATGCTATTTTTAAAACAACAACAGCACAACAACATGTAATTAATATTTATCATGATTATTCATGGTGTAAACGATTAAATATGTTTCCTTCACGAATGTATAGCTCGAGAGACAAACAGTTTTAATCCAGTTAATTATCGTGTAATCTGGATCCAAACTGTTTTCAAATGCCACCACGCAGGTCATGACTGTCATTCTAAAAAGCTAGGAAGTACTCACCTGTTCAATAATAACACCATGAATATTCATTAACTGAATGCTTCAATTAACATTTGTACAAAGCGTGGTTTTTTATTGTTTGTTTTTTTTCATTTTTTTTCTTTCTTTTTTTTTTTTCATTTTTTTCATTTTATTCATTTTTTTTTTTTTGGGGGGGGGGGGGGTATTGTGTTAATCTGCAGCGTCATAAGCCAAACAGAGCAGAACCTGACCAGACGGTTCCTGTAGGAACCGTCTGATCTGGGTCTACTATGTTTAGCGTGTTATGCGTGTAAAAGGAGTTTATATGCGATACGAAGTTTTTTTAGTTTTAAAAGTCTGATCTGGATCTAAACTGTTGCAAATTTCATCGGACAGATCACAATTATCGTTCTAAAAGCTTGGTAGAAAAATCTATTATGTATAGTTTGAAAGAAAACGCACACCATGAATAATTTCTATTTATATGAAGGATTTTGGGCCTTTGCACGCAAGCCCTAAACCCCGTGAGAAAATATGCCACGTCTGATATATACGGGCTACCGGAGGTAACTTGATCTTTTAGTCTTTGTACTTGTCGTCTGCAAAACAATATCGTCTGCTGCATTTATCAAAATTAGGATTTTTTCTTCATTATTCTCTGAGCCAGGGTGACAAACAGTTTGGATCCTGATGAGACGCCGAGTTACTCGGCGTCTCATCTGGATCCAAACTTTTTGCAAATGTAATTATAATTCCGCCGTTAACATGCAGTACGTAAATGCTCGGTGCCCGTTAACAGGCGACAAATTTCGTCTGCAACTAATATGTAATCTGCCTTATTTTTCTTTACGTCACGATGAGAAATCAATAGTTGGGTAAATGTATACTTTGTGTATATAATAGAGTTTCGCCAATACGATCACAACATACATGCATATTAAAGAATGAGACTGCAAAAGCAGGCGATTGCTTAATGCAGGGCAAATTTAATACAGAAATTTCCTTTGGGAGCTTTCAATAATAAGTTCTGTATCAATTTTATACTGCATTAAGCTATCACATGCTTTAACAATCCAGACGTTTGTGTTTGTTTCATCGGGTTTTACGCCACCTTAACCCTTTCCCTCATATAAACGCGTTTTCACGCATTTGCAAACAGAGTATACCCAGATCAGACGGCTCCTAGAGGAGCCGTCTGATTAGGGTCTGCTCTGTTGGCTTTTGGAATTTGAAAAATGTGTTTCTTTACTTTCTGAAATGACTACAATTTTCCATGTTCGGTATTTAATTATAAATAACTATTTTGTCCATAAATATTTAATATGTATCGAAAGTTTAAATAAACACAGAACAGGGAAAGGGTTAACACTATTCCAGTCATATAGCGACATCCAGCTAATAACAGGTCGAGGAAGACCCAAGACCACGTACACGGAACAAATCGCATTGTTGCGTGCACATAAGAACGCATGGGTAGAACCACCATTATACGGCAAGTCAGCTGGAAGATTTCCTCACGAACACCCTCCCCACCCAAAATAAATAAATAAATAAATAAATAATAAAAATAAAAATAAAAAATAAAAATAAATAAATAGATAAATAAAATAAATAAAAAACATAATAAAATAAATAAATAAAATGAAATACCAAAAAAAAGTTTCCGTGAAGTTTCTCAGCTTGAGATTAAAACTTAAATATGATACACACAGTAAACCCTGTCTTAACATATTCCCTCCCACAGACGCATTTTAACGCCTCTGTAAAAGTCCATTTTTGAAACCATTGCGATAAATAGAGCATTTGCTCCATAGGAGCAAATGCTTTATTTATTACAATGGTTCCAATAATACACAATTCTAAACTTTTCCCTTTCTCTAATAAATGTTCCTTTTTGGTAGAATTAAACGAAGTGATTGAGTCTAAAAATAGTCTAGAGGGAATGGGTTAAGCAACCGTCAAAAAAGGGGTTACTTCTGGATTTTTAAGGGAGGTTGTAGGTTTATGCTATAGGAGCTTTCTGCATTAGTTTCTCTTGGCGTCTCATTGGGAACCAGCTTGTTCGCAGTGTCACACAAATCGCGTTAAATCCATTTCCCCATAGGCTATTTTTAGACCCAACCTCTTTGAATGAATCTACCCAAAAAGAGCATTTACTAGATAAAAAGTAAAATTTTAGAATTTTGTAGTTTGAAAACATTGTGATAAATAGAGCATTTTCTCCTATAGGAGCAAATGCTCTATTTATCACAATGTTTTCATAAAGTGACTTTTACAGAGGCGTAGAAAGGATTATTTATGGAGGAAAGGGTTAACTCTGTCGCTGCTAGCTTTTGTCGGCTGCAAACTTTGTCGTCTGCTACATTTTTTATCTGTTGTATTTCGTCATTTTTGTCGCAAAAACCGTTGTCACGGTAACAAATAGTTTGGATCCAGATGAGACGCCAAGTAACCAGGTAATCACAGATGCGACATTGGCAGCGAAAGAGTTAACCCTTTCCCTGTTCTATATTCATGTAAGAAACAATGGCATTATGAATATTCATAAGCTCAAATTTAAGATATTAAGTTTGGAAGGACACAAACTGTAGAGTCAGATCTATATCGCGTCAAAAGCAAACAAGACAGGCCCAGATCAGACGGTTCCTACAGGAACCGCCTGATCTGGGTCTGCTCTGAATGCACATGCATGAACATGCGTTTATATATATGGGAATCGGTTAAACATGATGAGTTTTGATACGACACCTTAACCCTTTCCCTCTTACAAACGTGTTTTCACGCATTTGCAAACAGAGTAGACCCAGACCAGACGGCTCCTAGAGGAGCCGTCTGATCAGGTTCTACTCTGTTTGCTAATAGAATTTGATAGATCTGTTTCGTTGCTTTCTAAAATGTCTACAATGTTCCACCTTCCATAGTTCTTTAGAACTATTTTGTTAATGAATATTCAGTAGGTTTTGAAATTTGGCCTAATTACAGAACGGGGAAAAGGCTACAGGAGCCGCCTGATCTGGGCCTGCTCTGAATGCACAAGCATGAACATGCGTTTATATGAGGGAAACGGTTAAACATGATGAGTTTTGATACGACACCTTAAACTTGTGACAAATCTCAAATTGAGGAAATTTGTTAATCCATTTTAAGCTATATTGCATAATGAACTTGTCCGGATATGTTTTTGAATGAATCTAATTGTCGTTTCTGGGTATTCCAGCAACAGTTATTTGCCCACGTGACCATTTGTGAGAAGTAAACAGTGCAGACCCTGATGAGACGACACCTGTAGGAACCCTCTGGTTTGAGTCAATGACGTCATACCGTAAAACCTCTCAATAACGGCCACTAAATTACATCAAAGGTTTTGTGTTAAAGGCAGGTTGCTGTTTAAAGCAAGGTGAACGGAAAACAGAACGCTCCTATAGGAGCGTTCTGTATCATGTTCACCTTGTTTTAAGCAGCCACCAGGAGCGTTCTGTTTTACCTTCACCTTGCTTAAAACAGCCACCTGCCCTAAATACCAATTAATTAACACGATTTATTGGCCGTTATAGAGAGGTTTTACTGTACACTGTTTGGGTTTGTCCGAAACTCCCTACATGATGATACAACCAAGTTGGTACCTTTACAAACAGCGTAGACGAAGAACGGACATGTCCTGTATGAATTGTATTATCAGATACTGTTCTTTCTGCATTTATGGCACAGACAAGATTCTTTATCAATACAATTACATTGATTAATATCCTTAGTAGATGATAACTTACATGAATATGCATGTATTCAGGTAACGGACATACTTTTCACAATTAAAACCCCATTTCCATCCAAAAATGCATAGAATACATATAAACGTATTTCTTAAAAACGGTTACCATTTTATAGAAAGTTTACCATTTTCAGAGTTAAATAAAACCATTTACATACATGTACCATTTTCAGAATTGGAACCATTTGCAAAGCGGCTACCATTTTCAGAACGATTATCATTCTATAGAATGGTTACTATTTTCAGAATGGTTACCAGCTGCAGAACGACTATCATTTGTATAACGTTTAACATTTGCAGACTGGTTACCATTCTAAATATTTTTTCGTAAGTCCAGGTCTAATTAACCCTTTCCCTGTTCTGTATTTCAATACATACTGAACATTCATTAGCAAAATAGTTATAAAGATAAAAATTATATGGAAAGTGGAATATTGTAGACATTTTAGAAAGCGAAAAAACAACTGATCTAACAAATTCTATAAGCAAACGGAACAGACCCTGATCAGACGGCTCCTCTAGGAGCCGTCTGATCTGGGTCTACTCTGTTTGCAAATGCGTGAAAACACGTCTACATGAGGGAAAGGGTTAAGAGGTACTTGTGTTAGTTTTCATGCCCATTGTATTGCCACTGCTTCAGAAGTTTATTGTTAATGTCCGAATGTGTCTATAGGTACACTTAACCGTTCACCTTATGAACAATTATTCAAGAATACATCACTTTATGAATATACAATGCCTGCATTTGAATATTGAATGTCTACATTTAAATGTTGCTTTAGCTAAAACTTCAGAACCAGATCTAATATAATTCCATAAGCGAATAGAAACTATCCTAACCAAACAGCCCATAAAGGAACTGTCTGATTTGGGTCTACCCTGCTTCCAAAGTTGCACAAACTCATCTCCATCAGAGAAAGGGATAAATTGAACAGCAGCATTTCCCCGTTTTGAGATCAAACGCTGTACATCACGTCAGATACCAAGTTTTATAGGAATGTCTTTATTTCCTCTTTTCTGGGTTCTTCACAAATGTACACGATATAGATTAGTTATTGAATGTATTATTTATAACCACCATCCATTAGTACACAGACAGTGGGTATTGAAGAAGACTTAATGTATTCACCCGCAGTCCCATTAAACATCAGCATTCTTTAGTAGTCAGCCCCAGCGATTTTGTATACGAATCCCCAAATTGAATAAACCCTATTCAACCAGCCCCTAATGCAATATGATGCTTTAATACACGTGCTTTGTGTCACAACAAATGAAATATTTATTGCATATCGCTTGGACAATGATAAGAAAAAATCTCTCACGGCCCTCTGTAGGCTTGATTTCGTCTGATGTACTAAATAGTACGAATTTCTTTATTTAACGAAAACGCATCTTTGCATATAAAGAAAAGCACATAGAAGTTAACGAGTCCGCGTGCTCCGTTACACTGGGGTGTTTTTTTATTCACCTAAAATTCTTGCGGTCTGGTGTTGAGTACGAAGGACGCATGTCAAACATTTTCTCTACAGTATTTGTTTTGATGAATAAGCGATTTTATGGTTGTTCAAAATCCCATCACGAGGGCGATTTTGAAACCTTTGAATAATGAAGTTTCAAAGTGAAAATGGTCATTGATTGATTCACGGTAGTGCAGATTCAGAGGGAATGGATTTATTTTGTCAAAGGAGTTAATAATACAACCTGTTTGGACCCTGATTAGAGATCTCCGCCAGGGGTCTGTTTGATCTGGGTCTATATTATTTTCAAATACCGGTCTCGTTTCTCACATTCGGAAGGTATTGGGTGGGTATGATAGCGTTGGAAATTAGAGGGGAATTTTGTGTACTAAGGGAAAGTGAAAGCCGTCGATTTTATGTCAAATTCTTAGAGCATAAACACAGTGTTCCCTCCCTACAACGGCCCTCTCAATAACGATTCCCTCCTTACAACAACGCATGTCACTGTTTCCGAAACAACAAGGATCCAGAAACAATCTTTTTCCATCGTATTTTCTTTATGCCTCCATCAAACCCTATGTTGTAACCACTCTTTAGAATCGTCACTTTGTGACGATTCTAAAGAGTGGTCACAACATAGGGTTTGATAGAGGCATAACGGGTTTACTTCTCGAAATACACCTTATCTTGGGATCTGCAAACAAGCTAATTATCTTTGATTTTCCCTCCCTATAACAACTCCCTCTGAACAGCACATACACTATTCGTATCCCAAACGGTGCCGTTGTAGAGAGAGAGAGCAGAGAGAATATTTGGCCACTGCAAATTGAGATCTATGATTTATTGCATAAGCAAACAGAACAGACCTGAATCAGAGACGTCTGGTCCGGGTCTGCTCTGTTTGCGAAGTTACTAAAATGCACTTTTACATGTATCAAATAAACTGATAACTATTTACATCATGAATATTCATATAAGACAGAACTGACCCTGACGAGACAGTGCTTACAGGAACTGCTTGAGCTGAATATGTTATATTTGAAAAAATATATAAAATTAACCCATTCGCTCATATTTAACCCATTTTCTCATAGTTAACCCTTTACCCCATTTAACCCATCCCCTCATATTGTCGCCTTTTGACTCCTCTGTAAAAGAGACTTTTTGAAACCATCGTGATAAATAGAGGCAACTAGGAGCAATCGTTTATTTTATCACAATGGGTTCAGAAATATGCAATGTTCTTTTTTCTAGTAAATGCTCCTTTTCGGTATATTTATTCAAATCTGTTGGGTCTCAATATAGTCTATGATGTAATAGGTTAAACTGACACATCAGTAAATAGTAAATACTTAGATCAGGGAGCGCTTGATCTGGGTCTGCACTATTTGCTTAATGTTGATTTTCCAATTGTTTAGGGCAAATTTGGTATGTTTCGTCTTTATAGATCATCACAAACTACCTTTTGCTGAAACTCGTTTATAAATCAAAGAATAAACTCGTTAATATTATTATTATTGTTATTATTATCATTATTATTTTATTATTATTATTACTATTATTATTATTATTATTATTATTATTATTATTATTATTTTTATTATTATTATTATTATTATTATTCTTATTATTATAAGTCAAAGAAGAAACTCGTTTATAAGTCAAAGAAGCAACTTGTTTATAAGTCAAAGAAGCAACGTGTTTATAAGTCAAAGAAGCAAATTGTTTATAAGTCAAAGAAGCAAAGTGTTTATAAGTCAAAGAACCAAATTGTTTATTAGTCATAGTAGAAACTTGTTTATAAGTCAAAGAAAAACTTATTTATAAGTCAAAGAGAAAACTCGTTTATAAGTCAAAGAAGAAACTCGTTTATGCGTCGAAGAAGAAACTCGTTTGTGAGTCAAAGAAGAAACATGTTTATGGGTCAAATTAGAAACAAGTTCATGAATCAAAGACGAAACTCGTTTGTGAGTCGAAGAAGAAACTCGTTTGTGAGTCGAAGAAGAACTTGTTAATGGACCAAAGAAGAAATGTGTTTATGAGTCAAAGAAGAAACAAACCTACGAGTCAAATAAATATACCCTTTTTATCTATGAACTGTTAAATATCATATAATCACATACACTGAACAGTCAAAACTAGATACCGACAGTATAAGGGCCGCGCTCGTTGGTATTTTGCATCCACAATAGACACCTTTTAAAGGCCCATATAAGGTCCTTTTATATATGATTTATTCCTTTCATAATGACCAATGAAATGATGACAGGAAAATTTGAAAGACGACGGGTTAATAATAATAACCTAATGACCAAATTTGTCAAGGATGAGCGTATCAAGTGACAAAGGGGGAGATTATTCCATAAATCACTTCACTGATTCACGAAAAAAACTCTATACGCACGTGTATACTTGTAAGGCAGTTTCTTTACGTATTAGCCTATAGGCCGTTAACCCATTCGCTGCCAAACTCTGTCGTCTGCTAACTTTGTCGTCTGCTACAATTTTTTTTATTTTTTTTATTTTCTTCATTTTTATTTCAAGAACATAGTAACAGTAACAAATAGTTTGGATCCTGATGAGACGTCGAGTTACTCGGCGTCTCATCTGGATCCAAACTGTTTGCATAGGTAATCACAGATCCGGCATTGGCAGCGAAAGGGTTAAGCACTGTCCATTCATTCAGAACAGCCAGTTCTCCTATCATAGGATACTGTAAGTCCGTCCGCATAGTAAAGTTTTCCGTTGTTTACCCTTTTACTCCATAAATACGCATTTCTACGCCTATGCAGACAGAGAAGACCCAGATCAGACGATCCCTACATGAGCTGCCTGATCAGGGTCTGTTCTGGTTGCGTATTAAATAATATATACAGTTGAACTTCGATAAGTCGAACTTCAAGGGACCGTACAAATTAGTTCGAGTTAACAGATGTTCGAGTCATCCGATTTCTAATCTGATCGATTTGTCAAGACCACAGCTTAATAGATGTCTAAAGTAATGCTGAAAGCTCCCGTAGGACTTGTATTAAGCTGCCACGTGTGTTTCTATATATCAGTAGCGATACATTTTAGAGCAATTCTGTATTGTTAGTTTTTGAAGGGCTGGACTTTTTGTTCGAGTTATCCTGAAGTTCGAGTTATCCGAGTTCGAGATATCGAAGTTCAACTGTACATGTACATGATTCTAAAGTGTTTGCCATGGCCAATAAGTCCCGTGTTCATGAGTCAATATAAAAACTATCAATATTCATGACCTCATTATCTCTTACATGCATATTCATGGAGTAAATGGTTGATTCCGAATGACTCTGCCGTTACGAGTTATTGCCGTTACAGATTTAGAAATACGAGTATAAGATCTGGTAGCATTTGTATCCTTGATATTGGTGGCTCTTGCTCAGCTTTCATTGTTCGAGACAACAAATATGCACAGGCAATCTTATCCTCTATCCCGCTATTTGCTACTTACAGTATGGGCTTTTTATTTCAAACAGCTTGGATCCAGATGAAACGCCGAGTAACTCGGCATCGCAACAGGACTGGAGCTGTTTGACACTTGGTCAGTAGTGTTTATAAAACTTAATCAAAACAGATAAAATTGAACTAATCCAAATCTAAACTCCTCTCATCTGAGTCTACACGGTTGGCAAATGTCTGATATATTCCCCCCGCATATGAAAGGTTAACGCCATTTAACGCCTTTGGAAACAATGTTGATCCAGATCCAGATCAGACAGCTTCAGTATAGGAACCGCAAACAGAGAAGATCAAGATCAGACAGCTTCAGTAGGAACCATAACAGAGCAGACTCAGATCAGACAGGTTCAATAGGAACCGTAAACAGTGAAGATCCAGATAAGACAGCTTCATTTAGAACCGTAAACATAGAAGACCCAGATCAGACAGCTTCAGCATCAACCGCCTGTTCAGGGTGTGCTATGTTCGCTCATGAAATTCTATAGATCTGGGTATAAACAGTCTCTGCCGTGACTAAACATTCCCGGTTCCATCATGCCATTTTAAATACCAGTAAAAGCCCGCTAATGCGACCACCTATAAGAGGTATAATTCTGGGTGCTACATACAGGTGGTAGCTTAATGCGAGGCAAAGTTATACAGAAAGCTCCAAGAGGAGCTTTCTGCATTACTTTTGTCCTGCATTAAGCAACCACCTGCTTATAAAGACAGCCATGTTTATTTATTAGGTGATCGCATTAGATGGGTTCTACTGTACTAAAGTTATACATAGTCATGATGTCAATATTTCTGATAATATTTATGGGGTAAAAGAGGTATCATCCAACATCATGGTGATTACGTCAGTATCGGTAGTGCAGTACAATCCCACTAAATCGGGCGTAATATCGGTCTTGGAGATAAGTGACATCATATGATATCACAGGTCTTTGGCTTAATGCAGGATAAAAATCGTGCTAAAAGCATGACATTCACCCTGCATTAAGCAGCCACCTGCATATAAGTACCCAACTTCTTCTGTACTGGAATTCCGGTTTAGAGGGGGTTTACAGTATTACTTCGAATAATCAAATAAACCCACCAACTTTGCAGTCCACTTGAAAACAAAATACAAAAAACTCACGTAGGAGGTCACGAACAAGCAAAAGTACAAACAAAAAAAGTGAAATCTAGTAGAAGGTATCGAATTTACTAGAGTGCTTGATCAAACCTTTTAAACGCCACCCACTTTGTTTAATGCTTACCTTCATATATACGCATTTTCCATTTTTCTAATTTGCAAACAGAGTAGACCGATATAAGACGACTCCTGTTTGAAAATTCTATTTAGGTCAAACTTAGAAAAATGAGGTTACGATTCTTCTCTCTTCTATATACAATGTAAAGATTCAATAGCAGTTGTAAACTTAAACTCCCCCTCTCTCTCTCTCTCTCTCTCTCTCTCTCTCTCTCTCTCTCTCTCTCTCTCTCTCTCTCTCTCTCTCTCTCTCTCTCTCCCTCTCTCCCTCTCTCTCTATCCATCTCTATATCTCTCTTTCCCTCTCTAACTCTCCATCTATTTCTCTCTATATATATATCTATATCACTCTGTCTCCATCTCTCCATCTCTCTCTCTGTCTCCCGCTGTCTCTCATTCTCTCCACCTCTCTCTGTCTCTTTATCTCTTCATATTTCTCTGGCTCTCTCTCTGTCTCTTTCTCTCTCTGTCTCTCTCTGTATCTGTCTCTCTCTGTCTCTCTCCCCATATCTCTCTCCTTCTCAATCTCTTACTATATGTACATACAATAGAGCCTATCTTAAGCGGTCATCAATCTATTGAACACAGGAGTCTTAAAATCAGGTAATTGATTAATACATGTACAGGGTAAAAGTACATATGAACTTTATATATCACATTTGTCATGCATTAAGCTGCCATCTCTTATAGGAACCCATTGTCGATTCCTTTTAATGGCCGCTTAAGAGAGGTTCTACTGTACATGTATTCCCCCGTGTGTATGGTATTCTAAGGTCAAAGACATGGAATACGTATTGAAGATTATAGATTAAACGTTACTAAATAACTCTCAAATGTACTTAACTTTTCGCATGCTAAGGAAAATAAAGCATGCTTTAACCCTGGTCTGTTAAATATTTAACTTCTGCTACATTTGTTTAAGTTTTTAAGAAACTATTGACAGAGTAACAAACAGTTTGGATCTTGATGAGACGCCGAGTTACTCGGCGTCTCATCTGGATCCAAACTGTTTGCAAATGCGAATAAGATCGCGCTTAGCACGACAAGTGTACAACGCGCCCAAGACGCGTGGATCAAATAACATGTAACCTTGTTTTCCAGTAAGCAATCCATTTGTTCTATCGATTCGATATTTACTCATTTCTCTCTGATGTCACTTATACAAAGACATTAAACCATCCACTTATCATGCTCTTAGAAGATTTAAAATGACCATATTTGTGGTCTACCTTGGGCTTTCTTCTGCTCAAGTTAGACATCCAATTTCACCGTGTTATCTTCTGTGGGATCTGAAAACGGTTTTCAAGGCATTTGACCTGATTCAAGCACAATATTAACCCTTTTCTCTATGAATATTCATAAAAGAATTACTGACGTCATGAATATTAAATTTAATTTGCTATAATAGCATATGGACAAAAGAAGTATTACCCATGGTAGAAACTGTCGAATCGTACCTACATTATATTAGAAGCAAACAAAAGCAGACCCTGATAAGATGGTCCCTAGAGGAACCGTCTGATCTGGGTCTACTCTGTTTGCAAAGGCTTAGAAAGGCTTATAAAATCTAAATCTATGGAGGAAAGGGTTAAGCCTTACCCACTATCATTGGCATCACTCGCATTTGAAAACATCTTGTATCCTGTTGACCCAGTAACTAATGGGGTGTTAACCCGTCGCTTGCTATTCGCGTCAATATACCTACCTGTAAATAGTGAAGACCCAGATGAGACAGCTCCTGCAGGAGCTGTCTCATCAGGGTCTGCACTATTTACAAATTGATTGTGCAACCAGTGCACTCCACAGCAGTGATTGCACAGCGAAATACTTGTACACAGTGAAGACATATGTAATTATACAACAGGGCATGGGTAAAGAAGGAGAAATGTATTTTAAAATTCAGCAAGCGAAGGGTTAAGAGTAGAGGGCTCTCATCACGACACCAACTGTAACTTATATTGTTTTTATAGCTGTTTGTGGTGATCCAGATTTCAGTAGCCATGCACGTGCAGTTTGATTATGACGTTAAACCTTTCCCTGTTCAACCCTTCTCTTACTGAATTTTAAAATACCTTTCTCCTTCTTTACCCATGCCCTGTTGTATACTCGTAATTACATATATCTTCACTGTGTACAAGTACACTGCTGTGGAGTGCACTGGTTGCACAATCAATTTGTAAATAGTGCATACCCTGATGAGACAGCTCCTGCAGGAGCTGCCTCATCTAGGTCTTTACTATTTACTGGTAGGTATATTGACGTGAATAGCAAGCAAAGGGTTAACATTGGTTCAAGACTGTGTCACATTATTGATATACGTGACACTATCTATAAACTCATATACATGTATATATGAAACTGGGAAGTTGAACTTTGCCAAGTTATTTTCTTATAAGTTATTGACCGACTGACCAATGGAATTGGATAACTGTTTGCTTATGAAATAGCATAGCTCTATTTCTACAATTTCTGCCATGGTAGCAATCCCTTGTTCATGATGCGAGCTAATTGATATGTATGTTGTACTTATTTCTTAAATAAAATTTAATAGCCATCAGCTAAAGGGATGTCAAATTTTCCGGTCAATAAGACAATTGTTTATACAAAAGTAACTTGCCAAAAAAGGATATACTTTTAAAAACTGCGGACCAGAACTTAGCAGATGAAAATCTTCAAATCTGAAAGGCTCAACCCCAACCCACCTATTACGCCGAGATAAACACATCACTCCATAGATACTCCTTTCTACGTCTTTGCAAATAGAGTAGACCCAGATCAGACGGCTCCTATAGGAGCCGTCTGGTCAGGGTTTGCTCTGTTTGCTTATGGGATAAAAATTTCATGTGTCAAAATGCCATTTTTGAAACTTAAAGTAAATAATATTCATGATGTCGTCATTTATTTCAAGAATATCCAGGGAGTAAAAGGTTTACCGCAAGCCAGTTGGTGTCTCAAAGGGACAAATGCTCACTGATACATATCTCTTCAATTTGTTCTTGAAACTGTCTCTTTCTACTCTTGTATTTTGCGTCGTGTTTTACGGTGCTTCTCTTCAAGGATTCTCCAAAGCAGAGTTATTTGTGTTAAAAGATTATCAAAAGTGACGACAGTGTGACAAGTTAATTATTTTTGTTTGAAGTATTTGTACTAGGCACCGGCTAGGTGAGTTGAGTGTTAAATTACCGGTGTTTCGTAGGTGTAAAAGAGTCCCACGGAATCCCAAGTATCCTTATGTGACTCTTTGAGCAGCCCATATATTTACTGACTTCAATCAACATAATGTTTTAATATACCCCACCCTAAGTGGGGCCACTGATCGGTAGCGAAAAGACTATAATCTAATCCAGGTGGGGTGAGGTCCGGTAGGTGTCAGTGGTGTGTTTGAATTGTGACGTCATGAACCCTACGGTAGGTGTTGCTAGTGTGTTTTAACCCTCTCCTCACATAAATGCCTTTTCACGCTGTTTGCTTATGAAATTATAATAGATCTGACTCTACACTTTCTTCCAAATACCAATTACCCTTGAACATATTATCTGATTTTAATAAATAATAATGACGTCGGTCTTTCTTAACCCTTCGCTTGCTATTCACGTCAATATACCTACCTGTAAATAGTGAAGACCCAGATGAGACAGCTCCTGCAGGAGCTGTCACATCAGGGTCTGCACTATTTACAAGTTGATTGTGCAACCAGTGCACTCCACAGCAGTGATTGCTCAGCGAAATACTTGTACACAGTGAAGATATATGTAATTATACAACAGGGCATGGGTAGAGAAGGGCTAAAACTGACTCTACACTTTCTTCCAAATACCAATTGCCCTTGTACATATTATCTGATTCTAATAAATAGTCATGACTTCGTTCTTTCTTAAAGCAAGACAAAAATAACAGGGATGACGTATTCTAGGTGGTGTTTGTTTGGTCCTTTAACTTTCATACTTTTCCAGAGTTTTGCACAATGTTTAACGGGATTGGGATTGTTAGGATACAGATACAAAACTGACTCTGAGTCTCGTGGCTTTAAACGTGTCCGGTATTAATATCTAATGTGTGGTGAGATTTGAACACGTTGAACCAACCTGTCCTAGCACTGGTGCCAACATGTCCACTGGAACCAACCAGTTCTATCAATGTCATATACATGTACATGTAATTGGAATCAACCTGTCCTGCGGCAGGAACTTAGTTGTCCTAGCACAAGATCCAACCTGTCCAAGCGCTGTAACCATTCTGTACTAGCACTGGAACAAACATATTCTAATATTGACCTTTGTTCAGCACTAAACGAAGAGGTGGCTATAAAGCCCCATGCTAGTATGACCGTCACACAAGATGTCAGTCGGCGAAACGGTGTACATAAACGCACTCTGAAGTATGACGATGAGTTAATTAATTCAAACTGAAGTATTTACACAAGTCAGTAGCTTTAAGCCTTTGAGCAAATGAATTGAACTCCTCAGCACTTTCCCTCATATTGACGTCTTATTGTGCCTCTTTAAAAGTCACTTTTTGAAACCATTGTGATAAATAGAGCATTTGCTCCTATAGGAGCAAATGCTCTATTTATTACAATGGTTTCAATATTACACAATATTAAAACTTTCCTTTCTGCTAGTAAATGTCTCTTTTTGGTAGTTTTACTCAAAGAGGTTGGGTCTAAATATAGCCTACAAGGGTAAGGGTTAACCCATTTTACTCCATGAACATTCACTAAATAAATAATTACATCGTTACTGTTAATTAGAACTCTATCTAGTACGGCACGTAGACACAGGGATGTTTAACCGTTGCTAAAACTGTCAAATCAGATCTATATAACTTCACGAGCAAACAGAGCAGACCCTGATCAGACGGCTCCTACAGGAGTCGTCTGGCCAGGGTCTACTCTGTTTGCAAAAGGGTGGAAAGGCATATTTATGGAGTAAAGGGTTAACTCACTCGCACTCTAGCAATGCATTCTTAATAAAGTTCGCAAACAGAAAAGACTCAGACGACAAACCGAATAACTTGTCGTATCACCAGGATCCATATTCTTTGAAAGCATGACCCTTGTTTGAAACATAATAGAGAGACAATGAAATCTGATTATAAATAATGGAAGACAACAGGAATTTTCGCAGACAAGACTTGATTAACCTTTTCCCTGTTGAATATTTATGTTAAAAATAAAGACATAGTAAGATTTTTTTATAACGGCATATGTACATACAAAATGTATACACATGGTGATTTGAAAGCGGTAAAAGTATATAATCATATTTATATAATTTCATAAGAAAACAGAGCAGACGCTGATCAGAAGACTTCTTTAGGAGCCCTCTAATCTGGGTCTAAACTGTTTGCATATGTCAGTGCATGTGTATCCCATGTTCAAACGATTAACCCTCTACCTCATAGGCTATTTTTAGACACAACCTCTTTGAATAAATCTACCAAAAAGGAGCATTAACTAGAGAAAGGGAAACTCTTATTATTTTGTAGCTTAAACAATTGTGATAAATAGTGCATTTGCTACAATAGAAGCAAATGCTCTATTTACATGACAGACATACATGTAATAGTTTATTAAAGTGCCATGCATCAATACAGCCAGTTATAGATACATAAAGACATGTACATTTTATACATTTCATCATTCAGTATTGACACCCGGCCGTTTTCGACCTATAAGATACTGTATAACACATATAGCGTCATTTAGAACATATTAAACTAAACACATATAATATAAATATCCTGAAAAGACAGGTAAAACATTAACCTACAGCATTAATGCACCACTTGTACCGCTAAAAAGGTTAACGGTATAAAATAACACAAACTTTGAGTACAATGGCACATGTATACTTACATTTTAAAAGAAAGAGCCTTTTGGATCCTAAAAATACCTTCCGCCTTTTATACATATAAGTTAAAGTACTTGAAAGCAAGCGCTTACATAGATCATAGCAATTCATTAGACATTTAATTTCTCCACAGATGGCATTTTCAAAAAGCATCGTTCAGTGTCGATGCTTTTGCAAACAGGTCATATCTACAGTCTGAATAAAGGCTACAGTCTATAAGAAAATGGACCGAGTCCTCGACTTTATGAGATGAGCACAGCTTACAAATGCGCTCTCCCAGGGGCACTTTTGGCCTAGTATACCGACCCGTTTCTACAAAGAGTGGAAGAGAACATGACCTGAATTTAAACAATGGCCGACGGTGGTCTCTTGATAAGGGTAGCGTACAGTAATATTCTGCATGTAAGTCATACTTATATTGTCTGTAAGTTCTGAGTTTATCAGATTTATCTAACTCTGTCTTCCATTGATTAACACATGCTGTACTCAGTGTCTGTGTCAGCTGGTTTATTGTCCTGTTTTATTAACCTGACAAATTATACGCTTGCTGAACACACCATATATAGCTTCGGTTGATATCGATCGTTTCCGCTAATAAAAGCTTTCTTACTTGGCTCATTCGAGTACTTGTACATTTATTGTGAATTTCGTGAAAAGCGTTTGAAACATAGGTTTACCCAAGCTAAATATATCCTTTCAGTGACGTAGGAATATTCACATTTGACAGGTCAATAAAACTGGACAATACCAGAGTTTTAACACACTATGAGCTATTATTTATTATATCCAAGCACCCATGTTTGGAAGCTATGCTGAGGACACGTGACTCCCAGCTCCTATTTACATGTTTAGACCAGAAATGAACCTGCTGAATCAGCCTAGAGGGCGGAGGCCTGCCAAGTTTCATATACATCCGAAAAGCTTCTGCTTTCGCATTAACTCCGGCAGATACCCAACCCATGTTGCCCCGTAGAGCAACATTTGATGTGTATTTGCCTCCTCCAAGAAAATAACAACACGCTTTGTTCTGAACAGTTTGTATCTTCTTTAATTCAGAATTGCCGATTCCTCAAATTGCCGCACTGTAGTACATGACTGGCTCCACAAGCGACTTATAAAGTGTCGTGAACACCTTATGGGTCATACCACCGGCTTGTAAGCTTTTAGTACAATGTATATACTGCAGAAGTGCTCTACTCGCAGATTTCGTTATCTCCGTTACGGTTTTCGCCATACTTAGGTGTTCGTTTAGCCAGACACCAAGGTACTTGTAGTCATTTTCATACCCTATATTGGTCGATCCGTATTTAAAATTAAAATTACATGTATCACAATGGTTCCAACAGGTGACCTTTGCATATAGGCGTCAAAAAAGCGTCAATATGAGGTAATGGGTTAAAACTACAAAGAGGTTAAAACCAATTAATGTTAAGGACCATTTAAGTAAAAACCTGCTTTGATTCATTCATTCTTTCAATAGTAAAAGTTGTCTTATGACAAATATAATTGAAAACCACGAAGAAATTGAAATTATTTTCTTATACATGTTTCAGAAAATGACATATTTCAAGTAGACAATCAATAAACAGAATATAAAGGAATAAAGTAGACGA
Source organism: Azorinus chamasolen (assembly GCA_963576725.1). Taxonomy (NCBI): domain Eukaryota; kingdom Metazoa; phylum Mollusca; class Bivalvia; order Cardiida; family Solecurtidae; genus Azorinus; species Azorinus chamasolen. The sequence continues at coordinate 51,393,043 of OY755250.1, read as the reverse complement.
TGACATGTATTCATAGGTCTAAATGAAGAGTATGTCTTGAACCGCAACGCTTTTGGAATTCTGTCTTAGTTAGAAAATGTCGTCTTCAGACATGTTCGTCTGATTCATATTCGAAATATTGTTTGTCTTTTCTATCATTATTATCTGAAAACATAGTTGATGGTAAACAGATTGGAAACAAATGTGACGCCATATTAACGCGTACATGTATTTATTTGTATACAAATGGTTTATAAGTACATGTATAAGATAAATTGACCATTGGCATACACACATGATTAATTCTTAGCATGTGTTGCGCGGCATGGCATGCATTTACAAACATGCATTTGCAAACAGTTTGGATCCTGATGAGACGCCGAGTTACCCGGTGTCTAGACAGGATTCAAGATGTTCCAGTCCAGACCGCCAGTACAGACCGTCACAAAAACCTTTACGGATCGGATGCTAGTGAACATGCTCAAGAACAGTTTTGTTTTCAGCAGAGAAACATATTTTTCTTCAAGCTCCCACGATCCCATATATAGGACGTAGGCAAACAGTGTAGACTCAGATCAGACGCCGCGTCATGCGGCGTCTGATCAGAGTCTACACTATTTGCTGATAGGAAATTCAATATAAAAACATAACGAAATTGAAAATTTAGGCCAGGCACCCCTTAGATAAAAAATGGACTAATCCAATATATAAACATGGAAGAATCCACTGGGAGCTAATAGGTTAACCATTATCGACCTGACTGGCAGTGGCAAACAACTTGAATCCTGATGACACGCCGAGTAACTCGGCATGCTGGAGTAACTCGGCATCTCATCAGGATCCTAGTTGCTTGACACTCGGTCAACAGTTTCTCAAACGCTTGTACAAATCAGAAGTAAGTAAAAACGATTGTTCAAATCATAAGTAAGTAAAAACGCTTGTACAAATCAGAAGTAAGTAAAAACGATTGTACAAATCAGAAGTAAGAAATCAGAAGTAAGTAAAAACGATTGTACAAATCAGAAGTAAGAAATCAGAAGTAAGTAAAAACGATTGTACAAATCATAAGTAAGTAAAAACGCTTGTACAAATCAGAAGTAAGTAAAACACTTGTACAAATCAGAAGTAAGTAAAAACGATTGTACAAATCAGAAGTAAGTAAAAACGCTTGTTCAAATCATAAGTAAGTAAAAACGCTTTGTACAAATCAGAAGTAAGTAAAAACGCTTGTACAAATCAGAAGTAAGTAAAACGCTTGTACAAATCAGAAGTAAGTAAAAACGATTGTACAAATCAGAAGTAAGAAATCAGAAGTAAGTAAAACGCTTGTACAAATCAGAAGTAAGTAAAACGCTTGTACAAATCAGAAGTAAGTAAAACGCTTGTACAAATCAGAAGTAAGAAATCAGAAGTAAGTAAAACGCTTGTGCAAATCAGAAGTAAGAAATCAGAAGTAAGTAAAACGCTTGTACAAATCAGAAGTAAGTAAAACGCTTGTACAAATCAGAAGTAAGTAAAACGCTTGTACAAATCAGAAGTAAGTAAAACGCTTGTACAAATCATAAGTAAGTAAAAACGCTTGTACAAATCAGAAGTAAGAAATCAGAAGTAAGTAAAACGCTTGTGCAAATCAGAAGTAAGAAATCAGAAGTAAGTAAAACGCTTGTACAAATCAGAAGTAAGTAAAAACGCTTGTACAAATCAGAAGTAAGAAATCAGAAGTAAGTAAAAACGTTTGTACAAATCAGAAGTAAGTAAAACGCTTGTACAAATCAGAAGTAAGAAATCAGAAGTAAGTAAAACGCTTGTGCAAATCAGAAGTAAGAAATCAGAAGTAAGTAAAACGCTTGTACAAATCAGAAGTAAGTAAAAAACGATTGTTCAAATCATAAGTAAGTAAAAACGATTGTTCAAATCATAAGTAAGTAAAAACGCTTGTACAAATCAGAAGTAAGTAAAAAACGATTGTACAAATCATAAGTAAGTAAAAACGATTGTTCAAATCATAAGTAAGTAAAAACGATTGTTCAAATCAGAAGTAAGTAAAAAACGATTGTTCAAATCATAAGTAAGTAAAAACGATTGTTCAAATCATAAGTAAGTAAAAACGATTGTTCAAATCAGAAGTAAGTAAAAAACGATTGTTCAAATCATAAGTAAGTAAAAACGCTTGTACAAATCAGAAGTAAGTGAAAAACGCAACAATGTAGATTTTTAGCAGACACAATTTTTTATTCAAACATGATAAAGGTTAAAATTACAACAGGGTTGATCACAAAATCTTGAATTGAGATCTTCGGGCTTTGACAAGAGATATGCCTCACGGGCTCATACTTAAGGGGCTCACGAGAGTCCTTGACCCCTGACATTTCCATGGTAATATCGTTTCGGTGTTTACACTTGGCACAGGTCCACCCATTACGAGAATAATATAGAATTCATAAAAAGTTGTCATCTTTAATTGCCTCTAAATCTGAAGATCATTTCGATATTAGGCAAATGCGGTTTATATTTCTTGTTAAAATAATTTCGCTGAAAACATGTACTGTACCAATTTAGAATGCAACACGCATGTGGTTACTTGGTGCAAACAACCTGGATCTTGAAAATGAAGATAGTTTCTTCCTGTATAATGATTTAACCCTTTCGCTGCCAAACTCTGTCGTCTGCTAACTTTTTCGTCTGCTAACTTTGTCGTCTGCTACAAAATTTAATTCTTTTGAGTTTCTTCATTTTTGTTTCAAAAACATAGTAACAGTAACAAACAGTTTGGATCCTGATGAGACGCCGAGTTACTCGGCGTCTCATCTGGATCCAAACTGTTTGCATAGGTAATCACAGATCCGGCATTGGCAGCGAAAGGGTTAAGATCTTTTCCCTATTCTACGTTTATTCCAAATTTCAATACCTACTGAATATTCATGGACAAAATAACTTTAGTGCAATATAGAAGGTGGAACATTGTTGCCATTTAAGAAAGTAAAGAAACGGATCTTTCTAATTCCATTAGCAAACAGAGCATACCCTAATCAAATGGCTCATATTAGAGAGCCGTCTGATCTGCATGGATGTACTCTGTTTGCAAATGTGTGAAAACATGTTTATATGAAGGAAAGGGTTAAAGCAGAGAAAGCTAAAGTCTGGCCAATTCTGGGTCTTTTAAAATCAGACACTTGTTAAATACAGAACAACGTAGAAATTTATTAAGGCAGACGCTTGCTTAATGCACATCAGGTTAGAGCACGTTAACTATTTATCTCCTAGACTATTTTTAGACCCAGCCTCTACCGAAAAGAGAAATTAACTATAGAAAATGAGAAATTTGGAGTTGTGTAGTTTTTATACCATTTGTGATAAATAGAGCATTTGCAATGGTTTAAAAAAAGACGTTTACAGAGGCGGGAATGGGTTAAAGCAGATATTAAATGCAGTCTGAATACAGTAAAATCTCTCTATAACGGCCACTAAATTGTGTTACTTAGTTGTATTTAGGGCAGGTAGCTGCTTAAAGCAAGGTGAAAGTAAAACTGAACGCTCCTATAGGAATCACCTTGCTTTAAGCAGCCACCTGCCTTTAGCGCAAAATACTTGATGTTATTTAGTGGCCGTTATGGAGAGGTTTTACTGCATTCAGTATTCGAATGGTTAACTCGAAAACTTTAAAATGTCACAACGTGTAGCACTACCGAGATGTTTATATAATAAAATCAATTTTAGCTACCATTTGATCAATGCATGTCATTGTCCGGCCTACGCGAATATATTCAAACAGTGTAGAACCACGTCAGTGGCCCTTAGGATCATTCATATCCAGGTATGCACTGTTCGTTTCATATCTTTATTTATAAAGGGATTTACTGTAGAATATAGTTAGGTTGGTTCTAAACTCTGTGTCAAATATTGTCGTCTGCAATTATTGTTCGCTTATTTCTCTCCCATTTTCTTTAAAAAACATTAGTAACGTTTAGTTACTCTGCATCTTATTCAGATCTGGATCTACTCTGTTTATAGATGCGTCAAAAGGCATTTTATGACGGAAAGGATTAAACTTCATATCTGGATCTGCTATGTTTGCTAATGAATTTTTATAGATCTGTGTCTTTTGTTTCTAAAATGGCTACAATGTTCCATCTTCCATATTTCATTTTAATCATTTTGTCCATGAATATTCAATAGCTATTGGTATTTGGACTAAATACATGTATAGAGCAGGGAAAGGGTTAAGGATTATCTCTATTCTCTCCGAATAAATACTACTTATACAATTAAAAAGAAAAGTTTTAAAACTCCACTTCAATGTAGTTCCAATTATGATAGAGAAACGAAACATTTATATTAACTCTGAATGTCCCTATTATCGAAGAGTGTTGACAAGCGGTTTGACATCTCGTGCGTCTAGTGCCAATGTCCTCAAATGTTGCCTTTTCAGATAATAAGATTAGAATTGTCCAGCTTAATTACTTTTAACCTTGCTTCCATTGTTAAGATTTTGACAGTCTATCAATATTTACTATATTTTGAAACGTTAAAGTGTTGAATAATGAAGTTTAATGTGGATAATCGGTTTTTATTACATTGTATTGTTCGTCAGATAGACAGTTTCCAGTCTGTCACACATTTGGTATCGCTAATCGGATCACCTCGGCGATTTTCGCAGCATACACGGGACTGTCATATATAATAAACCCCCTCCAAATTACTTTTGACCTACATTAAGCTACCATCTGCTTATAAAGGCAGCTATTGTTATTATTTAAGTGGTCGCATTAGAGGGGTTCTACTGTATTTCAAATGCGGCTATTATCGGGATCTAGGCCTACCCTGTTTGCAACTCATCAACTATATCTGTACTCATACCGTGGCCCAAATACAATATTTATTATACATGATAATTTCCTAATAACATATACACTTAAACCCGTATAAACAGACATTCTAGTATATAAGAATTAAGATACTTTAAGATAGGTTCCTGCTTAATACTTCTTAATACTTCAAAATACTGCTTAATGCTGCATAATACTGCTTAATGCTGCTTAATGCATGGTGAAATCATGCAGAAAGCTCCTAGAGGAGCTTTCTGCATGACTTTCATCCTGCATTAACCCTTCGCTTGCTATTCGCGTCAATATACCAACCTGTAAATAGTGAAGACCCAGATAAGACAGCTCCTGCAGGACAGCAGGGTCTGTACTATTTACAAGTTGATTGTGCAACCAGTGCACTCCACAGCAGTGATTGCACAGCGAAATACTTGTACACAGTGAAGATGTATGTAATTATACAACAGGGCATAGGTAAAGAAGGAGAAATGTATTTTAAAATTCAGCAAGAGAAGGGTTCAGATGACACCTTTCTCCGACTCTGATATTTATACTAAATTTAACCTTCTGTTTAGAGCTATGTTACTGCGTTCTTACAATTCTGGATGAAGCGAAGATTGTCAGAGATTTCCGAATTCAAGTCTAAACTAACAGATCAAGAAAGAAAGAAATCAGGTTCAAACCTGATTTGTATTCAGAAAAATATTTCTCCTATTCAATGGCTCTAAATATTTATTGCTGTGGTTACCTTGAGCCACATTGGAGAAACAGTGAGATGCTTTATTCTAAAAACGGTTTTATATTAATAGAAAAAAGTGGGTGGGGTAGACTAAGCCGCCGTAAAGGTGTCAAGCAGTGTCGGAATAAATAGAGGCAAGTGGCGTGAATTATAGCTTTTTCAACCCTTTAAATTCGGCAAACGAGTGTAGGGGTATTTGCAAACCATGTAGACCAAGATCAGAGGGTTCCTATAGGAACCCACTGATCAGGATCTGCACTGTTTGTCATTCAAACTCCATTCGCATGTTTAAGCCTTTCATATTAAAAGAACTGTTTACTTAAATGTTGATGGAGCATTGCACTTTGAACATTCAGAATTCAGGTTGTTAAAAGTATGTAAATTAATTCAGATCTTGGTTGAACTGTAGTCAATATTAATTTAACGGTTGTTTCATTGTAGTTCGAGATAAATATGATTTTGTCCGTTGGCTATAGCCTATTCTAGCAAAATTAATTCACCCTTACAGACCCATATTAGGCATCGTGTTTCAATCTGTTTAAATTCTGATTATATTTTACGAACGAATTTGAGAACAATATTATTGTACTTTAAAAAATTAAGCAAACATGATGTCATTATTTCTTACTTGACTATTGAACCTTTTATTTCATATAAACGCCGCAAAACCCAACCCACGCACACATATAAACGCCTTTTCACGCATTTGCAAACAGAGTAGATCCAGATCAGACTGCTCCTATATAGGAGCCGTCTGATCGGGGTTGCTCTGTTTGCTAACTTCGATATCTCGAACGCGGATAATTCGAACTTCGGATAACTCGAAGTAAAAGTTTGGTTCTTCTAACATTGTCAATACAGAAATGTTCTGAAACGTGTCACTGCTCATGTCAAGAAGCACCATAGCTCATACATACAAGGGAGTTTGATAAGGCAGAAACTATAGAATCCGAGATGCATAAATTATATTCCATTAGCAAACCGAGTAGATCCTGATCAGATGGTGCCTACAAGAGCCATCGGATCTGGGTCTACTCTGTTTAACCCTTCGCTTGCTGTTCACGTCAATATACCTACTAGGAAATAGTGAAGACCCAGATGAGACAGCTCCTGCAGGAGCTGTCTCATCAGGGTATGCACTATTTACAAATTGATTTAGCAACCAGTGCAATCCACAGCAGTGATTGCACAGAGAACTAATTGTAGACAGTGAAGATATATGTAATTTTATAAGAGGGCATGGGTAAAGAAGAAGAAATGTATTATAAAATTCAGCAAGCGAAGGGTTAAAAGGCGTAGCACTGCTTGGTAAGGTATTATGGTTAAACAAAGATCAAATTAACTCATGAGAAACAACAACTGAATTCTTATCGCTGTTGTTGTATACAATGCGGTCATTCATTTATATCTGGAAGAACACTTTTGATTTTTTTTTATGAAAAAAAATCTGGAAAAGTGAGTTATATGACACCTCTTTATTTTTGCATATTTTTCAGGTAAAAAATAAAGTTTCATTTAACTCTTAAAAGGCGTTGTTTAACATTTATGAACTACACTGGGACCTTTATTGAACTAATTGCTGAAAATTGTTAAAAATATAGTTTATGAAAGGAAGCAAACAAACGGTCATTGTAGGAAATACATTAACCCTTTCGCTGCCAAACTTTGCCGTCTGCTAACTCTGTCGTCTGCTAACTTTGTCGTCTGCTACACATTTTCATTCTTTTGATTTTCTTCATTTTTATTCAAAAACATAGTGCCAGTAACAAACGGTTTGGATCCTGATGAGACGCCGAGTTACTCGGCTTCTCATCTGGATCCAAACTGTTTGCATAGGTGACCACAGGTCCGGCATTGGCAGCGAAAGGGTTAAGTTCTTATTTCAACTGAAGGGGTCAATTTGAACTATACATTTAAAAGTTTTATTATCAAACTCTGGGGAACGGTGCAGAATACAGAATACAGCATACATAATATAAATACATGTACAGTAAAACCTCTTTATAACGACCACTAAATTACATCAAGTATTTTGTATTAAATGCAGGTGGATGCTCAAAGCAAGGTGAAAGTAAAACAGAACGCTCCTATATAGGAGCGTTCTGTTTTACTTTCACCTTGCTTTAAGCAACCACCTGGTCGTTATAGAGAGGTTTTATTGTATATACAATTATTCTGTGCTGATATAATTCTGTCATAAACTGGAGAAAATGTAAATAAAACAATGTGCAAACTAAAGCAAAATTTATTATAATGTACAATAACACATACAAGAGCGGCACATTAAATTTAGCGCCAAATTCTAGGCGACATGTCTAACAAGGGAAAAATGTACCCATAGAAAGGTCACGTGGACAAATAGACCGGTCCCTGATAAGCAAGATAAATTAGAAATTAAGTCATAAATAATAAATCCACTTATACAAATCGTTTAATGTGGGAGGGTTTCATTAGTGGCGTGAAACTTATTTATCTATCCGTCCATTAAATTGATTCACTGCTCCATAAATACGCCGTTCTATGCCTCTGCAAACAGAGTAGACCTAGATCAGACGGATCCTATTGGAGCTGTCTGATCAGTGTCTGCTCTGTTTGCTTATGTAATACTATATTTTATACCATGACTAAATGCATCGATATGCATTATGACAATTGATCTAATTAGTATTTATAATACATGCATGATTAATTATTACATGAATATTCATTGAGTAAAGGGTTAATTCATATCCGACTAAGCAGGACCAGCCTGACATAAAGAAGCCGATTCGATCCAGACCAGACAGTGGCTTACTGCGCGTCTCATCAGGATCCAATCTGTTTGTCACCCAGTCGGGTTTTTTCCAAAGACTTGACGAAGTAGTTTTGTTCTATATTAGTGGTTGAGAAGATATTTATATCACATATATTATAAGTGTTAAACTTTAGCCTGCACTGAAAATAATGTCAGCTTAACCCCTAGGCACATAGGCTATTTTAAGAGCGAACCTCATCGAATAAATCAACAAAAAAGGAGGATTTACTAGAGAAAAGGATTTTTTTTTAGAAATGTGTAGTTCTGAAACCAATGCTTTTTTTATCACAATGTTTTCCAAAAAGTGAATTTTACAGAGGCGTCAAAAGTCGTCAATATGAGGGAATGGGTTAAATAATTATGTGGGAATGGATTAAACTCATACCTATTACGAGAAACGATTGATCGAGTGTCAAGCAGCTTGGATCCTGATGAGACGCCGAGTTATCCCCGGATGCCGAGTTACTCGGCATCTCATCTTGATCCAAGCTGTTTGCAAATACGAGCCAGATCGCGGATAGCAGGCAAAGGATAAAAAAGATGAACATTAACCATTCGCTTGCTGAATTTTAAAATACATTTCTCCTTCTTTACCCATGCCTTGTTGTATAATTACATATAGCTGCACTGTGTATAAGTATTTCACTGTGCAATCACTGCTGTGAAGTGCACTGGTTGCACAATCAACTTGTAAATAGTGCAGACCCTGATGAGACAGCTCCTCCAGGTCTCATCTGGGTCTTCACTGTCTACAGGTAGGTATATTGACGTGAATAGCATGCGAAGGGTTAAGTTATGTATGCGTGTTTTTCAGTAGATATTATAAACGAACTAAATGACAGCTTTGTACTCGGGCAAAGTCCGGGTAGAGATTAATCCAGGAAATGGACAACAAATAAGTCCATCGCTTTCTACGTCTTATATCTTATCCAATATACACGCCTTTTGATGTACTAGTACAGAGTAATCCAGGATAGATACCTTGATATAACTATCAGTGCGCATAGGTGTTATTTTATAGTATAGTAGAATATTGTAACATGGTGAAAAAGTTGTGACTCGACGGGGGCTCGAACCCAGGGCCTTTTGCTTACCATGCCAACACTCTACCGACTGAGCTTCCAAGCCACACAGTAAAGCATATCAACGGATTCCCCACAATCTCTACCCGACTACAATATTATGATATTAGTATAGAAGAATTTAGACGCTTTTTGGCAGGTGACCGATTAATGTAGGATGGGAGTCTTTCTGTATGACTTTCACCCTTCTACTTCTACTACATAGTGACCACCTTCAGCAGATTGACGTTTATGTCACTGGTGATGAGGTGTGCCATGACTGGACGATCGAGGAAAAAGAAAAGTTAAAACTATTTACATTCAACATCATTTAGTGGGGGTGACTTTTGACTGCAGTTCTGAACGACTCGACAGAGTCGCTCAGAACCACACTCAGTGGGAGGCTGTTCCAATATGTTATTGTCCGTGGAAAAAAACTAAACACCCTGCATTAAGCTGCCATCTATCTTAAACATCGATAGTGATACATGTTTTTAGTATTCGAATATCATTCCTATGAAGTTTGCCAATTTGAGCTTGCGTCGAAAGACATGTATATTTGTACAACAAAATATTATTGAACTATGTAGAACAATTACGAAACTAAAACATGGCCCGAATAAACTCTAAAACTTTCATCGAAACTTCGATATCAAACACATGAGAGCTGTGTCTTTTCCAGGTCCTTGCGATATACGTCTTTTCAGCATATAGACAAATGATTTGTGTTTTTTAGGATTTTTTAGGAAATAAAAAAACGCGTTGCATGTATAACTTTAAACAGTAAAAGCAATAAACAAATAATGTGAGTAATATGCGAGTCAAATAGCGGATAGCTAGTGGGACACGGGCTCATTTCCCCAAGTATTCGGGCTGTGTGTCCCCTCTTGTAGCACTTAGTACAGCTGAATGTGTCAGTTTGGGACCACATTTTGCAACTGCCTTCAGGAGCCGTTTGATCTTGGTCTGCACTATTTGACTAAATTTTTTCTGTCCGAATATTTAGAGTAACTTGGTTATTCTGAGATTTATGGACAATGATTCTAAAACTCCACCCAATTGTTCCAACTCCAAAATGTGCAATTGTAAATTAGACTGACGCAGAAGCAAAGAGTGAAGATCCTGATCAAACGGCTCCCTTCAGTTCCCTGCACTGCTTGCCTAACTAAGTTTGTCTGTCTGAATATTTATGTTGATTATGGTATCAAGCTAGTGTCCAATAATTTCAGTTATTCTGAGATCTAAAGACAATAATTATAAAACTCGACCCAAATTTCTCAACTCCTCGTTATAACTGTAAATCTCAGGATTTCTACAATTTTTCATTGTTCGTACATATTCTTCAGCGGGTCGAGGTATTTTTCTGTTATTTTTCTATTATTTGCCGATCCATTAATTTTGGCTATAGCTCCGTCGGACCCATTGTGTGGCTATTGTTCTCGATGGAATTCGATCTACTAACGGTACAGTAACAATAGCTGAGTCACCGAGAGACAGGCATAATAATCTTCTTGTGAAAATAATTTATTTCCCATCAATGCCAAGACTTCAAGTTATTAACGGGGTAGATTTTTGAGTTAAATGTATTAAAAAGGCGGCTCATTTATACTGCTTGAATGGAAATCACGACTGGTATTAATCTCGGTATGTATTATAAGCCCTTTAACTGTTCTATATTTATTTCAAATTTCAATACCTACTGAATATTCATGGACAACATAGTAATAATGAAATATAGAAGGTGGAACATTGTAGCAATTTTAGAAAGTAAAGAAACAGAACTACCAAATTAGATTAGCAAACAGAGCAGACCCTGATCAGACGGCTCCTATACGTTGAGTTGTGAAATTGTTAATGAAGAAATAATCTTTATAATCAGTTTGTATTCAGATCAGACCTCAAATAAACGGAGCGTCTCATCAGGATCCAAACTGTTTGAGATGCTGGTCATAGTTTCAAAACGATATGGAAAAAGATATTTATGATAATGACTCACGTGACTTTTTTTGCGGACGACAAATTATCTCGCCATGCTAAAGGTCAACATTGTTGATCATGCTGACAAAAATTGATGTCTGCTTAAATTCTGATGTGTTGCAATTTTCAGTTTCTACTGATTCGTTCGAGATCTTAACCCTTTCCTTCAAGACATTTATGTAAGAAATAATGACGTCATGAATATTAATTATATTAATTTGTTATAATAGCACATGAACACAGGATACTTTTTGGCCAAGACAGACAATGTAGAATCATGTCTATAGCATAACATAAACAAGCAGAGCAGACCCTGATCAGACGTCTAATCTGTTTGGAAAGGCGTATTTATGGAGTAGAAGCTTAACCCTTTCCCTGTTCTATATTTAGGCCATTTTTCAGTACCTACTGAATTATCATTAACAAAATAGTTATAAAGAAATATGGAAGGTGGAACATTGTAGACAGTTTTAGAAAGTAAAGAAACAGATATATCAAATTCTTTTAGCAAACAGAGTAGACTCTGATCAGACGGCTCCGCTAAGAGCCGTCTGATCTGGGTCTACTCTGTTTGCAAATGCGTGAAAACACGTTATATGAGGGAAAGGGTTAAGAGACCTTTAACCGAGGGCCAATGCAGATGAGACACCGAGTTACTCAGCATTTCATCTGGAGCCAAACTGTTTGGAAAAGTCAATCAGTTTTTACTCCGCTAGATAAACGTAAGACTACATTTTGCCTTAACCCATTCAATCATATTGACGGCTTTTGACGACTATGTAAAAGTCACTTTGTGAAACCATTGTGATAAATAGAGCATTTGCTCCTATAGGAGCAAATGCTCTACTTATCACAATGGTTTCAAACTACAAAATTCTAAAAGTTTCCTTTTCTCTAGTTAATGCTCCTTTTCGGTAGATTTATTCAAAGAGGTTGGATCTAAAAATAGCCTTTGAGGTAATGGGGTAACTGGCATTGTCAACGGGACGCGTTTTCATACAATACACCTTAATGTTTTAAATAAAATATTACTATTTTGAATTTTCAAAAAAATGACACAATTGTTAATTTTGACAAGCATATACCACACCCTCCATTCAAGTGTAATAATAGTTGAAATATTAATAACCTCGCGTAAATTAATTTTAAAATATTCATTTGAGTCCATTTATGCCAAAATATTCGACGGATATTTGATACGTGCCATGAAAGCACTGTCTAAGGCTTTGCATATATGATACGCATTTCGATGCATTACGCAACAGGGTGGACCCAGATCAACCAACTCCATTTGAAGTAGACTAATCAGGGTATACGATCTTTTTTCCTATACATAATATAGACCTGATCCTACAATTTCTGCTATGGCCAATATAGTTCTTTGTTCACGTGCCATTATAAACAAAATAAACATCTAAACAGTATTCATGGGGTCATTATTTCTTTCATAAATATTCATGACGGTAAAGAGTTATGAACTCCAGCAAATCAATCAGGGTCCATGCTTATAAAACGTTTTAGTTGAGTCAAATCTGACCAATCAAAAGCTTGAGAACTCAAATCTGACCAATCAAAAGCTTGAGAACTCAAATCTGACCAATCAAAAGCTTTAGAACGACCCAGAAGTTGTTTGACGCTTTGTTAGCACGTTTACAATCGAGAAAGAGAATGCATACATGTAGACGGAGATGATAACTTGTGCGCTATAACTATACATGTAAGAGAAGAATTCAGATACTTTTAGGCAGGTGACTGCTTAATGCAGAGAGAAGTCATGCAGAAAGCTCCTAGAGGAGCTTTCTGCATGTCGCTCTTTCTGCAATAAGCTGTCACCTGTTTCTATGATTTTATTGTACTCAATGTTCTAAATTGTTACAACATCTTTCTTTCCTAGCATTCAGAGGGCATCTTTAGGGGTCTGCACTGTTTTTCTAAACTCATCACAGTCAGTCGGTTATACATATTTCGGTTTGTTGTGCCGCCTCAACTTGCAATATGGACGGGTTCCAAAAATATGGATGAGTTCCTTAAATATAAGGAAATAAATGGGTTACAAAAGAGAACAAACCGCGCATAAATACAGTAACAAATATGTTGGAACTTGGTGAAACTCCGAGGTACTCAGCATCTGATCTGGATCCAAGCTGTTTGCAAAGATAATCATATATATTGCCATTGACAATGAAGTATTTCAAGTCCATGAACTCATTCGCTTCCAATGTCGCATCAGTGATTACCAGTGGAAACAGTTTGGATCTAGATGAGACGCCGAGTAACTCGGCGTCTCATCAGGATCCAAACTGTTTGTTACTGTGGTAAAACCTTTGTAGCAGACGACAAATTTTGCAGACGGTAATATTGGTCAGCCTAAACGTTAACCTGAAATCTACACCGGACAGACAATAAATCGCTCTCAATGAAACTGGACACCAGTGGCGATAAGTACTGACCTTTCACCACAATGTCACAAAGTTGACCAGATCATACTGCCCCTGTCCCCTCAAAAATGTGGATCACAAAGGACCAATTTCACGAAACACTTGTCTTGTTCAATGACCAGATGACTTTGTCCTTATACTAACAAGACCGGTGTCACGATCTGGTGTACAGTAGAACCCGCATTGAGGGACTATGCTATCAGGACTCACATCACGATTTGTCGTATTGGGTGGTTTCACCTTTTTATCTTTTATTTCGTTTTCAAGACAATATCTCTTTTCAGTCATGTTTTTGTTTTGTGTGTGGTTTTTTTTTTTGTTATTTTCGTTTGCTTGTTTTTTGTTGTTGTTTTGTTGTTGTTTTTTTGTTGTTGTTTTTGGGTGTTTTTCTGTTCTTGTTGTTTTGGGGGTTTTTTTGTTGTTGTTTTATTTGGGGGGGGGGGGGGGGGGGCGGTGTTCGGCGGGAGTACCTTTTGGTTGTTCTGACTTTCGATTTTGTTTTTGCTGTTGTCGTTTTCAGACACTGTCTTAGCTCTGCTGATATTTTACTGTTCCATTCTGCTCTTTTATATTCAAATACATGTAACCCGAAGAAAAACCCATTAAAATTTTATATATATGTTTCCTGTCAAAGAAAAGTTCTCGGTGACAAAATTTGGGCTTTCTAAACTGGGTATGCATTGTTTGCATATGGCCCAATGTATTTGAAGATGGGGGGGGGGGGGTATGGGTTAACCCTGTAACCCTTACTACGCTGACTCTTCAAATGGACTATTCCAAAAATTCAAACAGGTCAAACTTATGGTGAATGTTTATGGATTTTTTTAAAGAAAAATGTAACATGCCAAACAGTGCAGACCCTGATCAGATGGTTCCTCTAGGAGCCCTATTATCTGGGTCTACACTGTTTGCAAAGGACATAAGTGAATGAGTGAGTGAGTTGGGTTTTACGTCCGACCAACAGTATTACAGTTATTTGCAGACGGCAACCGCATGAGACAAGTTATAGTGCTGCCTCACTGGAATACTCCTGCCGCACGTACGCCATACACCCAGTCGCATTATCCCGACACCGGGCCGACCAGTCCTAGAACTACACCTTTATTGTCGAGCGTAGACAAGGGAGCTACTAGTACCAACTTTTAACGACTTTTGGCTGTCGCGGCCGGGGATCGAATCCACGACCTTCCGTACCGCAGGCGGACGCTTTACCACTGAGCCATGCGGCCGGTAAGGACATAAGTAACTCGTGTCCCGCACTGTAAGGCTTAATACTCTATAATATAAAATTATTCGTGGAAATAACGTCATTAGATCAATATCAATATTAATTAGATTGATTGTAAAATTAACACATGGGCCAAGAAAGTGTTTGGCCATGACGAAAACTGTACAATCATATAGATCTATATTATGCGGCTGCAATAAGCAAACAGAGCAGATCCTGATCAGACGGCTCCTACAGTAGTAGTCTGATCTTGATCAACTCTGTTCACAAAGACGTGTTTATGGAGTCAAGTTATGACGAAATATATTACATCATCTAAAAACGGTTAACAAGTCTACTGTGTGTTCTTACGCCATAAATTAACGCTTGTGTAAACCCGCTGTGAAAAAATAATCCCTGCTCAGACTCGTATATGGTACAAACTTTTGATTTTTTCATCAAGCTTTCGGAAAAGTATTGATCTTTCATCAAACAGCTTGGATCCTGATGAGACGCCGAGTTACTCGGCGTCTCATCTGGATCCAACCTGTCTGCAAATTTGAGTCATGCGGCGGTTAAAACGGGATTAAGGTTTAATTTATAGGTATCTCCTCTTTCGCTCTTTGTTGATAATATCAAATTTTGTACCTATGTACTGGTCGCGTGCCTCTTTTCTGATATACGGCTTTGAATATTTAAATAAGCTACCCATTGAGATAGGTAAACTTCAAAGAGTCGGCCATACAATAGGTAGTAGATAACTGCGCTTTGGATAAAATATCTCAACATAATTGCCGGTGTGTCCACATAATCCTTGTTCTCGTGAAATTATTTCTGTTTGTGTGTAACCTGATCACAATTGCATGGTAATTGTGTTTAGCTTCAGACTTTATAGAAAATTATATAAATAAGTTTAATATCAAAGCGCTTGAGACGTGATCCGGGCAACTTTGCCATGCTAAGGGTTACGCGACTGTTTAACCCTTACCACGCTGAATTTACAAATGGACTCTTCCAAAAATTCAAACAGGTCAAGCTTATGGTGAATATTTAGGGGTTTTTTTCTAAAGAAAAGTGTAATATGACAAACAGTAGAGACCATGATGGAACCTTCTCACCTGGGTCTACACTGTTTGAAAAGGACATAAGTGACTCGTGACCCACACAGACAGGGTCATCTACCTTTATAGCTAAGTAAAAACCAAGTTCTACATGTCTCGATCTGGATCAACTCAATTATGCTCTGGTTTGTAATCAAGCTGTTGATTTCACACGTGTACAATGTGCGCTCATAATGCAAGGTGTTTTCTTTTTATTCCTTTTATTGTTTTTAGATATACGGCGATACATTATTTTCTAAAGCAGAGAAATGCTAATGTCGGCGACCTGAAGGATATGTATGCTATTTACCTATATTTACCTACTAAAGAGCTAGGTCAATAGGTATTACGCGGGGGAGTGTCTGGGTTATTATTATGACTGTAACACTAACCCAAATATTAATGTATTGAAATGGTATTGGTATTTATATTATCTAAGCGCTGTTCATATACAGTACGACCAGTCTAAGCTAGATTTTAAAAATCCAGTAAAACACCGCTAATGCGACCACTTAAAGGAGGTATAATTCTGGGTGCTAGATGCAGGTGGTAGCTTAATGAAGGACAAAAGTAATGCAGAAAGCTCTTAGAGGAGCTTTCTGGATTACTTTTGTCCGTCATTAAGCAACCACCTGCTTATAAAGATACCCATGTTTATTCATTAAGTGGTCGCATTAGAGAGGCTCTACTGTAGTATAAAGATCGGTTTAAACCGTTCCCCTGTTGAAAAATAATGTAAGAAATAATGATTTGTATAATGGTATATGTACACATTATCTTTGGTACTGGTAGAAACTAGGGATTGAGATCTACAGCATGTCCCAGAAAAAATGCAACCCAATTTCAATTCATTATTACTCTAAATCTATTGTACTGATAGAAAAGTGTTATATACCAGTTGTTAGGTACAACAGTGGTTCGCATGTGTTTAAAATTACAGCTTAAATGCTTTTATAGATTTTGAGATATTGCGTAAATACTGAAGGCACCCTGTTTTCGATTTCACCAGAAATAGGATTATGGATGCAATAAGTGCATTTGAAAAGAACTTGGCATTTTATCTCATTTATTCATCGCTAAATCGTTCACCAATGTTCATTAAAACGAACTAATTTGTAACAGATGTAAAGATCTGTAATACACTTGTAAAATATTACATTTAAAAGAAAATATAGCAGCTTAATAAGTCCATCAAAAGTGATGGCATTTAATTAACTGAAGTCCTAATAAATTTGTTTTATGGAAATACGTTATCCCATTACCGCATATGATATTTTTAGATACAACCTCTTTGAATAAACCTACCGAAAAGGAGCATTAACTAGAGAAAAGGAAAATTTTAGAATTTTGTAGTTTGAAACCGTTGTGATAAATAGAGCATTTGCTCCTATAGGAGCAAATGCTCTATTTGTCACAATGGTTTCACAATGTGACCTTTACAGAGTCGTCAAACGTCGTCAATATGAGGGACTGGGTTATACCAGTAACGCAGTTTACAGATCTACAGCACTTGTCGTAAAATACCTTTGTATAATGTTCTGTTTCCACCAGTTTCCGCCAGCACGAAACTCTACCAAATGCCATTAACACACATGTAAATATTATTCAATTTCTGGGTACAAAAAAGGGTTATATTGTTTATCCGCTAAACAATAATACATTATCAACAGGGTAAATATGTGATGGAAATCCAATTTCTGGAAAAAGTGAAAACAAAACAGGATGCCTTCAATATGTACGCAACGTATCAAAATCTGTAAAAAGCATTTGAGCTGTAATTTTACACAAATGTGGACAAATGTTGTACCTAAAAACTTGTGTATAAAACGTTTCTATCGGTTGCATAGATTTAAAGTAATAAGGAATTGAAACTGGGTTGCTTTTTCTCTGAGACACCCTGTATTATAAATTTCATAACCAAACACAGAAGACCCTGATCAGTCCGCTCATACAGGGGAGCTTTCTTCATGACTTTCATCCAGCATTAAGGTGCCAACTGTCTCTAAGACTGGTAGTTATACTAAACGGAACTTCCTATTTAGAGCGGTTTTACTCTTTTGTTATTATTATTATTATTATTATTATTATTATTATTATTATTATTATTATTATTATGTTGTTGTTGTTGTTGTTTTCATTGTTGTTAGAATTATGGTTTTACGTACACCGAACGCCTCTAAAATAAAGTAAAGTACCTAATTATAGTCTATTTTCAGTCCTAAAGACCGCTCAGCCGACTGTACATTTACTGCCCTGGCCATTGAGTCATTCGCCCACAATATTGAGCAGTGCTAACATATGGCGCAATAATGCAGCCGCAATACCGGTTAGTGATCCTCACATGTATCCATTTTAACCCCTGGGTGGAGAGGGAGGAGGGAGACACTGAAAAGCGTCTCTGAAATTTCCGGGAGAGACCCGGATTTGAACCCGGACCTCTGGATTGGTATTCTAGCGCGTTACCAATAGACCACCGCACACTGCAAAATAAGACGCTTGTTTAGCTTATCTTAATTATATTGATAAGCGTGTCACTCGACATCCGATTTGGGTCCAAACCGTTTACAAGTGTCAAATTATGCGTCCTTGTCAAACGATAATGATAAAATTCGCCAGTTGTCTTGTAAATGTACCGTTAGACAATTTAACACTGCCAGTCTTGGTAGCTTTGACATGTGAATAAAACACCTATAATTGTCTACCCGATACACCTTTAAAAAATTATCGGAAAAATATTTTATCTTTTTTAATTGGCGGAATAATTTGTATTTCAAATTAATACTCGCTTTGTTAAAGTCCGAAGCGATTAAATATAATACATATTTAATGCAATTAAAGCTAGATATGCCAAGCTGCGTATTTCTAACGTGCCATGATCTAAATCTCAGCGTGCTGTATAATTGCCGTCTGCACAAGAATTGTCGTCTGCTTCAATTCTAACAACTCATTATTGTTATCAAAAGGGCAGATAGAATGGAAAACAGTTTGGATGCAAATTAGCCACCGAGTTATTGGTTTACTAGTTAGAAACATTTTCTTTATTATGGATTAGTGAGAATTCATAGCGAACAAGCAAAACGTTTTAAACATTTATCTCCATGAATATTCATGAAGGAAGTGATGACATAATGGATATTAACCCTTTCGCTGCCAGACTCTGTCGTCTGCTAACTTTGTCGTCTGCTATAAATTTTCATTTTTTTTGATTTTCTTCACTTTTGTTTCAAAAACATAGTAACAGTAACAAAAAGTTTGGATCCTGATGAGACGCCGAGTTACTCAGCAACTCATCTGGATCCAAACTGTTTGCATAGGTAATCACAGATCCGGCATTGGCAGCGAAAGGGTTAATGAGCTTAAAATTCTTTTATAACAACATAAAAACACAGGAATATTTAATCAAGACAGAAAGTGCAGTATCAGTGCTATATCGTGTCATAAGCAAACAGAGTAGACCCTGATCAGACGGCTCCTCTAGGAGCCGTCTGATCTGGGTCTACCCTGTTTGCAAAGGGGTTGAAAGTCGTATTTATGGAGTGAAGGATTAACATTTTACCTTGTAGGGACGCTTTTTCAGTCCTCTTCAAACAGAGTAGATCCAGATCAGACCATTCCTTTAGGATCAGGATCTGCACTGTTTAGTAATACAATTATATAGATCGGGTTCTACACGTTTCTGCCATAGTAAAAACGTTCTGTGCACGTGCTGTTACAATATTATTACAAAATTCTGCTAATAAAACGTCACGGTGTCGTTATTTCTTACATGAATATTCAACGTCATGATGACGTCATTTCTTACATGAATATTCATAAGTTAAATGGCTGACACAAGATCTGTTTATCAAATCTCGTAAATTACCCCCAAAACAGAAGCGATAGGTTTACCGGGTTCAAGACAAATTGTTCTGACAAACATAAGTCTCTCAAATAACATAATTGACTCTTTGACATGCTGTTTATAAATAGAAAATTGGAAATGACTCCGCACTATTTGAAAAAATCAGTCAAATCGACTTTTTTCAAGATAGAAATGGGTTTGCGACAGGCAACACAGATTTGGGGCGGTGTAAATTGTAGGAGTGAAATGTAAGCATACCCGCCAAATTGCACTCTGTCCAAATTGTCGTCTTTGCAAATTGTCGTTTGTTCAAGTTGTCATCTGTGCAAAGTGAAATAAAAGTACAGTTGAAATTCTATATCTCGAACTCGAATAACTTAAACTACTGGATAACTCGAAGTAAATCCCGGTTCTTCCAAAATATTAAGCACAAGCTTGTTTCTAAAATATGTATCACTACGCATATCTAGAAACACATGCGACATATTAACGCAGGTCGAATGTAATGCTAACAACTCCTACAGAAGCTTTCAGCATTAATTTAGATATGCATTAAGTTGTAAAACAGGGACATCGGATGACTCGAACTTGTGATACCTCGAATTAATTTGTATAGTCCATTGAAGCTCGAGACATTGAAGTTCAGCTGCATGGTTTACATGGTTAGTCATTTACCCGTTTGTCACTGTTGATTGTTTATGCTGATGGTGCCTGCTCAGTGCAGATTTTATGCTGATTTAACTCTTTGCTCCATAAATACATCTTTCTACGCATTTGCAAACAGAGTAGACCAAGATCAGATGGCTCCTCGGAGCCGTCTGATCAGGGTCTGCCCTATTTGCTTATGGAATGATATAGATCTGATTCTACAGTTTCTGCTTTGGCAAAAATCTCATGTGTTAATATGCCATTTTAAAAAAAATAACTTATTTAATATTCATGATCTCATCAGTTTTTTTCTCTTTTGAATATTCATGGATTAACCCATTACCTCATAGGTTATTTTAGGTACAACCTCTTTGAATAAATCTACCGAAAAGGAGCATTAACCAGGGAAAAGGAAAATGTTAGAATTTTGTAGTTTGAAACCATTGTGATAAATAGAGCATTTGCTCCTATTTATCACAATGGTTTCACAAAGTGACGTTTACAGAGTCGTCAAAAGTCGTCATTACCAGGGAATGGGTAAAGCGGTAAGCAAAAGGGCGTGTCCTGCACAAAACCTACAGGAGCTGTCAGATCTCTGTCTACTCTGGTTGCAATGGCGTGGCAAGATGTCTCTATATTAGCTAAAGGATTTTACTGGGTGTATTCTGCGTGGCAGAATCAATGCATCTTGATTAATAATTTCTTTCACTTCGACAATACAATAACTTTGTCATTTGAATACACACGATTATCGAATTACATCTATTATTCGTTATGCTGTTAAAAGAGAACAACTTTAATTGCTGACCCTTGACTTAGGCCCTAGTCAACATTTTTTTAATAAATTGAATACGGGCAAATTTCAATACACTTGAACACCCTGGTTCGTGTGACATAATTTAACGCGTTTTCTATTAATTTAAACTTTGGATTTTAAAGAGCTATAGACCCTTACCTCGCTCGCCGTGATAACAAAAATATATATTTGCTTAAATTTGGATCTGGTACCATTTTGACTACTTCCGATAATGATTACATCCAATTTGATAAAGCTTTTTGGCAACGGTTGACAGAGTGTCAAACAGCTTGGCTCCAAACTGACTGCTAATGCACGCCAAGTTGCGAATGGCGGAACGGGGTCAATGGAGTCTCCTTGGGTTAAATCTAGCGGGCAGATTTTTTCATATTTTGACAAACCTCTTTTAACCATTTACTCCATAAATATCCTTTCCCACGACTTTGGAAACAGAGTTGATCCAGATCAGACTTATAATGTAATGTATATATGAGTCTACACTTTCTGCCATGGCTAAACATTCCCGTGTCCATGTGTTATTGTAAACATAAATCTAATTAATATTCATGATATCTTTATTTCATTCATGAATATTCATGGAGTAAATGTTGAATATATATGAATAAAATACAAATGCATACATATTTTAAAAAATACAAAAGCATGTTTCTATACATTTTGAAAACTTATTATCGTATTAGGACATGGCTCATTCTAATGTATTGGATAAACTGTAGATGTATGAGGAGTGCCTAATTTGATCTATTTTAACCCTTCGCTTGCTGAATTTTAAAACACATTTCTCCTTCTTTACCCATGTCCTGTTTTATAATTACATATATCTTCACTGTGTACAAGTAGTTCGCTGTGCAATCACTGCTGTGGGGTGCACTGGTTGCAAAATCAACTTGTAAATAGTTCAGACTCTGATGAAACAGCTCCTGCAGGAGCTGTCTCATCTGGGTTTTCACTATTTACAGGTAGGTATATTGACGTGAATAGCAAGCGAAGAGTTAATTAAAACACATTGAAACAACTCTTACGGTTTTCTAGTGAGACGAGTACAAAGGACATTGGATGTAGGTACACCAGTAACCGGCCTTAAAACACTATGAACCAAGATCAGGTGACTCTTGGAGGAACCTTCAAACCAGGGTCTGCATTTAGTCGTTCAAAATTCAGTAGCAAATGAAATTCTTTCATACTATAGGGAATCTATCTTTGAACAATGATGGGCCATATTATTTCGACAAAATAAACCGTTACTTCATGTAAACGCTTTTCACGCAAATACAAAGCAGATGCAGTTCAGACGACTCCTTTCGGGGCCATCTGTTAAAGGTCTTCTCTGTTTACTTATGTAATAACTAATAATAGAGATCTGATTCTTGATTTTTCTATCAACACAACATATCTTGCGTATATATTCTAATATTGTATAATTAACATATGGCTGTCGGGTGATAGAGTATATTGTCAGCCCGAGAATTGATATATTAACCCCGAGGCGCAGCCGAGGGGTAAATATGCCAGTCCAAGGGCTGACAATATACTCTATCACCCGACAGCCATGTGTTAGTTATTTTATTATACCTAAAAACTTTAGAAGTACAATATCAGTTAATTCTAAGATTAAAAGAAATAATCAATGACGATAATATTCCAAAAAGGGAATTAAGATAATATAGAAATATTGAAATAGCTCTTATATAATATTTGGACCACTACGAGCCTTTATCAAAGATAATCATGTCAAAATACACGTCACATTTTTTGTACATGCATTCAGTCATAAAATCAAAAATAATAATGTTGATCCTGCATCATGTAGCATTGAGTTGTTATTTCAAAAGTAATGTCGTCATCAGATGACGTCATGAGCGCAACGACGTCATACATGCATTAGCGTTCATGCATTCTCCCGAATGTAGTATATGCAATAAAATGCAATACATGCGATAGAATTGTGTATGTTGGAGAGATTGAGAGAGAAATTCGGAAGAGAATGAAATAATATTTGATTGATGTAAGACATGAGAAAGATAATCCAATACATGTATACAGACATTTTGGAGTCGTTGGCCATAGCAGTGATGATGTTAGATTTGTGGTCTTGAAACGGGTATATTCACCTGGAAGCTCATTCTGAAGGTGATATATCATAAGATCACAGTTTAGATATATGGAAATTTTTCATTGAAGGATATATTGAGGTATAATAAAAATATTTAGCTAGTAAATATTCATTTTTTTCTTACATGAAAAATAAACAGGGAAAATGATTACACGTTAGACATAGACAAACCATATGGCACAACCACGTCCCTTTCTTATCAAGTGTCCCAGTCACGTGGGAAACAAAAACAAAGCAATACGTTCAAAACGAGGTGCAAAACACACTCTGGCTCCGAGGTTGTAAAACTTTCAAAATTGATTCTTTGTTCAGTATCAAAATTCTGATTGGTCTGTTTTGAACTCGTTCAAAATCAGACTATTTAGTTGCTTGAGAATGTACACAGACTAAAACACAACGTTTTCCAACCCCAGAGCCCGAATCATGAAGCACAACTATAGAGCAAGGGAATGCATAAGATCACAGAAAAATAAAAAGAGTTTAAAAACGGTATTTATAAAAACAGACCATATCGACAAAATTAATAATTACTGAAGAAACGAAAGCAAAGGCAAAGTACAAAATGAGACACAAAAAGATTTCTCTGTCGTAATTGCAAATTGTTATTTATGTGATTGATGTCATATAATCATACTTTCAATAATCGTTCATCTAAGTGCATTGCAATAGCACTCCACTTAAGCGACCACTTAACAAGTAAACATAGGTGTTTTTAAAAGCAGTTTGTTGCTAAATGCAGGTAGTAATGCAGAACTATCCTTTATGAGCTTTCTACCTAACTTTCGTCGTGCATTTAGCTACCACCTGCCTCTACATTCTAGAAGTATACCTCGTTTTAGGTGGTCGCATTTAAGGGGCTTTACTGTATTTAATTCACCTAAATCGACCTTGGCTAATAATCGTGATTTACAATATCTGTAGGATTGAAACCTTTAATATAGGAAATGTTTTCCTTGAACCTCTACGCCCTACCTTAACCCTTATTCACCTAATTTATACATTATCTCGCTACCTTAACCGTTATCAAGCTAAACGCGACATGGCTCGCATTTGAGAACAGTTTGGATTAAGATGAGACGCCGAGTAACTCGGCGTCTCATCTTAATCCATGCTGTTTGACACTCGACTGTCAGTTCCTAACATTTGTTTTACGAATCAGAATTAAGTAAAAGTGCAGCAGATTAGAGTTTTGGCAGACATGTTGTTTTAGTTTGCTAAGGGTTAACTAGTAACTAGTAGGGTTAACTAGTCTGCTAACTTTGTCGTCTGCTACAAATTTTCATTTTTTAAATTTTCTTCATTTTTGTTTCAAAAGCATAGTAACAGCAACAAACAGTTTGGATCCTGATGAGACGCCGAGTTACTCGGCGTCTCATCTGGATCCAAACTGTTTGCATAGGTAATCACAGATCCGGCATTGACAGCGAAAGCGTTAACATTTGTAACGACTTGGATCACGATGAAACGTCCTATAACTCGGCGTCTCATCGTGTTCCAAGCTGTTTGACACTCGGTCTGTAGGTTATCAAAAGCTTTCAAGAACGATATGGGAAATAGTAAAAATTTGCACCAGATTCAAATTTGAGCAGATATAATTTTTTTCATGTCACAGTAAGGGTTTATGGCTTTTTTGTGCTCTCTGGGCAGATTCATGGTACATGTAACCTTATAATAATAGTAAGGTTTTAAATTTTCCAACTCCCTAATTGTTGTCATGTAAAATAGGAATGACATCTCGCCTTTGAATCGTATCAGACACCTTTACATAGGAGAATTGTTTTGCATGCAGAGATACTTGAGTGTTAGATTGGCTGCCAGTTCGCAGATCGTAATTCGAATAACGAAATGCGAGCTGGAAGCTAACTTAACGGCACCGCACGCCAAAGGTGTGAATTCTTTAATATTTGAATTACTCCACAATAATGATTATTATCATGTCAGGCAAAAATAAAATCTAAACCGCAAGGGTTGGCGAGTGCGAAAAAGTTCCGGAAAGGACAATATGCAATTTAACCATTCGCTTGCTATTCACGTCAATATACCTACCTGTAAATAGTGAAGACCCAGATGAGACAGCTCCTGCAGGAGCTGTCTCATCAGGGTCTGCACTATTTACAAGTTGATTGTACAACCAGTGCACTCCATAGCAGTGATTGCACGGCGAAATACTTGTACACAGTGAAGAATTATACAACAGGGCATAAAGAAGGGTAAAGAAAGAGAAATGTATTTTAAAATTCAGCAAGATAAGGGTTAAAACATTAGCCCTTTTTCTACTACATGCAATCTGACTTTCATTTTTATTTAAAAAATAAACAACCGCATCAAACAGTTTGGATCCTGATGAGACGCTGAGTTACTCGGCGACCCAGCTGCATTCATACTGATTGCATTCGTCATTGGCAGCGACGGGATTAACCCTTTCCCTCATATGCTATTTTTAGACCCAAATTCTCTGAATAAATCTACCGAAAAGGAGCATTTTCTAGGGAAAAGGAAAATGTAAGAATTGTGTAGTTTTTAAACCAGTGATATATAGAGCATTTGCTCCATATGAACAAATGCTGTATTTATCACAATGGTTTCAGAAAATGACCTTTACAGCGTCGTCAAAAGGCTTCAATATGGGGGAATAGGTGAAACAGTAAGTGTGGGTAGTTTAGCCTTCCAGAGCTGAAAATAAATAGAGCATTTTAAAAAGCTAAAAGAAAATATTTCACTTTGATCCGTTTAAGGTTTGCCACCAACCCATCCTCTCTTTAAGTCGTTAGAATCATGTATTCTCGGAGATTCTAATGAATAGGGACAATACAATCAAATCTCGATAAATCAATATTTTATCACAGAATAATTTAGACACATTTAGGCAGGTGACTGGTTAATGCATGGTGGAAGTAAAGCAGAAAGCTCCCAGAAGAACTTTCATGACTTCCACCTTGTTTGTTTTGTTTTTTTGAGTTGATTAACGTCCGTTTCTGCTCACTATGGGCTAACTGGACGCCCCAGATGAGCAAATGCTCTATTTATCACAGTGGTTTCACAAAGTGACTTTTACAGAGTCGTCAAAAAGCCGTCAATATGAGGTAATAGGTTAGGTAAGTAAATGCATGAAAGAACGACACAGTTGTAGTGGCTCGATTAGGTAGATTGCATCGTATATTTGTAAACATAGATTCTGTATTCAAATTGAGGGAAAATGGTGCGTAGTACCTGTGTAAAAACATAATTATTTAATCTTTAAGCTTCGACGTTGACCTAAAACTCATTTTTTACTGCAAAGTAAATTGAAAACAACATGTAAATATCCAATCTGAAATTTTCTTCGTGTAGCCATGTCATTCAAACGAGGCCCTAATCATGTAATTTACGTTCCATGAAATTACCATACAATGCCGTGCCTTATTAAGATTCCAACGGCGTTAACCAAGGCGCTGCTTTATCTTGCCTTCTATTTTACCGACAAATGAAGCCGAACGCTTGGCGCTCTAATTGTTAAGCGCGATATGGCTATCATTTGCAAACAGTTTGGATCCAGATGAGACGCCGAGTAACTCGGCGTCTCATCTGGATCCAAGCTGTTTGACACTCGTTCAATTCTTTCTCGAACTTTTGAACGAATCGAAGTGAACAGAAATGTGCAACAGTATGGAGTTTGAAGAGACATGTCTGGAGTGTCGGTAGATTAAGGGTTAATTGCAGTTAAATGGTCGAAATGCATGTAATTACCTGGGGCATTAGTGGACACCTCATAGCGTAAATATGACAGTGATGAAAACCGTGATGATTTATCCTTTTCTTTTTCTATTTGTATAAAAGTTCTGTAATTATTATCATTGTGGGGTTTGAACCATTAGTCTGTTGAGTTCCTGTTCATCCGCTAAACATTGATGTGTTTCTTATATTCTTATAAAAAAAAGCTACATTTGTGTAGATTGCTTTTCTACAAACTTGATTAGCAACGAGACTGAACCAATTGGAGACACGAAGACTCATTCAAACTGAATACACAGGGCGAGATAAATATTCTCTCGCGTCAGCAAAAATATTAAATATAGTTATTTTAGTGTCACCTTGACAATGTAATTTTGTAACGTTTACGTGAGATAGTGAATTTCGTGGGACCAACGCAACACTGTTGTAACTGTCTTCTTTAAGATCTACTTCCATTAACAACTTGAATAAGTATGCTAATATTGCTAGTTCTTATTCATTTCATTTATTTTGATAATTGCATTCAGGGTGTCAATCAGTTTGGATCCAGATTAGACGCCTAGTTACTCGGCATCTCATCCGGATCCAAACTGATTACAAATGTTATCATAAAATCGCTCCATAAATTTGAGTCACAGCAGTTTTGCATGACACGATTGGAACGGTACATGGTTATTTTCAGTGAAATGTTTAAATAGTTTTCACAGGAATGAACATTTGCGGTATATATTTCGGAAACGATTTATCACACCATTACCATAGAAACATAAATATATTTATCATATTTTATTAGGTCGTTGACTACAGTAAAACGTTTCCAAAGCGACCTCCTTAAGAATACAAACACTTGCGTGGTTTACCATTTGCTCCATGAATATTTATGTAAGCAACAATTTGCATTTTAAGACTGATATGTTCATTAAATGAATGACCGCTTAACCCGTTACCTCATAGGCTATTTTTAGATCCAACCACTTTGAATAAATCTACCAAAAAGGAGCAATAACTAGAGAAAAGGATTTTTTTTAGAATTTTGTAGTTTGAAACCATTGTGATAATAAGAGCATTTACTCCTATAGGAGCAAATGCTCTATTTATCAAAAAGGTTTCACAAAGTGACTTTTACAGAGTCGTCAAAAGTCGTCAATATTAAGTAATGGGTTAAGACAGATTCTACTGTATTAATAATAAGAGCAGCAATGAAATAATGAAAAAGGTAGAAATGAAGATTTCTATTTTACATGACTAAGTACTCAGTTGTCACCATATTCATAATGTGCCTGATGAATATCCATGCAGGAGTATTCATTGGGCTGTATAAGTATTAATGAGCTTAAGTATTGTACATCACTGCATTATATTAAAAACCTCAATATTGAATTAGTTCTCATATTCTGTGTTTTCTGAACGATACATTCCAGTAGTTATAAGTTGTTGTTAACCCTTTCGCTGCCAAAGTCTGTCGTCTGCTAACTTTGTCGTCTGCTACAAATTTTCATTCTTTTGATTTTCTTCATTTTGTTTCAAAAACGTAGTAACAGTAACAAACAGTTTGGATCCTGATGAGACCTCAGATCTCATCTGGATCCAAACTGTTTGCAT
This sequence comes from Azorinus chamasolen, assembly GCA_963576725.1. Lineage (NCBI taxonomy): Eukaryota > Metazoa > Mollusca > Bivalvia > Cardiida > Solecurtidae > Azorinus > Azorinus chamasolen. The sequence goes on along the minus strand of OY755250.1, from coordinate 51,364,193 downwards.
AGGTAATCACAGATCCAGCATTGGCAGCGAAAGGGTTAAATGCATTCTTTAATTCTTATATTTATTTTTTTTCATGTAGGAAAATGCTATAAAAAGTACGCCCAACGTGGGGCTCGAACCCACGACCCCGAGATTAAGAGTCTCGTGCTCTACCGACTGAGCTAGCCGGGCTGTTGTTACACCGTGCATCTCGGTTTTGATCACTTTTTCCTTTTGAATATTCATAATAAAAACAAAAATATGTGGCAGCTATATTTTTTTTTTATAAAAACATAGGTATGCATGAATTTGTGACATTGAAAGAAAGTGTAGAATAAGATTTATTTCAGTTTCAAAAGAAAACAGAGTGGGTATTGATCAGCCGGCTCCTAAAGAAGCCGTCCTAAGACGCAAATAAGCGTTTGTATGAAGGACAGGTTAAAGGGGAAGTCCCTACATTCGACGCATTTTAAAAATACATGAAATATACAAATCTCATTTGTTTATATACTGAAAAGTAGTATATCACAAGAAAACCTATCAAATAAACGTTGAAAATTATAAAACATCCATGTGTTTGATATTGACGATCCCGATGTTTTACCCTTTGTTTCAGTTTTATTCGGGTAGGGTTATAGTTTCGTATCTGTTCGCGCTTTTCGAGTCCCTCTGTCCACTTCCGGAAAAGCTGTTACGTAAATAATGGAGGGGTCGGGTGATCATCGGCAATACGTGGAAAATTTGAACGGTAGAACAAAAATTATAGGTATTGATGAATCGGCTTATTTTGTATCACAGGGGCATTTTTCGAATATAAGTTCGAATTGACAATCTTCATAATAATGATTGAGCATAACAAATACCATGTTTTATGCTGTTTTTGAAAATATGCGTTCATTTTAGGGACTTCCTTTTTAAAGTAGTTTTCACATATATAATTAGATCTATATGTCTATTTTCAACCTTTTTTATTATTGTAATTTCAAAAACAGTAACATCTCGCAGATCTGAACCTTAAGTAAAGAAAAACGAACAATGTTCAGGCATGTGACTGCTAAATACTTTCGGCGCCAAATTTCTAATTGTCGTCTGCAAACAAATTTTGTTAAATCATTCGGTAAACAACATTAGATAAATAAATGCTAATTTCATAGAGGATCTTACATGAGTGTTCTTGATTATTGGATTTATTAAATGAGTCTTTTTAAAAACGATAAAAAAACGAGCTTTAGCGAGTTTTTTTTTATCGTTTTAAAAAGACGAATTTAATAAATCCAATAATCATGAACACGAATGCAAGATCCTATTTATAACATAACACACACAAATGTTATTTGCAGCCAATATTTCAGTAGTAACGTGGATTGTTATAAATTCTCCTTACATATAGAAATGATGAATGAAAGGTGTTATTAGGTTCGGTAGGTAACTGGGACAAAGTAGGTCCAAATTTTCCAACTTTTGTTTTACTTACTGTCATATCAACCAGGATCTAATTCAGACCTCTCTGGTATTCAATTTAATTGTGATCGTTTATGATACAAAAACATACAGAAACACGTCAAAATAAATTATGAGTTACAGTTTTTACATACATAGTTACAAACACGCCATATTATGACGTCATTGTACACAATATGACTGTGTCTATGTAAAGCGCGCCATTTACATGAAGACCCACATACAGTCGCCAACACGTCCGACACTCACTGTCAATGGCATTTGAAATGTGCCTTCGTTTTGGTATATTAAGCCCTTCATTAGTGTTGTATACACATGGACATGGACATTTCCACCGAGAAAAAAATCTCGATTCAAGTTCAGTGAAAATGTTTGAAATGGACAAAAGATTCAGTACGAACTGCTGCATAAAATGTGTTTGAACAGGAGGAAAATTTTCGCGATCAGCTATTTGAAATATGTTTGTGCTGTGCTGGATTCAGATGACTATAGTTGTTGATTGACGAGATATTTTTATGAGTAGAAATCTGCATAAACAAGAGGACATGCGGTGAAGAAAATGCAAATTTATGGAGGCATTTTCTATGTAGAATGGATTGTATGGGTCAGAGTAGCTGGTAGGTCTTTTTTGGCATACATTTTGTATATAATTACTGACAGCGATTACAATTTGTATTATTTTATCGAAATTAAGGTGCAAGTGCCAACAGTCCTTTGCCATCTATCGTGACTCAATCGTTGACAGGTAGGTCACCGTCCGTCAGTTTGTTCGTTTTGACAGCGCGTATGAATACAGTTCGGACGTTCGAATGTTATTCACTAGTGAATATATGCCCGTGAATATAAAAAAATAAATGATAGTGTTACGTCACGCTGAAGCCACGAGTTATGTTATAAAAAGGAATAAAGCACATATATAGAAAGATAGTTTGAGAAAAAATGAAGTTCCTGATCAGGCGGCGTCTGATCTGGGACTGCACTATTTGTCGTAGCGCATTTTGCGACATTGACGGTGAATAGGTTAATGCAGTCTGAAAGTCATGTAAAACGCTCCCAGATGAGGTATCTGCATGACGTTTCCTCTGCATATTTAGCTGCCACATGTTCTTACCTTTTCACCTGTTGAATAATCATGTACGAAATAATGAAAATATGAATAGGCATATGTACACAGAATAGTTTGGTTTTGGTAGAAACTCTAGAAGCAGATATATTAAGCACGCAGAGAAGATCCTGATAAAAAAGGCTTCAACAGGAAGAAGAGTTATATAAGCTATAAAAAAGATAACGCCCAACGTGGGGCTCGAACCCACGACCCCGAGATTAAGAGTCTCGTGCTCTACCGACTGAGCTAGCCGGGCTGTTGACTGCGTTCTGTATTTACATGGTTTTCAATCATAAACTATGACTTCTTCAAACATGCACATAGTTATATATACAGTAAAACCTCTCAATATCGGCCACTAAATTGTGTTAATTAGTTGGTGTTTAGGGCAGGTGGCTTTTTAAAGCAAGGTGAACGTAAAGCAGAACGCTCCTATAGAAGCCGAGCGTTCTGGTTTACTTTCATCTTGCTTTAAACAGTCACCTGCCTTTAACACAAAATAATTGGTGTAATTAAGTGGCCGTATATATGAATTATATTTATTTAGCCTACAGAATATTTTTATTAATTACAATCAGTAATCTATATATTATTTAAAGTATTAAGGTATTGCGTCACTGCATTTTGATGCATTGGTAGGCAGAGCTACAGTTAGATATGAGTACCAAAATAATAAGATATCATTTCTCCACCAAACCCTGTACTACACACCCTATACTGTGGCCACTCTTTAGAATAATCTCGGAGCGTGGTCATAGTGTATAGGGGTTTGGAGAAATAAAGGAGGTATTCTTGAAAATGTTTGAAGATACACATCTTATCTGGAAATCTGGGCAGAAAACGAACGTAGAGGAGCTGTCTAATCAGGCTCTGGTCTGTTTTCATATAAATCAGATTTTACATTTTTTCCCGGTTAACCCTTTCCCTTATATAAAGTGTTTTCACGCATTTGCAACCAGAGTAGACCCATATCAGACGGCTCCTATATGAGCCATCTGGTCAGGGTCTGCTCTGTTTGTTAATGGAAATTGATAGATCTGTTTCTTTTGTTTCTAAAATGGCTACAATGTTCCATCATCCATATTTCATTATAACTATTTTGCCAATGAATATTCAGTAGGTATTGAAATTTGGAATAAACATAGACCAGGGACAGGGGTTAAACATTCCCTTGTTCAAAATGTTATTACAAATATTCTTCTTACTAACCCTTTACTCTATGAATATGAGGGCTACTCTGTTTGCAAAGACGTACTGTGCGTGTAATGGCCTTTCAATATGTCAAATTTGGTATTCCGACCGGCAAGTAAAAAGTTCGCCCAACGTGGGGCTCGAACCCACGACCCCGAGATTAAGAGTCTCGTGCTCTACCGACTGAGCTAGCCGGGCTGTTGACTGCTGTCAGTATTTACATGGTTCTCAATCTGCTATAACTTATTCAAATTCAGATGTATCTCTGTAGACTGTCTGTTCTATATAACTGTACATGTGTATATGGTTTTTGGTCCTAGCAAATATTAACAATCCTTACTACAATCATTAATGTATTTAGATATTTGTTTTTGTATTGCACGGTACTGTATTATGATGCATGTGTAGACAGATGCGTACAAACATACTAAAATCGTCATTTCTCCACCATACCATGGTCTACAAAGAACAAACCCTATACTATGGCCACTAATGACGATTCTGCAGAGTGCTCACGGTATAGGGTTTGATGGAGAAATAAAGGAGCTATTCTTGAACATGTATTTAAATTTACTAGAACTTTTACATATTCCTTTCTTCGCAATGTCATTATAAACATTCTTTTTATTAATCCTTTACTCAATTCTATATTATGTTACTCAGCATATTAAACCATTATTAAATAGTGCATTTATGAATGAATTATTTGTATTCGATATTTTTATTTTTCCAAAAAAACCGTGACGGAAGTCAGGTACTTTTTTGAGACATCATACGTGCACACTTTCCGGAGGGTAAAAATGTAAATTTTAACAGCAAACTTTGCCGAAATGGTAAGGTAAACATTTGCTTTTAGAAATATACATAATTTTCTGTAGTAGATATATAGGCATTTGAAATGTGACTTTTTAAAAGTAGTAACTGCGTTTTGGGACCCAAAAAAATGCCGATTTTGGCCTGTTTTCAGCTTGTTTTATGCACATAACTTTGTTAAACAAATCGGACAATTATGGTTTTGGTCCCACCTTAAAGGTTATCTCGAGCTCCATCACACTGTTATTATATAAATAAACTTATTTAATGTTAAGATACCTGGGACAACGAAAAACAACTTGTGTACATGTTTTTTTGGAATGACTGAACATGTCTTTAAGCAGGATATAAGAAAAAGAGGGAGCAATATTGTTGAGTACCTTAAATCAATACAATATTTTACTACGGCAAACAATCTGTAGCTCTTATCGAATCTATGTTATGATGAGAGCAAACAGAGATGAGGTCTACTCTGTTTGCAAAGACGTACTGTGCGTATCTATTTAATTATACTTCAGGACAGCTAAATATAATGGCTTTTTAATACGTCAAATTCGGTATTCCGACCGGCAAGTAAAAATATCGCCCAACGTGGGGCTCGAACCCACGACCCCGAGATTAAGAGTCTCGTGCTCTACCGACTGAGCTAGCCGGGCTGTTGACTGCGCTCAGTATTTACATGGTTCTCAATCTGCTATAACGTATTCAAATTCAGATGTATCTCTGTATACTGTCTGTTCTATATAACTGTACATGTGTATATGGTTTTGGTCCTAGCAAATATTAACAATCCTTACTACAATCATTAATGTATTTAGATATTTGTTTTTGTATTGCACGGTACTGTATTATGATGCATGTGTAGACAGATGCGTACAAACATACTGAAATCGTCATTTCTCCACCATACCATGTTCTACAAAGAACACACCCTATACTATGGCCACTAATGACGATTCTGCAGAGTGCTCACGGTATAGGGTTTGATGGAGAAATAAAGGAGCTATTCTTGAACATGTATTTAAATTTACTAGAACTTTTACATATTCCTTTCTTCGCAATGTCATTATAAACATTCTTTTTATTAATCCTTTATTCAATTCTATATTCTGTTACTCAGCATATTAAACCATTATTAAATAGTGCATTTATGAATGAATTATTTATATTCGATAGTTTTATTTTTGCCAAAAAAAACCGTGACGGAAGTCAGGTACTTTTTTGAGACATCATACGTGCACACTTTCCGGAGGGTAAAAATGTAAATTTTAACAGCAAACTTTGCCGAAATGGTAAGGTAAACATTTGCTTTTAGAAATATACATAATTTTCTGTAGTAGATATATAGGCATTTGAAATGTGACTTTTTAAAAGTAGTAACTGCGTTTTGGGACCCAAAAAAATGCCGATTTTGGCCTGTTTTCAGCTTGTTTTATGCACATAACTTTGTTAAACAAATCGGACGATTATGGTTTTGGTCCCACCTTAAAGGTTATCTCGAGCTCCATCACACTGTTATTATATAAATAAACTTATTTAATGTTAAGATACCTGGGACAACGAAAAACAACTTGTGTACATGTTTTTTTGGAATGACTGAACATGTCTTTAAGCAGGATATAAGAAAAAGAGGGAGCAATATTGTTGAGTACCTTAAATCAATACAATATTTTACTACGGCAAACAATCTGTAGCTCTTATCGAATCTATGTTATGATGAGAGCAAACAGAGATGAGGTCTACTCTGTTTGCAAAGACGTACTGTGCGTATCTATTTAATTATACTTCAGGACAGCTAAATATAATGGCTTTTTAATACGTCAAATTCGGTATTCCGACCGGCAAGTAAAAATATCGCCCAACGTGGGGCTCGAACCCACGACCCCGAGATTAAGAGTCTCGTGCTCTACCGACTGAGCTAGCCGGGCTGTTGACTGCGCTCAGTATTTACATGGTTCTCAATCTGCTATAACTTATTCAAATTCAGATGTATCTCTGTATACTGTCTGTTCTATATAACTGTACATGTGTATATGGTTTATTGTTCCTAGCAAATAATTACAATTCTTACTACAATCATAAATCTATATAAATATTTGTATTTGTATTTGTTGTACTGCATTTTAATGCACGGGTAGACAAAGCTACAGTTATATGTGCGTGCCCATACTAAGATACTAAGATACCAGTCATTTCTCAACCAAACCCTGTAAAACAAACCCTATACTGTGACTATTCTTTAGAATCGTCTAGAAGAAAGGATTCTAAAGAGTGGTCACGTTATAAGATTTGATGGAGAAATAAAGGAGCCATTCTTGAAAATGTTTAAAGCTATCTTATCTGGGCCCCCAGGCAGAGAACGGTCATGTAGGAGCTGTCTAATCTGGTTCTGATATGTTTGCTGATGGAAATGATATAAATCTGACTGTACTTTTTTTCCTTGTTAAACATTTTCTTGTTCCCAATACCATTATAAATGCGCGTACTCAAATACTAAAATCGTTTTTTCTTCACCAAACCCTATACTTTGACCACTCTTTAGAATCGGCTCCTCGGAATTAATCATTTTTCTTATTCATCCTTTGCTATAAGAAATAGTGATTGAAATAATGACGTCATGAATGTTAATTGGATCAATATGTTATAGTAGCACATGGATATGGGAATATTTGGCAATTGCAAACTTTGTAGAATTGTATCTACCTAATATTCTAAGCAAACAGAACAGACACTCCTATAGGAGCCCTCTGATCTGGATCTACTCTGTTTGCAAAGGCGTAGAAAGGCGTATTCATGGAGTAAAGGGTTAGCCAATTACTACATGAAATATTGATTAATGTATGAAAAAATGACCTCATGCATATTATTTACAATGCAGCTGAATTTTTAAAAAATATACAGATGAACAAAATATCTTACTATGGCAAAAACTGTAGAATCAAATCTATTTTATCCTAAGAGCAAACACAGCAGATCCTGATCAGACGGCTCCTATAGGAGCCGTCTGATCTGGATCTGTTCTGTTTGCAAATATGTTAAAAAGCGAATATATGATGAAAATGATTATTATCTATGATATCATACCATGTTACATGAATATTCATGAGGTAAATAGTTATACCAGCTGATACCTTATATAGCTTATACAAAAGTTATACTATCGAACACTGTTAATTCTGAAGCTACTTCATGGCTGTTTTATTTGATTATACTTCAAGATAGCCAAATGGCATTTCAATATGTCAAATTTGGTAGTTCCACCGGCAAAGAAAAAAATATATCGCCCAACGTGGGGCTCGAACCCACGACCCCGAGATTAAGAGTCTCGTGCTCTACCGACTGAGCTAGCCGGGCTGTTGACTGAGTTCTGTATTTACATGGTTCTCAATCTGTTATGACTTATTTAAATAGCGATGTACAAAGTTTCTGTTCTAGATATCTCTACATAGATCGGGTTTATTGTGCCTAGAAATTATTCTCACTACAATCACTCCACCCATTCCCTCCTACTGACGCCTATTGGCACCTCTGTTAAAGTCATTTTTAAACTATTATAATAAATAGAGCATTCGCTCCATAGGTGCAAATGCTCTATTTATCACAATGGTTTAAAAACTACACATCTCTAAAACTGTTCCTTTTCTCTAGAAAATCATCCTTTTTGGTAGATTAATTCAAATGGGTCGTGCCTAAAATAGTCTAGGAGATAATGGGTTAACCTCAAGGGATCATGCAAATCACCGAGCAGGCACCATCAGCATCAGCATAAACAATTCACAGTGACAGATGTAGAAATGACCAAATATAATACATTTTGGAAGGACCGAAATATCGAAGTTGAGCTATATCAATTTAGATAATTGTATTTTACTTCATAATGTCATTAGCAAGAATTTGCCGCATTGCTTGAGTATGACCATGCAGAACCTGTCAAATATGTTTGCAGATGGAAATAATAATATAAATCTGACTCTACATCTGATGCTTATTTTCGGGAGATAGTTTCAGAGGTGATGTGCCTAAAAATAGTCTAGGAGATACTAGGTTAATCTATGTAAGCTGAACTTAACCCTTCGCTTGCTGAATTTTAAAATACATTTCTCCTTCTTTACCCACGCCCTGTTGTATAATTACATATATATTCACTGTGTACAAGTATTTCTCTGTGCAATCACTTCTGTGGAGTGCACTGGTTGCACAATCAACTTGTAAATAGTACAGACCCTGATGAGACAGCTCCTGCAGGAGCTGTCTCATCTGGGTCTTCACTATTTACAGGTAGGTATATTGACGTGAATAGCAAGCGACGGGTTAAATACCCCGAATGTCAAGGGACCATACATATTACTGAGTAGACACGATCAGCATAAACATCTCACAGTGACAAATGGAGAAATGGCGAAGTATACAAAACATACAGAAATACTTCAATATCTCGAACTTCAAGGGACCATACAAATTAATTCGAGATATCAGTAGTTCGAGTCATCCGATTTCTATCGTAGACAATTTCTCCCAAGTCCTCAGTTCAATACAGGTCTAAACAATGCTGGAAGCTCCTGTAGGAGCGTTTATCACCACTTTCGACCTGTTACATGAATATTAATGAGGTAAATGATTATACTCAGTGACACCTTATACACATGATTGTAACACTATCCAACTCTGTTAATTTTGAATCAACTTCACGGACCGTTTTATTTAATTATACTTCAAGACAGGAAAATGTAATGGCTTTTTAATATGTCAAATGGGCTATTCCAGACGGTCAAGAAAAAAACCCTGGGTAAATAAAAAGTAACGCCCAACGTGGGGCTCGAACCCACGACCCCGAGATTAAGAGTCTCGTGCTCTACCGACTGAGCTAGCCGGGCCGTTGATATCTTATCAAGATCTACATTGTTCTGATGAACAGGTAATCAAGATAAAAAAAAGGCATTGTCTTTGTTAAAAACTTGTAAAACATAAATTGATAGCAGCAGCAGCAGCAGCAGCAGCAGTAGTAGTAGTAGTAGTAGTAGTGGTAGTAGAGTAGTAGAGTAGTAGTAGTAGTAGTAGTAGTAGTAGTAGTAGTAGTAGCAATAGAAATAGTAGTAGTAGTAGTAGTAGTAGTAGTAGTAGTAGTAGTAGTAGACGACTAGTAGTAGTAGTAGTAGTAGTAGTAGTTGTAGTAGTAGTAGTAGTATTAGTATTAGTATTAGTAGTTGTAGTAGTAGTAGTAGTAGTAGTAGTGGTAGTAGTAGTAGTAGTCGTTATAGTAGTAGAGAAGTAGTATTAGTATTAGTATTAGTATTAGTAGTATTAGTATTAGTAGTAGTAGTAGTAGTTGTAGTAGTTAGTAGTAGTAGTAGGTAGTATTAGTAGTAGTAGTAGTAGTAGTAATTATCTTCACTGTGTACAAGTATTGCGCTGTGCAATCACTGCTGTGGAGTGCACTGGTTGCACAATCAACTTGTAAATAGTGCAGACCCTGATGAGACAGCTCCTGCAGGAGCTGTCTCACCTGGGTCTTCACTATTTACAGGTAGGTATATTGACGTGGATAGCAAGCGACGGGTTAAAACAGCAATATTCTTTTCCGGTTTTCACTAAATAGAGAAACTAACTCGAATACGTCATACGCACTCATGAAATATTTTGTTTTGTATTTTTGTTTTGTAAGAGATATATCTAACAGTCCTGTGAAGTGCAATGTCATTCATATGAGCGCAATGCGTGACTCAGCCAGTTCCATTGAGCGTTTTGAATTTTGACTTCTCTTTCAATAGCTGAAATTATTATCTATTCAAACATCGTGTCTACTGCTATTTTATAATATAATCCCTTTTTTAAACAAATCTTCTTTTTATATATGCACCTATATTTGTTTATTGTAACTGCAGTTCTAGGTTTAGATTTATTTATTTCAGATCTTGTAAATTACTTCATGAGCATTGCATTGCAGTTGACAGGTGTGAACTGATTTCTACAAATGATTTATAACTTTCTTATGCAAAACAAATGAACAATGACATTTTCATATTTTCTCCTCTAACGCTTTCAAAGTCTTGTCCTAGCCACAACAGATAACATTCTTAAACCTTTTCAACGCTAAACTATCAGAGAGGAGTAACCCACCAGCGTGTAACTATCTCGTCCACTCAGTATACAAGACTTAAAATCTCCCCACAGGATTTTGAATTACAAACAGTGCAGACCCTGATCAGAGTGCTCCTCTAGGAGCCCTCTGATCTGGGTATACACTGTTTGTAAATGACAGTACTGGCGCGTGCCGCATTTAAAGTGTAAACACCAATGACCTTACGCTTACAACATTTCATTGGTATGAGTCGCGAAAACACAAAACACTTTAACCTTTATCCTGCTTGTATTTGCTAACAATCTGGATCCAAAATCGGACACTGATTACCCTCGCCTTTCATCGCCTTCCAACTTAATATTAACCGACACTCTCCAATGGTTTCCAGAAATTGACTAAAGTGGTTATAAGTTTAAAAATTGCTTGCGGCTTGATCTTGATCGGACCTCATTTTTTATACAAGACAATTATTATCAGAACCCTAATTTGTGTCAATAGATGTCATAGTCTACCCCATTTACCCTTAGCATTCGAACAGACAGACATAGGCAACTAGTGCAGACCAAGATCAAACCGTCCCTGAAGTAGCAGTTTGACCATGGTCAGTTTCCCTCCTTCCCTCATATAAACACATTTTCACGCCTCTGCAAATAGTGCAGACTCAGATCAGATAATTCCCATAGGAGTCATCTGACCAAGGTCGGCTAATTAATTAATTTATATGAATCCATAGTTTCTGTCGATACCAAACAATCCTGTGTACATATGCCATTGAAAATAAATATCGTGATGTTATTGGTTAAAGTTATCAAACTTGACTTATTTAAACCTTTCTTTCATATAAACGCATGTTTACGCTTTGCTCCTAAATGAACCGTCTGATCAGAGTCTGAACTGTTTCTTTTACTTTCTAAAATGGCTAAAATGTTCTACCTTCCCTAAGTCGTTGTAACTTATTTTTCACTGAATGTTCAGTAGGTTTTGACATTTGGAATAAACGTGGAACAGGAAAAGGGTTACCTGAGCAAAGGAGACTAGGTTTCCAAATATGTTGGTTTACTAAGGGTGTGAGTTAATTACTCAATGGAAAGATGTAGTAAAAGATAATATAGAAAAGACTGAAGAAGCTTACCCTTTATCTGATGCATATTCATATAAGATATAATGATATAATGAATATCAAATAGCTGACGACATATGAACACAGGCAAAATTTGGCCATAGCAGAAACTGTAGAATCTGACTTATATAAGGTCATAAGAAAACAGAGGGGACCCTTGTCTGGCGGCTTCTGTAGGAGCCTATGATGTTTGTGAAGGCGTAAGTAGGCATGTCTATCGTGTTAAAGGTTAACAAAACACTTAAACAAAGACACGTCATCATGGGCGAAATTGAGAGTGTCAGAAAAACAATATTGCAAATATCTTAGATTATCGACCTAGTTTTAGTGTTTGTTTTTCTAAAGCAAAGCTATTTTAAGTTAACCCTTTCGGCGCCAAATTCCTAATCGTCGTTTGTAATCCAATTTTGTTGAATCATATAGTAGAATAAGGAAATGAGATAAATAAATGCAAATTTCAAATGAATAAAGAAATAGTGATTGAGACAAAAAGTGAAGTCCCTAATCAGGCGGCGTCTAATCTGGGACTACACTATTTGTCGTGGTGCATTTATGCGACATTGGCGGAGAAAGGGTTAAGATATAAAAGTAAACGGGCATAGAAAGTTGGAGAATGTGCAGTGGTCAAAACCGTCTGATCAAATACACGTAGAAGTGAAATTTGGTGAAAATTACAGTAGTCACAAAATATATCTAAACAAATAGATAAGAAAAATGGAGAAAATGCAGAAAGTACGTGAAATTGAACAAGTAGATCTGAAAATTGGAGAAAATGCAATAGTCATAGAATCTGAACAAATTTATGAGACATTTGGACAAAATACAGTAATAAAAAATCTAAACAAATAGATAAACAAATTGTGGAAGATACGAAATCAAAGAAACTGTTCAAATAGCTGAGAATTTTGGTGAACATGTAGAGGTGAAAGTATCTAATAAAACACTTGAGAACTTTGGAGAATATGCAGAAGTAAAAAAATCTGAACAAATTGATGAGATTGTTTTGTTTTTTGCTTGTTAGTTCTTGTTTGTTTTTGTTTTTTTTGTTGTTGTCGGTTTTTTGTATTGTTTTTTGTTGTTGTTTTTTTCGGGGGCGAAGAACTTGGGAATTGGGATGTAGTAGTCAAATAATATGAACAAGTAGATGGAAACAGATCTCTACAATGGAAAAATATCCAAGTACCTTGTACTTTAACGTGGTGGTTTTTTTTTTTAAAAAGCTTAATACTAAATTGAGGACATTATATAGAACCTTTTACACAATAGACACTCGTTTGTACGTCTTTTCAAAGAGTAGACCCAGATAAGACGCTTTTTGTTGGGGCCATCTGATCAGGGGGAAACAGTACTGTCTATAGCCAGAACTATTTTATTTAACCTTTAGCCTGCTGAGCAAATTATTTTTACAGAATTTCTCACCTACTTCATTTTCAAATTTCAAGCTATAATCAATTTGTCTACCAAAATGAAACTAGGCAGTCAAACAGTTTGTATCCTGATCATCTGGATCCAAACTGTTTGCATATGTATTCACTCATCATCCCATAGCAGGCTAAAGGTCAATATGCAAATCGAGCAGAACCTGGTAAGACGGATCCTACAGGACCCAGCATCTGTAAATAAATCTACCGAAAAGGAGCATTTTCTAGAGAAAAGGATTTTTTTTTAAAATTGTGTAGTTTAGAGCAAATGATCTATTTATCACAATGGTTATAAAAAAACGGCTCTTTGAATAAATCTACTGAAAAGGAGCAACATCTCTCTCCTCTCAATAATCTTATTATTTGGAATCTAAATACACAGAGAATTTGTTTGCACCAGTTCAATATTGCAGTGTTTATTGGACAACAACAAAAGAGTGCATGGTTTATTTTCATTAGGCTATAGATGATATTACATGCGACACACTGGTAACAAATCGAAAACCGCAACAACAAAGTTGCGAACACAAAAAACAAAACCGCAATGATTCATGGGAAAATTGAAATATTTGTACTGATTGTATAATTATTTTTATTTTATTTTATTGAAGTATTTAATTTCGTTTTGTTTTGGAATGCGAACACGTTCGATGCATGCGCGGACCGAAACAATGGTTTCACTTTTCGAACCGAATGTATCAAATGATCCGCAATGAACTAAATTAACGGTATCGGCAAGAGATTGAACATTGGCGGTGGGTCGGGGGAACAATCAGGCGGTATTGATTTACACCTAATCTAACACAGGTAATGAAATTTACAGCTATTTAATGAGATTTAAGTCAAATGAGTGCACAGGGTTGCCGATAAGCTATTGTTGGCTATAATAGCCGCATTGTTCGCGTCCTTTCCTTGTAAGAAAGTGAATATTTGAGAATAGATTGGATTTATACCATTCACACCGTCACCAAGACAACAGTCAGACCAAAAATGCAATGCCGGGTCTATGATAGTGTTTGTAAGAAAAAATGTGAAAAATAAGTAAAGGCAAAGTACTGAAGAGCGTGCATACCTCATTTATGCTTCCACTCAAAAGGGCATGAAAATTGTGGCCTTGTCTAATGAGATGCGTAACGAGAATAATTTGCAAATAGACGTATTAAGTTTGGGCGATAACACGAGAGAGTTGGTTTGATGTATAGGAATTGAAAGTGGTATCGAATATTAAACAGGGCAAGCCCCCGTAACCTGATGAAGAAGTGGGGTCTGCATATTGCAAAAGCACATGGAATACTATTATATGAATCGCTGTGTCTAGACATTTGGTGAAACAGGGCAACAGATAAATGTGTGTACTCAAATACTAAAATCGTTATTTCTCCACCAAATCCTATGTTGTGACCACTCTTTAGAATCGTCTCGAAGAGACGATTCTAAAGAGTGGTCACAACATAGGGTCTGCTGGAGGAATAAAGATTTATTCTTGAATTTTTTTTTTATTTGCGCATTTTATCTGGACCTTTGGTAAAGAGAACATTTTAGTAAAACTAGGTAAAATAATGTCTTTCATTTTGACACAACACCTATCTCGTTGGTACTCATTAGAATTAGGGTTTGGGATTAAAAAATACAGTACTCCGAGAGGAGCTTTCTGCATTACTTTTGTCCTGCATTAAGCAACCAATTGCTTATAAAGACAGGTATGTTTATTCATTAAGTGGTCGCATTAGAGGGGTTATACTGTATATATTAGTTTTGCAGTGGTATTTATTTGTTGTGGTGGTGTACATTTGTTCGGTGATGGTGCATATTAATTTTGTTTTGTGGTGGTGCATAGTTAGATAATGTTTGTAAACCTAACCCCTATATATCTTATTGGCACTCACTATAGAATCATCTCTAAAATCAAATATACACCACCACAAAACAAACGTATCCCACAACAATCTCTGACTATAATTGTTATACTCTTATTCAAAGCTAGCAGTTTCGAAGTGAGTCTCGAAATTCACATTAGACCACACTGCACTTGAAAAAACTGTTCAGCTACTAAACATATATGAATTTAGAAATGTATCTCTCCTAGTTGCCGAAGGAAAACTTTGGAGTCGCAATAAGTTTACATTGGGTATCTGTTTCTAATTTAACTCAATATTTGGTGAAATTGAAAATAAAAGTAATATAATTTCAGTGAGCCTGTCTTTCAAAGGCTGAATAGTTGTATTCGTTTTACACCCCAGTGATTCTGTTTTGAAACCACTTCTTATTTCCACCCGTACTCTAAAACTAATTGACCGATTTGGAATCCCTTTTCGGCATTTTCTCATTCGAACTACATTTATTTCTAAAATGTCGAATTGGAAATAGACGGTGTTGTACGAGATCCAAATTTGAGATACATGGCTTATTACAGTGGTTTAACTCATTTTTTCCTAGGCTATTTTTAGATTCAATCTTTTTTAATTAATCTACGGAAAAGGTGCATTAACTAGATAAAAGGAAATTTTAAGAATTTTGTAATTTGAAACCATTGTGATAAGTAGAGCATTTGATCCTATAGGAGCAAATGCTCTATTTATCACAATGGTTTCACAATGTGAATTTTACAGAGGCGCAAAAATGCGTCACTAGGGGGCAATGTGTTAACAGTTAACTGATGTGTGAGGTCGATGAAACATTCTTACTGCATAGATACGTAACGACAACCGTACAGCCTATGAGTAATTTATTGTTGAATATACGACGACCCTTGTCAAACAGCATAGATCCAAATAAAAATCTGAATCGTCTTTGACTCTTTCCGCCCTATATGCCATTTCATACCGACAATTGGTTTAGTTTGATTGCGCGGGCCCCATTGTCTTTCTGTGTTTGTTTTGTTCTGCGTTTAGTGTGTATTATAGACGGGGATGGGTAAAAGGATTTCTGTTAGAGGATTTGGGGAAAATGGACAAATTTGTAAAAAGTTATTTATAACGCGATAAAGGGTGCATGTATCAGGTTAAGTGCAGAAACATCTCTCTAATAAAGGCACTCAAAAGAATGTAGATAATGTATAGATCGATAAAACAGGCGGGAGCTTAATGCAGGACATGTGTTATGTAGAAAGCTTCTACGGGAGCTTTCCGCATTAGCTTTGCCCTGTATTAATCTTTTCCCTCATATAATTGCATTTCCATGCAATTTCAAACAGAGTAGATCCAGACCGGACGGCTCCTATATGAGGCGATTGATCAGGGTATAGATCCGATCCTACAGCTTTTTTTTCAAAGCAAAAAAAAAACATCGAAAAAAATGACATTATAAAATTTCAACAAATACATGCTCAGGATGTCATTATGTCTTACATGAAGATTGAGCAGAAACATGTAACACTTTCCTTCATATTTATATAAATGCCTTTTCACGCATCTGCAAACAGAGAAGATCCAGATCAGACGGCTCCTATAGGAGCCGTCTGATCAGGGTCTGCTCTGTTTGCTAATGAAATTTGATATTTCTGTTTCTTTACTTTCTAAAATGGCTACAACGTTCTACGTTCTATATTTCATCATAACTATTTTGTCCATGAATATTCAGTAGGTATTGAAATAAGAAATAAATATAAAACAGGGAAAGGGTTAAGCAACCACCTGCTTTTACAGACTCTTGTGGTAATAAAGTACATTAAAAACCTCTCTATGACGGCCACTAAACCTCTCTATAACGGCCACGAAACCTCTCTATAACGACGGCCACTAAAACTCTCTATAACGGCCACTAAACCTCTCTATAACGACCACTAAACCTCTCTATAACGGCCACTCAATTGTGTTAATTAGTTGGTATTTAGGGCCGTTATAGAGAGTTTTTACTGTATGTGGTCGCATTAGTGAGACTTGTACTGTATTACGACAGGTCTAGACTAGGGAGGTACGGTGATACTGGACCAAAACGTTACCATAACAAAGGATTAGTTTACACTTTAGCCTCGCATGAATCATAAAACACTGAAATAAACACACAAAGAATCTCCACCTCTCTTAATAGATTGTTGGTGCTTACTGGGTTAATGTTTGGTATATTAATTTATTTTTATTCGTCGTTGTTATTGTTGGTGTTGGTGGTGACGTTGGAGATGGTTGGTTTTATTCTTTATTAAAGTCTCATCATGGTTATACAGTACGAATTATGCATATTTACACACAAAACACAAAGCCATGCCATTCTATATAGAAATATGAGACTATACAAATTGAGATGCCGGTGCTAATCCTGACTCAATGTCTAAAATTGTACCAAAACGAAACAGTTGCTAATATACCAGTACGAATAAAGATATGCTATCGCATTTCTGTATTTACACTAAAACAGCATTAATCCTTCGCTTGCTATTCACGTCAATATACCTACCTGTAAATAGTGAAGACCCAGATGAGACAGCTCCAGCATATTTACACACAAAACACAAAACCATGCCATTCTATATAGAAATATAAGAGACTATACAAATTGAGATGCCGGTGCTAATCCTGACTCAATGTCTAAAATTGTACCAAAACGAAACAGTTGCTAATATACCAGTACGAATAAAGATATGCTATCGCATTTCTGTATTTACACTAAAACAGCATTAACCCTTCGCTTGCTATTCACGTCAATATACCTACCTGTAAATAGTGAAGACCCAGATGAGACAGCCCCAGGAGCTGTCTCATCAGGGTCTGCACTATTTACAAGTTGATTATGCACCCAGTGCACTCCACAGCAGTGATTTCACAGCGGAATACGTGTACACAGTGAAGATATATGTAAATATACAACAGGGTATGGGTAAAGAAGAAGAAATGTATTTTAAAATTCAGCAAGAGTAGGGTTAAAACATCCCGAAAAAAACTCAAAAACCTCAAATCAGATTTGAAATTAACTGATTAGCACCGACTTCTCAACATATGGTATTAAAAGACGATAACAAACATTTTAAAAGAATCAATACATTATATAAAAGAGTACTACGTGTCTGTGAAACACTGAAACAGGTTCTGGCGCTTAGCCGTATCATTTCCTCACTGAAAAACAAAATTATTAATTTCTCATCATCAGTCATACCATTAAAGCTAGAATCTATTAACACATTATCCCCTAGTGACTCATTTTGCACATCTATAGAAGTCACTTTAAGAAACCATTGTGATAAATAGAGTTTTAAATTTTAAAGTTTTACTTTCCTCTAGTTGATGCTCCTTTTCGGTAGATACATTCAAAGAGGTTTAGGTCTAAAATAGCCAACAAGAGAATGAGTTAAGGAAGCCTTTTCAAACAAGTTATTTCTCATGTCAACGTAATCTTTACATATAAACAAAGCAGGGAACTCATTTTCAACATCATGTTGGCAAAATGGATATAAAAGATCATTTACTTCCAACTGCTAATATCACCCCGTTTCTATACGCAATGTATACCCCACACCTAAACTTAGTAAACGCATATCTGTGTTTTAAAGGTAAAATTATTTTACAATATGGTTCAACCGTATATTCATTCTTAAACAATTTATATGTCCTAAGTTTATTTTGACCTTGTCTTTGCCCTAAACCATAATTAACAGTAGAGACCCAATCTCTGACATATTTATCCTTAAGTGCATCCATAATGTCACCTTTATGTTTTTCATAAATACTTGAATTGTTCTTATCTTATATTTCGACCACTAAGACCTTTTTCATTATCATGTCAAAATACACGTCACATTTTTGTTACATGCATTCAGCCATAAAATCAAAGATAATAATGTTGATCCAGCGTCATGGTGACATTGAGTTGTTATTTAAAATGTCATGACGTCATCAATATAATATTAGAGCAATTTAAGTATTTATGTATTATATTAATTTCCTATTTTGGAATATTTTCTTCTTTATGTTTTTCCTTTGAAAAACTACATAATATAGTACAATAATCATTACAGTCTATACATTATTATCATTATTATTATTAACCCTTCGCTTGCTATTCACGTCAATATACCTACCTGTTAATAGTGAAGACCCATATGAGACAGATCAAACAGGAGCTGTCTCATCGGGGTCTGCACTATTTACAAATTGATTGTGCAACCAGTGCACTCCACAGCAGTGATTGCACATCGAAATACTTGTACACAGCGAAGATATATGTAATTATACAACGGGGCATGGGTAAAGAAGGAGAAATGTATTTTAAAATTCAGCAAGCGAAGAGATAACGATAGAGACTCAATCTCTGACATATTTATCCTTAAGTGCACCCATAATGTCACCTTTAAGTTTTTCCGTTGAAAAAATACATAATACAGTACAATAATCATTACAATCTAAACATTATTATTATTATTTTTATCTTATTTTGCGTGCGTGTGTATTCTGTAGATGTTTGCCTTAATACACACCATAAACAATGCACATAAGATGGGAGAGCAACTGATAAAATTTAGGAATAAGGAATTATTTTAGTTGGTATAATTAAAGAGTAGGACGTAAGAAGACCATCCTTGCATAAGAAAAGTACTTCAGTGATAAGAAGCAATCTAGGACCCCAGTCTATAAAAGTGTGAAATGTTCAGAGACATGTGTGTGCTACAATCACTAAAATGCGTCTGATTGTGGATTTTTAAACCAGGTGGTAGTTTAACCATTTCAACTGTTCCGAGTGGAGTAGTCAATTAAGTTTTAACTCTAAAGTTAACACACTGTGAAAGGCTTAAACTTGCTGGAGTATTTTGAAAGAGAAACAGTGCAGACCCTGATCAGAGGACTCCTAGAGGACCCCACTATCTGGGTCTGCAATGTTTTCAAACGACAGTACACGACTGATGATAGAGTAAATGCAGAACAAAAGGTATGCTGAAAGTTGTATAGGAAGCGCACTACCGGAAAAAAACTTATTAACCCTTTCGCTACCAATGCCGGATCTGTGATTACCTTTGCAAACAGTTTGGATCCAGATGAGACGCCGAGTAACTCGGCGTCTCATTAGCATCCAAACTGTTTGTTACTGTTACTATGTTTTTGAAATAAGAATGAAGAAAATAAAAGCAATACCAATTGGTAGCAGACGACAAAGTTAGCAGACGACAGAGTTTGGCAGCGAAAGGGTTAAGAAAAAACAACATGAAATGGAATTCCCACGTTTGTTTTGAAATAAAGCTTACGTTGATACCAATTACTGAACATTTATTACTTAAGATTTATTGATAAACCGATCTGAAATACTCCGTTCTTATTGTATACATAATTCGTCCAGCATTCATAAAATGCACCTATGCCTTAAAGCCATATTCAACATCTGTAAGTCCAATAATAATTCAAAACTTTCAAATTACGTGACATCAGTTTTAATGGCGAGATTATTGAATAAAACCTCAGAATTATACAACGCGTATGAATACATATGTACAACATGGTTGGCGTTTTTAAAAGAAACAATTAGTGCATTTGTTTATACAGCTGGGCCTTTCATTCATAGCTGAATCCATTAAAATTCATATATACAGTGGAATTCCGATTTTCGAAATCGGTTAAGTCAAACACAACATAACTCAAACTTCGATGTAAGTCGAGTTTCAAATATAGTCCCCACAAACATTGTAATACAGAATTGTTCTAAAATATAACACTGTGCACATAACCTATAAACACATGCAGCAGCTTAACGCAGGTGGCAATTAATTCTGAAAGCTCATACTTGAACTTTTAGCATTTGTTTCGACCTGCATTTAGCTGTCATATCGAGTACGTTTCCAAGTTAGAATATTTGGGATGTCTCGAACTTTCGCTATCAAGAAGTAATTTGCACGTTCCTTTAACCCTTTCGGCGCCAAATTTCTAATTGTCATCTGCAATCCAAGTTTGTTAAATCATTCAGTAAAATAAGGAAATGAACTAAATAAATGCAAATTTCAAAGGAAATAAAGCACATATATAGAAATAGAGACTGAGACAAATAGTGAAGTGAAATAGTGAAAAGGCGGCGTTTGATCTGGGACTGCACTATTTGTCGTAGTGCATTTATGCGACTGCGGCGGTGAAAGGGTTAACGTTCGAGATATTGCTGTTTCATCGTATGTTCAACAAAGGTTGAACTGGAATAACAGTTAAAACGCCTGCATATTCCGTATATCGCCGGCAAATTCACATCTTGTTTGTTTGTTTGTCCAAAGACCTATCATAACACGTTATGATAGGTATTCGGTTTGTATTATAGGGGTAGAATCAGCGCCCTACCGCAAACCAGCGTAAGGCTACCTCACATAAAAATTCCAAATACCTAGGCCGGGATTCGAACCATACCGGCGAGGGTCTAAGTGGTCGTCAGTTGAAGACCATATCCACTTTCGATGAACAGCGTCTGCAGTGTTTGTCATGCTACACTTTTCTTTAGAACAATCCCTGAATATTCACAGTAAACCTGGCCTGATTGAAGTTGGAATAGCCCATTTGAAAATCAAGCGTTAAAAATGTTTAAAAGGCGCAAATTATATCAATTTGTTTATTAACCCTTTCCCTTATGTAAGCGCATTTTCACGCATCTGCAAACAGAGTAGACCCAGATCATCAGAAGGATCCTATAGGAGCCGTCTTATCAGGGTCTGCTCTGTTTGCTTATGGTGTAATATAGATCTGATTCTACAGCTTCTGTCTGAGCCAAAGTGTCTTGTGTCCATATGCATGCCATTATAAAAACTAATCTTTTTACTATTCATGACGTTATAATTTCTTTACATGAATATACAACAGGGAAAGGTTTAGAGAGGGTTTGCTGTATGATAAAACATTCGTTTGTAAAACTGCGTCTGATAAACAGATATAGTATCTGTATAACCTAAAAGGTATACAAACAGGTTACTATGGTAACGATCATGCTGTTTGGAATAGTTTAGTCGCCATCGTGCACGGAATGTTATCACAGTTGAAGTAGGGGTAACCTCCAATTAATATCTTCGTCTATCTTTAAATGTGTTTCCTATCACGAGGAGCTTTGAAAACGTTCAAACAACGTAATCATCGGCGGAGATAGGAAAAATAAACATCGACACGGCGCGTGGTCACACATAGTGCATTACAAGACATAATGAATGAACTCGTGCAACAATTAACGAAAAGAATAAGCACGCATGCAGATCTGATGGATGCAGAAATGAAGGAAGGAAAAGAAGGAAGAATGAATTGATTAAAGGAAAGAATCATGTTACTAGTAAGAAATGATAACCAATTAAATGAGACAATGAAAATTAACAAAACAACTGACTTACATGTAAAATGTCGAAAGAACACAATACGATAGATAAAAGGGGGAAAACATGACACTAACTCTCTCCCTGTTAATTCTTCATTTAAGAAATACATTGTAATGACATCGTGAATATTTATAACCTGGCGTTTAGTAATATAGCCTTGACAAAAGAACCTGTAAAATCATCTCTATATTACGTCATAATCACACAGAGGAGACCCGGATCAGACGGCTCCTACAGGATCTACTCTGTTTGCAAAGGCGTTTAAAGCGTTTATATGACGGAAAGGGTTACATAAACAATGTTTATCTATGAAAAAATACATTGTAAACCGATAGGACGCGCGAACTTTTAAAATAAATAACGTGATTGCAATTTATAAGAACCCCCAAACGACTCAGCGTCTCATCAGGATCCAAACTGTTTGACACTTTGGTTAAAAGGTTTGCAGGCGAACATTATTTTGCAAATTATTTTGTAAAAATAACACAACAACCCTTGTTAATATACCATTAAAACATTAGCTGTTAAATAATAATGATATTATTATGATGCCATAATGTCATATTAATGATGTCATGATTTCTTACATGAAAACTAATTAGGTAAAGGGTTAAAGGCCAAACGGTACTAGGTCAAAAAAAAAGATTGTTAACGCAATGACCGTTAAAGAACCCAATTGCCTTTATTGAACGCAATAGCCTCATTGAACGCAATAGCCGTATTGATCGCAATAGCCGCCATTGACCGCAAATACAGTAAAAGCCCTCTAAACCGATCACTTAATGAGGAGACCTTAATGTTTATAAAAGCAGGTGGTTGTTTAATACAGGGCAAAAGTAAGCTTTCTGCATTTCCTTCGCCCTGCATTAAGCTACTACCTGTCTCTAAGACGCAAAATTATACCTCATTTTGGTGTTCGCATTAGAGGGGTTTTACTGTAACATTGTTTTAATGCAATAACCACTAGACGTTACGCAATGGTCTATTGAACACAATAGCCGTTTTGAACGCAATAGCCGTATTGAACGATGTATCAATTAAAGCAATTGTAATTATTGAACGTCAATAGCCTCTGCGCAATAGCCATTATTGAACGCATATCGGATATTGAAACAAATGCAATAGCCATTATTGAACGCATATTGGATATTGAAACAAATGCAATAGCCATTATTGAACGCATATTGGATATTGAAACAAATGCAATAGCCATTATTGAACGCATATCGGATATTGAAACAAATGCAATAGCAATTATTGAACGCATACTGGATATTGAAACAAATGCAATAGCCATTATTGAACGCATAGCGGATATTGAAACAAATGCAATAGCCATTATTGAACGCATAGCGGATATTGAAAAAAAACGCAATAGCGGTAATTCAAAGTATATAGCCGTTAACGGATTATGGTCGTCATGGCCGTTATTGAATGCTAGTTTAAAATTATATCAATCACAGTATCAACAATGAAACAGTATCAATCACGTGAACAGAAAATGAAACTACATGTATATTAATGTATATTATGTCTTTTATATCGGATGAGTTATCTAATGCTGAATTGTCAAAACTAACGGTCCTTCGTTGTTTATGATAAAGTCCAGAGCAACAGATAAATGTGCGTACCCAAGTACAAAATTTTCATGTCTACACCAAACCCTGTGTTGTAAAGGCAGAGCAACATATTCAGGTGCGTATTTGGATACTAAACTCGTCATTTCCCCCACCAAACCCTACGTTATGACCACTCTTTAGAATCGTCTCGAAGAGAATTGGGTTTGATGGAGGAATAAATGAGTTATTCTTGAAAATGTTTTAATTTACGCATCTTATCTGAACCTATGTAAGGTCTTAACCCTTCTCTTTCTGAATTTTAAAATACATTTCTCATTCTTTACCCATGCCCTGTTGTAGAATTACATTTATCTTCACTGTCTACAAGTATTTCGCTGTGCAATCACTGCTGTGGAGTGCACTGGTTGCACAATCAACTTGTAAATAGTGCAGACCCTGATGAGACAGCTCCTGCAGGAGTTGTCTCATCTTGGTCTTCACTATTTACAGGTACGTATATTGACGTGAATAGCAAGCGAAGGGTTAAGAGTATGAAAGTGCACGATTTGCAAGAGTGCATTGACTAACAAAACAATGCTCTAGGAACCTCTGATTCGGGTCTACACAGTGGGCAGATCTATGCCAGTAAACTCGCGTTCCCACAATCAAATGTTTAGGTGTAGATGTCACATGACAACGAACGTTGGACAAATATTAACTAATTTATCTAACAGATAGAAAAAAAAGATTATTTCGACAGATTGTAAATTTGATGCAGAGTCACGGAGCGAGAGTATCGTTAATTCTTTCTGTTGGGTATCACCCATAAAACATTTAAATTCAATGTTAACCCTTACTGGGACCTGGTCCTCCACTACAACCAGCTTTGATCCAGATGAGACGCCGAGTAACTCGGCGTCTCATCAGGATCCAAATTGTTTGATAGTCGGTAAATATTTTCTCAAAAGACTGGTAGAATCGGAGGTAGTCAAAATGTCACCAGGTTCAAATTTTGGGCAGACATTATTTTTGTCACAGCGGGTCAAAGGTTAACTGTCAATCGGTGTAAATAATCGGCTGTACTTTGTTTTCATCGCGTTGCATAGATAGTCCATGCAAAACGCCTACAATTGATTCTTCTCAGCCTGCAAAATTCTAAGATATTCCGAAGATAGTACATGTACATACTCCTGATTCATTCAAGCGTTTGTGAAACGGTTGACCGACTGTCAAACGGCCGAGACCATGACGGGACGCCGAGTTACTCGGCATCTCATCTGGATCCATGCTGCTTGTAAACACAAGTCAGGTCGCGCTAAGCAAGCGAAAAGTTAAATCCCAACCACCTGTTTGAATAAATTAATCCTCTAAATTGCTGCATGTTGAGTCTATCAATGTTAAAGTCCAGGGCTATAGATAAAGGTGCGTTTAAAATACTAAAATCGTCATTTCTCCACCAAACCTTTTACTGTGACAGCTCTTTAGAATCGTCTCTTCGAGACGATTCTAAAGAGTTGTCACAGTATAGGATTTGGTGGAGAAATAAAAGAGCTTTTCTTGAAAATGATCATCTTATCTGGACATCTGTAATAAACTATAGATTCCATTAAGGATAAAAGGGCAGACCCAGATCAGATTTGGCCTCTAGGAACCCGCCAGTGCAAATACTAATACAGTATAACCCCTCTAAACCGGAAATCTAGATTACTTAAAATACTTCTAGGCTGGATCCACGCCCCAGTTTCACGAACATTACTTAACTAAGATTTTTATTTAAAAACAATCACAAGAGCATAACTTTTCATAAATTAATGTTTAGTGTGACACACAGGAGTAAGGAAGTTGCTCCATTATCATTTTAAGAAGAAATATTGTACTTGATAGTAACTGAAGGTGATCTAAAGCAAAAACAATATTTAAGAATTTGTAACAGACTTAAGAATTTTTCAAATTCATTTTGGATTTAACTAGCTGTTCCTTGCGAAAACTGGTATTTTCTATTCAAAATATAACAAAATATCTCAAAGGTTTCTGTTAAGATAGAATTATTTGACATACCTTCTCTAAATATAAGTGTAATAGATATACCCCTGATAAGTTAAGCCTGATATTAAGTAATTACTTGAGAATAGAATAGAATATTTTATTTTGACATAAACTGATGCAGTTTCTAGTCATACAAATATACATAATAAATAAACAAGTATCATGTGATCATATTTTGCTGTTAAACATGCATACCTGTAACAATTAATGAATATGAACATTAATTATTTATTATTATTAGGAGTCGGGCTTGTTAACATGAGTAAATCACAGTCCATTGATATTGCTTATAGAGTAACGCAACATAAATGCTTCATACACAAATTTAAATAACCTTTTCATAACTGAGAGCTACGTGCAATGTTCGTGAAACTGAGACCAGGGTCCATGCTTATAAAGCTTTAAGTTGAGTCTGAGTTTCGTTCTCAAGCTTTTGATTGATCAGTTTTGAGTTCTCAAGCTTTTGATTGGTCAGATATGAGCCAAAGGCTCAAATCTGACCAATCAAAAACTTGAGAACGAACTCAGACTCAACTAAACGCTTTATAAGCATGGACCCTGATGGGTAACCTAGTTACCCGGTATCTCATCTGGATCCAGACTGTTTGCAAATGTAATCACATATTCACCACCGACAGCGTTAACCCTTTCCCCGTTCTATGTTTATTACAAAGTTCAATACCTACTGAATATTCATTGACAAAATAGCCATATTGAAACATGGAATGTGGAACATTGTAGCTGTTTTAGAAAGTAAAGAAACAAACATATCAAATTCTATTGGCAAACAGAGTAGACCCTGATCAGACGGCTCCTCTAGGAGCCGTCTGATCTGGGTCTACTCTGTTTGCAAATGCGCGAAAACACGTTTATATGAGGGAAAGGGTTAATGTTAACCCTGTGAACACAACCCTTACCCAGTTCTGTATTTAGTCCAAAATGCCAATACCTACTGAATATTCATGTATAAAATAGTTATAGTGAAATGTGGAAGGTGGAATATTGTTGTCATTTTAGAATTTAAATAAACAGATATATCAAACTCCGTTAGCAAACAGAGCAGATCCTGGTCAGAAGGCTCCGTCTGGTCTTGATATTCTCTGTTTGAAAATGAGTGAAAAGGTGTTTTATGTAACGAAAAGGATTAAGTAACTTCCATTTGAAAAAAAAATGTTGTCTTCGTTAATTCCCTAAGTTCAACCTACCCTTGCTTCATTTCAAATATATACTCACAAGTGAAAAACAGTTTGGACCCTGATTAGACGCCGAGTTTCTTGGCGTCTCATCATGATCAGAATTGTTTATAAAAGCTTTTCGAAATGTGTCCCCTTCGGTGAAAGAGTTAGCATATCAACACCTTAAGAAATCACTAACCACCTCTAAATTCGAAACCGTCATTAATTTAACATTAGCGACACTTGAGCCGCGTATACGCACTTCGTCGCTTAGCAACCGTATGTATATCACATTACCTCCGTTATAGCGTTTATTTATATGCCCAACAATGCGAACCATTGTGGTTAGGGGTTTCGTGGGCTCGCGGATAAGAGCTCCCAGATAGATTTCACATAAACCAAGCCCCGGGTTGGATTTAAACGGCCAAGTCGGGGCCACTTGACGATAATGAAGCGATAATGGCGGACTACTATACATTTAAGCGTATTTCATAATCTCAAACATCAAATTAATCTCAATTCTGACTGTGTATTACTAAGAAACAATCTGTATTTATTTGTCGAAAACTGAGTGACTTTGATGGATGCTGTTTATATCCTGTTGTCAATTGTTGTTAGCATTCGACGTAGCGGTTTGATATAATTTATATATATTATCAGTACTAGATACAAATGGTAAAAGTCAGTTTTGAATTGTGGAAATCGCTATGTTTATTTCTTCAATTCGATAGGGTGGAGTGTACCCTTGTACCGCTGTGTGAAAATTTGATATCTAGGTAGACACTGATCTTCTGCAAGTCAAATTACTTCCAATTCGCCCGAACCTTTGGGAAAATACTTACCGGGTGGTAAACAGCGTGGATCCAGACGAGACGCCGAGTTACTCGGCGTTTCATCTGGATCCAAGCTGTTTGCAAATCCGAGTCAATACGGTCTGGGGGCTAAGGACTAAGATAAGGGCCATAGAACGGTATATCGGTTCGTTTTTCTATGATAAACAGTTGTTGAATAAACCATACCATGGCACCGAGATTTCGTACCGCTATATTCATTTAGTTACTAAAACAAACTGGTTACCAAGAAACAAGACACACATAAATTATAAATGTCCATGTCATTTTTTTCTCTCTTGTCTTTCTCTTTTCTTTTTCCACGTGAACCTCTTTCACTCCTTATTTTTTATCTTAATTTGTTTGCATTGTCCCCGTCAGATTTTTTCCCTGTATTTTCTTTCTTTCTTTCTCCTTTCTTTCTAATTTCTTTCTTTCTTTTCTGTCTTTCTTTCGTTCTTAATTTATTTATTTATTTAATAAAGCAAATCATTGCATCGAGATTTCGTTCCACAATATTCATTTAGTTACTGAATGAAACTGGTTACCATGAAACAACACACACATAAATGTCCATGTCATTTTTCTGTTGTCTTTCTGTTTACTTTTTCTACTTGCTAAGGAACCTCTATCTCTCCTACTGTTTTTTGTTTTGTCTTATTTTTTAATTATTTTCTTTATCTTAATTTTCTTTGAATTATCACTTTCTTTGTCATTTTTCATTTCTTTCTTTCTATCTTTATTTCTTTCTCTTTCTTACTTTGGGTTTGTTCTAGTTTCTGTCTTACTTTCTTCTGTTTATTTATTTATTTTCTTCTTTCTTTCTTTTTCTTTCTGTCTAGTTCATTTTTCCCTTCAAAATGAATCATTTTTGAGATCTTAGGTAGATGTGTGGTTTTCTAATAACAAGAAGTACACACCGGGTTAGCCCGTGACTCCATAGAGATTCTTACAGACCCAGTGGAACCGTCAAATTGGGGTCTACTATATTTGCAAAAGAGTCGAAATTTAGCAGACGACATGTTTAGCAATGGGTTATTGCATATACCAGTCACACCACCGAAACTTTGCTGACGTTTCAAGACCCTGATCTGGCACAGAATGACCAAATGTATTTCCAGGATTTCACTGTGTTGGGCACTCGTAGTGATTTATATTATAATTAAAATATTTCAACTTTTTTTTGCAGGTGAAAACTGAAAGCAGTACATTTCCAGTGTAATTCTTATAACGATATGAACATCACATCACGCACGCACCTGTCAAAACGATGACAGTTTTTTTAAAACATTTTCTTGACATGCAAAGTTAACACAGAATTTTCGCAAATCGGCGATGAATTTGTTTTATAATCTACCTGATAGAGACGTCTTTTTACAGAGCAAACAGTGTAGATCCAGATCAGACGGCGCTTGTACTAACCGTCCGATCAGGATCTGCAATGCTTGTTAATGGATTGTTTATGGATCTGATGATACAGCTTTGCCATGGTAAAACGATTTCCTTCTTCATAATACCATCCGAGTTCCAGATAAGATGCGTAATATAAAACATATTTAACCCTTCGTCTGCTGAATTTTAAAATACATGTCTCCTTCTTTACCCATGCCCTTTTGTATAATTACATATTTCTTCACTGTGTACAAGTATTTCGCTGTGCAATCACTGCTGTGGAATGCACTGGTTACACAATCAACTTGTAAATAGCGAAGACCCAGATGAGACAACTCCTGCAGGAGCTGTCTCATCTAGATCTTCACTATTTACAGGTAGGTATATTGACGTGAACAACAAGCGAATGGTTAAGATAAGCTGCTTTGTTTCTCCCCTTAACCCTTTACATCATAGGCTATTATTAGATACAAGCTCTTTGAATAAATCTACCGAAAATGAACATTAACTAGAGAAAAGGGAAATTTTAGATATTTGTAGTTTGAAACCATTGTGATAAATACATAGAGCGTTTGCTCCTAAAGGAGTAAATGCTCTATTTATCACAATGGTTTCACTAAATGACTTAAACAGAGTCGTCAAAAGTCGTCAATATCAAGGAAATGGTTAACATTGTATTGTGACCACTTTTTAGAATCGTCTCTTGGTAAAGAGTGGTCACAACATATGATTTCTGTGGCGAATTTTAGTATTAATTCAGTACGCACCTTTATCTGTAGGTCTGTACGATTATTATAAAGAGACTCCAAGTAACCTGGTGTCTGATCTGGATTAAAACGATCTGGTCGTTTTTCATTCATATAAAAGAAATCTAAGAAAATCGATCTTTACATTTATATAAATGCTGATGGCATTATTTGTAGTCGAAAACTTTTCCACGTGCTGCAGATAATAAGAATACATTTTTAATCCTTAGCTGTAATATGCCGGATCTGTGATTACCTATGCAAACAGTTTGGATCGACATGAGACGCCGAATAAATCGCGTCTCATCAGGATCCAAACTGTTTGTTACTGTTACTATGTTTTTGAAACAAAAATGAAGAAAATAAAAAAAAATGTAGCGGACGACAAAGTTAGCAGACGGCAGACTTTGGCAGCGAAAGGATTAACCCTTACCTGTAATATGATATCTGCTAAAACACTTATCACCTACATTGTTTTCATTTTACTTTCCATTACAGTTGAACTTCGATATCTCGAACTCGGATAACTCGAAACTCTGGAGCTAAAGTTCCAATCCTTCCAAAATTTACAATACAGAATTGTTCTAAAACTTATCACAACGCATAATTATCTAGAAACACATTTAGCATGTTAATGCGGGTCGAAATTAATGCTGAAAGGAGCTTTCATCACTTCTCTAAATCTGCATTAAGCTGTGAACCTGAGAATTTTTTCATATGATAAATCGGATCACTCGAACCTCTGTTATCTTGAAGTCATTTATATGACCCCTTGAGATTCGATATATCGAAGTAAAACTGAGTGTCAAACATTTTCGATCCTAATAAGATGCTGAGTTTAACCCACTACCTCATTTTTAGATCCAACCACCTTGAATAAATTTACCAAAAAGGAGCATTAACTAGAGGAAAGGAAAATTTCTAGAATTTTGTAGTTTGAAACCATTGTGATAAATAGAGCATTTGCTCCTATTGGAGCAAATGCTCTATTTATCACAATGGCTTCACAAAGTGAAAAGTCAAAAGTCGTCAATATTAGGGAATGCGTTAAACTGATCTAGGTGCCCATAAGCATGATTTGGAATGTGCCGTCTGCCTAACTTTCCCCCTCATACAAACAACCTTTCACTCATTTGCAAATATAGTACACATCTGTGTAATCAGCTCTGGTAGGATATGTCTGAACGGGGTCTGCTCTGTATGTTTATACACGCAACACTGCTATTATATTACAGGATTTTTGTTATCCCATTCCTCCATAGGCTATTTTTAGACATAACCTCTTTGAATGAATCTACCGAAAAGGAGCATTTACCAGAGAAAATGAAAATTTAAGAATTGTGTAGTTTTGAAACCTATGGAGCAAATGCTCTATTTATCACAATGGTTACAAAACGTGAATTTACAGAAACATAGAAAGGCGTATTTATGGAGGAAAGGGTTGAATATAATAATGTGTGCAAATCAAGCGTACACCTTGTATCTACCCTTGCACTGCCGAAATAACCTACATTTCGTGTTAGCTTTAAACTTTATGCACATAGCTATTCTTTATTTTTCGTGAGCAGTGTAGATTTGACGCTATAATTTCTACCATGCTAAACATCCATGTGTACATATGCCATTATAGAAGCAATTAATTTACTTAAAGTCTGCGATATCAATATGTCTTACAAACAAACATCAACAGAAAAAGGGCTAACTCTTTAACATAGCTAGGAACGTTTTTGGCCGATTTATGTTAACTCTTTAAATTTGAATTTTCAGAGTGAATTAGCACCTCCGTGCTTAGCATACAAAAGGATGATTATCAAATTTATGTTTGCTCTTAACCCTTCGCTTGCTATTCACGTCAATATACCTACCTTTAAATAGTGAAGACCCAGACGAGACAGCTCCTGCAGGAGCTGTCTCATCACGGTCTGCAATATTTACAAATTGATTGTGCAAAAGCGCACTCCGCAGCAGTCATCGCACAGCGAAATATGCTTGTACACAGTGAAGATACATATGTAATTATACAAGAGGGCATTGGTAAAGAAGAATAATTGTATTTTAAAATTCAGCAAGAGAAGGGTTAATTTTCTCTTACGTCCGATCCCTTCAAGCTTGTTAAAAACAACTTTACTGACATCTAACAGCTTGGATTTCGTGACAACTAACGGGTTAAAATTTCATATTTATCTAAAAATATTCAGATTGGACAGATGCTCATATACAAAGAAGCAAAGATGCATTTAAAACTTACACAAGCCTATCTCGTAAATCTATATGCATCGTTTTCATTAACTCGTCTGATGAAATGTGTCGTTTGCGTCCATTTCATTTTTCATCTCTTTTATTCAAAACCAGTTATTATAGTATACAACAGTTTCGATCCTGATGAGACACCGAGTTTCATCTGGATCTACACTGTTTACAATATCACCCAGGTCGTCATTAGCGCGTGACTGTGAATTTGTCGTCTGCTTAACCCCATCCACGCTAAATATTAAGAGGGAAATAGCCATTCTATGTTTACCCGTTACCTCATAGGCAACCTCTTTGATTACGTCTACTGAAAAGGAGCATTAACTGGAGAAAAGTCTAGTTTTGAAACAATATTTTGATAAATAGAGCATTTGCTCCTTTAGGACCAAATGCTCTATTTATCACAATGGTTTCAACGCTAAATATTCAGAGTGAAATAGACGAATTGTGTTATTTTTAGACCCAACCTCTTTGAATATGTACTAAAAAGGAGCATTAACTGGAGAAAAGGAAACTTTTAGATTTTTTTTTAATTTTGAAACCATTGTGATAAAAAGAGCATTTGCTCCTATAGGAGCAAATGCTCTATTTATCACAATGGTTTCAAAAGGTGAAATTTACAGAGGCGTCAATATGAGGGAATGGGTTAAATTATAAAGTCAAGTCAGTATGAATGGATTAAAATTGTTTAAAGACAAACAGTGTAGATCCTGATCAAATGGCTCCCATATGAACCCTCTAATCTGGGTCTGCACTGTATGCAAATGTAAATATTTACATTCGCCCTGCAACGTTCTTATATAACCTTATACTAAAATGAAAGTTGCATAACCTCATGAACACCGGAAGCAAGTCATTCATTTCTTAAATATAAGAAATACAATGGAATATAAATATAAGAAATAAATGATGTGCTCCCGGTGTTCATGGGTTATGCAACGCATAGCTTTACGAGCAAAGATTCACGTGAAGCCCTTCGGGCTTCACTAACTTTGCTCGTAAAGCTATGCGTTGCATAACCTCATGAACATCGGAAGCACGTCATTCATTTCTTAAATACACTCATGTCCCATATTCAAATGGTTCACCCTTTCGCCGTCATCTAATCTGCAAATATTTTCTCTTTGAGATTCCCCCATTATCTTTCAAGAAACATAATCACACCTTCAAACAGTTTGGATCCTGGTGAGACGCCGAGTTACTCGGCTTCTTATCTGGATCTAAACTATGTGGATATGTTATCACATATGCACCATTGTCAGCAAAAGGGATAAATGTTAATAAATCATGTCTGTCTTTTCTAAATTAGGTGCTCGTCAAATGTAGACCTGTGTCAATCAACTTTGCTCTAACTGAGACACCAAGTGTTTTGTTGTTCTGTTAAGATTTAAACCTTTCCTCCATGAATATTCGTGTAAGAAATAATGACACCATGAATATTAATTAGATCTAGATTAATTTGTTATAGATCTAATAACACATTGACGCAGTAGTATAAGCAATGGGAGAAACTGTAAACTCATATCTATATTATATATCATCAGCAAACAGAGCAAACCCTGATCAGACGGCTCCTATAGGAGTCATCTGATCTGGGTCTACTCTGCTTGCAAAATCTTAGAAAGGCGTATTTATTTGAGGAAAGGGATAACACTTCCCCTTATGAATATAATTGCATGAATTTATTATTTTATGAATATTCATTTACCCATTTCTATAAGATTAACATTTAAAAGGGGCTTATTGACTCAGACAAAATATGTAAGATCAGTTGTATATAATTCCATAAGCAAGCAGAACAGACCCTGATCAGATGGCTTCTATATAGGAGCCATCTAATCTGGATCTACTCTATTTGCTAAGTCGAGAAAATGGGTTTATTTGAAGGAACAGGCGAGGCCCTATTTTGACATTCCATTTTTAGCTTCATTTGTAGCATTCCAAGCATTGTGAAAAAGAGATGAAATTATGAGATAAATGAACAAAGGTTAGATGATACATTAATCATGTATTCAATGCATATAAAATATAATTTGCAATTTTACCTTTAACACGTTGACAAAAAAACTATATTTAACTATTTACTCCATAAATAGGCCTGCGTCATAGATTACGTCATATTATAATGTCAAACCTTCACTCTATACATAGACGTTACTGTGCCTTTGCAAACAGAGTAGACCCTGGTCATGGCCAAACTTTCCTGTGTCCTTGAGCTGTTGTAACAATTAATCTAATTTATATTCATTGTGTCATTATGTCCTACATGAATATTCATGAAGAAAAGCGTGAAATCAATGTCACCATATTCTGTTTGCAAATCCGCGTAAGTGCGCTTACATAAAGGAAATGGTTAAGCGACTTTGAGCTGATTGAGCGGAGATATCTTAAAAAGCAGGTTGTTGCTTAACCCATTCCCTCATATTTAACCCATTCCCTCATATTGACGACTTTTGACGACTCTGATAAATGTCACTGTGTGAAATCATTGTGATAAATAGAGCATTTACTCCTATAGGAGCAAATGCTCTATTTATCAAAATGATTTTAAACTACAGAATTCTAAAAAGTTCATTTTCTCTAGTTAATGCTCCTTTTAGGTAGATTTATTCAAAGTGGTTGGATCTAAAAATAGCCTATGAGGTAATGGGCTAATGGTAATAAATGTTCATGATGTCATTGTTTTTACATGGATATTAAACAGGCAAAGGAGTTAAACCATTGCATGGTTATTCTTCTAATTATTGAAACTGCCTTGACCCTTTCTTTCATATAAACATGTTTCTGCGCATTTGCAAACGTCATTATTTCTTACATAAATATTAATGGCTATTTATGAGACGGATGGTTTTACAGCATCATTTTCAAATTGTTTTGCTTTTACTGTGGCAGAAACTATTGTAGCAGATCTATATA
Source organism: Azorinus chamasolen (assembly GCA_963576725.1). Classification (NCBI taxonomy): domain Eukaryota; kingdom Metazoa; phylum Mollusca; class Bivalvia; order Cardiida; family Solecurtidae; genus Azorinus; species Azorinus chamasolen. The sequence continues at coordinate 51,328,857 of OY755250.1, read as the reverse complement.
ACGTTATAGTTCAAACTCCTGGTCAGACGGCTCCTAATAAATTGAGGGAATACTCCACTCTGAGTTTTAAAGCATTAGCATTTTAAATGTGTTAAAGGTACGGACAATGCGATTAGAAAATCGCACATAGTTATTGCACAAGAGAGCATTGTTTTAGACCTTGTCCTATCAAACAAACATCATTCGGAACCATTCGGTATCAGTCTGTGTGATACACAAGATACGCACCCAAAGGATTAACTCCCAAAGGTCAAGGATGTTACTTTAACCCTTTCCCTGGTGAACATTCATATGAGAAATAGCGATTTATGAATATCATGTACTTGACTTTAATAATGAGAGCTTGCACAAGGAATTTAACCCATTACCTCATAAGCTATTTTTAGATCATACCTCTTTGAATAAATATACCGAAAAGGAGCGTTTACTAGAGAAAAGGAATTGTTTTTAGAATTGTGTAGTAGGGAAACTATTGTGATAAATAGAGCATTGGCTCTTATGGAGCAAATTCTTTATTAATCACAATGGTTTTAAAAGGTGACTTTTACAGAGGCGTCAAAAGGCGTCAATATGAGAGAATGGGTTAAGTTGTGGAATTCGATCTTTAATTTCGTCATAAGCAAACAAAACAGATTATGACCAGATAGGTCATTCAGGGACCGTCTGATCTGAGTCTACTCAGTTTGAAAATACGCGAAAAGGCTCCTCTATAGGGGAAAGGGTTAAACAGTATAAGACGGGCGACCATTCGGTGATAAAAGAATTTTGCAAAAAAGTACTGAATTATATTCGGAAATCATATTACAAGGTTATCTCTAGTGTAGCAAATCTCCTTGATATTTAAATCATTGGTTTATTCATATGCTAGAAATAGTTTTGAATTGCGGAAGCGAAGAAACCAGTGTTGACTCATTCCCTCATATTGAGGTCTTTTGACGCCTCTGTAAAGTGACTTTTTGAAACCATTGTGATAAATAGGGCATTTGTTCCTACACTATTTGGCTAGATAAGACTAACATGGTATTTCATTCAGAAGCCGTTTGATCCGGGTCTGTGCTAAAGTAAAACCTCTTTAAACCAGAGTTCTAATACGGAAGAAGTTAGGTATTTTAGGCAGGTGGCTGGTTAATGAAGGGTGAAAGTCATGCAGAAAGCTCCTCTAGGAGCTTTCTACATTACTTTCACCCTTCATTAAGCTGCTACATGTCTCCAAGACGGACATTTATACCAATTTTAACGTCCGGTTAGGAGAGGTTGTCTTGTATTTGTTGAGTATGTCTATCCGAGCACACAGAGCACTTGGAGTATATAGGACATTCAAAGTCCAGTTCAGTATCAGTCACTATCTTACCTTACCTTGATTAAAATACTCAAACACAAGTGTTTTTATCGTACTGGTATTCATGATGGGATTGTATCTCATTGTTCAACACTTAACAAGTTGAAAAGAACACCTATGTCTAATCTACACAACTCTTTCCCTCATATAAACGCCCATTCACACATTTGCAAACAGATTAGACCCAGATCAGACGGCTCCTATAGGAGCCGTCTGATCAGGGTCTGATCTGTTTGCTTAAGGTATAATACATATCGGATTCTAAAGTGTCTGCCTGAGACAAAACATCCTTTGTACGCATGCCATCATGAAAAATCAGCTAATAATTATTATTCATGTCATAGCTCCTTGTATGAATATTAAACAGGGGAAGGCTCTGCCTAATTGTCTTTTATCTGTAGCAATGTTTTACCTACGATTCGGTCAACATTTCAAGAAAGTATTGCCAGGGTGTCAGCTTAGATGCTGATGAGACGCCAAGCTGTTTGCAAATGCTATGATTCAATAGTGGCAAAAGTTTTGATTCCATGACCATCGTATACATTTGTGTTTCAACAATGATAATAATGATAAGAGGAAAAGGAAGAAGAAGAACTTAAATTTGATTTGCCGTCAAAGCTTAGCTTAACTCTTTCCTCCATAAATACGCCTTTATACGCCTCTGTAAAAATCACCTATTGAAACCATTGTGATAAATAGAGCATTTGCTCCTATAGGAGCAAATGCTCTATTTATCACAATGGTTTCAAACTACAAAATTCTAAAATTTTACTATTCTCTAATTAATGCTCCTTTTCGGTAGATTTACTCAAAGAGGTTGGGTCTAAAATAGCCTATGGAGGAATGGGTTAAACCACACCTTGGATAACCAAAATATAAATACAGTCATGATGCATTGCTCGATTCATGGACCAGAATCAGTTTTTTCGAAAATACTTTAACCCTTTCGCTGCCAATGCCGGATCTGTGATAACCTATGCAAACAGTTTGGATCCAGATGAGACGCCGAGTAACTCAGCGTCTCATCAGGATCCAAACTGTTTGTTACTGATACTATGTTTTTGAAACAAAAAATGAAGAAAATAAAAAAAATGGATATTTATAGCAGACGAAAAAGTTAGCAGACGACAGAGTTTGGCAGCGAAAGGGTTAAAGTAACTCGCAACGGCAAATTAAAGGGTGAGAAAAAATATTCATGGTCATGGTTTTTGAGCGGAAGTGGAAGCTGATTATTCGGAAGTTTCCGTGATGTCGCGGGTCTCTCCTGTCATTATCACCCACGACCTGTCGCTATCGCACCCTGATATCGGTGGCCCCAGACTCCTGTCCAAAGTGCAAATAGTCAGGGGCCGACCCATTTAATTCTTTCGCTGCCAGTGCCGCATCTGTGATTACTTATGCAAACATTTTGGGCCAAGATGAGACGCCGAGTAACTCGGCGTCTAATCGGGATACAATCTGTTACTGTCAGTATTTTATTACACCAAAATAGAGAAAAAAATTAAATATTATAGCAGACGACAAAGTTTGCAGATGACAAAAGTTGGCAGTGAAAGAATTAACCTTGGACACGTTACGTAGTAATTTATCTTTGAAAACGTCTAGATTCAGATCTTGAATGACAAACATTGCAGACCCGGATCAGAATACTCCTTCAGTAGTTCTTTGACTTTGGTCGACACCGTTTGTTGATGCATTTGAACATGTTCTAAGCGGCCATTCGACTACTGAACATAGGGGTCTTAAAACAGGTGGTTGCTTTCTCTATGAACTTTCTGTATTACTATTGCCCTGCATTAAGCTACCATCTGCCTTACAGCCCCTTTTGTTGAAGGCCGCTTAACCCTCACTGTGTGGGACACGAGTCACTAATGTCCTTTGCAAACAGTGTAGACCCAGATTAGAGGGCTCCTAGAGGAACCCTCTCATCGCGGTCTGCACTGTTTGTCAGGTTACACTTATTTCGTTAGAAAAATCCCTACATATTCCCCGCAAGCTTGATCTGTTTGAATTTTGGAATAGTCCGTTTGAAAAGTCAATGTTGTAAGGATTAACCGTTCTCTTGCTGAATTTTAAAATGCACGTCCCCGTCTTTAACCATGCCCTGTGGTATAATTACATATATCTTCACTGTGCACAAGTATTTCACTATGCAATCACTGCTGAGGAGTGCACTGTTTGCGCAATCAACTTGTAAATAGTGCAGACCCTGATGAGACAGCTCCTGTAGGAGCTGTCTCATCTGGGTCTTCACTATTTACAGGTAGGTATATTGACGTGAATAGCAAGCGAAGGGTTAAAACCGGTTCTGCTGTATAGTCGTTTCCCTTAGTTTCTGTAGACCCTGACCTGTTGAATATTGCTGTAAGGAATACTTTATATATCAATAGTCATGTAAGTAAAACTCTTTGTATGAATATTACTGTAAGCAATATTGTATATATAAATATTCATGTACGTAATATTGCATGTATGGGTATTTATGTGTGTTTGTTTGTTTGTTTGTGTTGATTTACGCCCGTTTCTGCTCACTATGATAATACTATAACTATAGTAATACTGTATGCCTGATATTCATGTAGGTAATATTGTATCTATAATTATACATATAAGTAGTACTCTATCTATGAATATTCGTATCAGTAGTAATTCAATGTATGAATTTTCATGTACTTAGTAGTATTGTATGTATGAATTTCCATGTACTAAGTAGTATTGTATGTATAAATAGTCACTTCCTGAAGTTTTCCAGATAAAGGGCTAACTCGTTATAGAGCGGTATCTATAGTTCTATAGCCCTTGGCCTGGAGAATATTCATGTAAGTAATACTGTGTATGTGATTATTCATGAAGGTATTATTGTATGCATGCATATTCATGTACATATAGGTATAATAGTATTGCTGTATCTATGACGATTCATGTAAACATGTTGTATGTACGAATATTCATGTAAGTAATACTGCATGCATTAACCCTTCGCTTGCTATTCATGTCAATATACGTAGCTGTAAATAGTAAAGACCCAGATGAGACAGCTCCTGCAGGAGCTGTCTCATCAGGGTCTGCACTATTTACAAGTTGATTGTGCAACCAGTGCACTCCACAGCAGTGATTGCAGAGCGAAATACTTGTACACAGTGAAGATATATGTAATTATACAACAGAGCATTGGCAAAGAAGGAGAAATGTATTTTAAAATTCAGCAAGAGAAGGATTAAATCCATGTAGTAGTGTTGTAACTTGTTGTATGAATATCCATGTAGCTATATTGTATATATGATTTTTCACGTACTAAGTAGTAGTTTATGTATGAATTTTCACGTACTAAGTAGTAGTTTATATATGAATTTTCACGTACTAAGTAGTAGTTTATGTATGAATTTTCACGTACTAAGTAATAGTTTATGTATGAATTTTCACGTACTAAGTAGTAGTTTATGTTTGAATTTTCATGCATGTAATATTGTATGAATATTCATTTGTTTACGTTTTGTAATGATAGGTTTATTCTGAACAAGGGAACATTAGACCATGACAAATATTGTAGACACGGATCTATATTTCGCCGTAAGCAACAGAGCAGACCCTGATTTAACGGGTTCTACAGGATCGTCTTATCTGGATCTGCTCTGTTTGCAAATGCATCCAAAAGACGTTTCTGTCAGGTAAATGACTAACTGGTTATAGAGGAATGTTGGTGATATACGAGATTTATTGTCCTGGGTCCTTTGGCTCAAATCTGACCAATCAAAAGCTTGAGAACTCAAATCTGACCAATCAAAAGCCTGAGAACGAAACTCAGACTCAACTAAAAGCTTTATAAGCATGGACCCTGGATACCTTGGTGGGCGCGATCTTAAAAGTTCCATTGCAAAAACAAAATAATACAAAACGAGAAGATGTTTTATTAAAGGAAAAAAAGACATCAATTATTTCAAGCATTTATATACATGCATGTGTAAACGATTGAAAACGTATTCACATTTGTATTAAATATCTCTAAATGCGATCAAGACCCATACATTACTGTACTGAAGATGTGCAATTAAAATCATACCAGGCAGAGTCAACCAAAATATTTAGTTGTTGTTTTTTTCAAATTTTAAAACCGTTATTTCTCCACCAAACTCCTATGCTGTGACCATTCTTTAGAATCATCTCTTTGAGACGAGTCTAAAGAATGGTCATAACATAGGATTTAATGGAGAAAATAAAGGGGCTATTCTTGAAAAGAGGTTAAATTTAAGTATCTATACTTCAAAGAAAGTGTATAGTTTACTAAACAAGTGATTTGGTTTCACCTATCTATAGATATGAATTTTCCACGAGTCCCGGTCCCAGGGAATTCGGTATTTTCTTTTAGAATGATTAAGAGCTATAGCTCTTTGTACTTATTGGAATATCAGTCGAAATACTATAAATTTGCAAACAGAGTAGATCAACAGCAAACTGCTCATATGGGAACTGTTCTATAAGTGTCTGTTCTGTTTGCTTATGCAGTTATATAAATATGAGTGTACTGCTTATAGTATGGCTAACATAGCCTGTGTTTATACAGCATTATAAACATTCAGCTAGTAAATATTCACGACGCCTTCATTAAATTACATAAATAGTCAAGAGGGTTAACCCTTTACTCCATGAATACTAATGTAAAACACAATGGTGCCATGAATATTAATTAGATTACTTGTTATAATGTGCGTACTCAGATACTAAAAATCATCATTGCTCCACCAAAAATGTTGTAACTACAGTAGAACCCCGCTAATGCGACCACTTAATGCGACCACTTAATGCGACCACTTAATGCGACCACTTAAAGAAACATGGCTGTTTTCATAAGCAGGTGGTTGCTTAATGCAGGACGAAAGTTATGCAGAAAGCTCCTATAGGAGCTTTCTGCATAACTTTCGTCCTGCATTAAGCAACCACCTGCTCTTGTCACTGTGAATTATGCCCATTATTGGTGGTCGCATTAGCGGGGTTTTACTGTACTCTTTAAAATCATCTCAAAGATATGAATGATTCTAATGAGTGACCACGACATAGGGGTTGGTGGAGAAATAAAGGCGTTATTCTAGAAAATGTTTTAATTTATGCATCTTATCTGGAGCTCTGTATACATGTACGTTTTTAAACTCATTTGCAAACAGCGTAGACCCAAACCAAACAGCTCCTAATTAAGGACTGCTTTTTTGCTTATGAAATATATGATTGTACTGGGTATACCATGGCCAAAATACCCTGTGTTCATACAGAATTATAACTGTGAAGCTAACAAAATATATTTGATGTCATTATTTAATTGCATGAATATTCAATACGGATTAACACGTTACACTATGAATATTCATGTAAGAAACAATGATGTTATGAATATTATTTAAAAATTATAGATAGCACATGGGCATGGAAAGGTTTTGACTGTGGTAGAAACTGTACAATCATATTTATATTACATCATAAGCAAACAGAGCAGACCCAGATCAGACGGCCCCTACAGAACCCGTCTGATCTACGTCTACGTTGTTTGCAAAGGCGTAGAAGAACATATCTATGGAGTAAAGGGTTAATGGAAAAACATGAGCAGTACAGGAAGACAATAAGGCAAGAAATAAATAATAACTAATTAGAACAACTATATTAGTACAGTAAAACCTCTCTTAACCGGACATTAAATTTAGTATAAATATCGGTATTGTAGACAGGTGACAGCTTAATGCAGGGTGGAAGGCATGCAGAAAGCTCCTGCCTAAAATATCTAAACTCTTCTCCACTAGAATTCCGGTTAAGAGAGGTTTTACTGTAATATATTGAAAATAAATTACAAGCAATAATTAATAAATGTTTAATTTTCTCATGCTAAACACGACATGGCTGACAAAAGACGAATGTTTTTGGAGACATACTCATTCTTTCTGAGCTCCGTTAAGTGTGACCTTACTCGGATTTGTAAATAGAGTGGATCCAGATAAGACACCGAGTAATGCAGCGTCGCATCAGGATCTAAGTCATTTACAACTAAATCACAAGTTTCTCAATAGAATTTAGTCAACTGGGTAATTTATTTAACGTTTTCCTTCATATAAACGCATTTTCACGCAATTGCAAACAGAGTAGTCCCAGATCAGACGGCTCCTAAAGGAGCCGTCTGATCAGGGTATGCTCTGTTTGCTAATGGAATTTGAAAGATTTGGGTTTTTTTACTTTCTTAAATGGCTATAATGTTCAACCTCTCTTATTTCATTATAACGTGTTTGTCCATGAATATTCACTAGGTATTGAAATTTGTAATTTACATAGAACAGGGGAAAGGGTTAACATAATCAGCTGATATTAATTGTTCTTAACATGAAAAAAAATAAACGTTGACAATTGAAAGCACGGGAAGTTACATTTGAAAACTAATCGAACAGTCATATTTATAAAACATTATTATTCATAAAACCAGCATCATCGCTGAATTGATATCCCCAGCCAAAACAAGTGCTGGCCTCGGTACTTAACCGAGTTTTTGAATGCAAGTATGCTGATAATAACGGTTTGTTTAAACTTTTAAAATGAAGAAAATAATCCAAAAAAGGGAATTAATATACCATACATTGAATAGCTCTGAACATAAATACTTGAATAGCTTTGACAAGAGCTATTCAAGTACAATGTATTTATAAATTTTAAGAGACACACGGACGCACGGACGACGCCAAACCTAAACCCCTCCGCCTACGGTAGAGGTAACAAACATGCAAATCCTAGCGCCACCCCCCCCCCCCCCCCCGCGCCTGCGGCGAAGATAACAAACATGTAAATCATAAGAAGGCCTACAAAGAAGAACAGTAGAAATAATATTATGTAACAAAATATAGGCACACAACTTACAACTGTATCGTGTATACTTTCAAATCAGCAATATTCATCCCTGACATCCTGTGAATGGGCTGAGGTAATTCATTCTCTCCTAGACTATTATTTTAACAAAACGTTTTGAATAAATCTACCAAAAAGGAGCATTTATTAAAGAAAAGGAATGTTTTAGAATTGTGTAGTTTGAAACCATTGTGATAAATAGAGCATTTGCTCCAATGGAGCAAATACTCTATTCATCACAATAGTTACAAAACATTACTTTTACAGTGGCGTCAAAATGTGTCAGTAGGAGGGGACGTATTCATGAGAACCACAGCTACAAATAAATAACTGGGGAAATGGGTCTTATAATATTGGTTTTCTCATATCTTAGTCTTGAAATTTACAAAATGCATAAATCTAAATATAGAACAACCTATCCTACGCTGCCATTGGTTTATTGAACATACAGTAAAACCTCTCTATAACGGCCACTAAATTGTGTTAATTAGTTGGTATTTAGGGCAGGTGGTTGCTTAAAGCAAGGTGAAAGTAAAACAGAACGCTCCTATGGGAGCGTTCTGTTTTACTTCCACCTTGCTTTAAGCAGCCACCTGCCTTTACCACAAAATACTTGATGTAATTTAGTGGCCGTTATAGAGAGGTTTTACTGTAGTAGTCTCAAAATATAGGTGGTTGCTTAATGCAGGACAACCGTAATGCATAACACTCTTATAGAAGCTTTCTGCATTACGTTTGACCTACATTAAGCTACCACCTGCCTTACTGGTCCATAATAGGATCTCCTTTTCATGACCGCTTAACCCTTCCCCTGTGCTGTGTTTTATTGCATATTTCAATACCTACTGAATATTCATGGACAAAAAAGATGTAATGAAATTTGGAAGGTGGAACATTGTAGCCATTTTTGAAAGTAAAGAAACGAAATTATCAAATTACATTAGCAAACAGAGTAGAATCAGATCAGACGGCTCCGTCTGATCTGAATCTACTCTGTTTGCAATGCGTGAAGACACATTTATATGACGGGAAGGGTTAAGACTACTGTAGATCTACTGTAGTTTCTACGAGTGATTGGAACGAAACTATGAGCTTATTTTGTCTTATTTTATATTTAGTACAGTATAGAGTGTCTCTAAACAATTGTGTCGCTAAAGGCAGGTAGGACTTCTCCTTATCCTTTATGTTTGGGTGAACAGGAAAGATTCCTAACCTCTTACCTCATAAATATGCATAATATCTGAATTCCAATAACGGCATTATGAGTAAGGCTATTTGTACCACGACTAAAACTGTAGAACCAGATCTATGTTACTCCATAAGCAAACAGAGCAGACCCTCATCAGACGTACGGGTCCTACAGGAGCCGTCTGATCTGGGTCTACTCTGTTTGCAAATGAGTCAAAATAGTCGTTTCTACCAGGTAATGGGTTTAACCCGTTCCTCCATAAATATGCCTTTCTATGCTTTAGCAAACAGAGCAGACCCAGACCAGACGGCTCCTATAGGAGCCTCTGATCAGGATTTTCTCTGTTTGCTTATGGTAATATATAGATATTGTTCTAATGTTTCTGTCATAGCCATGTGTGCATGTACTTTCATAACATTTAATCTAATTAATATTCATGATATCACTGTTTCTTACATGGATATTCATGGAGGAAAGGGTTAAAAAGATACTACTTCGTTCGAACACGTGTTTAATCACACAATCAAACACACACTATTGAATTTTTATCTTAGTCATACAATATAAATTACAAATGAAAATATTCACATGAGGGTGTGACGACTATGAGACAGTTCATTCACCATGAGACCAATTAGAGCACTTTGGATATTTCTAGTATTCCCGGCTTACCGGAAACCGCCGAATATGTTCGACCGCTATTAGACTAGACCAGTGTACCGGAAGTCGTTGGTTGTACATCCGGGTTCTGTTCAACATTTTCCTGCTGTTGCTGCTCCTGAAACTGGAGTTTCGTTCCAAATGATTTTCGCCTGGGAGACGTAAGCGGACTTATGGAAGCGAGTGGACTTCTTGGTGGCTCTTCCGTGAAAAAGACATTATCTGGTACGAACTTCTTCGAGGGCGAATGTGGCTGAATGAGAATCTCTCGCGTATTTCTGTTGCAAGATAGAAAAAACACTTTTAAAAATTGGTTACATGCAATCTAAGTCAACTACAGCTTGAATATAAAAATATTAAACCTGTAAAAAGTTTATCCCTTGTTCAAAAATAATAATCTGCTCAAATCGGAACCTGGTTGACTACTTCCGATTCGATTAACCCTTTCCATGTTGTATTCAAACTTTCAATACCTACCGAATACTCATGGACAAAATAGTTATTATGAAATATGGAGTATGAGGAACACTGTAGCCACTTCAGAAACTAAAGAAACAGTGCTATCAAATTATATTAGCAAACAGAGCAGACCCTGATCAGACGCCTCCTTTAGGAGCCGTCTGATCTGTGTCTACTTTGTTTGGAAATGCGTGAAAACGCGTTTAATTAAGGGAAAACTACAGACCAGGTATAAAAAAGTTTGGAAACTGTTAAGACGCCGAGTTACTCGGCGTTGTATCTGGTTACAATCTGTTTGCAAGTCACATCTCTGATTAATGTGTTTATGAAATGTAATCTAAAACATTAAACCATATATTCAGATAAGATGCATAAATTGAAACATTGCCAAAAAATAACTCTTTTATTTCTCCACCAAACCCTACGTTGTGACCACTGTCGAAGAGACGATTCTAAAGAGCGGTCACACCATAGGCTTTGGTGGAGAAATTACGATTTTAGTATTTGAGTACACACCTTTATATGTTGCTCTGATTAAACTAAGTTGCATTAAGTCGTTGTTGATAGTAACACGTACGATGTCTTAAAGAACCACTTGTTTTAAATGTACAAGTATTTCTACTATTATGTCCAGAACTAAAACATTGAGCATTCAGGTGAAATGATTTAATTTGATGTCAAAAATATCTTCTGCCTTAAGTATCCGAACTGTGTGCAAATGCAATTGCAGAGGTCCATATAATAAGCGTAAAATAAAACAGTTTCAATAACAACTCCTTCATTTCTTTACCAAACCACAGGTGCCCTTCCCATGCTATGTCCTAACAACTCCATCACAAATACATTATTTTTTAATCGAATATCATAAATACATTGTGTATCTAAAACATACCAAAAGATAGTGCTCTGACCCAACATTTTTTTTTACCCATGACCTGTTGTATAATTACATACAGTGAAGCTCACTTATAACGAACTTGGATATAACGAAATACTGATTATAACAAAATAGAATTTATTCCCACTCTCTGATTACATATAGTAAAACGGACCTGATATAACGAAATTTGGATATAACGAAAGAAATCAGAGGATCCCGAGGACTTCGTTATAAGTGAGCTTCACGGTGTACAAGTATTTCGCTGTGCAATCACTGCTGTGGAGTGCACTGGTTGTACAATCAACTTGTAAATAGTGCAGACCCAGCTGAGACAGCTCCTGCAGGAGCTGTCTCATCTGGGTCTTCACTATTTACAGGTAGATACATTGATGTGAATAGCAAGCGAAGGGTTAATTCAAGAAATAAGTACGCCATGAACATTAATATAATTGCATATAAAAACGGGAAATGGGCGATATCAGAAACTGCAGAACCAGATTTATAATTATCTGTAAGCAAATACACAAAACCCTGATCAGACGGCTAATAAAGAGGTCATCTGATCTGGGTCTTCTCTGTTTGCAAAGTCATTAAAAGGCGTATCTGTCAGATAAAGGGATAAGGTGCATGTTAGATTCGTTATTGTTGAAACCCACAGAAACATGCAGTGACAACAAACATGCACTCTCAACGTATCTTATAGTTACAATATAATATATCAACAGGTAGTCTGTACGCCTACTATTGAACAACTAAACCGACCCAAGATCGTAATGCATTAAATTCAAAGGCACAGTACACCTGTTCTAAAGTGACCACCAAATAAAGGTCTAAACTTGGTCTTGGATGAAAGGGGTAGCTTAAACCCTTTCCCAGTAGAATATTCATATACAAAATAATTAAATCATGAATATTTACAAGCTGATTTTTGATAATGGCATATATTTTCCTTGTAGTGGTAGAAAGAGTAGAGTTGCGTCTATTATAATTCAATAACCAAAAAGAGCAGTCCATGATCAAGCGACTCTTACAGGTCTGGTATCGGTCTTCTCCGTTTCCAAAGCGTGAGAAATCGTTAATAGGGGACATGTAAAGGTACATGTATGACTAAAAGTATGCCGAGAGTGACACTTTATATAAGCGCCATTTCACGCATTTGTAAACAGAGACTGAGTAGACCCTGATCAGACACCTCCTGTAGGAGCTCCTGTAGGAGCCGTCTGATCAGGGTCTGCTCTGTTTGCTTTTGAAATCCTCATAGATACCAATTCGAAAACCCTGTGTTCATAAGCCACAATAAAGTTAGATAGTCAAAGGGTTAAGCCAACAACAAAATACACCTACATGTATGTTTATTCATAAAGTGGTCACTTCAGAGGAACATAAAATAAAATAAAAACACAACTACATACAGTAGAACCTGTCCTAGGCGGTCATTCATTTATTGAATATTTGAATCTTAAACTCATGTGGTTGTTTAATGCAGGGCAAAAGTAATACAGTAAAACCCCTCTAAACCGGACGTAAAATTTGGTATAAATATCGGTCTTGGAGACAGGTGGCAGCTTCATGCAGGGTGAAAGTCATGCAGAAAGCTCCTCTAGCTTTCTGCATGACTTTCACCCTGCATGAAGCAGCCACCTGCCTAAATATATCTAAATTCTTTTCTACTAGAATTCCGGTTTAGAGGGGTTTTACTGTACAAGCACTCCTCTAGGAGTTTTCTGTATTACTTTTGACCTGCATTAAGCTACAACTTGTCTTACAAACCCATAATTAGATATATTCGGGTGACCGCTTAAGATAGGTTCTACTGTATTATAAATCATTTATTAACTAGCACCAAAACTACATTTAATGAACGAAATGGATACACACAAAATGAAATGCTAGTACACGACTGTAAAATTGAAGCCACTTAAAGATTAAGGGGTGTTAATTCATGCTTATAAGAACTCCATTATGTTGTCTCCGACTCTCGTTCAAGATTTTCAACCGTGATCTTGCTCATCGAGACATTAATTGTTTTACCGAACAGTTTGGATCCAGATGAGATACCGAGGAGTAAGTGTCTCAGTAGGACCCAGTCTGTTTAACGCCCCCGTCAGTAGCTTCTACAATGTTAGAACGATCCACAAATAAACAAACCTTGGTCATGGTCAGTGTTCTAGCAAACATTTAATCAGAGGTACAAATAATATGCGTAAATTAAAACATTTTCAAGAATAACTCCTTTATTTCTCCACCAAACCCTATGTTGTGACGACTCTTTAGAATCGTCTATTCGAGACGATTCTACAGAGTGGTCACAACATAGGGTTTGGTGGCGAAATGGCGATTTTAGTATTTGACTACGCACAGGTATCTGCTGCTCTGTTTAATATTAACTCATTCCTTCATAGGATATTTTAGACCATGCCTCTTTGAATAAATCTGCAGAAAAGGGGCATTTATTGGAGAAAAGGAAAATGTGTTAGAATTGTCTAGTTTTGAACACATATGAAAAATACAGCATTTGCTACCATGGAGCAAATGGTCTTTTTATCACAGTGGTTTTAAAATTGACATTTGCAGAGGCATCAAAAGTCGTCAATATGAGGGAAATGGGTTAAATTCAATCAAAACATTGTCTAATAACTAAGAACTTAGTATATTAACACGTTACTCCATAGATTCGCATTTAACCCATTCCTTCGCCGGTTATTTTTAGACCGTACGTCTTTGAATAAATCTACTGAAAAAGAAGCATTTACTAGAGAAAAGGGGGCGTTTTAGAAGAGCGTAGTTTTTGGAACCATTCTGATAAATAAAGCATTTGCTCACATGGAGTAAAGGTTTATAAAATTCACTAGCACTGTTCATTTATTTTCAGTATTAATGTTTAAAACATAACAACATGCCAAACACACACATATACATGCAATCTAAATCTAACACAAAAAAACTCACCACAAACTGCTTGTAATATACAGAACCAAAAACACATTCAAATATGCGTCTATGCAATAAATACAGTGTAATCTATCCATATTATACAGATAGTTAACCTGTTCAGTGCCAAATAAAGTCCATCTACTATGATTACCTTCTGCTTCGGGTTTCAAAATAGCGTTTTTTTCGACTTGTTTAAATAAAATACTGTAAAACCGTTCTAAACCGGAGTTCTAGTAGAGAAGAATTTAAGTTATTTTAGGCTGGTGGCTGCTTAATGCATGGTGGATCCTTCAAATTTCATTAGCAAACAGAGCAGTCCCTGATCAGACGTCTGATCTGGGTCTTCTCTGTTTGCAAATGCGTGAAAACAGGTTTATAAGAAGGATATGGTCTACATTGATTTCATATGATTTAAGAGTTTGGAGAGGGTTTACGGTAGATAAGCAGTAAAAGTTACAATAATGTATCGCTAATACGACCATCTAAAACAAGAACAATTTATAAAACATACAGCTTAATACAGAACAAAATTTATCACATAATCTACCGTGTGGGAGTGCCGAAACAGTGTCATAAATCGTGGAAATGCACTAGTGCATTTTTATGCAAATGAGCAGTTTGAATTCGCCTGTACTACGCTGTAAACAATGGCCGACACAGCCGTCGGATATAGTCTGTTTCACTTTCTATATATTGCATTATTTAAGGGTTATGTGATAAAAGGAATCTTACATTCGTGTTCATTACAAATTGTTTTCGTGAAACTCATTTACTATAATGAAGTAAAGCGGATGTAATATTCATTATAGTAAACAAGCTTCATAAAAACAATATGTAATGCGCACTAATGAACGATCCTCTATTTATGCATTACTTTTGTCCTGCATTAAGCAACCACCTGTTTTCACAGACTCCCTAAGTTAATAACGCCTGTGGTCTCATTAGCGAGGCTTTACAGTTGTCAAATCTCTATAAAACATTTCAAATTCTATCCCTAGTCTACATGTAGTGCAAAATTTAATCTTTTTACACATTTTTTACTTACGACGATCAAAATGACTGCTACAATAATTAAAAGCAAACACGTATATGTCTAATGTCTTTTTTCTGTAATGGGTTCACTGTTATCCGTTTATTATAATTATACGTATTTTAGGCCTTTGAATATAGAGTAGATCTAGAACAGAAAGTTTCTGTGTTTTATTATGGCATTATGACAAATGGGATATTTTAAAATCACACAAACTAGTATCAGATCTACATCTTTTTTAAACGCAAACAGACCAGACCCTGATGTGACGACTCCTACAAGGATGTTCTCCGTTTGCCCAGGCATTAATAGTATTGTACAGTAAAACCTCTCTAAACCGGATGTTACATTAGGCATAGTAACCCTTCTAACAGACAGGTGATAGTGGAAGTCATGCAGAAAGCTCCTAGAAGAGCTTTCTGCATGACTATCACCCTGCATTCAGCAGTCACCTGACTAAAAGTGTCTAAACACTTCTCTACTAGAATTCCGGTTTAGACAGGTTTTACTGTATATATGAGGTAATGGTAACAGCTTGGCATATGTGCATAAGCCACATTCTCTAAAGAGAAAAAAACTCTAAAGAGACCATATTCATTCTGGTTACATGTCTTTACTATTATGCTCCTGTAACCCTAAGTATTTTGAACATCCAATTTTCCCTCTCTGTCCGGTTTGAAAAACAAATGACAACGGAAATGAGTCAGGAGATGCGACACGATAATCCGCATAAGTCATTTTGTCACCGTTTTATTTACTTTTACACAAACAAAGACCGAGATCAGACGGCTCTTATAGAAACCATCTGGTTATGGTCTGCATTATTTGCTTTTAGTATAATATAACCCCGCTAATGCAACCACTTAATGAATACACATAGGTGTCTTTATAAGCAGGTAGTTGCTTAATGCAGGGCAAAAGTAATACAGAAAGCTCCTCTAGGAGCTTTCTGTATTACTTTTGTCTTGCATTAAGCTACCAGCAACCAGAATTGTACATCTTTTAGGTGGTCGCATTAGCGGGATTTTACTGTATAATATAGATCTACAGTGTCTGCCAAGGCCAAAATGCCATGCCTTGTATATGCCATAATAAAACAATCTTATTGATATTAATGGTGACATCATTTCTTGCAGAAATACATGTAGTGGTAAAAGGTTAAAAAAAAAAGGATTGACATACAGTACTACCTCTCTATAACGGCCACTGAATTACATCAAGTATTTTGTGTTAAAAGCAGGTGGCTGTTTAAAGCAAGGTGAAAGTAAATCAGAGCGCTCGTATCGGAACGTTCTGTTTTACTTTCACCTTGCTTTAAGCAGCCACCTGCACTGAAATACCAACGAATTAACATAATTCAGTGGCTGTTATAGAGAGGTTTTACTGTAGAAGCAAATAGTGAAGACTCTGATCAACCTGTTCCTGTACGAGGAGATTGGTCTGGGTCTACCCTGTTTGCCTAAGTTTGTCTTTCAGTATATTTAGAGTATTCATTTCATTCATTACTCTCTTACTCAGGTACTTTATTCATAAACAGTTAAACTTCGATATTTTGACCTCGGATAACTCGAACTTCGAATAACTCGAAGTAAATGGTCGCTCGTTCCAAAATGTACAATGCAGGGTACTTCTAAAATGCACCACTAAGCATATCTAGAACCATATGTTACAGCTTAATGCAGGTCGAAAGTAATGATGAAAGCTCCTACAGGAGCGTTCAGCATTACTTTAGATCTGCATTAAGCTATGAACATAAGACATTTTTATGGTTTCTTGAAGTTCAAGATATTGAAGTTCAAATGGAATTTCACATCTGAGGACTTTATCATGTAGCAATGAAGAATTATTGTTGATTTATCATGTAGCAATGAAGAATTACTGTTGATTTATCATGTAGCAATGAAGAATTATTGTTGAATCGAGAAACTAAAAAAAGGGAAATATCACAATTCCTCACAATCTCTTCACAATCTCGTAGTTTACTTACATTTCTTGAAAAGCTCTACGAGGAGACAACTCTACGGAAGAATCCGAGCAGATCCTCTCTCTAAATGGAGATAGGTTAGACCTAGGCTGGGGTAAAAGATTGGCCTGTCTGGGCACGGAAGCCGGCTCGGACCTACTCCGGGTATGTATAAAACTGGGTGACTTGTGGGAGGCATTGAGGAAAGACTTTTGGAACGATGCCTCTGTGATAATACAAAGTAAATCATCACAATTAATATAAAAATTCAACACAGTTTCAAGTGTTCCACAATGTACATCTACCATAACATTTTATTCCATGGGTATTCAAGTAAGACATTTTGACATCTTATATATTAATTAGGTTAGTTGTTATAACAGCACATGTTTGGCCATGGTATAAACTTTATACAGTAAAACCTCGATTATCCGAACACAAAACTACGTATTATTATCGCTCTATAAGACAGGTGGCAGCTTAATGCATGATGAAAGTCATGCAGAAAGCTCCTCTAGGAGCTTTCTGCATGACTTTCACCATGCATTAAGCAGCCACCTGCCTAAAAGGGTCTAAATTCTTCTATACCGAAAATTCGAATAATCGAGGTTTTACTGTAATCATATCTATATTATATCATAAGCAAACACGGCAGATCCTGCTCAGACGGCTACTACAGGTATTTGCAAGGGCATAGAAAAGCGTATTTATGGAAATATTTCTCGATAAGACTGATTTATATCAGACAATCACTGAAAGATCGCAATTACGTAACCATTTCCCTTATGTAAGCGCATTATTACACATCTGCAAACAGAGTAGACCAAGATCAGACGGCTCCTATTGGAGCCGTCTGATCAGGGTCTGCTCTGTTTGCTTATGGTGTAATATAGATCTGACTCTACAGCCTCTGTCTGAGCCGAAATATCCTCTGTTTATTGTATGCCATTACAAAAACAATCTTATTAATACTCATGACGTCATTATTTCCTACATGAATATTCAACACGGAAAGGGTTAATCATTTGAATATGAAAGAGGCACGTACCTTCATTTGTTAATTGTGCACACCAATAAAGAGGACACATAGAGGAGCTACATAATCAAGGTCTGCGCTGTTTGTGATTCAAAATTATCTAGCAAGTGCAAGCCTTATAAACAGAATGTGCCCCCAGAGGTCTAGATAAGATGCGTACATTAGAGCATTATCAATGATAAATTCTTTACGAGTATTTCTCCAGCAATCCCTTTGTTGTGACCACTCTTTAGAATCGTCTCTTTGTGCAGAAATGACGAATTTTGAATTCGAGTACGCAGTTATCTGTAGCACTGGGTCACTATATTTTTTTTTAACCCTTTACCGTATAGGCTATTTTTTAGATACAACCTCTTTGAATAAATCTACCGAAAAGGAGCATTAACTAGAGAAAAGGATTTTTTTTAGAATTTTGTAGTTTGAAACCATTGTGATAAATAGAGCATTTGCTCCTATAGGAGCAAATGCTCTATTTATCACAATGGTTTCACAAAGTGACTTCTACAGAGTCGTCAAAAGTCGTCAATATGAGGGAAAGGGTTAAACAGTGACGTGATATTTCACTCTGAAAATTCAATGTTGAAATATTTAATCATTTACCTATTCAAAAAATATTTCTGTATAAAATTTTGACATCCTTAATAATTATTCCGGATTATTTATTATTTCTATATTATTCCATAGGCAAACACAACATACCCTGATCAGACGGCTCATACAGAAGCTATCTGTTCTGGGTCTACTCTGTTTGCAAAGACGTAAAACGTGCTTATATCTGGTACATGGATAAAAAAAAGATATGCTGATCTCATCATATTTTGGTTTAGCTAACAATATAGTTTGGAATAACTTTAGCGATTCAAATGCATTTGGTCATTACTATGTGCCCAGTCCAGCCTTTTGTAACTACATTGTAGCATCGAATGGTAAGTCATTAACCAATAGAAATGTGTCGTACAGAGTACCATATTTCAATACGCACCTATATAATATATAGGTGCGTATTGAAATACTCAAATATCTCCTCCAAATAATGTGATCGCACATTAGAATCGACTCGAACTGACGATTCTAAAGAATGGTTACACTATAGGTGTTGGGAGTGGGGGGCGTCTTATCTTGATATCTAGAGCCAATTGTATAGTTACATTTTACCTATTAAATATCAATATAAGAAATACTGATATCCGATCAGCTGGTTCCATGCTTTTAAGGCTTTTAGTTGAGTCTTAGTTCGTTCTCAAGTTTTTAATTGGTCAGCTTTGGCTAAAATCCGACCAATCAAAAGCTTGAGAAAAAACTCAGACTCAACTAAAAAGCTTTATAAGCATGGATGCTGTATTCATTACCCGAATCTTTATGATAGCATATGTACACAGGCAGAAACTGTAGAATCATATCTATATTATACTATAAGCAAACAGAGCAGACACTAATCAAATGGCTCCTATTGGAGCCGTCTGATCAGGGTCTTCTCTGTTTGCAAATGCGTGAACAGGGCGTTTATATGACTGAAAGGGTTAATACTGATTTAAAGGGGATGTCCCTACATTTGACGCGTTTCATAAACACTTAAAATATACAAAACTCATTTGTTTATATGCTGAAAAGTAGTATATCACAAAAAGCCCCATCCAATTACCGTTTATAATGACAAAACATCCATGTGTTTGATATCGCCGATCCCGGTTTTACACCCCGATGTTTCAGTTTTATTCGGGTTGAGTTTTAGTTTCGTAACTGTTCGCCCTATTCGCGGTTCTCCGACCACTTCCGAGAAAGCTATAACGTAAACAATGGAGGGATCGGGTGATCATCGGCAAAACGCGGAAGAATCTACGGAAAAGGCCGATAATATTGTGTTGTAGAACAAAAATTATCAGTTATTGATGAAATCGGTTTATTTGTATCACATGGGCATTTTTCGATATAAGTTCAAATTGGGAACCTTCATAATAATGATAGAGCATAACAAATACCAAGTTTTATGGTATTATTGAAAATATGCGATCATTGTAGGGACCTCCTCTTTAACAGGATCATTAATAACTCACCTAGTTCGTGTTTACATGTTAAATACTCCTCTTTGGATATGGTGACCTTCAACTCGATCTCCTCGCAGCCAAACTTCTCTTTCAGTTCATCAGTGACAAATGCTTCTTGCATTAGCTTCAGCAACAGCCCGGAATTATACATATTCCAAAGGTCAACGAGTGCATCAATATCCGGGCAATTTATGGTGAAAACCACACTTCCGGTATAAATCTCTTCCACTGTTCTACCGTGACTGCATAAACACTTGATATTTCGAAGGACTCTCATTGACTCGAACACTGTTGAGTTTGTTCCATCGAACTCATTCAGCCGCCTGACTTTGCTGTAAGCGTCCATCGCCATTGCACGAATCTCGTCTTCGATTCGCGCGCACTTGCAGTTCGTGACGTCACTATCAGCTTCTTGCGGATCAGCGCCCTTTTCCTTGATGCTTCCACACGCAAGTCGAACATTAATGTCACCTGAAAAATATTTGTTATGTGAATGTTACAATAATCTGAATTGAGATAAGAGACGTGAAGTTGTGAGATTTTACCAGTACGGAAACCTAGTCAAGAAAACAATGTCTGCCACTTCTTTCACTTCTTTCATGTGGTCAATATCAACAGTTCCCTGTCATTTACAAACAATTGGAGACCAACATCAGAGGATTCCTGGAGGAGCCCTCTCATCAGGGTCTGCATTGGTTGTCATTCAAATTCATCTCGCTTATTATACCCTTTCACACCTGTATGTACCGATAAACAATGATGGAGTAATCCACTTTGAAAAGTCGGCATTGGAAAGATTAACCATTTTGATTGTCTTTTGATTGGTCAGATTTGAGTTCTCAAGCTTTTGATTGGTCAGATTTGAGCCAAAGGCTCAAATCTGACCAATCAAAAACTTGAGAACGAACTCAGACTCAACTCAAAGTTTTATAAGCATGGACCCAGACCGCGATGTTATAAACCTTGTTACCTGAGTCTAACATTACATTGGTCTCTTTTAACCATTGCATGCGCAAAAGAGACCTACAATGTGATGCTTCAGAATGAATTCAGACTCGAGTCATACGTTTTATTACATCGTGGTCAGCGATTGGGACAAAAAACACTTACCTAAGTGTCGCTCTCGTTGTGGCGGTGCGTACTGTCGCTGCATATAGTCCGCTTCCTGTCTTTCGTTCGGGGATCTCCTCTGAAATTCCACATCTGACTTTGGAACGCGCAGATGGTCTTCCTGTCCTTCAAAGTGGCTGGACATACTCCGGGATAGCCCTGTCGATTCCGATCCTCCACGTCTTAGATAGTCCTTCAGGTTTTCTAACTCTTCTGGGTGAAAGTTCAACGAGTGCAGAAATTCAAGTACCTCTGTTGGAATATCCGTTTTACCGGTCACAAGGTGGCTGTCATATTCGAGTGTTGAGCGACGTCGATCTATGGAGAAAAGTTATGAACAATAATTGTTTGGAGTAGAGTGCAGTAGGCTTTTTATCGGAATAACAATTGTGGTATATACAAAGGATGTTAGTTTACCCATAGTATGAAGCGCGGCTTGGTGGGACAGCTTGCATCGAAGACGTTTGTAACTCGATCGATAGCTTTTGTTTTTGTTTTATTTCTTCTTCTTTTTTTCAAAACAAAAACTTGATCGAACTAAAAGTATTCAATTATTGCAACATGTAGGATCTTGAGCAGACACTAACGTTTACTGTAGAGTGAGGGTAACTGCAGGTTGGGGATAATATGAGAGAGTTTAACGACCTTGCTACATATTCAAATGTAATGTACGAGCATAATATTCCTTTGAAGTACATGTATGATGATTTGAGGAAGAATTCGTTGTTAAAACGTTAATGAGCAACACTATATCTAATGGTGTCCCTTGTAGAGAGGCTAATTTGCTATTTAACGCGTTTACCAAACAGAGTAGAACTAGATCGGATGGCTCCTGTATGAGCCATCTGATCATGGTCTGCTTTGTTTGCCTATGCAACCATATAGATCTTATTCTGCATTATCAGCCAAAGCCCAACATATTGCATATACTATTATAAAAATTTAGTTTTCAAGCACAGAACAGAAAAATATTTTATAATTTTAGGACTTACGTATGCTGTTTATCATCCATGCATATATATATTGAAACAAGTGCATAGTCAAAGTCAGTATCGATAAACTAAACATGTAAAATTAGCATTATTTCTTTATATAACAATGAGATTGATCTTGACCTTGTCATTGTACGTTGCGTTGTACGCTACTGTAGAGTAAAGTCCATATAAATCGGTTTTCATAAACTATCTCCGCCGATTGTCACAGTCAATAGTGATATATTAAACATGTAAAAGTACAGTAATTGATTTAAAATGACGTTGACAATGACCTCGTCTATATACATGGTGTTTTACGCTACCTGTAGGGTAAGGTCCATATGAATCGCCCTTCATAAACAATCTCCGCCGATAGTCGTTTCGCCAGTGTTCGCCTCTCACATCCTTCTCCTTTATTAAAATTAAACACAAGTATCATACCTGACCATATACATACCAAATGCTTTAACCCATTTCACAATAGGCTATTTTAGACCCAACCTATTTGAATAGTCCCACCGAAACGGAGCATTTACTGGAGAAAAGGAAAATTATAGAATTTTGTAGTTTTGAAACTATTGTGAAAAAAGAGCCTTGCATGTCCACTATACCCAATTACAGACCTCGCAGATAAAGGTGTGTACTCAGATATTAAAATTTCCTTTTCTCCACCGAACCCTATGTTGTAATCACTCTTTAGAATCGTCTAAAGAGTGGTCACAACATAGGGTTTGGTGCAGAAATAAAGAAAGATAAATAAAGAATTTATTATTTAAATATGTTAATTTACGCATCTTATCTGGACCTCTGCAATAATTATCATAATATATGCTAAAAGTATTTAAAACACTATCATCAAACAGGGTTTGTTTTTACTTTATAGTTTTTTGTTGTATTGTCGAGAAATCTTAAGCTTTTACTCACCACATCTTCTGCATTTTCGTCTGAGTAGGCATGCAGTCTCTCCCTTCCATAATGGCTTGGACGTCGTAATATATGGCGGTGATATTTGGGGCTGTAAGAGGGGTCGGAAATGGATCGTTCATACTTGTTGTAAACATCTTCTTGAATTTCTCGAATTGCTTTTTCATTCGGTGACCGCTCTTCTGCACTTCTTTGAGTTTTATATAGGTCATTTCTAATGGCATCACTAACTTCACGTGGACGCCCAATTTCGGAATCCCTCATTGGATATCCGTAATATTTCATGGCACGCGTGAATTCCCGCTTCAACATTCGAAGTCTCGTATAATCCTCTTCATGTCCTTCGTATCTATTCACCGGACGAGGAATGGGTTCATAATACTGTTGGAATTGGGACTTTGATTCAGTGGTCGATATTCGTGGACTGACTGGTGGAGCTTGCGTCATGTTTGGAGTAGCAGGCCAACGAAAACCTTCCGGTGAAACATACGAGGGATACTGAATCCCAGGAATGACTCCAGTGTCGTCGGATCTTAACAGTTTTCGTCGTTCTGCTGGATAGGCCTCAGCTGGTTGCCGTTCCTGGTGAGGATGTGCACCCTGTAGATGCCTTAACGGGGTACCAGTAGGAAGTATCGGTGTGCTTGTTGATGGCTGGTCCCTGCCTACATCATACGGCGAGACCTTTTTTGGTGTTGTTTGGTCCGGAAATATAAAAACATTCTTCTCCGGAGATTTATGTTTAGTTGGTGTTGTACTAATGAATGGGGATGTCTGGCAAATCTCTGACAGGTTGAAATTACCAGGACTTAACAGAGCCTGTTCGCCAGGCTCTCTGTATGGACGACTTCTGTTTTCACCGCTACATGTCGATGGTGTGTGAAACATTGCGTTAGCAGAGCGAAAAGAAACACTTCCGGTTTGGTATAAAACATTCCCAGAATGTTTTGACGGTGAACTAGTTATTACATTTCCATTAGAACCATCTGTCTTAGGAATGTGCTTTGCAGTGGCGCTTTCTTGTATATGGATAGAACCGGGATAAGGCGTTATAGACCGGTCTTCGGGGTTTTCGCGTGCTGCACTTGCTGGGATTCGTACAACTATATCGGTTCCTTGTACTCTGT
Source organism: Azorinus chamasolen (assembly GCA_963576725.1). NCBI lineage: Eukaryota > Metazoa > Mollusca > Bivalvia > Cardiida > Solecurtidae > Azorinus > Azorinus chamasolen. The sequence goes on along the minus strand of OY755250.1, from coordinate 51,304,314 downwards.
TTGTGCCGGAAGTAGTTGAACTTCCATCTACCTCGTCTGCCCATGCGCACTGGTTATCCGGGCGTTCTGTTATTTGTTTCTTGCGAACTCTTAGGGCGTCAGATCTTTCAGCTGTGTCAATGGACAACTGCCGTTTAAGTTTGGATTTAGGGGGATCTTGTAGTGTTATAGGTTTGTCCTCGTGAACATCTGTTAAACGGAAATAAACATTAGCCCTTCTCGACCCATGAACGACTTGTCTCGCATTTGTGAGACAATTTATGTCAAAAGTTTTGTTTTCAAAAACGGAAATAAGTATTAGGAAAAGTCTGTACATGCTTTATGCAGTAAAACTCTGATAGTTTGAACACTTATACAAGTAGCATTATCGGCCCTTAAGACAGGTGGCTGCTTAATGCAGCGTGAAAGTTATGCAGAAAGCTCCTCTAGGAGCTTCCTGCATGACTTTCATCCTGCATTAAGCAATCACCAGCCGGAAATCATTTTCAATTCTTCAATTCTTCATAATTAAACCTTCGAATAATCTGTAGGTTCTACCGTATTTGAAATTTAAATTGGTTACGTGTATATACAACATGCCAATTTTTATAAACACCGGTGTGATATAAATGTAGTTTTTCAGACAAAATAAAGTTATCACTAATGCTATTCGCATGTTATATAATGCTGTTGTTTGTTACATGCCAAAACAATACCTTCGAGGTCATAAGTTTCGATGTTACATGTATTAGTTTGAAAATTGAATACCATTTAAGCCGCTGCTATGGGGCTCGAGTAGCGTTGCATCTTTAATAACTGCTCATGAACAGACTCAATAAAACCGAGTCTGCAATTTTCTTTTTTGTTGTTTTTGCTTTCGAAGCATCTCCTACATTCAGAACGTATTAACTCTAATTGTTTGCTGTTGTTTGCTACAGGTGGTAGTTTAATGCAGGACAAAAGTTGTACAGAAAACTCCTATATGAGCTCTCTGTATCACTTTTGCCCTGCATTGAGCAACCATCTGATTTTACAGACCCCTGTGTTAATAGAGTTACATAAACTTGTGTTAACCCTTTCCCTCATAGAACCGTGTTTTCACACATTTGCAAACAGAGTAGACCCAGTTTCTGCTCTGTTTGCTTATATACTTTAAAAGATCTGTTTCCTTACTTTCTAAAAGGACTACAGTGTGCCACCTTCCATGTTTCATTGTAACTATTTGGCCATGAATATTCAGTAGGTACTGCAATATGGAATAAGCATAGAACAGGGAAAGGCTTAATAGATGTACATACATGTACCCCTGTGGTAATACCTTAGTCAGACTGTAATCAACACGTTGCCTGATAGAGATGTCGATTAACACATTTGTAAACAGAGCAGATCCTGGCCAGACTCCTGTAGGAGCCTCTGACCAAGGTCTGTTTTTATGCAAACGAAATAATATTCATCTGATGTTGCCATTTTCTGTCATGGCTAAACATTCTATTTTACACGAATATTCTTTTAATAGTTCCTTAAGCAAACGGAGCAGATGCTGACCAGACGGTTCAGACAGGAACTATCTTGCATTACTTCTGCCCTGCATTAAGTAACCACCTGTTATTGCAGACTAATTTAACCCTTCGCTTGCTGTTCACGTCAATATACCTACCTGTAAATAGTGAAGACCCAGATGAGACAGCTCCTGCAGGAGCTGTCTCATTAGGGTCTGCACTATTTATAAGTTGATTGTGCAACCAGTGCACTCCACAGCAGTGATTGTATAGAGAAATAATTGTAAACAGTGAAGATGTATGTAATTATACAACAGGGCATGGGTAAAGAAGAAGAAATGCATTTTAAAATTCAGCAAGAGAAGGGTTAATAACTAATATGGTCACGTCAACGGGACTTTACATGTAACCCAATCTGTGCCAGGTCAATCCTTTATTGCACAGTAATAATAGTGACCTTTTTCGCTGCAAATGTCGCACCTACGATTACCTATGCAAACAGCTTGGATCCTGATGAGACGCCGAGTAGCTCGGCGTCTCATCAGGATCCAAACTGTTTGTTACGGTGACTATTTTTTGTTTTAACAAAATAAAGAAAAATACTAAAAAATGAAAATTGTAGCAGACGACAAAGTTTGCAGACGACACAATTTGGCAGCGTAAGAGTTCAGACACACCTGTCTGTAAACCCTCAGTGCCTTCCAACTACGCCCAGGTACACTGTTTGTATTTTTTCGATTCGTTAAAAAATGGAGAAACTATTGACCGAGTCTCAAACAGATTGGATTCTGATGAGACGCCGAGTTACTCGTTATCTGGACCCATGCTATTTGCTGAAGCCAGTCAGGTCGCGCTTACTGCTGCAAGGGTTAACCCTTTCGGCGCTAAATTTCTTATTGTCTTCTGCAATCCAACTTTTGTTAAATCATTCGGTACAAATAAATGCAAATTTCAAAAGAATAAAGCACAAATATAGAAATAGAGACTGAGACAAATAATGAAGTCCCTGATCAGACGCCGCCTTGAAAAGGCGGCGTCTGATCTGGGACTGCACTATTTGTCGTGGTGCATTTATGCGACTTCGGCGGTGAAAGGGTTAAGATCTTGTCAATGAGTATTTTATGGTCCTTAGTGAGGGACAAGGGGACATCGTAAAAATTGTACACGTGTACCTCATAACCTAGGAGACACTCTAGTACAGAGCTAAAGATAAAGCTGAAAGCGCCATTTCTCCAAAAAAAACTTATGCTGTGGCCACTCTTTTAAATCGTCCCGAGTTCGAGACATCGGAGTTCAACTGTAGATGAATTTTTATAATGATATATGAGCACCAGAATTTCAATCACGAAACTGTAGAATCATACTTAGTCTTGGTCTACTCTGTTTGGAAATGCCTAAAGATTTATATCATGTATATGGTGATATAAAGCGACACCATAACTTATTAACATTGGGGTTTGTAAAAACAGGTGGTTGCTTAATGTAAGGCAAAAGTAATGCAGAAATCTCCTATAGGACTTTTCTGCATTACTTTTGTCCTGCAATAAACTACCACCCGTTTCAAAACTCCAGAATTAGACTTCTTTTCAGTGGTCGTATTAGCCAGACGCCACTGTAGTTAATTACAGAATATTCACATCAACTGCAAAAGCAAACAGAACGTGTAAAAGCAAACAAAACGTGCAAAAAGCAAACAACACTGCCACAAACCTTGTTGTTTTTCGTCCGTCCTTTCCTTCTCCCCTCCTGACCTCTCGAAGTCTATTTGTGGCGTCTGCATGTTTTTATGTGGTATTCTGCTGGCAGCTCGACTTGTAAAGCTAAGAACTGGGGCGGTCGCCGGGCATTTCAGCTGTTCCGGGTTCGAGTCTGTATCGAGTCCTTCCCGAAGCAGACTATTGAAAAGCGGAAACTGGAAAAGACATACTTTATAATTAATATTTGTCATTTGCTTATTGCCATACTGTATACTGTTTAACATTCACGGGGTAGATATTTTCGGTATTCTACAGAATATATATAGTTTGATTATTTCTCTTGTGTACGGCGTTTTGAAGATCTGAAATCTAAACACGGCATGTACATGTATAAATACGTATATAACGTGTCGAAAGTACTAAACATCTTACATTACCTAACCATTAGTATGGGTGTATTGTGTATGGAGACTGTTTTATGTACTTTGTACAACAATGTATGTTATTCATATCTCTTATCTGGAGAAAATAAATACATGTACATTGAATTGATTTGGTGAAAGCTATTTATAGAGACAGCGAATTCTAAATACGGCTTGTTGTTGATACAACGATTTCTAAATACATCGATTTCTAAATACAATTCTAAATACAGCTAATTCTGAATTTTAAATTTGAAAAACCGTTCGATACTATATCAGGGCTCATTTAGTTTGTTCTTTTCTGTCAAGCAGTGTGGATGATCGTGACATACGAGCCCCAGAGTATAGTTTTTCTGCATAAGTAGTGGACTTTCTTGAGTCAAGGATTTACATACAGGAAGTTAGTTTAGTTTAAACATATTTTATTTCCATATTAGAGGAAATTGGGTCGGGTCACAAGTTCTTACAACATTAGATTTGACCCTCCCCATACAAAGCATTCATATATACATGTAATGGCAAACAAAATATGAAACTTAATACAATGTTTGTGAACGATATAGAGTGAGAGAGATAGTAGATGAGAGAGAGAGAGATAGATAGAGAGAGAGAGAGAGAGAGAGAGAGAGAGAGAGAGAGTCATGTGGCGACATATATCCTAACTATAGTAGTACGATCAGAGGACACTTAGACATCTTAGCATAAGAACATACCGTTATAAGTAAGATATTTTAGCATAATCTTAGAAAAAGTATAATATCAAACTAAGAGTTAGTACATCGATAGTTGTACCATACGTGAGGCTAAAACCTCCGTGATTGCTTTATATAACAATGCACGGCAACAAATATGATTTTATTGTCTTCATCATTTAGATTTTGTTTGCCAAACAGCAGCATTTCGGTATTTAGAGGATGGTACCTTTGTGTTGTACGAAATAAGTTAAGTCTCTGATTTTGAAAAAGACTACATTGAAGAAAGTAATGTTCGGCATTTTCAATTCTGGCGTGTATAGCTGACAAATACCTATCTCCAAAATAGTAGTAAGATGGAACGTTATAATTGCTAAAATTGTTCCGCAATGAGTTTTTGAATGAGCTTAATGTATTTAAATTTCTGCTATCTGGGCTGATGTTGTTCCATAGTGCTATTGAAGACGGAATGCATGATTTCTTGGAGACTGACGTACGTGAGAAAGGCACTTCGATATCATTGCTATTTCTTAATGGATAGTGGGATAGCTCCCTTACGTAGGGTGGTATCAAATCACTAATATATGATGGAACCATGTTATGAGAGGCATTATAAACGAAACAGAGCTTTTGTAACTTTCGTCGACTGGCTAGTGATTCCCATCCACATTCCTGATATAGATTATCTAGCGATACGGATCTGGTTAAGCCAGTTACGATACGGGCTGCTTCGTTCTGTAGTTTTTCTAATGTATCTGCACCGGTTTCGGAACAACCATCCCAAACAATAGAAGCATACTCTAGTATTGGCCGTACGTAAGAAATGTAAATTTGATTTAAGGCCCTTCTGTTTAAGGTGAATTTAATGTTTTTCATTATTCCAATTGTTTTGGAAGCAGATTTAAGTATGCTATCGATGTACAGGAAGTTTGTTGGACATTGTTCAGAATGATTTTCTCTTTCTAGTCCATGGATAATGTTTAAATTGATTTCTACTGATAATGTTCGGTGATGTTACAGTATGCCACATTCATTCTAAAAGCCTCAGTGTTACACTATTGTGAGGGCTTCTTATTATTTCGGGACTTTTGTGTCCAGTCTTGTATTCTATGTTACCGGCAGTTTGGTGGAGAAATGACGATTTTAGTACAGTGCTCCCTCTCTACAACGACATCCTTTGGGATACGAATATTCTATGTGTTGTTCAGAGGGAGTTGTTATAGGGAGGGAAAATCAAATAGAATTAGCTTGTTTGCAGATCCCGAGATAAGTTGTATTTCGAGAACTTAAACCGTTATGCCTCAATCAAACCCTATGTTGTGACCACTCTTTAGAATCGTCACAAAGTGACGATTCTAAAGAGTGGTCACAACATAGGGTTTGATGGAGGCATAAAGAAATTACGATGGAAAATGTTGTTTCTGGAGCCTTGTTGTTTCGGAAACAGTGACATGCGTTGTTGTAAGGAGGGAATCGTTATTGAGAGGGCCGTTGTAGGGAGGGAGCACTGTATTTGAGTATTATCTGTAGCTCTAAGCCCATAGGACTACAAACACTATAAACCCAGATCAACGACAATACAATTGGAAATTTCACAGCAGCATTCCATTACGCATAACATTACAGTTACCACAGTTTTTCTTCCAATTACAAATTCTATCTGAATCCAGGTGTCTTCGTCCATTTAAAATCATCGGTCCAAACCCTTAGACTCCTATACGCGACCTGACCCGCATTTGCAAACAGCTTGGATCCTGATGAGACGCCGAGTAACTCGGCGTCTCATCAGGATTCAAGCTGTTTGACACTCGGTCAAACGTTTCTTACAAACTGGAACGAATCAGATGTAACTGTAAATCATTACAGATTGGAGTTTATGCAAACATCCCTTTTTTAACAGACTAAGGGTTAAGAGTCACATGTCCTTCTTTGTATGCAAATGATATGCATATTCATTACCCAGGACAATGGTTAAATTAGAATTAAGATACAAAATAGAACTCGTAAATCTTCAATGTTGACATTTGTTTGTCCGTTTCGTGTTTACATGACTACACAATTCAACAATTAATAAGTGTGGAATTTCAAAGTACGGCATTTACTCCATCAATGCGCTTTTCTACGCCTTTGAAAAGTAGACCCAGATCAGACCGCTCTTGTAGGCCAGGATCAGGGTCTACTCGCTGTTTGCTAGTTAACACATTATCTCCTAGTGATGCATTTTTGCGCACCTATAAAAGTCACTTTATGAAACCATTGTGATAAATAGAGCATTTGCTCCTATAGGAGCAAATGCTCTATTTATCACAATGGTTTCAAACTACAAAATTCTAATATTTTCCATTCCTCTAGTTAATGCTCCTTCCTTTTCGGTAGATACATTCAAAGAGGTTGGGTCTAAAAATAGCCTAGGAGGGAATGAGTTAAATAATATAGATATGATTCTAGCATGGCTAAACCTTATTGTGTTCATGTATCTAATTAATATACATGACATAATTGTTTCTTAATCAATTATGCAGGGAGTTAAATGGTTAAAAGTCATTGTAGAATGTCTTAAGCGATCGTTCATTTATTGAAAATAAAAGTCTGAACAAGCAAGTGGTTGCTTAATGCAGGGTAAAAGTAATACAGAAAGCTCCTACAGGAGCTTTGTACATTTCTCTTGACCTGCATATAAGCTACCACCTGCCTTACAGACCCATACTTAGATTTCTCTCTGATAACCGCTTAAGACAGGTTCTACTATGTCCAGTCTTGTGTTTAGTTAACAGTAACCGTTCGTTAATTTTCAGACTTAAATTCGATTAATTTTCTCCTATTTTTTTTTAAAAGCAAAACGTGACCATAGAAACGAATAGTTTGTATCTTGATGAAACGTCTAGTTACTCGAAATCTCTTCTGGATCGAAACAGTTGACAAAAGACGTCACATTATGTCAAGGTTTCTAGGTGTGATGTGTCTACTCTGTTTGAGATGACGTTATTATTTTAAAATGAGTGTCAATGACGTAAGGAGTTTCGACAATCAGACAAACTGAATAAACTCTTTGAATTCTTATGTTTCAAAGTTTGAAACTGGAGTACTCTAGTCCATTATCGTAGTATATGTTTAGTATTAGTCCTTTCCTTTGCAAACAGAGTAGATCCTTATCAGACGGCTCCCGTAGGAGCCATCTGATCAGGATCTGCTCTTTTTGCTTATGAACTTATAACAGGTCGTACTCTACTACTTCTACCAGTACCATAATCCCTGTGTATCAGCTAATGTTAATGACGTCATTATGACGTCATTATTTCTTAAATGAATATTCAACAGGAAAGGGGTTTAAGTATTAAATTTGAATGAAGAGTTTGGGTGACAAATACGCCAGACTTTGTTCTGATATCTTCCCAGGGAACCCTCTGATCTGGATCTACGTTGTTTGCAACACAGCTAACAGTTGCTCTAGTTTTAAAGGTCAGGTGATATCACTGATAAAATCCCCAATATCAGGATGTGGGACCTTTCACTGTGTGTTTTAAATTGTATTTCTTTTGTCTCCAGTCAAAAGTGTCACCCTTTTAAAACGTTGGACACTTTGAATGGAGATTTTCGTTCTATATATTGTAACAAGTATCTGGCAAGATAACACGATAGATGTTGTTAATCCAACATTTAAGGAGTTTTTTGTTGTATTTTTTACATGATCTATTTAATCAACTGAAAAGGATCATTTACAAGAAAAAGGTAATGTTTTACAATTACGTAGTCTGGAAACCAATAATGGAACATATCTATGCTCTATCACAATGTCTCAACTGTGAGTGAGTGAGTGAGTGAGTGAGTGAGTGAGTGAGTGAGTGAGTGAGTGAGTGAGTGAGTGAGTGAGTGAATGAGTGAATGAATGAGTGAGTGAGTGAGTGAGTGAGTGAGTGAATGAGTGAGTGAGTGAGTGAGTGAGTGAGTGAGTGAGTGAGTGAGTGTGTGTGTGTGTGTGAGTGAGTGAGTGAGTGAGTGAGTGGGTGAGTGGGTGAGTGGGTGGCTGGGTGAGTGAGTGAGTGAATGAGTGAGTGAATGAGTGAGTGAGTGAGTGAGTGAGTGAGTGAGTGAGTGAGTGAGTGAGTGAGTGAGTGAGTGAGTGAGTGAGTGAGTGAGTGAGTGAGTGAGTGAGTGAGTGTGTGTGTGTGTGTGAGTGAGTGAGTGAGTGAGTGAGTGGGTGAGTGGGTGAGTGGGTGGCTGGGTGAGTGAGTGAGTGAGTGAGTGAGTGGATGAAGTGATAAAGTGAGTAATAGAGTGAGTGATAGAGTGGCTGACTGACCGACAGACTGACTGATTGAGTACACTGATGAGTTAGTGACTGAGTGACTGAATGACTGAGTGAATGGGTGAATGAGTGAGTGAGTGAGTGAGTGAGTGAGTGAATGAATGAATGAATGAATGAATGAATGAATGAATGAATGAATGAATGAATGAATGAGTTAATGAATAAATGATATCAAATGAAGAAAGGAAAGGTGGAAAGAAGTGAGAAGGGAAGGAATGAGGAAAAAGTGAAAGGGAATGATTGACATATCGAAGGAAAGAAGAATACAATGGCTAAAGGAAAAGCGGAAGAAAGGAAGGAAAGAGTGAATGGAGCAAAACCGGAAGGAGATTATATTGATATCCTATTGACTATCGTACACTTACCGCCGTACAGCGTGACTTTGTCGATGTTGTGTAGGGTGTTACCATAGATACGGATAGCACTGGTGTCCGTCCTCAGACTTTCTAATAACTTCGCTTGCCTATGTGTAGCAGATAAACTGGAAACCAGCTTGGATAAAGCGTGCGTAATTTGAAATTTGTAGAAGCTCAGAGCAGCCTATCTGTCAAATTCTGAATCGTACAATTATAGAATAAACAAATTTATAAATGTAATGCAGCAGTAAAACATTAGATTTCAATTTTTTATTTGTTCGCAGTTTCTGCACTTTACTCACAGTCTTGTCGGATACTTATATCAGTCTTTTAGTCTTGACCAACACTGGATCCGTTTTCTCCAACAATCTGAATCTCCAAACACCACTCTCATATCCTAGAACAAAGGATCTGGCTTATAGTCGTAGATGCTAAAATGACGAAACTGACCTCTTTCACCTCTGTCACCTGATTGTACTGTAATATTTCCTCCCAAGTCTTCACCGTTTACCAGTCTATTTACGATCTTACATGACTCCTCATGTTTTAAAAAAGGTTTACGAAATACAAACTAGTTCCTTATACGGTTTTAAGCACACGACACGTCCATCCCTAATTTACGTAGTCAATCAGCTCACCGTGTTTCATACATGTCTACTGTTTCACAAAGAATCTCGACCGAGCCACCTGTAATTCTAGAAACATCTTAACCTTAACAATACGGGGCACGAGCCGTGAATGTCCTTTGCAAACAGTGTAGACCCAGATGAGAGGGCTCCTAGAGGAGCCCTCTCATCAGGGTCTGCACTGTTTGTCATGTTGCTTTTTTTACGTTAGAAAAATTCCTAAATATTCACCATAAGCTTGCCTTATTTGAATTTAGGAAAAGTCCATTTGAAAATTCATCGTTTTAAGGGTTAACAAATTTTCTGCAGTCTCATTAACTCTTATCCCACTACCTTAAACCTTATCCCTCTCTCCGCGACTTGACTCGAATTTGAAAACAGCTTGGATCCAGATGAGACGCCGAGAAACTCGGCGTCTCATCAGGATCCAAGCTGTTTGACACTCGATCAGCGGTTTTTCAACCGCTTAATCGAATTGAAGTTTCCAAATTGGCATCAGATCCCAAATCAAGCAGACGATATTTTTTTCACGGCAGAGTAAGGATTTACTGATTCAATTACATATTCTCTATCCAAACAAAGAAGTAACCCACAGTACCTATTACACGTATTTCGGGGTCTTTTCAATTAAAATCATAATTCATTATTCCATTACACGAGACCAGCTCCCTCTTTTTGTCCCCTTTAAACGATCTATGTTTGGGGCTACTTAAACACACCCACGGACCCTTGTAAGTCCCTTAAGTAAACACAGTGTATGTTTAATTTCAGGATAGTACTCCAGTAAATTGGTTTAAACTCTTACCCTCAGTCAATTTGTTTATGCCTGCTCAAATTTGGAACTTGAACAATTTTTCCTATTCGACCAAGCTTTTGAGAAACTATTGACAGAGTGTCAAACAGCTTGGATCCTGATGAGACGCCGAGTTACTCGGCGTCTCATCTGGATCCAAGCTGTTTGCAAATGAGAGACTGGTCGCGACCAGTAGGGAAAGTATTCTTACCACTGAAAAAAAACCAGTCACCATCACAACAAAAAATTAATCCTTGGAAATATACATAGCACTTTAAAAATCCACACAAATCTATTAAATCCGTTGTTTTCTAACAAAACATATAAATATATAATAGTGAATGGTGGATATTTATATATCACCATGGTAACCAAATAACTGAAAAATATTTAGGGAAAATTGTACATTATAGAACATTAGCACACTGGAAACATGCAAACCGTTATATCTGACAACTTGAAAACTTTTGAATTTACCGGTAAAAATTTAAAAGCAGACCCTTACAAGAGGGTTACATCCGGTTTGTGGTGATAAAGGAATAGTTAATATGTCACCTTAGAATGGGGGCCACAGATTTGGGACTGCAATCATATTAGATACAGACCTGTTTATGGATAACATTCTGACCGTGACAAGAAGCTATAATCTATTGGGACTCACATTTTAACACATTTCGGGAACTATCTTTCGACTATTCAGCAGACAATACAGACGCCATTTTGTTGCAGACGACATTTTTCCCCCGGCACGTGAAGGCTTCGTCTTACGCTTATCGCTCATGGATCAAATAATTCAATGAGATTTCGAAATAAAAATAGACTCGACCAAGGTGTTTTCAATAATGATATGCATTAGATATGATTCGCTGTTTAAATAGACGGTGATTGTGTAAGATTGGAAAATAAATGAAGATTAAAGAAGGCTGGATGATATGACCTTAAACGCGCCTGGTAAAGTGTTGTCTCATAAAGCTGTCGTCTGCTTCATTATTTAAAAAATATTTTTGCCAACATGGTCGTTTATTTTTCTCTTGGTTTAGCTGTTTCTCCATTCTATATTAATATCAAAATTTAATACCTGCTGAATATTCATGGACAAAATAGTTATAATGAAATATGAAAGGTGGAACATTCTAACCCTTTTTGAAAGTAAAAACAGATCTATCAACTTTCATCACCAAACAGAGCAGAACCTGATCAGACGGCTCCTATAGGGACAGCGTTCGAAATTATACTTTTTTCTCCACTGGCAATGTTTCGCAAGAGCCCACAGGGGCTTATTTAAGTTACCCAAAATATATACTCGCATTTTTCGTCATGTGCCTAAAATTTCGCTCGCATTTTCCTAGTTCTCTAGAGCTAAGTTCGAACCCTGAAGGACCGTATGATCTGGATCTACTGTGTTTGAAGATACGTGAAAAGGCGTTTATATGAAGGAAATAATTCAAATCGTTTGGAAATAACATTCTTGTACCTGACTGGGACAGCAGTTGCAAACGGGGTAGACCCAGATAAAATTGCACCTATAGGCACCACCTGGTCAGGACTTAATCTGTTTGCTTGTGAAATTATAATAGATCTGACTCTACAGTTTCTACCAATACTAAAATCTCCTTTGTATAAATAGCATTGTAAAACCAGATCTATCAAATTCCATTAGCAAACAGAGCAGACCCTGACCAGACGGCTCCTATAGGAGCCGTCTGATCTGGGTCTACTTTGTTTGAAGATGCGTGAAAATGCGTTTGTATGAAGGAAATTGTTAAAACCTTTTGGAAAGAGTATTCCTTTACTTGACATAGACGTCAGTCGCTGCCTTTGTAAAAGTACACCCATATCAGACTTTTTCTATAGGAACCGTCTGGTCAGGGCCTGCACTGTTTGATTATAAAAGTAAAGTACCTAGAATCCTAGATATAGTCTGCTTTCAGTCCGAAGGACCGCTCAGCCGACTGTACATTCATAAATGTATATAATACATGCCCATTGGACAGTACAGTGTCTTCCATTACCAAACAATAATGTGTGCACATGTCATCATAAAATGTAGCTTATTAATTTTCATAAATACTCAACGGGGAGAAAGTCAACACAGGATTGATTTGCACGTCTTGTTTACAGCTTTCAAAACCTTGGGTTTGTTTAGTTATACAATAGTAGGTAAACAGACTGCCCGTTGAGATACAGGAGTTTGTAGCCGAGAAACATTAATACATGTAGTCCATGTTTGTTGTCACTGCATGTTTTTGTAAGTTGTCCTTTAACCCTTTCCCCGTTGTGTATTCATGTAAGAAAATCATGAATATTAATAAGATTATTTTTTTATAATTGCATATGAACACAGAACATTTGGGCTCAGACAGAAGCTGTAGAATCAGATCTATATCACAACATAAGCAAACAGAGCAGACCCTGATCAGACGGCTCCTATAGGAGCCGTCTGATCTGGGTCTACTCTGTTTGCAGATGCGTGAAAATGCGCTTACATAAGGGTGCCCTGTAACCTGTTCCTTGTCCCTTTACAGAAAACCCTCTCTCAACCGAAATTCTATCAGAAAAAAACTTTAGGTGCTGCTAGGCAGGTTGCTGCATAAGGCAGTGTGAAAGTCATACAGAAAGCTCCTAGAGTAGCTTTCTGCATCACTTTCACCCTGCATTAAGCTGCCACCTGTCTCCAATACCGATATTTATTCTACATTGAACGTCCGGTTTTGAGGGATTTGACTGATTATATAGAGTAACAGATACACGTACACACAGACAAACAGACAAACACTAAACTCGCCATTTCTCCACCAGCCTCTATGTTGTCACCTTTCTTTAGAATCGTCATTTCTAGAAGACCCTGAATAAAGGTGAAATATTGAGAAATTGAGAAACAAAGGAGTTATTCTTGAAAACATTTTAATTTACGCATCTTATCTGGACCTCTGTCAGATAGACACATGCGTATCTTTTAATTCTTTCGCTGTCATATTAATTTCGTCTATTCTTTAGGGTTCTGTTGGAGCTATCTTTAATTTCGTTTTTAACACAGAATTACAATTTCAAAACAGTTTGGATCATGATGAGATGCTGAGGTATTCGGTGCCTCATCTGGACTATTTGCAAAAGTCATTGTGGGTTCGCGTGAGGCGGCGAAAGTTTGGACGCCTTTGCAAACATGGTGGAGCCAGACAAGAGGGCACATAGAGGATCCGTTTGATTTGCATATGCTCTGTTTGCTTATGGAATTTCCCTATATAGTAAAACCTCTCTATAACGGCCAATAAATTGTGTTAATTAGTTGGTATTTAGGGCAGGTGGCACCTTAAAGCAATGGAGCGTTCTGTTTTACGTCCACCTTGCTTTAACCCTTTCCCTGTACGGTGTTTATTAAAAATCTCAATAGCTACTGAATATTCATGGACAAATAGTTATAGTGAAATATGAAAGGTAGAACATCGTGGCCATTTTAGAAAGTAAAGAAACCGATCTATCAAACTCCATTAGCAAACAGAGCAGACCCTGATCAGACGGCTCCTATAGGAGCCGTCTGATCTGTGTCTACTCTATTTGCAAACGCGTGAAAATACGTTTATATGAGGGAAAGGGTTAACCCATTTCCTCATACTGACGACCTTTGACGACTCTGTAAAAGTCACTTTGTGAAACCATTGTGATAAATAGAGCATTTGCTCCTATAGGAGCAAATGCTCTATTTATCACAATGGTTTCAAAGTACAAAATTCTAAATGTTTCCTTTTCTCTAGTTAATGCTCCTTTTCGGTAGATTTATTCAAAGAGGTTGTATTTAAAATAGCCTACGAGGTAATGGGTTTATCAGCCATCCGCCTTTAACACAAAATACTTGATGTAATTTATTGGCCGTTAAAGAGAGGTGAGTGAGTGAGTGAGTGAGTGAGTGAGTGAGTGAGTGAGTGAGTGAGTGAGTGAGTGAGTGAGTGAGTGAGTGAGTGAGTGAGTGAGTGAGTGAGTGAGTGAGTGAGTGAGTGAGTGAGTGAGTGAGTGAGTGAGTGAGTGAGTGAGTGAGTGAGTGAGTGAGTGGGTGAGTGAGTGAGTGAGAGAGGTTTTACTGCATGATTATTCAGTGTTCATCACAGTCCAAAGAGCTATAAAAGTCAGCTATTGAATATTCATTGTGTCAATATTTCTTACATTAATATTCATCAGATTAAGAGATATTTGTAACCTTCTGTACTACGATGTTTAATTTACCATTCCATCATATAAACGCCAGGAGTGCGTGAGTGTACTGGGTGAGTGAGCAAGTGAGTGAGTGAGTGAGTGAGTAAAACAGAGAAAATCTGGTTAGACAGTTTCTATGTTATTTTCTTATATTGGATTTTTTTTTGTTTTAAAAAAACTAGAAGACATTCCTATGACGTAAAGCGTTTTTGAAATCCCAAGAGCATTTTAATTTGAAGTCATGTTACCGCAAGTGCTGCTACTACACTACTACAATGGGTCTATATACTGTTTGCGTATATTAGATTTTGTATATTCTGAAATAGGACAGGTGAAACTGGGTAGACAGATGAACCAGAAACCATCCAACAGGGGCACGTGTCTGAGTCTTAAACCTTTCCTCCATAAATACGCCTTTCTACGCCTCTGTAATAGTCCCTTCTTGAAACCATTGTGATACATAGAGCATTTGCTCCATAGTAGCTAATGCTCTATTTATCACAATGGTTTCAATACTATACAATTCTACAATTTTCTCTAGTAAACGCTTCTTTTCGGTAGATTTATCCAAAGAGGTTGAGTCTAAAAATAGTCTATGACGTAATGGGTTAGCCCTGTACTCTATCTCTGTCTCTGTCTGTCTGTCTGTCTGTCTGTATGTATGTATGTATGTCGAAATTACCCGATTAATAACGGACTATAATTATTGTCGTTTTTCATCATCCGACCGTTATCTCTGTATCTTCTCATATTACACAACCCATGATGATACAGAGAGGTCGCTCCACCCACGTGAGCGGAATGTTCATAAAAACTTTGAAATGTTGATGAATATGTATACAAACCTTACAATGAATTTTAAATGCACAGTCATGGACGGTACGTGTAAGGTAGTTTTTGCGTATCTTTGTCCGTATAATGTGTGTAGCCTAAATATGTTTAAGATCAGCTGTAATTAAATTTAAACCGCATTCATGACGTAATAAGAATTGAGATAGGTAGTACAGCAGTTTAACCATTTACTCCATGAATATTCATGCAAGAAATAATGACAGCATGAATATTTATTAGTTTTATTGTTTTTTATAAATGACACATGGACGAGAGGATATTTAGCCTTGGCAGAAATTATAATAGGTCCGACTCTACGGTTTCTACCAACACCAAAACAATCCTGCCTACAAATACCGGTATAAAAAGTCAGCTTGTAAGTATTCATGATGTTATTGTCTCTTACATGAATATTGAATAGGGAAATGATTAACCTGATTTGTGTTCTCGTACACGCACTATTTCTAAACATGAATAGTCATGGAGTAAAAGGTTAAACGATGGATAAAACTAGCGACGACTCGGTTGGACATTTTCCTGAATGGAAGGCATACGTTATTTTGCTGTGTTTATGTTTTTAGAACAAACGTTGTTACCTCAACACATAAAAAACACATTTTCAAATATGATCGTCAATTAACCATTAACTCCATTATATACGCATTTTGACGTCTTTGCAAACAAGGTAGACCTCTACACGAGCTTCTTATCTGGGTCTATTCTGTTTGCTTATTGAAAAAAAATGTAGATCAGATTTTACAGTTTTTCTATCAATGCAGTTATCTGAATCTCATGGTGTCATTATTTCTTTATCCATTCTCTCCTGGGCTATTTTTAGAGCCAACCTCTTTGAATAAATCTGCCAAAAAGAAGCATTTACTAGAAAGAATGGAACATTTTAAAACTGTGTAGTTTTGAAACCATTGTGATACATAGGGCGTATTTTCACAATGATTTCACAAAGTGACTTGTACAGAAGCGTCAATATGAGGAAATTGGTTAATTAATATTCATGAAGAAATAATTGAAAGAAGCAAAAACATAATGTTATTTACAGACATTATATAATACCGTAATATTTACAGTAAAACCCTCTAAACCGGACGTTAATCTTAGTATAAATATTGGTCTTGGAGACAAGTGCCAGCTTAATGCAGGTTGAAAGTCATACAGAAAGCTCTAAGAGGAGCTTTCTGCATGACTTTCACCCTGCATTAAGCAGCCGATTGCCTATAGGTATCTAAATTATTCTCTTCTAAAATTCCAGTTTAGATGAGTTTTACTGTACATGTACATTGTATCATGGGCAACGGTATGGTTTATATAGTTCGCTAGATCATGTCTTCACAACAGCGTTGAGAAATCGTTTCAGTAATCTCCCTTGAATGCTCCCTCATACATATCCTACTAATTGGTTCCGTCTGAATTTATCGTTGGTCTCTACATTAAATAGCAAAGTTAACTTTAATGTCTCGAATAAGTATTATCAAATAATTATGGCATTTGTTACATACTTTCCTTTACTATTATTCTATTTAACCATTTAATATAAATCTATTGAACTATTAAATGTTTCTTATCAAACCATTCCTTCATATTGACGCCTTTTGGCGCTTCTGTAAAAGTTAATTGTTGAAACCATTGCGATACATAGAGCACTTGCTCCATAGGAACAAATGATCTATTTATAACAATGGTTTCAGAACTCCACAGTTCTAAAATGTTCCTTTCTCTAGTAATTTCTCCTTTTCGGTATATCTATTCTAAGAGTTCGGGTCTACAAATAGCCTATGACGTAATGGGTTAAGGAAAAAAGGTTCCTTCTTTAAATATTAACTCACTTAACCACAGCATTTCATTGAAAAACAAGAGAAATAACAGAGTAATCCAAATGAAAGTACCTTCTTCTCATTTGGTATACATTTGGTATACATATATATATATATATATATATATATATATATATATATATATATATCAATGGAGATAATTAACATCTGAAACCTATCCATCATTCACAAATAAAATTAGTTCTTCGAACAATTAAAATGCATTCTAACTCTATACTCCATATTGACTTCTTTAAACCCTTTCCCAGTGCTGTGGTTATTTCATATTCCAATACCTACTGAATATTCATGAACAAAATAGTTATAATGAAATGTGAATCGTTGAACATTGTGGCAATTTCAGAAAGTAAAGAAACATATCTATTAAATTCAATTAACAAACAGAGCAGACCCTGATCAGACGGCTCTATAGGAGCCGTGAGATCTTGGTATTCTCTGTTTGCAAATGCATGTAAAAACGTTTATATGAAGGAAAATACACCTAGATCAGACGGAGTCTTCTTATCAGGGTCTGTTCTGTTTAATAATAAATTAATATAGATTTAATTCTCGTGACAAGTCCTGCCATAAATAAATATTGCTGTGCTCATATGTCATTTTTAAAAAAAAAATCAAAAAAAAATCATGACGTCATTATTTATTGCATGAATGGTCATAGCGTAATGGGTTCTTTTGTAGTTTATCCTTCATATCTGTCCCTGTGTCTAACCATTTGAATGCGATAAACGACAGGACTACTATATACAGTAGAACCCCGCTAATGCGACCACTTAATGAACAAACATGGGTGTCTTTATAAGCAGGTGGTTGCTTAATGCAGGACAAACGTAATGCAGAAAGCTCCTCTAGGAGCTTTCTGCATTACATTTGTCCTGCATTAAGCTACCACCTGCATCTAGCACCCAAAATTATACCTCTTTTAGGTGGTCGCATTAGCGGGGTTTTACTGTATACAAAATACATAGACCCAGCTCAGAAGGCTCCTAGAGGGGTCCTCTGATCTGGATCTGCACTGTGTGTCATTTGGAATCCTCTAGAGGGCGTAAACATTTCATGCTAATTGTGCCCCTTTCCTAACGACAATGATCAACCATTCCACTTTAAAAAATAAGTTTCAAATGACTTAAGAGCACTCCTACTATATTTGGTATCAAACGGCGAAAGTCTATGTTATTTGTACAAATCTTGCCGCCGAATTGTTACGAAATGAAGTGGTGTTAAATACGACCGAAACTGTTGCTAAGTGCAAATAACTTGACAACACGTTGGATCAATATTGCAATTCCTTTAAAATGGTAGCGGTTTATTTTTAGGGAAATAATCCCATGGTTACACAAAAACAAGAATGTTTATTCATAGTGGATTTCTGAAATATTTTGGGAAAACACTGTGAAAACTAACAGTGCTACTTTGCCTGGTTCAATATTATTACGCCGCGGGACTATTTTTTGTACAAAAATAAATATATCAATCAACAAGAGCTATAGAGCTGAAACTGTGTTTATATTTCGACTTCACCAATCATTAATCGCGCTGACCGCGACTTAAGCATGCAAACAGTTTGAATCCAGATGAAACGACGAGTAGAATCACATATACCTATAGTATATCATATGCAAACGGAGTAGACTCAGATCATATCTATATAATGTTGTGTTCTATATATATTAACCATTTATGTACGAAATAATGACATCATGGATATTGATTACCTGCATTTTAATATGAGAAACATGTGCATGTATGTACGAGGTATCTGATCAGAGTCTGCTGTTGTTATTAGTCCCCCACCGGTTACCGGTTGGGGGACTATAGGTTTGCTCGATTCCGTCTGTCTGTCTGTCCGTCTGTCTGTCCGTCTGTCCGTCTGTCACGCTTCTTGTTCGTGCCATATCTCCTACAAAGTTAGGCCAAATTCATTATAACTTTACACATGGAAGAGGCATGACGAGGGCTAGTGTCATGCACAAGGGCCATAACTCTAGCATCAATATTTTTGGAGTTATTCCCCTTTAACATGTGTTTTGTCCGGACAATAACTCTTTATCTACTGGTTCAATTGATTTGAAACTTCACATATGGAACAATCATGATGAGGGGTAGTGTCATGCACAAGGGTCATAACTCTAGCATCAATATTTTTGGAGTTCTTCCCCTTTTTCATATTTTCTTGTCAGTCCGTCTGTCACGCTTCGTGTCCGGGCCATATCTCCTACAAAGTTAGGCCAAATTCATTATAACTTCACACATTGAAGAAGCATGATAAGAGTAGTGTCATGTACAAGGGCCATAACTCTAGAATCAATATTTTTGGAGTTATTCCCCTTTTTCATATTGTTGTGTCCGGACAATAACTCTTTATCTAATGGTTCAATTGACTTGAAACTTCACATATGGAACAAGCATGATGCTGGGTAATGTCATGCACAATGGCCATAACTCTAGCATCAATATTTTTGGAGTTCTTCCCTTTTTTCATATTTTCTTGTCCAGTTAATAACTCTTTATGTACTGGTTCAATTGATTTGAAACTTCTCACATGGAACAAGCATGATGAGGTGTAGTGTCATGCATAAATGCAATAACTCTAGCATCAATATTTTTGGAGTTACTCCCCTTTTTTATATTTTCTTGTCGGGACAATAACTTTTTATTTACTGATTCAATGTATGAAAGTAGGTACTAATACCATTCAGGTGGTCATGTATATACCATGGTCAACCACACCATGGGTGGGTGGGTGGGGAGAGTGGAGTTTTTTTTCAGTCCGGTGGGGGACTCATGTCTTGCATAGCAATACAACATGCCCTTGTTTGCTTACGAAACACTCTAGATCTGATTGTTCAGCCTGTACTATGGTGAAAAATTTGTGTTTTAAATTGCCATTTTAGAACTAATCAAATTAATATTCATGGCGTTCCTATTTCTTACATCTTCATGATTTTTCACGACGCAATAAGTAAAGGGGCGGGGCACAGGAACGTTTTGCCACTATATAGTTTGGCACAGTCATATCTATACTATTTCATCTGGCCTAGGTCTTCTTTGCTCTGGAAATGCGTTGAACGGCAAATCAGTGGAGTAGAGACAGCTTGGCATCCTACCTGGACATGATTAGTTTTAACTACCTTATGAATACAGTAAACAGTCGATACTTCGAAATTTTAGTAATGATGAATTCGGGTTTTGTAGGCAGGTGACTGGTAATGCAGGGCGAAAGTCGTGCAGAAAGTCCCCAAAGGAGATTTCTGCATGACTTTCACCCTGCATTAAGCTGTCACCTGTCTTAAAGGTAGATAATGATACGTGCTTAAGTGTTCGGACTATCGGGGTTATAATGTTCGAACTATCGGGGTTATAATGTTCGAACTAATGGGGTTATAATGTTCAAACTATCGGGTTATAATGTTCGAACTATCGGAGTTATAATGTTCAAACTATCGGGGTTATAGTGTTCGAACTATAGGGGTTATAGTGTTCAAACTATCGGGGTTATAGTGTTCGAACTATCGCGGTTATAGTGTTCGAACTATAGGGGATATAATGTTCGAAATATCGGGGTTATAGTGTTCGAACTATCGGGGTTATAGTATTTGAACTATTGGGGTTATAGTGTTCGAACTATTTGGGTTATAGTATTCGAACTATTGGGGTTGTAGTGTTCAAACTAGCAGGGTTATAGTGTTCGAACTATCGGGGTTATAGTGTTCGAACTATCGAGGTTATAGTTTTCGTACTATCGGGGTTATAATGTTCAGATTATCGGGGTTTTACTGTAATATTTGACATCACTTTATAATGAAACATGGACAGGGGAGTTTGTCTTGCCAAAAGACGGAACGGTAGAAACACAATTATATCATGAGCAAATACGACACGTCTTGATGAGACAAGAACTGTCTTAGCTGGATGTGCTCTGTTGGCAAAGGCGTCAACTTATATCTTTAAGTGGTAATGATTTAACCCTTTCCCTGTTCTATGTTTATTTCAAATTTCAATACCTGCTGAATATTCATTAACAAAATAGTTATAATGAAATGTTGAAGGTAGAACATTATAGCCATATTGGAAAGTAAAGAGACAGATATGTCTAATTCCATTAGCAGACAGAGCAGACCCGGATCAGACGGCTCCTATAGGAGCCGTCTGATCTGGGTCTACTCTGTTTGCAGATGCGTGAAAACAACGTTTATATGAGGGAAAGGGTTTATAGTAGAATCTGTCTTAAGGGACCATAATTATATTGATTGGACACAGGAATCATGATAAGCAGGTTGTTGTTTAATGGCTGGTAAAAGTGTTGCAGAAAGCTCCTATAGGAACTTTCTGCATTACTTTTGACCTGCATTAAGCTACCAGCTGCCTAACAAACACTTCATTCGGCCTTTTTTTAATGGTCGCTTAAGAAAGGTACGACTGTAAGGAAATGTGCGTCAATGACAATCATTAGAGGATCAGGTATGTATTGTATAAGCGAACAGAACAGATCATAATCAGGTACCCCATGCATGAGGAGTCTACTCTGGGTCTACTTTATCTGCAGAGGTATAATATAGACATGGTTATCAAGAATACTACAGTAAAACCTGTCTATAACGACCACTAAATTACATCAATTAGTTTGTGTTAAAGGCAGGTGGCTGCTTAAAGAAATGTGAAAGTGAAACAGAACGCTCCTATAGGAGCGTTCTGTTTCACTTTCACATTGCTTAAGCAGTCACCTGCCCTAAATATTAACTAATTAACTAACACAATTTAGTGATCGTTATAGAGATGTTTTACTGTATTAAATTATTTTATAACTGTAGAAATCTCAGTTTAGATACCTTTAATCTCATTTGGGATATCTTTAAAGTTTATCGTGACCGTTACCAAGGAAACGGGTCTTATGTTAAGCCCCTACACCACAGTGACAAATAACGTCTGCTCAATATTGCATCTGGTACAATTTTGATTATTTCCGATTTTTTTAAGAGTTTGAGAAATCATTAACCATGAGTCAAACACCTTTAATAATGTTGAGACGCCGGCGTCTCGTCTGGATCCAAGATATTTACAAACGCGAATCAATTCACAGATAACGGGATATGGATAAATGCGCAGTGACCTTGAACCCGTTATGCAACTTGTCGTCTGCTAATAGTGTCGTCTGCTTTAATTCTAAACAATCAGATATTTCATCCATTTTTTTTTTCAAATGTATATAAAGATATGCAAACATGTTGGATTCTGGTAAGAGAGAGCGAGATTATCGGGGTCTAATCTGGATATAAACTGATTAACAGGTGTATAGCTGGATCTGTCTTAAGCGGCCATTTATTTATTGAACACATGAGTCTTAACAAAGCAGGTGGTTGTTTAATGCAGGGAATACGTAATGCAGAAAGTTCCTATAGTAATGCAGGTCGCATTACTTTTGACCTGCATGAACCCATTACCTCATAGGCTATTTTTAGATACAACCTCTTTGAATTCATCTACCGAAAAGGGGCATTAATTAGAGAAAATGATTTTTTTAGAATTGTTTAGTTTGAAACCATTGTGATAAATAGAGCATTTGCTCCTATAGGAGCAAATGCTCTATTTATCACAATGGTTTCACAAAGTGTATTTTACAGAGTCGTCAAAAGTCGTCAATATGAGGGAAAGGGTTAAGCTACCACATGTCTTACAGACCCATATTTAGACCTCATTTTAGCGGCCACTTAAAACTCGTTCTACAGTCTACAGTCTAACTCTCGTTTTTAGTTCGTGTTTACCGCTGGTATTTATCTTACTTAAGTACTATCGCAGTATTTATGTTAAGATTTATTCCTTACACAGCTATGACAAAAAAAAATGTCTGCACAAATTTTAATCAAAATTTGACTATTTCCAATTCCGCCAAACTGTTGAGGAACTAATCTATTTACCAAGTGTCAAACAGCTTGGATCCTGTTGAGACGCCGAGTTACTCGGCGTCTCATCTGGATCCAAGCAGTTTGAAAATGTGGGTTAGAGAAGAGCACAGTAAAGGTTAAGTCTTAAAATTGCTTGTCAAGGTAACCGAAGAAAATTCTTATTCTGTAATTTGTTTGAACAAGATTTTTGGGGCAAATTTAGTAAGGCTTCTCCGTGAATAAAGCAGTGTTTGGTCTAGAGATTGTTTAAAAAATGGGAGGAATTCTTCCAAACGGTTTCTGATCCGATTATGGTATGATCCGTAATTCCTTACCGACCGCGAAAATAGCCGGGAATAAACTTCGGAATTCCTTGGAGATCATCGAAAATAATTTATTTCCCAGGGTATTAGACTGACCAGATAGTGAGCTTAGTATTTGAGAGTCCCGCGGGGACACGGCCAACAGGGATAAACTATGCATCGAATTTCATCAACTTATTTGTAGGCCTTTCCTATATATTAACACCTTTTCACGCATTTGCAAACAGAAGACCCAGATCAGACGGCTCCTATAGGAACCGTCTGATCAGGGTCAGTTGTGTATGTTGATATTTTTTGATAAATAAGTTTGTTTACCTTATAAAATGGCTACAACGTTCCATCTTCAATATTTGATTGTAACTATTTTATCTTGAATATTCAGTAGGAATTGAAATGAGGAATAGCCCTTACCCGGCTATCTGCGATCCGGAGAACATTTTACATACAGCTTGGATCCAGATTAGATGCCGCGTAACTCGTCATCTCAATAGAATCCAAGCTGTGTGGATACACTTTAAATAGTTTTTAAAATGCTTGATCAAAGCGGAGGTAGTAAAAATTGCACCAGAATCAAATTAAGCTGACATTATTTTTACAGCGGGTTAGGGGATTAGCTGGGACACAATAGCAATATACAACTGTACAATAATTGAACAATAATACAATATAGTAGAACCCCTCTAATGCGGCCACTTACTGAATAAACATGGTGTCTTTATGAGTAGGTGGTTGCTTAATGCAGGATAAAAGTAATACAGAAAGCTCCAGGAGCTTTCTGCATTACTTTTGTACTGCATTAAGCAACCACGTGCATCTAGCACTCAGAATTATACCTCTTTTAGGTGGTCGCATTAGCGGGGTTTTATTGTACAATAGAACCTGTCTATATAGTGATTATATAGTAAACCAGATGGGGTCTATAGGGACAGGTGGATGCTTAACTCGCAATGAGTTGTATCAAAGGAACAGTGACGTCATGAAGATCACTTAGATGAATTGTTAGTATAGCACATGGGCATAGGATCTGGCAATGCTAGAAAATGTACATAAATATTTATGTATATTTACATTCGCCCTGCAACGTCCTTATATAACCTTATTCTAAAAAGAAAGTTGCATTTTCCCATGAACGTTCATTTCAATACCAGTTTGAGTCGGTTCGGGCTTCACTAACTTTGCTTGTAAAGCTATGCGTTGCATAACCTCATGAACACCGGGAGCACGTCATTCATTTCTTAAAAGAAACCATGACGTCATGAATATTAATTAGTTTAACTTTATAATGACACATGAACATGGAAATTCTTGGCCATTGCGGAAAGTTTAGAATCACATCTATATTATTTCATCAGCAAAATGAGCAAACTCGATCTGGTCAGGCGGTTCCTTCAGGGGCCGCCTGATCAGGGTCTACTCTGTTTGAAAATGAGTAGAAATGCGTATTTAATCCATTCCCTCGTATTGACGACTTTTGACGACTCTGTAAAAGTCACAAATTCTAAAAACAATCCTTTTCTCTAGTTATTGTTAATGCTCCTTTTCGGTAAATTTATTCAAATAGGTTGTATCTAAAATAGTCTATGGGGTAATGGGTTAAGGCGTAAAGGATTAATGAAGGACGAAAGTAATTCAGAAAGTTCCTAACAACTGGGATATATGAGAGCACGTGGTTGGCTTAATTAAAGATAATGCAAAAACCACCTAAAGTAGCTTTTGAACCTAAATAGCTACCATCCTGCGTTAACCCATTACCATTACACATTACGTTTTTACGCATTTGTATCATTAGACGGCTCATGTAAGAGCCATCTGATCAGGATCTACTCTGTTTGCTTATGACATTATAATAACCTTGACTCTTTAGCTAATATCAATACCAAGACTGTCCTAATAGTATGTACATGTGCCATTATAAAAACGTCAGGATATAAATAGTCATTACTTCATTAAACAGGTAATGAGTTAAATATTCACATATCTTAAACCCCCAGAATTGGACTTATTTTGGATGGTCTAAGGGTGCCTGGCCTAAATTTTCAATTTCGTTTTGTTTTATATTGAAATTCCTATCAGCAAACAGTGTAGACTCTGATCAGACGCCGCATTATGCGGCGTCTGGTCAGAGTCTACACTGTTTGCCTACGTCCCATATATGGGATCGCGGGAGCAAATGGGTTAAGAACCTTTTTAATTTTTGGACAGAATCCTTTATTTGATAAATATTTATGAAATAAACATTGCTTGTATGAAATATTCATTAAAATGACATATGGACACAGGAATTATGGTCATGGCAGAAACTATAAGCTTTCATTTATATTTTACAAGCAAAAGGAGCAGACCCTGATCAGACGACTCCTACAGGAATCTACCCAGTTAGTACATGCGTGAAAATGTGTACATTGAGGGGAGAAGATGAAAGCATGATCAAATCCACATTTCAAACTAGACGACTGATCTGGGTGAAAAATGTTGACATCCTCCAAATATCTGCTTTCCTTTTGCGCTATGCACTTAGCTTTTCAATTCAAAAATCACAATTTATCAAATACATGTATTAGTTATTGACCCTTTCAACTCGGGACACGCATGCTGTTCCACTTGCAAACAGTGAATACCCAGATCAGAGGGCTCCTCTAGGATCAGGGTTTGCACTGTTTGTAATTCAAAATAATCCAGCAACTTTACGTCTTTCATACTGAGTGGACTCTACAATTTTACACTGATGGGCTATTCCACTCTGAAAAGTCTGGGTTGAAAGGGTTAGAGCACCTCGTTGTTTGTAACCATGGCTATGTTGTGAACATTCTTTTAAGTAGATCGGAGAAACTTCTTTTGAAATCTTCAAACGTCAAGTGTATTTTGGAGGTAAAATTAATTTTTCAAATATGCAGAGTGGTATGTTTGAATTATTGGAAAATTTTATCAGACGGGGGAGCGATTGAGTGTATATTATACATGTCCTAAGCCTTAGTCACGTGGTAACCCTGGTAATAGACAAGGCGGTGGCTAAATATAGCGTTGTTATGTACGCTCTTGTAAGTTCAAAATCTCGCGTTAAAGTGCGACAGTTGTAAAACTGCCGTTATTAATCTTAAGCACATGCAACAAATTGTCGTCTGCTGAGATTACACCTGATTTAACCCGTTGCCGGATGTATACGAACTTTTACACCTTTGCAAACTGAGTAGATCCTTTTCAGATGGCCCCTGTTGTAGCTGTCTGGTCAGGGTCTACTCTATTTGCTTATAAATGGAATAATATAGATCTAGATCTGATTCAGTGTCATCGCAAAAAAAGAAGAAAAAAAAAGAAAAAACCCTGCTCTGTTGATATTCTCCATTATAACTCATTTTATTAAACCCATTACCTCATAGGCTATTTTTAGATACAACCTCTTTGAATTAATCTACCGAAAAGGAGCATTAGCTAGAGAAAAGGAAAATTTTAGAATTTTGTAGTTTGAAACCATTGTGATAAATAGAGCATTTGCTCCTATAGGAGCAAATGCTCTATTTATCACAATAGTTTCACAAAGTGACATTTACAGAGTCGTCAAAAGTCGTAAATATGAGGGAAAGGGTTAATATGGATGATGTCATTATTCCTCACATAATTAATCCTGAAGTAAAGGCTTCAAACATATTGTAAAAGCGAGTTTTCTCTTTCTCTGCCAAAAAGTGCATTGTTACGGTGACTGCCAAACAGTTGGATATCTAAGAGAGGTTATGCTCCTTGGCATCTCGTCTGATCAGGATGCCGAACTGTTTTAACTCCATGGATTCGCCACTTAACCCTTTCCTCCATAAATACGCATTTCTACGCCTTTGCAAACAGAGTAAACCCAGATCAGACGGCTTCTATAGGAGTCGTCTGAACAGGGTCTGCTCTGTTTACTTTTGGAAATAACGTATAGATCTGATTCTGTAGTTTCTACCTTTGTAATAAAAATCATGTGTTGATATTACATTTTTTAAAAATATTCTAATTAATATTCGTGATGTCATCACTTTTACATGAATATTCATGGAGAATTTGGTATATATGTTTTTAATAAGAAAACCAAACAGATCATTGGACCACTCCTACAGGAGTCAACTCTATTTGCAAAGGAGCATTGTTTTAAATGGAGTGGTTACTCAAAATTGTATGATAGAGTGACACTTCTGCACGTGCTAATGATAAAGCATGACCTTATATCCTTTCAAAGCTGAAATTTTCAAATGGACTCTTCCAAACATCAAACATGTCAAGGTCACCGTGAATATTCAGGGTGTTTTAAAAGAAAATTGTAACCTGACAAACAGTGCAGATCCTGATGAGAGGGCTCCTCTAGGAGCCCTCTCATCTGGGTCTGCACTGTTTGCAAAGTACACCAGCGACTCTGTGTCCCGTAATGAAAAGGGGTTAAAAACTCCGAGCGTAGGCGTTGGGCAAACCATACAAAAAATGTTGAATAATAAAATGATTTAACCCTAACCGCGATGTGAAAAAAAATAATGTCTGCTCAAATTTGAATCTGGTGCTATTTTGACTACTTCCGATTCGACCTGGTTTTTCAGAAAAAAACTATTGATCAAGTGCCAAACAGCTTGGATCCTGATGAGACGCCGAGTTACTCGGCGTCTCATCTTGATCCGCGCTGTTTGCAAATGCGTGAACAGCGGGCTTAGGGTTAAAGTTTAATCTGGTAATCTCAATTTACTAAATGTTTACAAACATCTTTCTGATCTGGGTCTGTCTTGTTTTGCTTCTTAGTCGCTTGTCTAATTCTCTACTTTTTACCAAGGATAATTTTCCTTTTTCTGTTTTAATACGTAGTTTACTGATATTCATAATGATTAATATAATACATGAATATTCATCGAGAAAATGGTTAAAAATCGACCGTTTCGTGATGAACAGTTATAAAAATAGATTACGTGCCTAACCATTTTCTGACATATAAACACTTCTTCAAGCCTTTTTAAACATAGTAGGCTCAGATCAGACTGCCCCCATTTGAGCAGCCTGATAATGGTCTGCTTTGATTGCTTATGCCATGGTATAGGTGTAATTCTACATTATTCACTTAAACAATTTATAGTGTAAACATCGGCACATAAATATCCATGGTGTCATTATTTTATTTCTAACAACGAATATTCCACAGGCAAAAGATTAATGCTTGGCGGACGTTACGTTTTCTTGGAAAGTAATATAGAGTTGAACTTCGATATCGCGAACTTCAAGGGACCATGCAAATTAGTACGAGATAACGGAAGTTCGACTTATCGATTTCTGATCTGGACAATTTCATAAGTTTTTAGCTTAATGCAGGTCTAAAGTAATGCGGAAAGCTCCTGAGCTTTCAGCATTACCTTAGACCTGCATTAAGCTGTCGCACGTGCTTCTTGATATGTCTAGTTATACATTTTAGAACAATTCTGTATTGTAAGTTTTGGAAGGACTGAACTTTTAGTTCGAGTTATCCCGAAGTTCGAGTTATCCGAGTACGAGATATCGAAGTTCAACTGTAGATTATATGTTACAGTATTTGATATAGCTATAAAGTCCTCTGATTCTATGCTACTATAAAGCTCCGTTTAACCTTTTTTACAGTAATACCCCTCTATACCGGACGTAGTATAAATATTAGTCTTGGAAACAGATGGGAGCTGAATGTAGGATGGAAGTCATACACAAAGTTCCTCTAGGAGCTTTCTGTATGACTTCACCCTGCATTAAGCAGTCACCTGCCTAAACGTATCTGCATTCCTCTCTACAATAATTCCGGTTAAGAGGGGTGTTACTGTATTTGGGGAATATTCACAGCAGAGCCGCAGATAAAAGTGCGTGCTGAAGTACAATGAACCCTCATTACAACGAAGGGGTCTGTTTCCAGACATTGTGCTGGTATAACGAGGTTAATTATACCATAAGCAAACTGATCAGACGGCTCCTATATGGGCCGTCTGATGTGGGTCCACTCTGTTTTCAAAGGCGTTGAAAGGTGAATTTATGGGGAAAGTGGTTATTTTCTCTCTATAACTATTTCACTAATTCCTCTCTGTTTTCTATTGCTCTCCTCTCATATATTGTCTCTAAGATTAACCTTAACCCAGAAATCACTGACCCGAGAATGCATCTATAAATTCTCCAGATGGTTGAAAAAATAACAACACAATCACTCCACCATGGCAACAAACTTGAGATAATAATGATATCAACTAGTGGAATCCGTCTCTCATATTCCGTCTTAATATAATAATTGTTCATTTTACGGTTATACTCGTGCGAAAGGCATGTCGTGGTTTTATTTTGTAATCTGACACTGTCCCGCATATTAAACCTGTCAATGCCAGCATTATCGTCTGCCGGACACATCATCGTCTGCTACAAGCTTTTAAATGGGTGTTTCTTCGATTTGGTTATAAACAGATAAATAGGATGTCAAAGAGTTCGGATCCTGGTAAGAAGCCGAGTTACTCGGCGTCTCATCTGTATCCAAACTGTTTGAATATGACATCACAGACTCGTCTTCATGACAGTCAAGGGGTTAAACCCAGCCACCGTGCTAACAATCGCGATATTTTATCGATGTCGATTTGATCAATCATTCAGATAACGAGAGATCTCGCGCGATAACGCGAGATAAGATCAGTTAAGTGGGACAGTTACTGGCTTTTAAAAACAATTAAGAGCAATATGGGCTCATCTCGGGTCAATTAAAGTGTATTGATGCGCAGACTTCCCACGAGCGGAATGATCATGAGGAATTTATAACAATATTTTGGAATATAATACAGGGTAATTAGAAGAAAATTTATCCCTTTACTCCGTGAATATTCATGCAAGAAATTATGTATGCATGAATATTAATCAGAGTAATATTTAACCCTTAACTTCATACACACGCTTTTCAACGTCTTTGCAAACAGAGTAGACCCAGATCAAACGGCTCCTGTAGAAGCGGTCTGATCAGGGTTTGCTCTGTTTGCTTATGCAATACTATTGACACAATTCTACAGTTTATGTTTCTAAGTACATGTGCTGTTATACCAACAAATCTAATTAATATTGATGACGTCATTATTTCATGGAGTAAAGCGTTAAATCTGTTTCTTCACTTTATTGTGTATTTTGAATGTGTGTGTCTTTTGCCTTCTGTTGTATCCCTTCTCCCACTAATCGAGAGTTTAGTTTCATTTGCAAACAGCTTAGACCCAGATGAAACACCAGCTACAGAGCTCCAGATAAGATGCGTAAATTAATACATTTTCAAGAAAAACTCAATTATTTCTCCACCAACCCCTATGTTGTGACCACTCTCTAGAATCGTCTCGAAGAGACGATTCTAAAGAGTGGTCACAACATAAGGTTTGGTGGAGAAATTGCGATTTTAGTATCGGAGTACGCACAGTTACCCCTCAGTTGTAATCAGTAATTGATTGTTGGGAGTATCAACGTAGATGTAGATGTTATTTGTTGCTCTGTCGACTAACTCATCAGGACACTTGGTCAATAGTTCTTCAAAATATTGATAAAAATGGAACAGAAGTCATGCAGGAAATTAGGAAATGGCACAAGAAAGTCCACAGCAAGACCAGAAACACACAATACACAATAACGAAGTGTGCACTCACGCATACATACACAGCCTTAGCATAATTGTTCCTTGCCGGTTCCCCACCGACAGAATATTAGTATCGCCGTAAAATCAAAACTCAATCAAACTTATCGGAAACTAAAGACAATAATTATGATACGCCATAACTTCAACGCAAGAGCATGATAAGAAATAACACAGCAATGCGCCCTGAATATAAAGGAACTCAACAAGCACCAATTTACAGCTGATGAAGAGCGCTCATACCATGCGCATATACCACACATTAACACATATACCACACACTCATACATATACCACACACTCATACACATATACCACACACTCACACCACACACTCACACACAAATACCACACACTCATACACATATACCACACACCCATGCACATTTACCACACTCACACACATATACCACACAATCACACACACATATACCACACACTCATACAAATATACCACACACTCATACACCACACATATACCACACAGTCATACACATATACCACACACTCACACACATATACCACACACTCACACACATATACCACTCACTCATACATATATACCACACACTCATACACATATACCACACACTCACACACATACACCACACACTCATACACATATACCTCACACTCACACACATATACCACACACTCATACACATATACTACACACTCATACACATACACCACATACTCATACACATAGAGTTGTTCCTTGTGCGCTCAACACCGACATCATATTAGTAGCGCTGCTAAACCAAGACTCAAACTCATTAAAAAACAAAATGCAATATACAGTTGAAATTCGATATCTCGAACTCGGATAACTCGAACTTCGAGATAACTCGAACTTAAAGTTCGGTCCTTCCAAAACTTACAATGCAGAATTTGCTCTTAAATGTATCAGTACGGATATCTAGAAACATATGTGACAGCTTAACACAGCAGGAGCTTCCAGCATTACTTTACACCTGCATTAAGCTGTCATATCTCGAGAAATTGTCCATATAAGAACTCCGATAACTCGAACTGTTCTCTCTAACTAATTTGTGTAGTCCCTTGCAGTTCGAAATATCGAATTTCAATTGTATATATATGACGCCACAACTTACTCAAACGTATAAATTTAACGTCACAAAGCACCTCCTGAAAAGTATTTATCGGTTGGACTGAGTCTAGGGGACTGCGACACTAAATCGGATAGTTTTACAGTGAGTTTAGGGTAAACAAAGGTATTTTCTCACAATAAAGGGACACAACTTGCCTCAAGTTTAGGGTAAACAAGGTATTTTCTCGCAATAAAGGGACACAACTTGCCTCAGTTCCTCTACTATATGCCAGAGTACTTCACCCTTTATTTGTTCAATATTCATGTAAAGATAATGACATCATGGATATCAAATTAGATTACTGTTACAATGCCGTATGAACACGTGGCAGTTTCGCGCACAGGCGTTCGGCTCATGAAATACAATGTATGTTTAAGATAAGTTAAATCTCTCTAAATTGACGTTTTGTAACATTTGGAGCCGAAAAAATAAAGTTTGGGCGTTTTGAGACAAAGCTGAAATTTCGTATATTCTCTTATATAGAATATACGAAATTTCAGCTTTAAGACAATATACGATATTTCAGCTTTGTCTAAAAACGCCCAAACTTTATTTTTTCGTCTCCAAATGTTACAAAACTTTAGAGAGATTTCAACTTAACTTATTTTAGACATATTTCATGAGCCGAACGCCTGTGGTTTCGCGTAGGTAGAAACTGTATTATCACATACATATTATGACCAGAGGCAAACAGAACAGACCCTAATCAAACGACTCCTATAGGCGCCATCTCGGCTAGGTCTACTGTGTTTGCAAGGCGAGAAAAGGTGCCTTTATACGAAGGAAAGTGTTAACTTCTAATCAGCAATCAAAGATACTTTCATTGTAACCCTTTACCTGTTAAATATTCATGTATGAGATAAAGACACCATCACTATTCTTTAGCTATTTTTTCATAATGATATACGAACACAGGTTGTTATAAATGTATAATCATATATACATGTATATAATTCCATAAGAAAAAGATCCTTCAGGAACCCTCTGATCTGGGCCTACTCGGTTTTCAAACCCTCGGGAAAATGTGTGTTGGGTATTTAAAGTGTTAAACACCTGTGCGACAACAGAACTCTTTTGACAATTCAGAGCATAAAAGAGACCTTACAGCATTCTTTGAACGTTGCGTATCTCTGTTTGTAAACACACTCAAGTGCCTCTCATCCAACACGTAATTTACAATGGCGGCTCAATTCCCATAATGCAACTCTGACTCTCCACTCTAGGAGGTAACTATTGAAGTAGGTGCTTGCAAACAAGTCTCCTTTCTTCCAGGTGGGTGATATTGCAATTTCAGGGGTTGTGATTTCTAGTGTGGAATGCAAACAGAAGAAAACAGCAGAACGTTTTAATTGTTTGTCAGAATGCGGAACTCTTGGGAAGAAATTGTCACTTTTGACGTTATACAATAATTTGTCGTTTTCAATTTAAAAAAGTCGTAGCGGTATGCCTTGATATGTAGTGATTTAAAAGCTACAGGCGTGTGAATTAAACTCCTCCGCCACAAAAGAGTTAAAAAGAGTTACAGATTAAATTGGAATATAACACACACATACAGTAAACCCCCTCCAAACCGGCCTTTCAACTTAGTGTAAATATCTGCCCTGGAGACAGGTGGCAGCTTAATGCAGGCTTAAAGTCATGCAGAAAGCTCGCATAGGCGCTTTCTGCATGACTTTCACCACCTGCCTAAACGCATGTAAAATCTTCTCTACTAGAATTCTGTTTTAGAGGAGCTATACTGTATTGTATGGAACGTCATGAGCGGGCATAGAACAAAATCGGTGCAACAGTCAGGTTTACTTGGCAGTGTGTTAGCAAATTGTGTTAGACTGAATATCGTGACATTCAGGAACATACGACAGAACTGAGTTTACCTTTTACTTATAACGCCTTTGTAAACTGAGTAGACTCAGGTCAGAAAGAACCGTCTGGTCAGGGTCTGTTCTGTTTTTTTTTTTTAACCCTTTCGCTGCCAAATTATGTCGTCTGCTAACTTTGTCGTCTGCTACACATTTTCATTTTTTTGATTTTCTACATTTTTGTTTCAAAACCATAGTAACAGTAACAAACAGTTTGGATCCTGGTGAGACGCCGAGTTACTCGGCGTCTCATATGGATCCAAACTGTTTGCATAGGTAATCACAGATCCGGCATTGGCAGCGAAAGGGTTAATAATTAATATTCAAGATATCATTATTTCTTTCATGAATATTCATGGAGTAAATGGTTAACCCATTTGCTCCCACGATCCCATTTATGGGACTTAGGCAAATAGTGTAGACTCTGATCAGACGCCGCATACTGCGGCGTCTGATTAGAGACTAAACTGTTTGCTGATAGGAAATTCAATATAAAAGAAAACAAAAAATGAAAATTTAGACCAGACATCCCTTGATAAAAGATAGACTAACCCAATATATAAGAATGGAATAATCCACTGGGAGAAAATTGGTTAAACATTATCTAGCAGGGACGAATGTTTTTCCTATTTGCAGAGTTGATATAGATTAGACGGTTCCTGTAAGAGTTGTCTGCTCAGGATCTGCTCTGTTTCCATATGATATGTAATACAGTTTGGATTCTACAGTGTTTGTCTTGGACAAACATTCCATTAACCCTTTCACCACCGAAGTCGCATTAATGCACCACAACAAATAGTGCAGTCCCACATCAGACGCCGTCTTTTCAAGGCGGTGTCTGATCAGGGACTTCACTTTTTGTCTCATTCTCTATTTCTATATATGTGCTTTATTCTTTTGAAATTCGCATTTATTTATCTCATTTCCTTATTGTACCGAATTATTAAATAAAATTTTGATTGCAGACGACAATTATAAATTTGGCGCCGAAAGGTTTAATTATAAAAACACATTCGTAATTGCTCGTCGTATTCCGTCAGGGTTCGGAATAAATATTCGTAGAAATAGCTGGGGTGTTCCGAGTGTAGAAAAACATTGACACTAATGCTCCCTTGCGGTTTTGTCTCTAAAGCAACCACTTTTCACTACATGTTATATAGTGAAGAAACTTTTCAAAGTCCCATAACTCTGATACAAATCAATGGAGCAACAATTCCATTATTTACCTACATCTACACACCAAGGTTGTTCATCTCTGAACGTTTGAAATAAATTTGCCGGAAGTACGTAAGGACTGGCGGACGTACATAAAACGCACGACCAGATATTCGTGTTTTAAATATTTAAAGCGATCAACTAGTGGCAACTACTGTATAAAACGTTTACAATCACGTGGTTGCCTTTAACCCCTTTGAATCATAATCTAGTTTAGATCCTACCTCTTTGAATATATCTACCGAAAAGGAGCATTTACAAGAGAAAATGAAATTTTTAGAATTGTGTAGTTTTGAAACCATTGTGATAAAAAGAGCATTTGCTCCTATGGAGCAAATGCTCTATTTATCACAATGGTTTCAGGAAGCAACATTTACAGAGGCGCCAAAATACGTTAGTAGGATAGAATGGGTTAACGGTTTTGCTTATATAGAGGCATTTTTTACGCCTTTGCAAACGGATCAGGGAACTACTCTGTTTACTTATGGAATTAAAAATATGAATCTACCGTTTATGCCATTTTCACAAAATACTCTGTTCATACATCATTGTAAACTTAGCTAATAATTTTTAATTTAAATATTAATGATGTCATTATTTTTACATGAATATTCATACGATGGAAAGGGTTGAGAAAGGTCAATTTACGATGCGTAAATTAAAATATTTTAAGGTAAATAACTTCTTTATGCTGTGACCACTCTTTAGAATCGCCTCGAAGATACGATTCTAAAGAGTAGTGGTCGCAACATAATGTTTGGTGGAGAAATGACGCTTTTAGTACATGATTACGCACCTTTATTTGTTGCTCTGGGTTAATGCAGAACAAAAAGTGCAATAAATATGCATGCATTTCCAAATTGCTTTCATCTTGTATTAGTTACCCTTACGACTCTGTTAATCTTTTCACCGCCAATGTCGCAAAAATGCACCACGACAAATAGTGCAGTCCTAGATCAGGCGCCGCCTTTTCAAGGGACTTCACCTTTTGTCTCAACTCTATTTCTCTATATATATGCTTTATCCTTGGACATTTGCATTTATTTACTTCCTTATTTTACCGAATGATTTAACACAAATGGATTGCAGACGACAATTAAAATTAGGCGACGAAAGGGTTAAAAAATCTTACTTCACTCACTCAAACGGACCGTCGTTGTCAGTGTGTTCTTCCTCTCGTAGCTCGTATTTTGAACAAATTTGTCTCTTAGCAACTTCGTCTTTTTAACTGATCAGGTACTAATGACAGCAAGTATTTTGCTGACTGGGTCTAGAGTAGGCATAGCCTTTAAACGCTGCTTTTTCAAATGAACTATTCCAACATTCAAACGTGTCAAGCTTACCGTGAATATGCAGTGTTTCGTTTAATAAAAAGTTGTAACATGGCAAACGATGCAGACCCAGATGACGGGACTTCTCTACGTCGTTTTTAAAGATCATTAGTGACTCGGTTCCCCAACTGATAGGGTTAATTATATGGATAGAAATAGACAGTATATACCAGTACCAGAGGACTCCCTTAGTATACAAGTGAACGTCATGGGACTATGAAAATTAGATAACAGAAGTTAGAGTTACCCGATTTCAACTTTGATTTTTTTCAAGTTTACAGCTTAATGCATGTCTTAAGTAATGTTAACACTTCTCTTGCTGAATTTTAAAACACATTTCTCCTTCTTTACCCATGCTCTGTTGTATAATTACATACATCTTCACTGTGTACAAGTATATCGCTATGCAATCACTGCTGTGGAGTGCACTGGTTGCACACTCAACTTGTAAATAGTGGAGACCCTGATGAGACAGCTCCTGCAGGAGCTGTCTCATATGGGTCTTCGCTATTTACAGGTAGGTATATTGACGTGAACAGCAAGCGAAAGGTTAAAGCTCATGTAGGAGCTTGGAGCACTACTTTAGACCCCCATTAGGCTGTCACGTGTCTTTCTAGATATGTGCAATGATACGTTTTAGAGCAATTCTGTTTTGGAAGGACCGATCCTTTGGTTCGAGTTATCCGATCTCGACATATCGAATTTCAACTGTATATACTCTCGATCAGAGTCAACACCCTTTGCGTGACACATTTTTCCAAAGCTCAAATTGGCAAACGAATGGACGATACCATATATAGGATGTAGGCAAACAGTATATACCCTAATCAGACGCCGCATCATCAGAGTCTACACTGTTTACTGATAGGATTTTAGTATAAAACAAAACAAAATTGAAAATTTAGGCCAGGCACCCCTTAGATAAAAACATAGACTAATCCAATATATAAACATGGAAGAATCCATTGGGAGCAAATAGGTTAAAGTTCGTTTGATCCTTTATCTGATGAATATTCATGGAATAAATAATTTCTCTGAATAGTTAGCTGTTATATTTATAATAGCATATGAACACGTTTGTATGAGGGAAAGGTTTAAACAGTATCATGGCTAAATATCTAAGGGGATAGGGTAGACTTTGATGAGCGTTATTGTCATGTAAGCTTTAGCCCATTCCCTCATATTGACGCCTTTCGATGCCTCTGCAGAGGCTATTTTGGTAACTGGAGAAACAGTAGAATCAAATCTGTATACAATGTAATTTCACACGCAAACAGAGCAGACACTGATCAGACGATTTGACCTACTTGACCAGGGTCTACTAGCATAGTCGTGAAAAGGAGTTTGCATTGGATAGACAATTTTGCAATGAATTCACGCAATTTAATATTGATTTGAAAATCGATGTTTGAAAAAATCAGCTTTTCCAATAAGTTGCAATGCTACATTTGAGAAAAAGCCTGTAAGGCCAACAATGCAGACCCTGACGAAAAGTCGACTTTCGCCAATGGTCTGAAAGATTGAAGGATACATTTTCATTCAATGAAAACAATGAAAAGCAAATGATATTGATATGTTATTGTTGCGATAGAAACGTAATCTAAACTTAACGGAGTCGCACGTGCTTTACAAAGTCATGTACATCAAAGAGATATAGTTTGACTTACGTATCATATCATATCTTGACTGACAAGAGGGGTTTCATCTCTGACAAAAATAAGTCATATTGAGATTAAGACAGTTTGTTCATCTTAGACTTGTTACTCGGAATATCTCGGAGTTAATCCTTCAACGACGTGTACGGTATTCGAATATTTGATTTTGTACAAGATAGAGGCAATACTAGTGTTTGATTAAGGTTTAACGTTTCAAATTTATTAGAGACGCTGCTTACAGAAAATTGATAGTTTAAGAAATAATTAAATAACACCAGGGGCTTATAATTTAACTTGTACTCTTGTACAAATACTTGTATAGCTTATCCGAGAATTAACAACGCCAGGAGGTGAGCTTAATCAATAGATACCAGAGTAATATAGAAGATACATGTACAGCGTAACATGTCCTACCCAAGAGGTCATTCATTTATTGAACATAGGAGTTTTGAAATTCAGGCGGTTGCTTAATGCAGGGCAAAAGTAATGCAGAAAGCTCATACAGGAGCTTTCTGCATTACTTTTGTCCTGCATTAAGCTACTATCTGCCTTACAGAACCATAAGTACACCCTTTTTGACGGCCGTTTGAAGCAAGTACTACAGTATTTAAACTACGTTTGCTCTCAACAAGAATAACTTCTTTATTGTTACCATACTCTGTGTTAATTCTCCTTTTTTATAATCGTCGGTTAGAGACGATTCTAAAGAATCATAACAACATGGCGTTACAAGAAATGGCGGTTCGATCTGCTTTGGAGCAAAATTTTAATGCTCCTTTTATCACAATGGTTTCAAAATGTGAGTTTTACCGAGGCTTCAAAAGGCCTCAATATGAAGGAATGGGTTACTTAAGAGCAACTTTAAAGTCATTTAAAACAATAACATTTTCCTTCATATAAACGTGTTTTCACGCATTTGCAAACAGAGTAGACCCAGATATAGGAGCCGTCTGATCAGGGTTTGCTCTTTTTGCTTATGGAATTTGAAGGAATTGTTGTTTTACTTTATAAAATGGCTACAATGTTCCACCTTCCACATTCAGTTAAAATTGGTTAGTATCTGAATAAACCCTGTATCGATGACAATTGTTACGCCTTCTATAGCCCTTTCCCTGTTCAATATTCATTCATGTAAGATATAATGGCATCGTGAATATTTACTAGCTGAATTTTTACAAATGTATATTGTAAACTTGTCAATGATTATGTTTGCCCTGACAAAAACTGTAGAATTAGGTTTATATCATATCAAAAGCAAACAGAGCATATCCTGATCAGACAGCCCCTATAGGATCTGGGTCTATTCTGTTTGCAAATGCGTTAAAACACGTGTACCAAAAGGAAAGTTAGCATCATAGAATGACAGTCATTTGAACAGTCAGCGCAGATGGAGGTTTCGATGTCTTTTTCAGATAATGGTACCATGCGCTTTTGCGCTGTAGTGCCCGCTTCTCACATCGTTTTCAATATTTTCATAGCAGGTCTCCATTCGTTAGCGTCTGTTGCTGTGTCCTCCCAAGAATCAATATGGGCAGGGTGGAGGTCCCTCTTGTAGGTGTCTGTATCCGAGGTATGGGTGACCAGTCCAGTTGGGCGAGAGCCCAGCTAAAGCTGACCCTACAGCATATCCACTGGGATGCGTCCTTTATCCATTCAACAGACCGTGGGCAAACCATCGCAGCCGATGCCTCACTTAGCATGGCAGAAATGGTTGTAGTCTTGGCTTTGTTGAGGACCTTTGTCACATAGATAATTGTAGGATTGGCTTTGCTGATGACCTCTGTGGCATAGATGGTTGTAGGCTTGGCTTTGTTTGAGACCTCTGTGGCAGAGATGGTTGTAGGCTTGGCTTTGTTTGAGACCTCTGTGGCAGAGATGGTTGTAGGCTTGGCTTTGTTGGGGACCTTTGTGGCAGAGATGGTTGTAGTCTTGGCTTTGTTGGGGACCTCTGTTTAAGTTACTTTGTCCTTCCATATAAGGTTCGATAGTCCCCGTAGGCTTCTTATATGGAAGGTTTTGAGCTTGGACTCTTGTCTGGTTTTAATGGCCGATGTCTCGCTTCCGTATAAGAGGCTGCTAATAACACAAGGAGATATTTTTTACCATGGCCGAAATTGTAGAATGAGACCCATTTCATTTCATAAGCAAGCAGAACAGACTCTGATGAGACAGCTTCTTCAAAATCAGAATAGCCCTAACATATGGCCTGGACCTACATGTAAGTACTTAAACAGCAAATGTTGGGATGGAAATACTGACAGAGGGTAGCTAGTGATACGCACTTACACATGTGCGTAACATCATTGTGAAAGGTTAAACTATTTCCGTGTTCTAAGTTTAATCCAAATTCTAACAAAATAGTTATATAAAGAAATATGGAACTTGGAACATTGCACACATTTTAGAAAGCGAAGAAACAGATCTATCAAATTATATTAGCAAACAGAGCAGACCCTCATCAGACGGCTCCTCTAGGAGCCGTCTGGTCTGGGTCTACTCTGTTTGCAAATACGTGATAACACGTTTGAATGAGGGAAAGGGTTAAAACATTATCATGGCCAAATATCTAAGGGGATAGGGTAGACTTTGATAAGCGTTATTGTCACGTAAGCTTTAGCCCATTCCCTCATATTGATGCCTTTCGATGCCTCTGTAAATGTCACCGCTTGAAACCATTGTATTAAATAGAGCATTTGGTCCTATAGGAGCAAATGCTCTATTTATCACAATGACGATGAATGTTTTCAAAACTACACAATTTTAAATTTCCCCGGGGAACCATGCCCCCGGGCCAATATAGCCACGGTGCCTATATTGCATTTGGATTAACCCTTTCACCGCCGCAGTCGCATAAATGCACCACGACAAATAGTGCAGTCCCAGATCAGACGCCGCCTTTTCGAGGCGGCGTCTGATCAGGAACTTCACTATTTGTCTCAATCTCTATTTCCATATATGACTATGTACTTTATTCGTTTGAAATTCGCATTTATTTATCTCATTTCCTTATTTTACTGAATTATTTAACAAACTTGGAGTGCAGACAATTAGAAATTTGGCGCGCCGAAAGGGTTAAGCTACGCTTCTGACTGACGGACAACGGCAAACGAAATACCAAATCCAGATTACAGTAAACGTAATCCATTTCTCAATAAATCTCATTTCAACACCTAGCAAATAGAGTTGACCGAAATCAGACAGTCTCCACAGGAGCAAATGCTCTATGTATCACAACGGTTTCAAAATTAACACAATGGTGTCTATATGCTATTAAGAAAATGCATCTAGTTAATATTCATGATGCCATTATTTCTTACATGAGGTTTCTTCATTTTAAATTGATATTCCCCAGGAAAGAGGTTAAAGTCCCAGAATTAGCGGAGGTGGTCATTATACATGGAGATGAAATTTAATTACTCATAGCCTGCTGGTCACAACTATAATTGCATTTGCAAACAGTGTAGACCCAGATGAGAGAGCTCCTGTAGGAGCTCTGGGTTTGCACTGTTTGCCATGGAAAATCAATGCCTGAATGTTCTATGTTTTGCCTAGGAAAAACAGTTTAACATAATCCTGTATACTTTTTATAAATATTTGCCTAATTAATCATTCAAAGAAGGCAAAGCGATAACAAATATATGGCCGGCTAAGGGTTAAGTTATGTACAATGTTGGCATGATGCTGAATATTGAATATCCAAATTGGAATGTCCCATAAAAATGAATGGGTATACTTTGCAAGAGGACCGAGAACGACAAACAGTGCAGACCCTGACCAGAGGGTTACACTGTTTGTAAAAGTCCGCATCCAAACGGTCAGATATAAAGTTTAGCCCTTCCCCTCATTTTTATGCCTTTTCACACTGTGTAGACCCAGGTCAGACAGTTCCTGTAGGAGCCGTCTGATTAGGGTTTGTTCTGTTTGCTTATGATGTAATGTAGATATGATTAAGACCATATTCTACTATACTGCGGTTCGAGGGTGAAAGCAATGCAGCCATGTATACATCATAAGATCTTAGGCGAACAATAAAGACGACAGGCATTTTATAAGTAGACCATTTCTGTCCAAAATATATAAAGAGTATCCCACAATTTTAGACCTTGGAGAGACGCAGACATCAAGCTTCTTGTATCCTATCTGGACACAGCCTGTTCATAACGGCACCCCAACACACACAGGTTGACAGACACACACGCATGCTGAAGGCGCAGCTCGGGGGTAAAGGGTTAAGGAACTATAGTGGAAATCTGTCTTCACCAAACCATGTAGTACTGGTAAGTATCGTAATCTCTCACAGGCAATTCTAATTACCAGAGGTCCAGATAAGATACGTTTATTAAATCGTTTCCAAGATTAGCTCCTTTATTTCTCCACCAAACCCTATGCTGCAACCACTCTTTAGAATCGTATAGAAGAGACGATTCTAAAGAGTGGTCACAGCATAGGGTTTGGTGGGGAAATGACGATATTAGTATTTGAGTAAGCACCTTATATGTTGCTCTGAATAACCAATAAATTACACCAGGTAAACTAGGGGTTGACTCAGAATTACGGGTAACCCGGACTACACGTTAAAGTCTACCTGTCCAAAATGTATGTATGAAATACGACAAGAAGAATATTTATTTATTAACTGAATGTTTTAATGTAAAATTGTCAAAGGGATATTTTTTCCTTTAACTAAAACTGTAGAATCAAATCTATATCATGTCAAAAGCAAACAGAACAGACCCTGATCAGACGGCTCCTATAGGAGCTGTCTGATCTGGTCTACTCTGTTTGTAAAGGCGTATCAATGGAGTAAATGGGTAAATGCGACTTTTTGGTACCTTTAGAGAGACTTTTCATGGCGTGATTGTTTTTTCATGAATATTCAACAGGAAAAAGGCTAACCATTTACTTTATAGAGAATATTTGGTTCCTAGCTTTGAATGAGAAATGTTATCTGGCAAGGCGGATGAATATATCAGGTGAGCCGAAGGCGAACCTGATATATTCAGAAGCCGAGCCAGATAACATTTCTCATTCAAAGCTAGGAGCCAAATATTCTATTTATCCTTGTCACGACAGCAAAATATTATTCTTATTATTTTGTACCGAATGTACCACAAAATGCACCGCAACGTATACCCGACTCTACTGGCTCTAGACTGTTGGTGACGTCACTATAAAGGCGTTATTACGTACGTCACTGGAATGCCAAAAAGTCACATTGCTTTAAAAATGCTCAAGACAAAACCGTTGGCCTGGTTGGTTATGTGAGAAAAAGAACCTGTCACTTGACGATATCTAGACGATGTATGATTCTTGATGTGGATTTATCTAAACACGGTAATTTCGCGACAAACAACTAGATCTAGGCTAGATCTTGATCTAGATCTACTCCTAGATCTAGTTTAGGGCTAAAAATATAAGTTTGGGAGAATGAAGTGAAAGAATTAGATCTAGATCTATTTAGTTTAATGGGTATCGATTGAAATCAACAAATTCGCTTTGTTAAACTTTTTTATTCAGTACTCGGTAGACGTAAATTTGTGTATTGACGAAATAAGCGTCTCGGTAAAAAGTAGTTTCGGCTACAGGTCATGTGACCAACTGACATAATAACAAAAAGTTTATCAGTCACCTTGTTATCCGTCAGGAAAAGAGGCACGTGACAGGATAAAACTCATTCTCCCCATGACTATTTTTAGACAGAACCTCGTTGAATAAATCTACCGAAAAGGAGCATTAACTATAGAAACGGAAATGTTTATATTTGTGCAGTTTTGAAGCCATTGTGATAAATAGAGCATTTGCTCCTATGGAGCAAATGCTCTATTTATCACAATGGTTTCACAAAATAGATTTTACATAGGCGCAATAAGGCGTCAGTAGGAGAGAATAGGTTAAGAAGTTCCATGCAGGACTCTGCCTAATATGATTATTCATTGAATTATTGCGTAATAATAAAATATGACATTGACAGAGGAACAAACAGAATCGTACTCAAATACTAAAATCGTCATTTTTTTTCAACCAAACCCTATGTTGTGACCACTTTTATAGAATCGTCTCGAAGAGACTAACGAGTGGTCACAGCATTGGGTTTGGTGGAGAAATAAATGAGTTATTCATAAAAATGTTTTAATTTACGCATCTTATCTGGAATTCTGAGACAAGACAAGGCAGGAATCAGATCCGTAGATATAAGCAAGCAAAGGATCTATCTGCACAGAGCCTACTATGTTTGGAAGATGTAAATATTAGTCAATGTTGTGTGCATGTTAACCCATTCCCCCATAGGCTATTTTTTAGATCCAACCTCTTTGAATAAA
The DNA here is from genome assembly GCA_963576725.1 of Azorinus chamasolen. NCBI lineage: Eukaryota > Metazoa > Mollusca > Bivalvia > Cardiida > Solecurtidae > Azorinus > Azorinus chamasolen. The sequence goes on along the minus strand of OY755250.1, from coordinate 51,259,769 downwards.
TCTACCCTAAAGGAGCATTTACTAGAGAAAAGGAAAATGTTAGAAGTGTGTAGTAATAAAACCATTGTGAAAAATAGAGCATTTGCTCCTATAGGAGCATAATAAAAGCCCTATTTATCACAATGGTTTCAAGAAGTGATTATTACAGAGGTGTAGAAATGCGTACAGTTGAACTTCGATATCTCGAAATCGGATAACTCGAACTTCGGGATAACTCGAACAAAAAGTTCAGTCCTTCCAAAACTTACAATACATAATTGCTCTAAAATATATCGCTACAAATATCTGGAAACACGTGTCACAGCTTAATACAGGTCTTAAGTAATGCTGAAAGCTCCTTTCAGCATTATTTTAGACCTGTATTAAGCTGTGGCATTGAGAAATTGTTCAGATTAGAAATTGGATGAGTCGAACTTCTGTTAACTCGAACTAATTTGCATGGTCCCTTCAAGTTCGAGTTATCGATGTTCACCTGTATTTATGGAGAAAAGGGTTAAAAGCCAAGTGTCCTGGTAGAGATTTCATTGGACAAAAATAGCAAACAAAGTCAATGCTAAGATATATAAATGGAATTTTAATAATAATGCATTAAGTAAAAATATATATAATATATATATATATATATATAGGTATGTGTATGGTTACATACATTTTATAATGTATAATTACTATAATAGTTGCGCAAGGAATGGATTTATCAGAGAAAAATATATGCAAACAATTTGTAAAAAATAATAATAACTGGAACACTTGTATTGTAAGTATCTTTCAAACATAACAAATAGAGTAGCCCTGATCATATCGAATAATTAATATATCACACATTGGGATATTTTCTTTTCCCGCACCATGTGGTATTTTCTTTTCTCCACACTGTGCGATATTTCCTTTTCCCACACGAGGTAATATATCATTTTCCCACACATTTTGCAATTTTCTTTTCCCACACAATGTGGTATATTTTCTTTCATACAACGTGATATCTTCTTTTCCCTAAAAATGTGATATAGTAACTCCCCTCTAAACCGGAATTCTAGTAGCACAAAATTTAGATACTTATATGCAGGGAGAAAGTCATGCCGAAAGCTCATGAAGAGCTTGCTGCATGACATTCATGCTGCATTAAGCGGCCACCTTTCTTCAAGGCTAACTTAACTGTTTAGAGGTATTCTATTGTATCTTCTTTCTCCATACAGTGTGATATCTTCTTTTCCCACATAACATGATATATCTTCTTTTCCCACATAACATGATATACAGTAAAACTTCGATTATTCGAACTCTTAAATACGTATTATAATCGATCTTTAAGACAGGTGGCAGCTTAATGCATGGTGAAAGTCATGCAGAAAAATCCTCTAGGAGCTTTCTGCATGACTTTCACCATGCATTAAACAGCCACCTGCCTAAAAGGGTCTAAATTCTTCTATACCGAAAATTCGAATAATCGAGGTTTTACTGTATCTTCTTTTTCTACAAATGTGATCTTTTCTGTCCCTAATCTATGGCTGACTTTTAAAATTGACAAATCAAACACTAAAAAAAATATGCCAAATACATTTAACCCTTTTCTTCCTATAAACACATTTTCAAACAGAGTAGACCCAGACCTGACGGTCCCTGATCAGGGTCTGCTCTGTTTGTTAATAATATTTGACTATCTGTTTCTTTAGTTTCAAATATGGGTGCAATGTTACACCTTCCATATTTCATTATAACTTTTTTGTCCATGACAAATTCAGTAGGTATTGAAAATTGGAACAGGAAAAGGGTTAAAGGTTATTAAGATGTGTAAACTAAACCTTTATTCCAAGAATAAATATTTTTTATTTCTCTTCCAAGACCTATGTTGTGAGTCTGTGACCATTCTTTAGAATCATCTGCAACTGGCAACTGCTATACAGTCGTATAGAAAGGACACATTTAACTTTTTAAATATTCAGTAAAAAAACCTTCTTATGCGATCACCAAAAAAGAGCCTTAATCTGGGTGGACAAGAGTTATGGGACGAGAGTTATCCAGGACGAGAGTTATGCAGAAAGCTCCTGCAGGAGCTTTCTGCATTACTTTCATCCTGCATTAAGTTATGGAGTAAAAGTTTAACTATGCAACTGTAATAGCAGTTGTGTGCATCTGTCTATACATATACTTGGTTCATGTCTATAAAAGCCATTGATTAGAAGAGAAACTCTGTCAGCATTTGATTGGCTAAAATCACAAGGTCGATATGAAAAGGGCTATTCTGTCGTGGCAGTAAAAAAACGGAATGTAAACACAGCAAGATCACAGAATAAAAAACAAGCAGTTTCGTACAACAGCCCTCCGACACTCTTGAGAGGTTATAATAAATGAGGGATAATGTTCAGTTATATATTAACTCCCTTAGTACATAAACACAAAGGTATTCCAAATAAGAAATATGTTTCTTTCATTTGGATTACTTTGTTATGTCCCCTGTGTTTCAGTAATATGTTCTGATTAGATTTTCAAATGTAATCATTAGATACCGGTATTCAAAAGAGAGTTGTCAAAGAAACAATGTTACATGTATCATTGCCATTCCATCATTTTTATCTGAGTTATTCAAAATCAAATTTACTAATTTATTGCAATGGCATCAACAATAAAACCATAGGAATTCAATAAATAGAACTATAGTCTTGGAGAGGGTATACAAGGGAACAGTATCCTTCAATGCACCTTAACCCATTACCTCATAGGCTATTTTTAGATACAACTTCTTTGAATGAATCTACCGAAAAGGACCATTAACTAGAGAAAAGGAAAAGTTTAGAATATTGTAGTTTGAAACCATTGTGATAAATAGAGCATTTGCTCCTATAGGAGCAAATGCTCTATTTATCACAATGGTTTAACAAAGTGACTTCTACAGAGTCGTCAAAAGTCGTCAATATGAGGGAATGGGTTCAATACGATGAAACATTATATATAATTTTTATATACATGGTGAACAAAAACTTAAACTTCATCCTCATCTTTAAAAGTTTGTTATTGTTGTGAAACGTATTGCAATGGGAGAGTTTTTGAAAGCCATTGATAAGATGTGTAAATTAAATGATATTTTAAAGGAAAACTCTGTTATTTCTCCACCAACACCCAATGTTGTGACAATACTTTAGGATCACATTTCTAAGAACATCTTCATAATTTCTTGGTTTGCTTTTTTGTAAAACAAGGTGCAAGGGGGAGACCATCAGTTCCATACAATTCAAAAAGTAAACAGAGAGGGGGACCCTGGTCTGATGGCTCCTACAGGAGATATATGAGCTGAGTGTAGACTTCTACAAAGGTGTCAATAGGCGTCTTTTTAACCATTTCCCCGTTCTATGTTTATTCAAAAATTCAATACCTATTGAATATTCATGGGCAGAATATGTAAGGTGGTTTATTGCAGCCATTTTAGAAAGAAAAGAAACAGATCTATCAATTCAGTTAGCAAACAGAGTAGACCCTGATCAGACGGCTCCTATAGGAGCCGTCTGATCTTGGTCTACTCTGTTTGCAGATAAGTGAAAAGGTGTTTATATGAAGGAAAGGGTTAACCCTTTCCCTGTTTTGTATTTAGGCTAAATTTCAATACCTACTGAATATTCATTAACAAAATAGTTATAAAGAAATATGGAAGGTGGAACATTGTAGACATTTTAGAAAGTAAAAAAACCCAGATCTATCAAATTCTGTTAGCAAACAGAGCAGACCCTGATCAGACGGCTCCTTTAGGAGCTGTCTGATCTGGGTCTACTCTGTTTGCAAATGCGTGAAAACACGTTTCTATGAGGGAAAGGGTTAAGATAAAGGGTTACAATATGTTTTAGCATAATAATCATCTACGTTACATAATATAAAAGTATTCACAACACAATGACCTCAGCAGGTTCTTTGACCTATAATTTTGAACTTTAACCCTGACAAGTGACATTGACCTTGACAAAAACACAAGTTGCAGCTTCATAAGATGACAATACATGCCAAGTATGGAATCTCTGAAAGAACAAAAGTCCAAAGGTTAATGTTTCTGAGAGACAGACAGACAGACCGATAAACAAATAGCCAAACAAAAAATAATAGCACATGCAATTCACTCTGATGTATAAAACTGAAATTGTGTCAAGAGGCAAGGTTTTCATAGTCAAAGGGAAGCAACTCACAATTATTAAAACAAACAACTAAGTTATCAAAAGGGAAGTAATTCATTATTAACAAAAGGGAGGTTATCTGTTAGTCATGGTACCTAACACTTCAAGATTCTGTGAAAGGTTTAAACTGAGATGTAGACTTTAACCTTTCCCTCATTTAAACGTATTTTCACGCATTTGCAAACAGAGTAGACCCAGATCAGACGGCTCCTAGAGGAGCCGTCTGATCAGGGTCTACTCTGTTTGTTAATAGAATTTGAAAGATATGTGTCTTTACTCTCTAAAATGGCTACAATGTTCCACCTTCCATATTTCGTTATAGCTATTTTGGCCATGAATAGTCAATAGGTAGTGAAAAATGAAATAAACATAGAACAGGGAAAGGGTTAAACTACATGTATATACAGTAAAACCTCTCTATAATGACCACAAAATTACATCAAGTAGTATGTGATAAAGACAGGTGGTTGCTTAAAGCAAGGTGAAAGTAAAACTGAATGCAACCACCTGCGCAATATTTAACATAATTCAGTGGTTGTTATAGAGAGGTTTTACTGTAGTTCCATAAGCAAACAGAGCAGACCTTGATCAGAAACAGATCTACAGTAAAATCCCGCTAATGCGACCACCTAAAAGAGGTATAATTCTGGGTATTAGATGCATGTGGTAGCTTAATGCAGGACAGAAGTAATTCAGAAAGCTCCTAGAGGATTAAGAAGAAAGCAACCACCTACTTATAAAGACACACATGTATATTCATTAAGCGGTCGCAGTAGAGGGGATCTATTGTATATAGTTTCATGAGCAAATAGAGCAGATCCTCAGCAGATAGTTCCTATAGGAGCAGTCTGATTTAAGTCTATTGTTTGTAAAAACATGAAAAAGTTTTATATGAAGGGAAACAGTTCAATAAACACTAACAATATGAGATAACTGAGAGAATATTATGAGAAAAAATCCAGTAAATAAGAAAATGATATCAGATCAGACTAAATAAATGCATTTGCTGAAGTATAAACAAATAAATATATGTAGGAAAAAATTGTAGAAATATTTTTTTTGGAAAATAAACATAAATGTATCAGTGTATAAGATATAACAAAATAAATGTATGGTATTTACTCTAAGAATCCTGACATCAAATCTTGCCTCTCCAACTCTTTGCACGCTAGCGGCGAAACTGTGATTACCTATGCAAACAGTTTGGATCCATATGAGACTCTGCATCATGCGGCGTCTCATCAGGATCCAAACTATTTGTCATCTCAATCATATTTTACCAAAAAAATGAGAGAAAGTTTATTTGAAGAATAGAAGCAGACGACAATTGTTGCAGACGAGAAATTACTTAGCTTGCAAAGATTTAACCCTTCCAACCCTGAGTTATCATAATGGAGTAGTCCGTGAGTGTTTCACAGTAGAGTCTACTCAGTATAAAAGACTTAATCCTTTCCCCCATAAATACGCCTTTCTACGCCTCTGTAATAGTCACTTCTTGAAACCATTGTGATAAATAGAGCATTTGCTCCTTAGAACAATGGTTTCAAAACAAAATTCTAAAATTTTCCCTTTCTTTAGTTAATGCTCCTTACTGGTAGATTTAATCAAAAAGGTTGGATCTAAAAATAGCCTATGAGGTAATGGGTTAAAGTTGCTAGTGGGTGTTGAATGACAAACAGTGCTGACCCAGATCAGAAAGCTCCTCTATGATTCCTCTGATCTGGATCTACACTGTTTGTAAATGACAGTGCATAAAAATGTACCGAGTCAAAAGTCAATCAAGCTGAATAATTCAATTTCACACCACTTTCTTAACTTAAACCCTTAAAGAGTTTAGTACTAAATGGACTCATACCTTTTATCAGTGTTGAAGGACTAAATCAATATATGAAGACCTTAATCAAACTGCTCCTTCAGGCAACATGTTTAACCCATTCCCTCATATTGACGACTTTTGACGACTCTGTAAAAGCCACTTTGTGAAACCATTGTGATAAATAGAGCATTTGCTCCTTTAGGAGCAAATGCTTGATTATCACAATGGTTTCAAACTACAAGATTATAAAATTTTCCTTTTCTCTTGTTAATGGTCCTATTCGGTAGATTTATTCAAAGAGACTGTATCTAAAAATAGCCTGTGAGGTAAAGGGTTAAGCATTATTTTTTCATTCATTGTCACAGGACTCTGAAGTAGTTTGATCAGGGTGTGCACATGTTGCCGTTTTGCATATGTTGCTGTTTTGCACATGTTGCCATTTTGCACGTGTTGCCGTTTTGCCTAAGTTTTGTCTGTCCGGATCCTTACAGTAAGAAACAAATTGTAGAAAGAAATAAATTTTCTGTAGAAAAACATAAAACATAAATGCATCAGCGTTACAATGTATAATGACATAATTATTTGGTGAAAGCTTAAGCTCTTTACTCCATGAATATTCATGAAAGAAAAAAGGATGTCATGAAAATTAATTAGATTATGGTAATTGCAATAATCAGAATTTTTAGCCATAGCAGAAACTGTAGAATCATATCTATAGTATATCATAAGCAAACTGAGTAGATCCTGATCAGATGGCTCCTACAAGAGCCATCTGATTTGGGTCTACTGTGTTTGCAAAGGTATTAAATTGCATATCAATGAAGAAGAGGTTAACCCATTCCTCCATATACTATTTTTAGACCCAACCTTTTTTAATAAACCTCCCGTAAAGGAGCATTTACTAGAGAAAAGGAAACATTTAGTTTGAAACCATTGTGATAAAAAAGAGCATTTGCTCCTATAGGAGCAAATGCTCTATTTATCACAATGGTTTCATTAAGTGACTTTGACAGAGGTATAGAAAGGAGAATTTATGACGGAAAGGGTTAAATAATCAATATGCATAAGTGCATTTTCTCCGAGACAGTGAAGGTGACCGGGCAAAAAACTACAGAAATTTATCCTCTGCAGGATAAAGGGGCTTATTAGACCCAACATCAAAGTCTGCAGTTTGTATAATACATACAGCTAAACTTTGATATCTCAAACTCGGATAACTCAAACTTCAGGATAACTCGAACTAAAAGTTCGGTCCTTCCAAAATTAACACTACAGTTCTAAATTGTATCAATATGCTTATCAAGAAGCACTTGTGACATAAACTGGAGAAATTGTCCAGATTAGAAATTGGATAACTCGAACTTCCGTTATCTCTAAGTTAATTATATTGTCCCTTGAAGTTCGAAATATCGAAATTCAACTGTAATTTGTTGATTTTTTCCAACAATTGAAGGAAATAATATATCATAATCTGTTCAAATTGTTTGGTAAAAATAAACAGTAAATGAATATGATTGTAATATTCTATTTATCACATGACACAAAAAACAACCGGGGAAAATAGCTGCTTTTTCCTATTTGTAGTTCAATGAAAGCTGTCAATTACACCAACTTGCTTACGATTTGCGTGTAATATTGCACTTGTGAATTATAGAAAATTATGATCTCATTATATTAACTTTGATACAAAGGGCATCAATTGATAAGATAATACAGGCCAATAAAAGAAGTGTTAACCCATTCCCTCATATTGATGCCTTTGAAAAAGTCACATTTTGAAACCATTGTGATAAATAGAGCATTTGCTCCTACGGAGCAAATGCTCTATTTATCACAATAGTTTAAAAACATTCGTAGAAACTATAAAGTCAGATCTGTTATAAATTCATAAGCAAACAGAGCAGGCCCTCATCAGACGACTTCAACAGGAGCCATCCGATCTTGGTCTACTCTTTTTGGAAAGGCATGAAAATAAGTGTTTGTATGAGGGAAAGGTTTAACCCTTCACTTGCTGAATTTAAAAAAAACACCATTTCTCCTTCTTTACCCATGCCCTGTTGTATATTTACATATATCTTCACTGTGTACAAGTAGTTCGCTGTGAAATCACTGCTGAAATCACTGCTGTGGAGCTGTCTCATCAGGGTCTTCACTATTTATAGGTATGTATACTGACGTGAATAGCATGCGAAGGGTTAATGAATAAATCTGTGTTTGTTTAACCTTTTATCTAATGAATATTCAAGAATGAACTATTGATATCATAAATATTAATAATAGGAGAAATTTAAAAAAAACCCCGATATGAATTCAGGACATTTTGGCCATGGCAGAAACTGTAGAATCAGATCTATATCATTTCATAAACAAACAGAGCAGACCCTAATCTTAACCCTTCCCTTGCTAATCACGTCAACATACCTACCTGTAAATAGTGAAGACCCAGATGAGACAGCTCCTGCAGGAGCTGTCTCATCAGGGGCTGCACTATTTACAAGTTGACTGTGCAACCAATGCACTCCACAGCAGTGATTTCACAGCGAAATACTTGTACACAGTGAAGATATATGTAATTATACAATAGGGCATTGGTAAAGAAGGAGAAATGTATTTTAAAATTCAGCAAGAGAAGGGTTATGCTTTCTACAGTCGCTGTTTGATCTGGGTCGACTCTAGTGTCAAAGAGTTGTCTGTATCTAGTCAATATTTACATATTAAACATCCACATCAGTGATTGGATTTTCTGACGCTTAACCCTTTCCTTCATAATTTTATAAACGTGTTTTCACGCATCTGCAAACAGAGTAGACCCAGATTAGACAACTTCTAAAGGTGCCGTCTGATCAGGGTCTACTCTGTTTGCTAATGGAATTTGATAAATCTGGTCTTTACTTTCTAAAATGGCTAGTTTCACATTCAATATTTCATTATAACTATTTTGTCCATGAATATTCAGTAGGTATTGGAATTTGTAATTAACACAGAACAGTGAAAGAGTTAAGATAATCAGGTTAGTTTTCTATAGATAAGCATTATAATACAACAACTATTTTGAAAATATAATCTTCAATAACAACCTATAACAAATACAGTAGAATCTGTCTTAACCCTTTCCCTGTTCTGTATTTAGGTTAACTTTCAATACCTACTGAATATTCATTAACAAAATAGTTATAAAGAAATATGCAAGGTGGAACATTGTAGACATTTTAGAAAGTAAAGAAACAGATCTATCAAATTATATTAGCAAACAGAGCAGACCCTGATCAGACGGCTCCTCTAGGAGCCGTCTGATCTGGGTCTACTCTGTTTGCAAATGCGTGAAAACACGTTCATATGAGGGAAAGGGTTAAGCAGCCATCCATAATAATAATTATGGGTCTGTAGGGCAGGTGGTAGTTTAACTCTTTCCTCCATAAATATGCCTTTCTAAGCCTCTGTAAAAGTCACCTGTTGAAACCATTGTTGAAACATTGGTTTCAATAGGGGATTTTTACAGAGGTGTAGAAAGGCGTATTTATGGAGGAAAGGGTTAAACATAGCATGTACATGAACGTAAACCAAGGGCAAAAATGTAGCTTATGACTTGAACTCTTCACATAAAAGAAGAACCTCTTGACCACTTCTCAAACAGAGTAGACCTGTATGAGCAGTCTAATCTGTGGAGCAGTTTGATCTGGGTCTACTCTGTTTGCAATTGTGTGAAAACAGGTTTATATGAGGGAAAGGATTAAAAAGCATCTGTTCTCTTTTTACTTTATACTGTTTCTTTCCTACAATCTGGCTCAGAGTAACCATCAATTTGGATACTGATAGGATGCAGAGTTACTCCACTTTTCATTCGAATCCAATTTACAACAAGAGGGCCAGAATGGCCCTGAAGCGCTCACCAGACAATCAGAGGAGAAGATTTTCAAAGTTTTCACTTTATGTTTCTATTGAAAGCTGGCTACTCCTGGGGCAGGGCCAATTTTGACCACAGGGGCATAATTTATATAACATTTGTAGAGGACCTGAACATGAAGCTATGTGCCAAATATGAAAGTTATGAACCTTCCAGTTTCAGAGAAGATTTTCAATGTTTTTACTATATATTTTTATTGAAAACTGACCACCCCTCGGGTGGGGCCAATTTTAATCCCAGGGGCATAATTTAAACAAGGCCATACAAAGTTCTGACTAAAGGCGATCAACTGTTCTTCTGAACGGGTATGTGTACCCTAGCATTCCAAACTGATTTTTTGCATTTGAATATTATTATAAATTATTACATAATAATTGCATAATCATAAGTATAACTTAATAGTTTCAAGTAATACAATTTCATGTTAAAAAATATTTCATAATTTGTTTGAAATCTTTAATTTGGCATTCTGGAGTCTTTACATGATTTACCCTTCTTCTGAACTGCAGGGCAGGTTATAATAATATCATAATGCCAATCAACCCTTCCCTCATACAAACGTGTTTTCACATTTTTGAAAACAGAGTAGACCCAGATCGGATGCCTCCTATAGGAGCCATCTGATCAGGGCCTGCTTTGTTTGTAAATGGAATTTTATACATCTGTTCCTTAAGTTTCTAAAATGGCTACAATGTTCCACCTACTATATTTCATTATAACTATTTTGTAGATGAATATTCAGTAGGTTGTGAAATTTGGAAAAAAATGACTACAATGTTCCACCTTCCATACTTCATTTTAACTATTTTGTTCATGAATATGCAGTAGGCATTCAAATTAATAATAAACATAGAACAGGCAAAGGGTTAAGGCACAGAGCTCCAGCACCAGATACAGGTGACCTAAAAATAGCCACTGGTCATCTATCCCACTGCTTGACTGGATGACCTATTTATGAGCAAAGAGAAGATGCTTAAAATCGCAGTCAGCTATAAGTTTGCTAGAAAACTGTCCACCCTGGGGTGTAGCCAATTTTGACCACAGGAGCATAATTTATATAACTTTTGTAGAGAACCTGAACATGATGCTATGTGCCAAATATGAAGGCTGAGAACCTTTCAGTTTCAGAGGAGATGATATTCAAAGTTTTCACTATATGTTTCTATGGAAAACAATGCACCCCTGGGGTAGGGCCAATTTTGACCCTAGGGACATAATTTATATAACTTTTGTAGAGGACCTACAGATGATGCTATGTGCCAAAGATGAAAGCTGAGACCCCTGTAGATTCAGAGGAGAAGAATTTTAAAGGTTCAAATTGTTGACGACGGACGACGAACGACGGACGACGCACGACGCACGCCGACGGACATCAGGCTATCACAAAAGCTCACCCTGAGCACTTTTTGCTCTGGTGAGCTAAAAACAGAAAAACAAGCAAACCCTAATATCAAAATCGTCATTTTTCAACCAAACCCTGTGTTGGGATCTCTCTTTAGAATCTAGGAGAGTAAATGTACAGTCGGCTGAGCGGTCATTCGGACTGAAAGTAGACTATAACAAGAGCACCGCAAGCGGGTGCCAATGCTCGTCTGTCGTCATTGCCAAGATGAACATGCATACCAGAAATGAAGGTTGTAAATGAAAAATTGAAGAAGTTATGGTCAATGTTAAGACTTCGGACAACGACAACGACGCCGTCACCGGAGTTACGACAATAGTTCGTGATTACCTCGAAACAGACAAGCTAACTAGGTACTTTTTTTTGTCATAACATAGGGTTTGGTGGAGAAATAAAGTTATTCATGGAAATGTTATAATTTACGCATCTTATATGGACCTATTGATAACATTGACTTTATTCGACTGGTACAACAATATGCAAGCCCTTATTTTTTGCAAGCAGTAACATGTAGCAATAACACAGATTCGGACATAAATAAAACCACAACCAATTCTAGCTCAATGCACCAATATCACTAAATGTATACAATGAACACTTTTTATAACGACATTCTAAATAATGCAGTATTTATTATTTATTTGTCTTTAGACAAAATTGAAGGGAAATATACCTGTGAACTTAACAGCAAACCTCAATGTCTGCAGATGAAAATTATTTGGCGCCAAAAATATCACAATATCTTTATTTTCACAGTCAGTTTCTCAAGGAATATTTTCTACTATATATTGCACTATGTGAAACCACTCTGCAGAAGAAGATAAGTATAATTATATTTAATCCCTTTCCTTCATGAATATTTATGAAAGAAATAATGGCATCATAAATATTTATTAGCTGAATTTTAACAAAATTTACGCTTTTTGTGGCTCTGGCAGAAACTGTAGAATCAGATCTATGTCAGTCCATAAGCAAGCAGAGTAGACTCTGGTCAGACGGCTCCTACAGGAGTCATCTGATCTGGGTCTACTCTTGTTTGCAAAGGCGTGAGAAGGACTAATCATTAGAGATACCTTAGAGATGCCTTATAGCACCTTTATTAACCCTTTCCCTCATATAAATGTGTTTTCACGCATTTGCAAACAGAGTAGACCCAGATCAGACAGCTCCTTGAGGAGCCATCTGATCAGGGTCTGCTCTGTTTGCTAAAATAATTTGACAGATCTGTTTCTTTACTTTCTAAAATGTCTACAATGTTCCACCTTCCATATTTCTTTATAACTATTTTGTTAATGAATATTCAGTAGCTATCAAAATTTGGAATAAATATAGAACAGGGAAAGGGTTAATTAGATAACAGTTTATGACAAGACATGGATACAGGATACATGTATAGCAACTGTCTGATCTGGGTCTGCTCTCAATGCTTATTATTTCTTACATAAATTTGGAACAGGGAAAGTGATAACAGACCCACTATTTCTTCAATGAATATTCAAAAAAGGTCATGTGTTACAATAGAAAAAAGGATGTGCTACTGAAATGAATTTGTAAACTGTGCTTATTATAATATTTCAACAATATGTGATGGCATCTTTATAACCATCTGGACTTGCACATTCATTTTAGTCACAAGGTGAATGTGACCACATTTTATCCCTATACTCCATGGATATGTGTTTTAATGTCTTTGCGAATAGAGTAGACCCAGATCAGATGGCTCCTATTCTATTGGAGCCATCTGATCAAGGTCTGCTCTGTTTGTTTATGGAATATTGGTATTATTTACTGCATCTGCCCAAAACCCGTACAGGTATATGTTTCAGCAAATTAGTAATAATGATCATAGTACTTGACTATGCATGAAGTAAAGGGTTAAGCTGTTACTCCATTTTTTATTATTTCTACACCTTCCTACACCTTTGAAAACACAGTAGACCCAGATGAGATGACTCCTATGGGAGCCCTCCGATCAGGGTCTGCTCGGTTTGCATATGATATAATATATATATGATTCTACAGTTTCTGCCATATCCAAAATATCCTGTATCCATGTGCTGTTATAGCAATTAATCTTATTAATATTCATGGTGTCAATAATTTCTTATATTCAATGGAATAAAGGGATAATAATAGTTCAACTGGTTCCCAACAATCAAACAAACTTATCTGTAATAAATTAACTATAGATTTAAATTGTAACAAATATCTGACTATACATAATGATACATAACGAACAAGTATCTACCTCTACTAACCAATTCAAAAGAAATCTATCAACTACGTAATTTAACAAAATTGCAAAATCTAATTAAAGAATTCTATTTATAGAATTTAGAAAATCTATTTATAGAAATCTATTTATAGCAATGAATATATCAGCAGCTACAACCGCTCTCCCCACCAGCTTCGTCCATTTCATAATTCTGTCGATTTCGTGCTCCCGGGAATGTTGTTTTATCCACTGACCGTTCCATTCGCAGCATCACCATGTCCAGCAAGCATTCTACAGCCTTAGCCACGTTCTGTCCGTTAGCTGCGCTGGTCTCAAAGTATGGTAATCTGTGAAAGAAATTAACCATGTTCCACCTTTAAATGACTTTTCATGCATTTGCAAACAGAGTAGACTAAGATCAGACAGCTCCTATAGGAACCATCTGATCAGGGTCTGCTCTGTTTGCTGATGGAATTTGACAGATCAGTTTCTTTGCTTTCTAAAATAGCTTCAATGTTCCACCTTCGATATTTCTTTACAATTATTTTGTCAGTGAATATTTAGTAGGTATTGAAATTTGGAATAAACATAGAACAGGGAAGGTTTAAATTAACCCTTTGACTGCCATGGGCCTGCCGCAGAGCTACAGATAAAGGTGTGTACCCAATTACTAAAAATAAAAACATCATTTCTCCACCAAACCCTATACTGTTGTGGAGAAAAAAAAGGAACTATTCTTGAAAATGTTTAAATTTAAGCATCTTATCTGGAGCTGTGTGTCCATGGAACACGGCGTCTCACCAGTATCAAAACTAGAACTGTAAGCCACAGGCTAACGAATACCCCCCACCTGACTGCTTGTCAGAACACCTATCATCAATCTGAACATATGTACATACAGAAACATGAAGAGATTTATAAAACCCAATTTATGTAATAAAAATGACAAGATGTTCAGCAATAAAGAGAAATGTAATATTCAATCCAAGATCAATCACAAACATAAATAAAGCAACTTTTACCAAACTTAACATTGTCAAGTCCAAAAAGGGAGATAAGTCTGTTGTTAAAATTCAAAGAAGTGTTATGGCTGCTGCCAGACAATGTCATCCAATAAGTTCAAGCAGCTTTGTTTATTTTTGTGAAGTCTCAACTCCAAAGTTCTAATCAAATAGGTACCTTTTCAGAAAAACCTTAAGTTCAAGGACCATAACTCTGTGAAAAATTATTCAACCAGACGGATATTCGAACTTAAGCTGTAACTCATCTAGATTTAGATTTATGTCAAATATATTTAGTTAATATCTCCAAGCACTTCCAAAGAAAGACCGGAAAATTGAAAATTTGATAAAAAAAATTAAGTTCAAGGGCCATAACTCTATCAAAAATTATTCAACCAGACTATGATTGGGAATTAAGCTGTAAATCATCTAGATTTAGCTTTATGCCAAAAATAAAGTTAAAATCTCCAACCACTCCCAAAAAAGTCTGGAAAATTCAAAATTTGAAGAAAAAATTTGAAGTTCAAGGGCAATAACTCTGGAAATAATTATTCAACTGGATTGAAATTGGAACATAAGCTGTAACTTATCAAGATTTAGCTTTGTATTAAATATAGAGTTGATATCTCCAGTCACTTCCATTAAAAGTCCAGAAAACCGAAAAACATTGGTAGGGGACTAAAAAGGGGGAGATAACTCCTGAAGTAATGGTCCGATCATAATGAAAATATGCGGTGCACAGGTTTATATGGTCATATGGCTATACATGAAGTTTCAACAAAATTGAATCAAAACTGTAGAAGAAGAAGGCCGGACAAAATTGTGTCCACGGACGGACAGACAGACGGACGGACGGACAGACAGACGGACAACCTGATTCCAGTATACCCCCCCCCAAACTTCGTTGTGGGGGGTATAATAATTTTATACCTTGATCAAATTTGGTGAAATGAAAAAGATGAAAATCAACAATGAAAACAAATGCAGAGTGGACAATTTAACATCACAAAAGAGCCTCTGAAAATTGACCACTAAAAGGGTAAACAAAAAATGGTTTGTTTAAAAGCAGATAGTTGCTTAATGCAGAACAAAAGTTATGCAGAAAGCTCCTACACATAACTTTTGTCCTCGATGAGATACTACCTTAACCCAATCACTCAGAGGCTATTTTTAGACCCAGCCCATTTGAATAAATCTATCGAAAAGGAGGATTTACCGGTACTAGAGAAAAGGAACATTTTAGAATTATGTAGTTTTGAAACCATTGTGATAAATAGAGAATTTGCTCTATTCATCAGAACGGTTTTCAAAAAGTGACATTTTCAGAGGCGTCAAAAGGCGATAATATGTGGGAATGTGTTAACATGCCTTTTTCTGCCAATTTTGGGAATTTCAATGATTTGGAAAGAATTCTATGTCCGATTTTTGCATTTATGAAGATTTGGTCTCTACATGGACCCCCCACCCAAAAAAAAAACATTGAGAAAAATGTTTGCATTAGGAATGTGTCCTTTAAATGGGCCTGTGTATACACCAGAAGATGACCTGCTTAAACCTTTACTCCAACGAGCCCTCTGATCAGGGTCTGTACTGTTTGCTTATGGGATAATATAGATCTGATTCTACAGTTTCGGCAATTGCCAAACTGTTTTGAGTTCAATATCTGTTTAATATTTATCCTTCTTGCAAACATGTGAACAGGTGGCCTCATGTAATCAAAGCATTGCAGACGCTGCAGTATTCTTTGCATGGGAACAATGTTTTTAAAACCAAATGTCTGATATTTGGCATAAAGTAGAGGGTCTATAGGGGAAAGAATTAACACTCTTTCTAGTGAGAGATTCAAGTGTAGCTGACATTTCGGTTCTTTTCCACTATGCGTATCAAACTGACCACTCGGAGTCACTTATGAAGATTTATGTGTGATAACCTAATTGCTTGCATAAGGTTATCTGATGCACACTTCTTTCTTCAATCAGTAACTGCCAAGCTGGGAGAATACTTTCATTCACATTATGGTCACATGATTTCGTCATGTGACTGATATTAATATTTTCATGTGCTCTCCTTACACATGGCTATATTTTGTGGACTTTCTTACACATACTAAACCAAAGCTAACACTACAAAGCCTTTTCATGTCAGAAATAGTATACCTTGATTGTTTCCGGATATCATGTTAACAAACGCTTTTTGAATCTATCTAATGCACATTAATAACTACGATCTGTAACTTTGTATTCATTTGCTTACGCAAAGAAAACAAAAATTGCAGATGAAATTGTTTTTAACCCTTTCCCTGTTTAACCCTTCGCTTAACACGTCAATATACCTACCTGTAAATAGTGAAGACCCAGATGAGACAGCTCCTGCAGGAGCTGTCTCATCAGGGTCTGCACTATTAACAAGTTGATTGTGCAACCAGTGCACTCCACAGCAGTGATTGCACAGCGAAATACGTGTACACAGCGAAGATGTATGTAATTAAACAACAGTGCATGGGTAAAGAAGAAGAAATGTATTTTAAAATTCAGCAAGCGAAGGGTTAATATTCATGTAAGGAATAATGACATCATGAATATTTAACAGCTGACTCAGGAAGGTTCGGCCCTGGCAGAAACTGTACAATCATATCTATGTTATACCATAAGCAAACAGAGCAGACCCTAATCAGACGGCTACTATAGGAACTGTTAGATCTGGGTCTGCTCTTTTTGCAAATGCGTAAAAAGGCCTTCATATGAAGTTAAGGGTTAACTATAGTGAGCGTATTTAAACATTTGCAAGTTTTCAAACTGAGTCTGAATATGGGCCTAGGCCCTGAGGTTATAAAACATTTTGGTTGAATCTGTGCTCCTTCTAAAACATCTGATTGGTCAGATTTTAAGCAAGCTGAGAATCTGACCAATCAGATACTTGAGAATGAACTCAGACTCACACTGAAATTTTCATAAACAAACAGCCAGGTAACCTTCGACCTCTGATATAACCTACCCATACTTCTCAGCCATTTCGCGTGCTTTATCCTCTGTTACCTGTCGTTGGTCTTCTAAGTCTGCCTTGTTACCACACAATACGATGTCTGGGTTTTCACAATATGCGTGTGTTTGTAACTGGGTTAGCCAATTACGAATGTTTATAAATGATTGCTCACTTGTAAGATCAAATAACAACAGAAAGCCCATGGCATCACGGAAAAATGCAGTTGTGAGGCTACGGAATCTGAAAAAAAAAAGAAGATATAGGTTATCTTCACCTTTTACCTTTAACCCTTCTCTTGCTGAATTTTAAAACACATTTCTCCTTCTTTACCCATGCCCTGTTGTAGAATTACATATATCTTCACTGTGTACAAGTATTTCGCTGTGCAATCACTGCTGTGGAGTGCACTGATTGCACAATCAACTTGTAAATAGTGCAGACCCTGATGAGACAGCTCCTGCAGGAGCCGTCTCATCTGGGTCTTCACTATTTACATGTAGGTATATTGACGTGGATAGCAAGCTAACGGTTAAATCATCTATAAAGCTGCACCTTTAATTGAATATTTATAGAAGAATTCACAACTTCATGAATATTAATTAAAATAATTTTTCTTCTAGCATAATTATGAATCCAGAAAGTTTCGGGCATTGCAAAAATTATACCCTGATCTCTATTATTTAACCCATTTCCTCATAGGCCTAGATTGAAACTCTTCGAATAAATCTACTGAAAAGGCGCATTAATTAGAGAAACAGATTTTTTTTTTAATTTTTGTAGTTTCAAAAAGTGACTTTTTCAGAGGTGTAGAAAGGCGTATTTGTGGAAAAAAGGGATAATAAACAGGTAGAACAGACTTTCATCGGACAGCTCCTACAGTAGACATCTGATCTGGATCTGCTCTGCTTACAAAAACGTAAAAACAAGATGTCTCTATCAGGTAAACGTGTTTTCACGCATTTTGCAAACAGAGTAGACCCAGATCAGACGGCTCCTAGAGGAGCCATCTGATCAGGGTCTGCCTGTTTGCTAATTGAATTTGATTAGATCTGTTTCTTTGCTTTCTGAGATATCTACAATGTTTCACCTTCCAAATTTCTTATAACTATTTTATTCATGAATATTCAGTAGGTATTGAATTTTGGCCTAAATACAGAACTGGGAAAGGGTTAACCCTTTACTCCATAAATACACTTTTCTATGCCTTTGCGAACAAAGCTGATCCAGAACAGATGGCTCCTGTAGGAGCCGTCTGATCAGGGTCTGCTGTTTTCTAATTGTTTAAGGCATAATATAGATCTAATGTTGCACAATCTGTCTTGGTTGAATATTTGACTGTTAATGTATTATTTGAAAAATACAGCTAATTAATATATGCATGATGTCATTACTTGAATGTTCATGAAGTAAAGGGTTAAATTTTTGTACAGTAAATCTCATCATTGCTACACCCACGCATTACCTGTATAGCCACTAGGTCAAGCAAACATCACTGTTTGACCTCTTTACTTCAAAACTGCAGGCTGCTACAAATTTGCTAGAAAACTGGCCACCTGAGGCAGAGCCAATTTTGACCCCAGGGGCATAATTTATATAACCTTCATAGAGGACCTGAATATGATGCTATGTGCCAAATATAAAAGCTAAGAACCTTCCAGTTTCAGGAGAAGATTTTCAAAGTTTACACTATATGTTTCTATTGAAAACTGACCACCCTGGGGTGAGCCAATTTTGACCCCAGGGGCATAATCTATATAACTTTTGTAGAGGACCTGAACATGATGCTATGTGCTAAATATGAAAGCTGAAAGCCTTCCAGTTTCAGAGGAGAACATTTTCAAAGTTTTCACTATATGTTTCTATGGAAAACTGACCACCCCTGGGCCGGGCCAATTTTGACCCTAGGGCCATAATCTATATAACTTTTGTAGAGGACCAACAGCTAATGCTATGCGCCATATATGAAAGCCGAGAACCATATAGATTCAGAGGAGAACAAATTTCAAGGTTCAAATTTTTTGACGACTGACGATGGACGACAAACACTGACGGACAACGGACATCAGGCGATCACAAAAGCTCACCCTGCACACTTTGTGCTCTGGTGAGCTAAAAATTGGAAAGAAAATTAGATGAAGAAAATTTGACCATGTCAAATGAATTTTTATTTTATAGAAGACAAAAGATCTATCACTAAATCTGTAAAATACACCTGCATGACAAACTTTATAGTAAATCCAAAACTTCTCAAAGTTTAACCCATTCCCTGATATTGATGACTTTTGGCGACTCTGTAAAAGTCACTTTGTGAAACCATTGTGATAAAATAGAGCATTTGCTCCTATAGGAGCAAATGCTCTATTTATCACAATGGTTTCAAACTACAAAATTCTAAAATTTTCCATGTCTCTAGTTAATGCTCCATTTCGGTAGATTTATTCAAAGAGGTTTTATCTAAAAATAGCCCATGAGGTAAGGGGAGATAATTCTGACACCAAACACATGTCATTGACTAACCATTGCTCTCATGTATCAGTATCAGGGCAAGTTTCTAACGGAAGGAAGAGTTTCTGACACCTGATCACCGAATTAGCGTTTGGTGGCCTGACTGTATTTCCAGTATACCCCTCAAACTTGTTTGCAGGGATATAATTTTATATCCTATAACCCAATGAATATTCATGTAAGAAATTATGACATCATGAATATTAATTATATTATTTTCTATAATAGCATATAAACAAAGACCATTTTTGGCTCTGCCAGAAATAGATCTATACAGCACCATAAGCAAACAGAGCAGACCCTGATCAGACTGCTTCTATAGGAGCCGTCTGATCTGGGTCTACTCTGTTTGCAAAGGTGTAGCTAGGCGTATGTATGGATGAAAGGGTTAAGTTGCCACTTGGCCTGTCCATGTTTGAATGACTGGCAAACCGACTAAGCAGATTACAATAAAAAGAACAGAATGACAAGGAAGTGAAGGTGACAGTATTAGCTCATAGCTATGATATAACCTCTCCTGGCCGGCTGTGTCCCAAAGCTGTAGATGTATTCTTTGGCTTCTGCCTACAGTGCCATCTGTCCCTGGTGACCGGTGATTCTGAAACAACATTAACAGACAAAACAGATTACAGCAATTCTGTATTTAGTATCATGATAACCTTATACCGTAAAACCTCTCTAAACTGGACGATTAATTGAGTATAAATATCGGTCTTGGAGACAGGTGGTAGCTTAATGCAGGGTGACAGTCAAGCAGAAAGCTCCTCTTGGAGCTTTCTGCATGACGTTAACACTAGGGGTGACTATTGGGTCCAGTTTTGACTATTGCAATACTATTACTATTGCTGAAAGTACTATTGCAATACTATTGCTATTGCTGGAAACTATTGTGATACTATTGCAATAGTTATTGCCAATATTTGAAAACCATAGGGATTAACTTGTAAATGCAAATTTGCACAGTGTAAGATATAACTTTGCTGTAATTAAATACTAAAAGTATTTCCAAACACTCGCTTTGCCAATTGTGTTTTTAACTCTTGTAGACAAGCTTATAATTAAGCTCAAGTCTAATTGACAGGTAATTCACATGTGTAGAGAAGCAATTTATTGCCTGTCAGACCATAATCATTTGTTAGAACGTCATAATCCTATAGATAACGCAAGTACATCCAATGGTGTGTTAAAACTATCTATCTATCTATCTAAAAATCTAATTTCAAGTGAATGCTTTTCATTAGCATACATAATAAAGGAAGCCTGGATTGATTTGTACAACTGAACAAACCATCAGAATGTATCGAGCAACTAAGCTTGCCTCCCGAACGGCCAAGTCTTTCTACCATTTTACCCCACCACCCAAAATACCATTAGCTGGAATATCTCATTAGAACGTTTTAACTGCTTTCGGTTGAAATTTGTTCACACCTTTTGCAATCGAATTTGATCAAAAATTGAATGAACAGCATTTAACAGGAAATTAACCGAAACGCTGTCTAGAATTCATGACAAACCATGCCTACGTCCATAAAGTGCAGTTCGGAAGTTGAAAAATGAACGTGTACTATTAAGTGGGACAGGAGTAGAAGTGTTCAAAAGAACATGTTCTACTGCCTTCACCATTTCCTTCCGAGAAAACAAGAGGAGAGGAGACGCGATAGTTGAGCTAACTATCGGCGATAATTATTGGATCGAGACTTTTACTATCGATCCATACTATCGAGACACTCGGGATCGCAATGCATCGATATTTCGATGCATCAGCCCACCCCTAGTTAACACTGCATTAAGCAGCCTACTGCCTAAAAGTATCTTAGGTCTTCTCTAATAGAATTCCGGTTTAGAGAGGTTTTACTGTATAACCATAAACCCTTTACTCTATATATAAGCCTTTCTTCGCCTTTGAAAACAGAGTAGACCCAGTTCAGATGGTTCCTATAGGAGCCGTCTGACCAATGTCTGCTCTGTTTGCTTTATTATATAATATAGATAATGATTCTACAGTCTGTGCCATGGCTAAAAATTTCTGTGTTCCTGTGCTGCAATGACAAAGTAATCTAATTAATGTTCATGATGTCATTATTTCTTTCATCAATAATCATGGTCGAAAGAGTTAACCCTTATACTTCATTTGAGGTTAAAGCCTTGCAAACAGAGTAGACCCAGATCCTAGATCAGAGTCTGCCCTGTTTATTTGGGGGTCCAATTCTACAGTTTCTGCCATGTTCACTAGCCTATATAAAAATTCAGTTAATGTATATTCATAAAGTCATGAATTTTTATATAAATATACAGTTTAACGGCCACTAAATTATATAAAGTATTTTGTGTTAACCCATTCCCTTATATTGACGACTCGGCAAAAGTCACTTTGTGAAACTATTGTGATAAATAGGCCATTTGCTCCTATAGGAGCAAATGCTCTATTTATCACAGTTTTACTTTCACTTTGCTTTAAGCAGCCACCTGCCCTAAATACCAGCTAATTAACACAATTTAGTGGTCATTATAGAGAGGATTTACTGTGTATGAGTTTAGAGGTTAAGATAAGATGCGTAAATTTAAACACTTTCAAGAATAGCTCCTTTATTTCTACACCGAACACTATACAGTGACAACTCTTTAAAATTGTCTCAAGGAGTAGTCACAGTATAGAATTTGGTGGAGAAATGATGATTTTAGTATTTGGGTATGCATCTTTATCTGTAGCTCTGTATTTTAGTATTTGGGTATGCACCTTTATCTGTAGCTCTGCATGATTTGATTTATTTTGTGTCAGTTTCTGCTTACTATGGGCTCAGTGTGTTGAAGGAGGCTTTGTGACAAAGCCGAAATATCCAGGTCAATAACAAATTGCTCTGAGTTAATGGATTCTTTACTCAAAAGAAATGGACAATCTACAGCAAGAGAACAACCTTCATGGTAATTCTACAGTTTCTGTCATGATCAAAAATAATATAATTCATATTCATGATATCATTATTTCTTCTTGAATTTTTTTAACTCTTTGCATGCTACACATTAACTATTTCCTTCATATAACGTGTTTTCATGCATTTGCAAACAGAGTAGACCCATATCAGACAGCTCCTACAGGAGTCGTCTGATCAGGGTCTGCTCTGTTTATTATAATGGAATTTGATAGATCTGTTTCTTTAGTTTCTAAAACGGCTTCAGTGTTCAGCCTGACATATTTCATTACAATAAGTTTGTCTTTAGATATTCAGTAAGTATTGAAATTTTGAATAGACTGTCCGCAAATATTGTCATCTACTCCGTTTCTAAAAATGATTTTTTCTTTCATTTCTCTAAAAATAAAACTGTCAATGGCATATCAACAGGAGAATATTTGGCCATGTCTGAAACTGAAGAAGAAACAGAGCAAACCCTGATGAAATGGCTCCAAAGGAGCTGTCTAATCTGGGTCTACTTTGTTTGCAGAGGTGTTAAAAGGTGATTCTGTGAGGTAAAATGTTAATACTCACCACACGCTTCTCCCTGAAGTCAATGCCAACCGTGGATATGAATTTCCCTGTGAACACATTGTCAGTGTACTGGTATAGGTATGAGGTCTTCCCTACCCCTGAGTCACCTGTAGATAGCATAGATGCATAAGTTTAAACATTTTCAAGAATAGCTCCTTTATTTCTCCACCAAACCCTATACTGTGACCACTCTTTAGAATCGTCTCTTTGAGACGATTCTAAAGAGTGGTCACAGTATAGGATTTGGTGGAGAAATGACAATTTTAGTATCTGTAGCTCTGATTTGACTAACCTTTTCCCCGACCGAGATATATATGTAAATTGATCTCTTCATGAATATTCATTATAACAACGATAATAATGTAATTTTTTCAAAAGAACAGAAATGATTCTAAAGCAGTGGTCACAACATAGGGTTTGTTGGAGAAATGGCGACTTTAATATTTGAATACGCACCTTTATCTACCGCTCTGAATAATATCACATGTCTGATTCTACATAGTTTGCCAAGACAAATACTTTAGCAACAGCGACCTCAACATGCACCCACCAAATGCATTATCAATGTTTGTCACCATAAAAATTCTATACACACATGAAGTTAAAAATATAGAGAATAATAGGTTAGTGCCGTAGATGGGACGCCTTGATCCGATGAGGGGAGAAAACGTTGAGGCGAGGCTTGCTGGGCCTTAACTGTTTTCTCTCCGAGTCGGATAAAGGCGTCCCATCTACAGCACTAACCTAGTTATTATTTAATTTATCCAGTCAATTAAGTTTCATCTTTTTTTGATAGACTTATAAAACATCACAATCTTGATTACAATTAATTAATTTGCATTCTGCGCTGTTTCAATCAACAGATCTCCCTTGCAGTTTCCATGTGAAGGTGCAATTTGATCTTGATGTGCACTGTCTGGAAGAATATTTAGTGTAATAATGGTACATGCACATGAGTGTGCATGAAACTTGGTCTGAACTTACCTAGAGCTACACGAGTGTTCATGAAACTTGGTCTGGACTTAACTAGAGCTATACGAGTGTTCATGAAACTTGGTCTGGACTTACCTAGAGCTATACGAGTGTTCATGAAACTTGGTCTGGACTTACCTAGAGCTATACTAGTGTGCATGAAACTTGGTCTGGACTTACCTAGAGCTATACTTGTGTTCATGAAACTTGGTCTGCACTTACCTAGAGCAAGAAACTTAATGAGGTAGTCATAGTCTGTAGAGCTGTGAGTGGGTGTGTCACCCATCTCGAGAACTGAAATACACAACACAGTAGATAAAGGGAGATAATTCAATCACTTCATTGCAGAAAAAGATTTTACCCTTTAATCCTTTCATCACCAATGTCGCAAAAAATGCACCACGACAAATAGTGCAGTCCCAGATCAGACGCCGCCTTGAAAAGGCGGCGTCTGATCAGGGACTTCACTTTTTGTCTCAAACTTTATTTCCATATCCGTGCTTTATTCGTTTAAAATTTGCATTTATTTATATCTTTTCCTTATTTTACTTAATGATTGAACAAAATTGGTTTTCAGATAATAATTAGAAATTTGGTGCCAAAAGGGTTAACCCCTTCCCTCATATTGACATCTTTTCAGTTTTGACGCCTCTGTAAAAGTCAATTTCTGAAACCATTGTGAAAGGGCATTTGCTCCATCGGAGCAACACTTTATTTATCTCAATGGATTAAAAACTACACAACTCGAAACCTTTCCTTTTCTCTAGAAAATTCTCTTTTTTGGTAGATTAATTCAAAGAAGTTGGGTTTAAAAATAGCCTACCGAGGCTGAGGTAATGGGTTAACTCTCATATTATCCCTTTACTCCATAAATACGCTTTTCTACACCTTTGCAAACAGAGTAGACCCAGATAAGACAGCTCTAATAGGAGCCGTCCTATCAGGGTCTGCTCTGTTTACTTATGATATACATAACATAGATCTGATTCTACAGTTTCTCCATGAGTCAAAAATGTCTTGTGTTCATAATAATGCCATGATAAAAATTCACCTAATAAATATTAATTATGTTATTATTTCTTATAGGAATATTCATGGAGTAGAATTATACATGCACCATAGTCTTGCTCAAAGTGAAAATCAGAATCCATCCATTTTGCTTTTTTTATTTTGCCGGGGGGGGGGGGGGGGGGGGGAAAGAGGGGGGTTGCTCTATTTATCACAATGGTTTCTATACTAAACAATTATAACATTTTCCTTTTCTATAGTAAATGCTCCTTTTCTGTAGATTCAGGTAGGATCTAAAAATAGCCTATGAAGTAATGGGTTACCCCTTTGGTTGTTTTATTTTATTTATTTTTTACTTACTTTCTTCCACTCCCTCTGCAATCAACAATGCTCACACTTTCTGGCACTTCCCTCACCCACCTCACTTCAATTTACTCCAAAAAACCTGCAATGGTATACAATAGAAAGGTTGTCATGGTAACTGCTTGACATTTCATGAAATTAACAGCCATGCCTGGTATGACAAAAATCTCCCAGGACCATTAATAGTTAGCACATTAGACGCGAAATTTATAACGACATTCGTACACAGTTAGGATCCAAACTGAAAACCCAGTAACATCTCATCTCATTAGTAACCATACTGTTTGACTTTAAAATCACATTTCTGGAAAGAAATTGAAGAAAAATGTACTTTGAGTGTCACTGAAGCAGATGACAATTTTTTTCTTCTGGCAATTACTTAGCATGACAAGCACTAACCTTATGAATGTGGGCAACCAGTGTTCGGGCATTTACAAACAGTGAAGACTCAGATCAGAGGGCTCCTACAGGAGCCCTCTGATCTGGGTCTGCACTGTTTATAATTCAAAATATCCTCTCACAAATTATTTTTACTGAATTGACTCTATACATGTAGTAGCACATCTGTGGGCCATTCTGCTTTGCACTGTTCAGTATTAATTCACAGTACTAATGAATTTAAGGGGCAAATGCAACAGAGGCAGCATGCCTGTGGGGTTTGTTGAGCTCTCAACTCTTTTCACACAGAGGGCCAATTTGTGATTCATCATCTCCTTCATATAAATGCATTTTCACGCATTTGCAAACAGAGTAGACCCAGATCAGGGTCTGCTCTGTTTGCTAATTCAATGAAATTTGAAAGATCTGTTTCTTTACTTTCTAAAATGGCTGCAATGTTCCAACTACAATATGTCATTGTAACTATTTTGTCCATGAATATTCAGTAGGTATTGCACTTTGGAATAAACATAGAACTGGAAAAGTGTTAACCCTTTCCCTCATATTAACGTGTTTTCACGCATCTGCAAACAGAGTAGACCCAGATCAGACGGCTCCTAGAGGAGCCGTCTGATCAGGGTCTGCTTTGTTTGCTAATGGAATTTGATAGCTATGTTTCTTCACTTTCTAAAATGGCTACTATATTCCACATTCAATATTTGATTGTAATTATATGTGCCATGAATATTCAGTAGGTATTACAATTTGGACTAAACATAGAACTGGAAAAGGGTTGAAGTAGAAGCTGTTTTAACCCTTTACTCTATGAATATTCATGTAAGAAATTAACCCTTTCCCTCATATAAACGTGTTTTCACGCATTTGCAAACAGAGTAAACCCAGATCAGACGGCTCCTAGAGGAGCCGTCTGATCAGGGTCTGCTCTGTTTGCTCTTAAAATTTGATAGATCGGTTTCTTTAGTTTCTAAAATGGCTACAATGCTCCACCTTCCGTATTTCATTATAACTATTTTATCCATGAATATTCATAAGGTATTGAAATTTGTAATAAACATAGAACAGGGAAAGGTTTAAGACATCATGAATATATCTATTATCAGAATTTAAAAATGACAAATGGACATGTGTACAGGAAGTTTTGATCTTGGTGTGCTTTATTTGAAAGGCATATTAATGGAGTAAAGAGTTACCAAAAGCTGATATCACAATGAAGTCAAATTATGGGTCTGTAAGGCAGGTGGTGGCTTAATGCAGGTCAAAAGTAATGCAGAAGCTTAATATAGGAGCTTTCTGAATGACTTTTGTCATGCATTTACCCGTTCCCTGTTCTGTGTTTATTCCAAATTTCATGGACAAAATAGTTAAAATGAAATATATATGGTAGATGGAAAATTGTAGCCATTTGAGAAAGTATAGAAGCAAATCTTTCAAATTCCACAAGCAAACAGAGCAGAACCTGATCAGACGGCTCCTATAGTAGCTGTTTGATCTGGATCTTCTTTATTTCAAATGCGTGAAAACACATTTATATGAGGGAAAGCGTCTACCCTATGACTCCTTTGTTCAGTTAGCAATTGGCTGCTTTTTAAACCCTTTTCCTCATATAAATGTCTTTACAAGCATTTGCATTTTGCAAACAGAGTAGACCAAGATCAGACTGCTCCTATAGGAGCCATCTGATCTTGGTCTACCCTGTTTACTAAAGGAATTTGAAAGAGCGGTTTCTTTACTTTCTAAATTGGCTACAATTTTTCACCCTCCATATTTGGTTAGAACTATTTAGTCCATGAATATTCAGTAGGTACTGGAATTTTGGATAGATATATATATAACATAATAACAGGGAAAGGATTTAACCCTTTCCTTCATATAAACGTATTTTCACGCATTTGCAAACAGAGTAGTCCCAGATCAGATGGCTCCTATAGTGTGCAATCTGATCAGGGTCTGCTCTGTTTGCCAATAGAATTTGATAGACCTAGCTGTTTCTTTAATCTTTACTTTCCTAAATGAATACAACGTTCGACATTCCATGCTTCATTATAACTATTTTATCCATTAATATTCAGTTATTGAAATATGGAATAAATATATAACAGGGAAAGGGTTTAAACATGTTATACTGTAAACAGAAGAGCCTGCGTCCCATAATTTTGGTTATAACTATTTTGTTCATGAATTTTAGGTAGGTATTAGCATTTGGAATAAACACAGAACAGGGAAAGGGTTAATGCATGTTCACCCGTTCCTCCATAGACTATTTTTTAGATCCAACCTCTTTGAATAAATCTATTGAAAAGGAGCATTAAATAGAGAAAAGGATATATTTTTTTTTAATTTTGTTGTTTGAAACCATTGTGATAAATAGAGCATTTTGCTCCTATAGGAGCAAATGCTCTATTTATCACAATGGTTTCATAAAGTGGCTTCTATACAGGCGTAGAAAGGCGTATTTACATGTATGAAGTGAAGCAAAGGGGTTATACTGTAAGTAATAGCATAAGCAGTTTGGATGAAGATCATCATAGCCTGCGACCCATATGGATCCAACTTATTTGACTTTCTTCCTGACTTTCGAAAAGAAAGGAGAAAATTTACATTAAAAACTTGTAGCAGACGACAAATTTCGCTAATGGCAATTAGTATGCAAAGATTAAATTTACAGAGAAAATTGACATCTGCAAATAATTGGTCTGCCAAATTCATATTTCTTTCAGTTGTCTTCAAGAATAACTCATAAAAATCTCATCAATATTCATTAACCATTTGTCACTCTAACATTTGTTGTTTTTTTCAAAGGAAATAAAAGAAAAAATGTCAATGATAACTGAAGCAGACGACAATTTTACACATAAAAGTTACGGAGTGTTCATGGGGTTAACTCTTTCGCTGCCCAGTTTTGTCGTCTGCAAAGTTTGTCGTCTTCTACAATGTTTCAGTTTTCATTTTTATTTCACAAAATAGTAACAATAACAAACAGTTTGGATCCAGATGAGACCCGGAGTTACTCAACATCTCATCTGGATCCAAACTATTTGCATAGGTAATGACAGATGAGATATTGGCAGCGAAAGAGTTAATGAAATGACCATATCCCTAAGTGCTCCCTGTAGAATTAACCATTTCCCTGTTCTATATTTATTCCAAATTTCAATACCTATTGAACATTCATGGACACAATAGTTCTAATGAAATATGGAAGGTGGAATATTATGAAACCATTTAGAAAGTAAAGAAACAGATCAAACAAATTCCATTAATAGCAAACAGAGCAGTGCCTGATTAGACAGAGCCATCTGATCTGGGTCTACTCTGTTTGCAAAAGAGTGAAAATGAGTTTATCCCTTTCCCTCATGTAAACATGTTTTCACGCATTTGCAAACAGAGTAGACCCAGATCAGATGGCTCCTAGAGAAGCAGTCTGATCAGGGTCTACTCTGTTTGCTCAATAGAATTTGAAAGATCTGTTTCTTTGCTTTCTAATTTTAATGTCTACAATGTTCCACCTTGCATATTTTTTATAACTAGTTTGTTAATGGATATTCAGTAGGTATTGAAATTTGATATAAACATAGAACAGGGAAAGGTTTATATGAAAGTTTTAAGGTTAACCAAAGACTGCATTAACCCTAGGCCTTCCCGTGTTTAACCCTTTCCCTGTTCTATAATTATTGCAAATTTCAATACCTACCGAATATTCATTAACAAAATAGTTATAAAGAAATATGAACGGTACAAGATTGTAGACATTTTAGAAAGCAAAGAAGCAGATCTATCACATTCTATTAGCAAACAGAGCAGACCCTGATCAGACGGCTCCTATAGGAGCCGTCTGATCTGGGTCTACTCTGTTTGCAAATGCGTGAAAACACATATATATGAGGGAAAGGGTTAATGTTCATGCAGGGAACAATGACATCATGAATATTTATTACTGGTAGCGGAAGTTTTACGATGCCGATGGCATATGTACATGTACACAGAATGTTTTGGCTCAGGCAGAAACTGTAGAATAATAGATCTATAATATTATTATAAGACAAGCAAACAGAATAGACCATGATCCAGTAGGAGATGTCTGATTTGGGTCCACCTTGTTTACAAATATGTGAAAATGAGAGAAACCCTTTAATCGTCAATATACAATTGAACTTGTTTAACTTGATATCTCGAACATCAAGGGACCATACAAATTAGTTTAAGATCATAAACAGAAGTTTGAATTATCCAATTCTGATCAGGACAATTTCTTAAGTTAACAGCTTAATGCAGATCTACAGCATTACTTTAAACCTGTATTAAGCTGTCACATGTGTTTATAGATATGCGTACTAATATATTTTATTGCAATTCTGTATTGTAAGTTTTGGAAGGACTGAACTTTTAGTTTGAGCTATCCGAGTTTGAGATGTCGAAGTTCAACTGTATGTATACATATCACTGCACCTTTGCATACAGAGTAGACCAAGATCAGATGTCATCCGTATTACCAGGGTCTGCTCTGCTTGCTTGTGGAATTTAATCAATATTTATGTGTGTCTGTATAAAATATATTACAAAAATGTGACAGAACTTTACATGGAACTGTTCCAATGTCTTATTCACCCTTTTACTCCAAGAATATTCATATAAGAAATAAATGACATCATGAATATTGATTAGATTGATAGGACATGGACAATTAGACACTGGATTTTTTGTCATGGCTGAAACTGTAGAATCAAAATTATCTACATGTATAATAATCCTTTCCCTTGTATAAAAGTGTTTTCACGCATTTGCAAACAGAGTAGACCCAGATCAGATGGTTCCTAGAGGAGCCATCTGATCAGGGTCTGCTCTGTTTGCTAATAGAATTTGATAAATCTGTTTCTTTGCTTTCTAAAATGTCTAAATTGTTCCACCTTCCATATTTCTTTATAACTATTTTGTTAAAATGAATAGCCATCTGATCAGGGTCTGCTCTGTTTGCTAATAGAATTTGATAAATCTGTTTCTTTGCTTTCTAAAATGTCTAAATTGTTCCACCTTCCATATTTCTTTATAACTATTTTGTTAAAATGAATATTCAGTAGGTACTGAAATTTGTAATAAACATAGGAAAGGGTTGAATGATTATTATAAGCAAACAGAACAGACCCTGATCAGCTGTCGTATCTGGGTCTACTCTGTATGCAAAATTACAGATCTATGGGCATATTCATGGAGTAAGACTTTAACCCTTTACATTAGTACACCTCTGCAAACTGAGTAGACCAAGATCTGACCGTCTCCACCTGATCAGTGTCTGGTCTGTTTGCTTATTGTATTGCATTATCCCTTTCCCTGTTCTATGTTTGTTTCAAATTTCAATACCTACTGAATATTCATGAACATAATAGTTATAATGAAATAAGGTTGGATATTGTAGCCATTTTAGAAACTAGAGAACCAGACGTATCAAATTCTATTAGCAATCAGAGCAGACCCTGATCAGACGGCTCCTCTAGGAGCCGTCTGATCTGGATCTACTCTGTTTGCAAATGCGTGAAAACACGTTTGTATGAGGGAAAGATTTAACCCTTTCTATTATGAATGTCAACATGTTTTCATGCATTAATTTGCAAACAGATTAGACCCAGATCAGAAGGTTCTTTAGTCCTTAAGGAGCCATCTGATCATGTTCTGACTCTACAGTTTTTGTCAAAACAAAAACACTCCCAATTTCGGGTAGAATCTATTTTAATACCAGTCCCTGGAATTTTTCTTACTACATCACTGGATGCGCTAGACTCGTTGCTATGCACGAGTATAAAAACATGCCGCTATTTTGTTTCAATTCTATCATCCGATACGCGGTGGTTCGTGGGCAGCAGCCCCTTATACTAACATAAAATTCATGAAAAGATGAGAAGTATATACATTTTATGATTTATAAACGTTCGCAGAATTCGATATAGAGGGGGTTTGAAGCTTACTTTTTCTTATTTATTAATTTAAAAACCCTCCCTTGCGACAAGAGTAAATATACCTACATTCCCCATACTATTTGTGGGGACCGGCAAAGTATATTCGTTCCAATATTTCCCATGGAGAGTTACATTATATTTATAAATGAGAATTGAGTGAATAAATACACAAGTCATTATTTCGAACATGAATACTGAACAGGGAAAGGGTTAGATTTCAAAACTGAGCTCTCCTATACTTTGTATACACAAGTCAGAGCAACTGATAAAGGTGATGTATTCTCAAATGTGCTAAAGTCGTCATGACTCCACTAAACCGTATGTTGTGACCACTCTTTAGAATCGTCTCTTGGAGACGATTCTAAAGAGTGGTCAAAACATAGGGTTTGATGGAGAAATAACGAAGTTATTTTTTAAAAATATTTTTAAGTTACGCATCTTAACTGGTCCTCTGACAGGCAGTATAAATATATCTGGTTTGCTAACGTGCTGCAGGCTACAATAACATTAAGACCACGCCTCTTTACAAAGTTGTAGATGTTCAGCTATGACGCACACTTTTTTCAGTTATGTAAAAGTGCATGCACTTCTTAATTACTTTCAAAGCTCGATTACTAGTAGGAATTAAAAGGTCATTGTTTACCTGTTCAGTTATTGACACACATCCACACTTGGCGAATTTGCAACCACAACACAACAGGTGGCTATCAGAACGGTAACCGATACTGTGTGGACTATACTAGCGGTAACGGGACCGTCTATCATTAGTACAATATGTCGGTAAAAACTAAAGGAAATATTTTCGGCAAATAACCGATCCCCAGTACGGCACTTTGTTGGAAATGGTTAATTCCACAGACAGAATTTGTTTTTAAATTCTAGTAGGCTAAGGTGAATATTATTAAATGACGAGATGAGTATGACATACTGCATATCGATAAAAAGGATATGCAAATATATTAGTAGTATTATTATCATCGGAGTGTCTATTGCCACTTTTTTTCTAAACCGGTGCAAGGGTAAAAATCACACGCATCGTGAGAATTACACAATATGGCCCCATAATTCCGATAGTAGACTACCGTCATCCCGGAAACCCTTGAAATTGATGAGTGAAGCAATTGTACAAGTTAAATAGATATATGGACAATGTTTTATGAAGGCAGAATGTATGAAGACATTAATATAATCAAATTTGTTCATTATATGCAAAAGTAATTAGCCTGAACAGTCTGTATAGAGATAACTTTATATATGGAATAAAGATGAAAGAAAAATAATGAAAGAATATTGCCGGAGATAAAAGTAGAATTATACGTGGTGTAGATAGTAAAATATAAATTGTAATTATTAACAAAACAAATGACCCACCTCATTGTTGATCTGTATGTAATTAATCCAAATAACAACTAATAAGAAATTACACATTCACATAAATCCAAATATATATTTCACGAATATTAAAATATCCCTCGTATATCACATGCGAGCGCTTTCCCAAAATTTCCATGAAATATTGAATAGAATATCAGATTCAGAGTGGATTGAAAACTCAGAGTGCAAGCCGAGTTAATGTCAGCTTTGATACACAAACTTCAGAGTCGGTAATTACGAGTTGTTTGCAATACAAACACCAAACAGCACGCGTGCGACAGATGAATTGTGTCTGGAAGCGTTGGTAAGCGGACAAACACATTAATTGGTGTTACTCATTCACACCTTTAAACATCTAACAACAAGCTAGCTTACTATGGAGCAAATTTTGACCAAGCCGATTGACAGATGCATGTACCTATATACGCTGCAAAGAAATCGAATTTCATCGTATATTCTGTTTCTCACGATACAAAGACTATTCTTCTGAAGCAATGGCTGCAGTCATATTTGGCATATGTCTACTAAAACATGTGTTATTATATACGTTTTTATATAAGTTACACACAAGGTCGATATAGTTCGAGTTGAGGAATGTTCTATTGTTTTTAACTCTTTCCCTGTTCTATGTTTATTACAAATTTCAATACCTACTGAATATTCATGAACAAAAAGGTTTATGAAATATGGAAGGTGGAGCATTGTAGCCATTTTAGAAAGTAAAGACAGATCTTTGAAATTCTGTTAGCAAACAGAGTAGACCCAGATCAGACGGCTCATAGTGGAGCCGTCTGATCAGGGTCTACTCTGTTTGCAGATGCAAGAAAACTCGTTTATATGAGGGGTTAAAGAATAATCAATATGATAAATTGAAACAACATTTTATCAAAGAAAGTCATTATGCCATTGTATCTTAAACATTTAACTGGTATCTAGGCTAAATAGTCTTATATACTGTAGAGATGGTTACAGTTGTGTATGTATGTATTTGAATTAAGTATAGTGTTAATAATTTACATCCTTTTTAATTATTTTGGAATGTTTAGACTAACTTTATGAATTTCATGGATATAACCTACAACTTAAATATAGAAAACTATCCTTTATTCTCAATTTTGGTAGAAGATGGCAATCAAACTGGTAGACCTGAAGCATATTGTTTTTTGAAGTCGGAAAGGAAAGACAATCTCTCTCGCCTCTTAGATGTTTTCATTGAGCATAACAACATAAATGATATGTGAAATGGTACAGTGTAGTAAATGTAAAGAATGGTTTCATTTGACATACTTGGCAAAACCACGAATTGAACTTGAGAAATTCCTCCTCACAACCTGTACTGATTCATTCTTTTGCAGTGAAACTTGTAATAAACGTTCTAATAAGAAATTGTAAAATCAACAGTAAAAGTTTCTTTCCTATTTTCTTATGTTGATGTGCTGTCTTATGCTATCTGTGATTGTTTTATGCCTTATAACATGCTTTACTATGTTTGCTTATTCTTCATGCGATCTTATGCTATCTGTGTTAATTATTGTGTTATTATGTTACATGTATCTGTTAATTCTGTACCAACTTTTAAATAAATATTGCTTGACTTGACTTGACTTTATTATGGCAGTTTATCGGTCATTTGCTGCTACTTTCTGTGATTTCTCCCATATTTTAATACTTATCATTAAATTGTATCTTATTCATATATTAGGGTTTAAAATACAATGTAGTTTGCTCGACAATCTGGTGCTAAATGGTATCAAATGTGTTGTAAAACAAAAAAAGTGTCACTAGCAAGTTCCCCAAAGGGAAATCATCGCTGAAAATTCTATTATGTCGGAGTACATGTAGGTTATCGTTCCTTTGCTGCCACTTTCTGTGATTTATCCCGTATTTTCAGACTTATCAGTATTTTTTTCATTGTAAAATATTGTGCATATCTTAGGGTTTCAAATACTTATTAGTTTTTTAGGAAATCTAGATCAAAATGGTATCAAATGCGTTGTCAAAGAAAACAAGTGTCACTAGCAAGTGAAACAAAGGGACATATTCTATGAGATCATGGTAGATTATCGATCCTTTGCTGCCTCTTTCTGTGATTTCTCCCGTATTTTCAAACTTATCAGTATGTTTTTCATTGTTACATCTTGTTCATATAAATACAATTCAGTTTGTTAGGAAATCTGAAGCAAAACTGTATAAAATCAGGTCTCAATGTAAACAAGTGGCACTAGCAAGGTCTAGCTCTAATTACGTGACATTAACACAACACTCAATTATTGTCCAAATATTCTCCATTTTTCGCATTTTATATACTAACTTACCTTATTTTTTATTAATTCATACTTTAAAATCATAATACAATCCTAACATATATTTATTTTTTCCATAACTAGACTTTCTGTAAATATAGGGCGGAAACTTTCTTGGGTTGGGGGTGATTCTCACGAAAAGTTGATTATTATGTGCGAAGTGGCACTAGCAAGCCTTGCTAGCGACACTTTTCGAAGTGTCAATAGAACCGGCCTATTATCATTGGACCAAAGACCTATGATAACACATAGGTCTTTGATTGGACAGGTACAAACAATAAACTGTAGAAAATGTAAGCATTCAGAATTTTTTTATTGAATATTTATCTATCCCCCTATTTGTTATATTGGTAATAAATCAATTAAAAATTAATAAAACTTGTTATTATAGAAGGATACACAAATTGATGACAAAATGCATATACTACTTTATAAGCACGTGCCGACTGTGCATTAAATGGAATTGATTAAGGGCCGCGCATACCTTTAATTGGACACGTGTTTGACAAACATCGTGAACACAGTTTCTTTTACCCAATTAACGCAATTTACCAACCGTTTTAATGTGCTTGTCCTTATTGTGTCGTGCATACCTTTAATTGTACACGTGTTTGACAAACAACTTGAACACAGTTCTTTTTAAACTTAATTAACATAAATTAACTGCCAATTTAATATGTCTGCACTGGTCAATATTCACCGCACGATGACAGTTTGCACAAAATCGACCAGCGTTACGATAAAAATTGCATAAATATCAAGCTCATCATAGCATCAGTAGTCATTTTGGACAATCAACCTAGTAATGTCAGACGAAGAACGCCCGTGTATAACGTGCAGCAGGCCGATTCATGGCCGTTCGCAGGCCATTGACTGTGATGGCTGTGGGCTTTGGATCCACCGCAAGTGCGGTACTGGTAAGTACATTACATGTAACTATTATTTTTGTTTTCTACTTGAGAATATGCAAAGGGCACACATATGCAGCCATCAACTAAGAACTAACGGTTATTCTTATTGATAATTAAAATTTTATCTAATTTATAACACAAATACGCAAAGTGTATATTTATACAATTATTAATTTAGAAATTGCGGTTATTCTTATTGATATAATTAACGTTTTACTAATTCATAACGCATTTGGAAACATATAATAATATCGTGGAATCAATGACCATATTTCCTTTACTTAATTAGCTGTATTTATTTTCAGGTATTACACAGCAGCAGTACCGGGCTATGGTGCGGAGGGAGCTCAACTTATCATGGCGCTGCCAACATTGTAGAGGTACTCCGACAGATATGACGCGCGACAACTCTACAGCCATGGAAGATGAGATGCCACCGTCACTAGATGTAGAGTTGTCCCCAATGAGGCATATCAGAGGTGGGGACGAGGCTGACCCCGAAATTCCAGATGTTACCTTCAACATCAATGGCAGAGACTTCCAGCAGCCAACGGCCCAAACAGATGAATCTCTACCAGATCGCCCCTTGCCAGTTGACCTCCCAGACAGCCCGTGTCCTACGAGGTCATAGAATCTGGGACCAACAGGGGCGCGCCAAAGTTAGTCAGTAGCGATGGCTACACATACACCAGAAATGTAAGTTAGCATTTATAAGCTATTATATAATTGTATATATTAAATTATATGTATATACATGTATGTATAAAGGTACATTGAATTTCATGAAATTGTTCAACACTTAATTGCTTGTAGAATTATTTTACATAGTACTTATCCATTGCTAGATTCATTTTTATACGTAATTCATTCACGCATAGCACACCTTAAATATAGTATTTAAGAAATACTTGTGACAATGTACACATGCACATGCAACTAATAGCTAACGTCATATTTTCAGGGATCATCCGGTAGCAGACGTTTCTGGCGGTGCTCCGTCAGGACGAAGTCCACCAAGTGCCCAGCCACAGTAAAGGAATACATGAATATGTTCATCCCAGGCATTGGTGGTCATGTGCATCCTGCAAATCCCGGCGCAAAACAGAAAGTAAAGATGGCACGAAAGGTAAGGCTCAATCTTTCCACAAATAATCCGCAATTACATAAGGTGGAATACGCAGCAAAGGAAATCATTCTTACGTCTCATCAAAATACATATAGCATTAATTATACAATATAAATATGTATATTTTCACTCAAAGAAAGAGTTATTAGAGACTGTAATATTATCTGCTTAGAGATATCAAACATTCTGTAGCTAATTTTAATTGAATGGTGTATGCTTTATTTATCAGGTGAAGGATACAGCAAAGGAACGGAGGTTCGAGCCGGCGGCCGCTATAGTGGAGCGCATAATGAAGGACATGATGGGTCCAGATGATGCCAACATTACAAAGCCATCCAACATGGTGAGAGTCGCCAATTATAACAGACGAGAACGACCAGACGAGTCACGACCCAACTGATTTGACGTAATTACAGTGATATCTTGAATACCAATTTAACATCTTAATCATATTTAACCCTTTTCCTCATACAAACGTGTTTTCACGCATCTGCAAACAGAGTAGACCCAGATCAGACGGCTCCTAGAGGAGCCGTCTGATCAGGGTCTACTCTGTTTGCTACTAGAATTTCAAAGATCTGTGTCTTTACTTTCTAAAATGGCTTCAATGCTCCACCTTCGCGATATTTCACAATAACCTTTTTGTCCATGAATAATCAGTAGGTACTGAAATCTTAATACCATTTTAACCCTTTCCCTGTTCTATATTTAGGTCAAATTTCAATACTTACTGAATATTCATTAACAAAATAGTTACAAAGAAATATGGAATGTGGAACATTGTTGACATTTTAGAAAGCAAAGAAACATATCTATCAAATCCTATTAGCAAACAGAGTAGACCCTGATCAGGCCGCTCCTCTAGGAGCCGTCTGATCTGTGTCTACTCTGTTTGCAAACGCGTGAAAACACGTTTGTATGAGGGAAATGGTTACAGCTTAATCATATTTAAACGAATAGTTTCACAGTAGATAATCAATATTTTTCACTTTCACCAAAATCGTATACTCGTAATGTCGCACGACTATCGTATGTCGCATAACTATTTCATTTTTTACAGCTTGAAACAAATATATATTAATGCCGAAATGTACGACTATATTTTATTTTATTTTTACTGCTCGATATCGACTTCATAAGGGGATGACTTTTTTGTGTGCACGATATAAAGGCAATGGACGGCGCCAGACACCTTATATTTGGGACCCTTCTACCAACTGGTGACATGTACATGTCTAATCGTTATGTGTTATATCTGATCAATGTCTTCGCGTGCTATTAGCTGTATATTTTATTATGTTTATATGTACATCTACAAAATCGGTTCTACTGCATTCGGTCTGATCTGATCTGCCTGTCCTCTGCTCTTCATTTCGTTTCGTCTGAAGAGCAGAGTGTAGAGGTCTAATCGTTATGACCAATGTATTCGTGTGCTATTAGCTGTATATATTGTCATTGTTTTTACACATGTTCATCTATAAAAACGGTTCTGCTGCATTCGGTCTGATCTTCCTGCCACCTACTCTTCAGGTCTTGGACTTGTTATATATATATATTATCTGGGTCCATGCTTATACAGCTTTTTAGTTGAGTCTGAGTTCGTTCTCAAGCTTTTGATTGGTCAGATTTGAGTTCTCAAGCTTTTGATTGGTCAGATTTGAGCCAAAGTTTTATAAGTATGGACCCATATCGATGTCTTCGTGTGCTAACTGTTTATTTTGTCATGCTACTCGATTTCTAGTGTTGTATGTACATTGTAATAATGTTATAATTTCATTTGCTGGAACTGTTGTGAAAAAAAAATGATTTGATGAAAATAAATCATTCACATCATATATGCCTCCTTTATGACTTTTCTATCCAGTCAGATATGCTAAGAGATCCTATGTTTTATCAATAAAAAAGCTACGTTAAGTATGTATTGTTAACCATTTACTTCACATAAACATCTTTATACATGTTGGAATACAGAATAGACCCAGATCAGACATCTTTTGTAGGAGCCATCTGACCAGAGTCTGCTCTGTTTGCTTATGGAATCTGACCCGTTTCTTAAATGAACTCACTTTCTTTCGGCATATGTACGCATGCTATTTTGGTATTGGTGGGAAATAGGGTAATATAAACAAACAGAATAGACCGTGATTGTTTTACACATGGATGTTTTGTCATTTTCACCGTTGAGTATCTAAGATAGGTTTTATAGTGATGTACTACTTTTAACAAACCAGTTTTGTTGAAACACGTCGAATGTAGGGGATTGACTCGTAAGGACTCGTCCTTTAATGATAAAAAAATCATTTTTAGTCATTTTTATTACCCATGTTTTCATGTACAAAAATCAAATCCCATGCATTTTCCTCGTTTGTCTGCCTAGCCCTATATATTCAATATAAAAAAGTTCAAATCTCGGGCATTTCTAAGGAGTTTTTCAGGCATTTTGTCTAACGAAGTATGATACCCCTGCAATTTTCATTTACATTGTGCTTAAATTGGGATAATTAACACCAACATTGACTTGATCCCGAATATTTGCGAACAGTTTGGATCCTGATCGTGCATACATTACGTAGCTCATCTGATCAGAATCCAAACTGTCTTAACCTCATGCTTAATTTTGATAATTAACCACTTCACTTTCTTGATCCAGAGAATAAATGTTATGCTAATGTTATCAGCAAACGCGTCTCATCAGAATCCAAATAGCGTGAATCTCATAAAAACTATTCGCTGCTACACTCATCATCACTAATAGGAGAAACTATCTACTCCCCTTGCCCATAGCGCAAATGGAAAATGCATCCCATAGGACGCCCCTCCAGGTGTGATCAGTTATATACCTCTGGTCTTCTGGGTATAAACGCTATATAGTTTCTTGTTTAGGCTGTTGCTGTTGTTGTTTATAATTATGTTCCGCATTTACAGTAGTACAACGATCAGATGGCGTTGTTTACAAAACAGTACGTATGTAAACACAGAAAATTAACGATAAATTAAACTGCGACATGTTGTATAGGTTAATCCAGGCAGTTGACTTTTGTGGATCCACCACTTCTTCCTATCCTAATATAAATGCCACAGTTGTACTTTCCATACTTATCGTTAACTTTCTGTGTTTACATACACACTGTTTTGTAAACAACGCCATCTGATCGTTGTACTACTGTAGGTAGGTGCATCTTGCTAGTGTTGTGTATATCTGTGACATACATAAATATATACATTAAAATTAAGAGGAAGGTTTAGGTAACAGCACGAAGTATTTACTTCGTGGTAACAGTCATCTATCTCTTCCTACTCTGTACATATATACTCAAAATATATGCCCGACCGCACTGGCACTTGATCGAAACAGACTATAGTATAGTAATATAATAACTAGTAATATCGTATGTATTGATGTACTAGTTGTTATAAATAAACTATAGTATTTTTCGATCAAGTGCCAGTGCCCGATCGCAGTGGACTCGGAAGCGCAGTTGCCTTGAGGCACGCTCGATATTGACACACTTGTATCAGCAGATACATGTAGAACAGTATGATTCAAGAGTACTGTGACATCATTACTAAGCTGTAAAATTTCTTCCCTAGACAGCCTATTCCATGTTCCATGTTCACACTCGTAGTCAACGATTGCTTTAAGAATATCAATGTATTCTGCCATGTATGCAAGAAGAGCACATCAAACCAGTAACATATAAGAGTATGTTTCCTTCTCCTGTCTGCACATTTGGCACGTAGTATTTACTTGGTGTTTGTTGAATTTGCTGAGTGTACTTTGTACTATATAGGTACCTGTGAGAATGTTCGTACTTTCACAGATCCTCTTCTGACATCAGGAAACAGGAATAGCCATGGCTGTTAGATCTGATAATGTTGGCTAGAAATGCCATATTAAGACCTACGGTGACTTTCCGCTTCAATTGGGCGTGCGCCCAGTAGTAGATAAGTGATACAGTGAGCTGCTCTTGGTGGTAGGCTCTGTATATTGCGAAACGTTGAAATATGATAGTTTTAAAGGTGTTTTATGTGTTTTATCTGTAGTGTAAATATTTCTAGTCCATAAAATTGCCCTGGGACTACGTAAGTGTTGTAGGGATCCTTAAATTAAGCAGCTTTTTAGAGTAGTCCATTTTTACTGAGTAGACCAGAGGACGCCAGGTTGTGGAACCCACGTCTGGCACAGGAAATACTATACTTAATATTTGTCTGTATTACATCGAAGGTTGTACGTGCCAGTCCAAGATGTGTTGCCTTATACGAGGCTGTCAGTTTCATATCACCTGTAGTGATAGGCCTATGTAAGGCATTGCTGTTGGGTTAACCCTTAAGCGACATGGTTAGAGTGTCGGACTAGTAGTCCAGAGTTCCGGGGTTCGAATCCCTGTAGAGGCCAGTAACTTTTCCTCGCTTAGATTTACCTCATTGACGACGAGGATAATTCGGTTCATATGCGGGGATGCATGTAAAGTCTTAGGGGCATGCAGTATATGCGGGTTTGCAGGGCTTGGGTATATGCCTAAAGGTTAAAGGGAGGGGAATGTAGTGATCGACCTATGTAAGGCATCTGCAACAGCCTTCCTGTTGTGTTAACCCTTTAGTGACATGGTTAGAGTTTCGAACTAGTAGTACAGAGGTCCAATGTTCGAATCCCGGTAGACTCATGCCTCTATATGTTGGCTCAGGAAGTATAGTCCGCAATGAAAATAACTCCCGTACAAAACAGAAAGTAAATTGCTTTGTGTATGTTTTTTTTACTGTTCAACAGAAGAAAAGCAAAAGGCTGGGATTTCTCATAAGTTGTGTGCCCTTTAGGGCTATAGCAGAATTTCAGTGCCCTTATAAGAAGTTCGGAATCTACAATTTGTAGAAATATTTTCGCAATATTGAGCAGACATTATTCCATTGTGTTTGTTTACACTTGTGCAATACTCGAAGCGTAAAGCGGAATATGAAAATTGGTCATCAAATATTCTCTGAAATTAACTGTATTACCAGTTTTATGATAAAATAAAAACTATTTATTCTTGATTCAGACTATTTTGATATAAACTATTGACTCAGATAACCATAAAACACAAGCTATTGGTTCTGCCAAGATTCTAGGCATGAGCCCATGTGAGAGTAACGAACGACAACTCTGCAAGGAGATGGTCTATTTTATATCGTTAAGATAGCCGAAGTGCAATTTTCACAATTTGTAGAAAATATGCCACACCGTGACACAGGGGAAAGCAAAAAAAGAATGTTGAAATATCTTCCTGTTTCTAGAAGTATGACGAAAAACACCATGGTTTGGCTTAATCCATTTTAAATCAGGCATGAAACCGATATAACTTTGTATATTCAACATTGCTGGACACCGAATGCAAGCTTCCAAACAAGTTTTCTTTCTTACAAAGATTTTATAAACGGTGCAACATTGCATTTTGGCTCTGAGAAAAAAGAATTGTTCGTCTCCCGAGCAGCTCGTACCTCTTCGTGTAAAATTAACAATGGTTGTCGAGTTATTTTTCGTCTTACGGGAAAATACCCGCTTTTATATCAACTCAATAGTCAATAATATTATATTTTGTATAACATATCACTAATAATTCATTTTCTCGTGGAAATGATACACCTTTGCCTATAAGAAGATTTGGTTTACGGAGAAATCGCCCAGTGACGAAATCGCCTAGAATTAGATATACAGTAAAACCCCGCTAATGCGACCACCCAAAAGAGGTATAATTCTGGGTGCTAGATGCAGGTGGTAGCTTAACGCAGGACAAAAGTAATACAGAAAGCTCCTAGAGGAGCTTTCTGTATTACTTTTGTCCTGCTTAAGCAATCAACTGTTTATACAGACAGGCATGTTTATTCATTAAGTGGTCGCATTAGAGGGATTCTACTGTATTGTAAACCAATTGGAGAAATCGCCTAGAAAGGGATTATTATATAACTTGTTTGTATTTCGCACTTATGATACAGGTAACATGACAGAAATATAAAGAACTCGTTTGTAACAAGATTACATTGTTCTGTGGTATTATTTTAAGGATCATGATGACCGAGATTGATCGATCATTGTAGCCCCTAATCACTACATAGAACTAATTTGACAGAAGATATTTATATATAAAGAGCAATAATTATAATAGTTATGCAGAAAGTATGAACGTCACTTTATAGGAATTGAATTATTCCACAGACCACCGACAAGATTAAATTGTTGTGTGGTATTGTTTTCCAGATCGTAATGAACAATATTGAACGATCAGTGTAGCCCCTGATCACAACATAGAATTCGAAAGGGAGTGTTAATTATATACCAAAATTGCCTTATGATTAAAATATTCGAAGCAGTTATAATATGAGTCATACTTCATGTTGGAGGATCTGGGTTCAGTAAATATTCAAATAGCAATAATATATGGCAGTGTAATCAGTGTCTATTCTTTTTGTTTATATGATGCTAGTTCCTACCAATACCAAAATACCATGCATACATATGCCGTTAAAGAAAGTGAGTTCATTTAAGAAACGGATCAAATTCCGTAAGCAAACAGAACAGACTCTGGTCAGATAACTCCTACAATAGATGTCTGATCTGGGTCTATTCTGTATTCCAACATACATGTGTAAAGATGTCTATGTGAAATAATGGGTTAACAATACACACTTTACATAGATATTTTTTATTGATAAAACAATTTTATTTTTTACTTTGGTAACCGACATTTTGTACTAACTAATATTGCTTTTCAAACATTTATTGGATCCAGATCTAATAAGAAGGAAGACTCAGATTATATCTTGTTCCGTGCGTATGACATTTTCACTTTCTGCTAATATTCGATATAATTATCAACTCCTGTAATATTCGGCTGTCAAGTTCCAGGTGGTGATCAGGGACTATACACTGATCGTCCAATATTGGTCGTCTTGATC
This sequence comes from Azorinus chamasolen, assembly GCA_963576725.1. Classification (NCBI taxonomy): domain Eukaryota; kingdom Metazoa; phylum Mollusca; class Bivalvia; order Cardiida; family Solecurtidae; genus Azorinus; species Azorinus chamasolen. The sequence continues at coordinate 51,214,968 of OY755250.1, read as the reverse complement.
TGGAAAACAACACAACAGGACAATTTATTCTTGTTACAAACATTCTTTATAGTTCTGTCAGGTTATCACTACCTGTACCATAGGTGGGAAATACAAGCACTATATAATTGCTTTCTAGGCCATTTCTGCAATTCGTTTACTATATATCTAATTGTAGGCGATTTCGTCACTAGGCGATTTCTCTAACACCTGAAGATTTACCCACGTTTTGATGAATGACCAACTCGGTAAATTGAATTTGTATAGTAAGTAGAATCAATGTTTCGGTAAAAACGTGATTATATATATAGTAATATTATATACACTGGTTTTTCACACCTTCCATTCAAGCATTTTAATATATGGTATTATGGTTTTGGAGGTTTGGAACATTTAGTAGCTCAGTGTGATCTGGATGCAAGCTGTGTATACAGTAAAACCTCTCTATAACAACCACTAAATTACATCAAGTATTTTGTGTTAAAGGCAGGTGGTTGCTTAAAGAAAGGTGAAAGTAAAAAAACAGAACGCTCCTACAGGAGCGTTCTGTTTTACTTTCACCTTGCTTTAAAAACAGCCACCAGTCCTAAATACCAACCAATTAACACAATTTAGTGGCCGATATGGAGAGGTTTTACTGTAGATCAAATTATTATTATTATTACAACTACATGTACTTTTAACCCTTTCCCTGTTCTGTATTTAGGCCACATTTCAATACCTACTGAATATTCATTAACAAAATAGTTATAAAGAAATATGGAAGGTGGAACATTGTAGACATTTTAGAAAGCAAAGAAATAGTTCTATCAAATTCTATTAGCAAACAGAGTACACCCTGATCAGATGACTCCTCTAGGAGCCATCTGATCTGGGTCTACTCTGTTTGCAAAGGCGTGAGAACACGTTTATATGAGGGAAAGGGTTAAACAAAGTTGCAAACATCTATTAAATCTATCAATTATCAAAGGCACGTACCAGTCAGCGGGTGCAAACTGGTACTACATACCATTTAATACCATTTCAGCGGTGTTTGTTTAATAATTAAAAGTATTCAAATTATTACGACTACTTTTAAAGAAGAGTGCAAACATCTAGTAACAATTATCAATGACACATGCCGTCAGCGGGTGCAAACAGTTAGTACCATTAAACATGTGGCAGTAAATTCATCAGTAAATAAACTGATTTAACAATAATATAATATAAGTAATACTTAGAGCTATGACATCAGTCCTGAAAAATAATTTTTTTCATGAAGAGTGGATAAATATAAGATAAGTACTATACAATGACCTTTTTACCGAAACGCCGGAACGAGTTACTATATTTATATATATATATATTATAATATATATGTATTCAATTTACCGAAATGGTCATTTACTGAAACGTCGCCGTGCACCCAATATAAAAAAATGTATGATTTATTTACCAAAGCAGAACCTAGAACCAAACTCATATTATTCCATAAGCAACAGAGTAGACCCTGATAAGACATCTCCTACAGGAGCCGGATCTGTACGGATCTGATCTGGGTCTACTCTGTTTGCAACTTTAGGCATAGGAATTAAGACATCTTTATGGAGTAAAGGATGAATAATGCCTGCTGATTTTCTTTCAATTTCCTAAGATGCAATATGTAACCAATTGTTTTAAACAGTTTATTTATTATAGGTTGACCAGTAACTTTGCATTATGGAAAGGGGCATAAGGACACCTCGAGACAAGAAATGGCTTCTGCCAGCCATGGAGACTGGTCAGTTTTATACTCTGCTTATCATTTCCTTAACCAATTACCTCATAGGCTATTTTTAGACCATTACCTCATAGGCTTTTTTTAGCTCACCAGAGCACAAAGTGCTCAGGGTGAGCTTTTGTGATCGCCTGTTGTCCGTCGGCGTGCGTCGTTCGTCGTTTGTTGTTCGTCGTCCGTCGTCAACAATTTGAACCTCTAAAAATCTTCTCCTCTGAATCTACAGGGATCTCAACTTTCATCTTTGGGACCTAGCATCATATTCAGGTCCTCTACAAAAGTTATATAAATTATGCCCCTGGGGTCAAAATTGACCCCGCCCCAGGGGTGCCTTGTTTTCAATAGAAACATATAGTAAAACTTTGAAAATCTTCTTCTCTGAAACCAGAAGGTTCTCAGCTTTCATAATTGACACATAGCATCATGTTCAGGTGCTCTACAAAAGTTATATAAATTTTGGCCCTGGGGTCAAAATTGGCCCCGCCCCAGGGGTGGGCAGTTTTCAATAGAATCATATAGTGAAATCTTAGAAAATCTCCTCTGAAACCGGAAGGTTCTCAGCTTTCATATTTAGCACATAGCATCATGCTCAAGTTCTCTACAAAAGTTATACAATGTATGGCCCTGGGGTCAAAATCGGCCCCGTCCCAGAGATGGGCAGTTTTCAAAAGAAACAAATAGTGAAATCTTTGAAAATCTTCTTCTCTGAAACTGGAAGGCTCTCAGCTTTCATATTTGGCACATAGCATCATGTTCAGGTCCTCTACAAAAGTTATAGAAATTATGGCCCCAGGGTCAAAATTAGCCCCGCCCCAGGGGTGGGCAGTTTTCAATAGAAACAAATAGTGAAATCTTTGAAAATCTTCTCGTCTGAAACTGGAAGGTTCTCCGCTTTCATATTTGGCACAGCATCATGTTCAGGTGCTCTACAAAAGTTATAGAAATTATGGCCCCGGGATCAAAATTAGCCCGCCCAAGGGATGGGCAGTTTTCAATAGAAACAAATAGTGAAATCTTTGAAAATCTTCTTCTCTGAAACTGGAAGGCTCTCAGCTTTCATATTTGGCACATAGCATCATGTTCAGGTCCTCTTCAAAAGTTATATAATGTATGGCCCTGGGATCAAAATCGGCCCGCCCCAGAGATGGGCAGTTTTCAATAGAAACAAAAAGTGAAATCGTTGAAAATCTTCTTCTCTGAAACCGGAAGTCTCTCAGCTTTCATATTTGGCACATAGCATCATGTTCAGGTCGTCTACTAAAGTTATATTAATTATGGTCTCTGGTCAAAATTGTCCCCGCCCCAGGGGTGGACAGTTTTCAATAGAAATAAATAGTGAAATCTTTGAAAATCTTCTTCTCTGAAACTGCAAGGCTCTCAGCTTTCATATTTGGCACAGACATCATGTTCAGGTCCTCTTTAAAAGTTATATAAATTATGGCCCTAGGGTCAAAACTGGCCCTGCCACAGGGGTGGACAGTTTTCAATAGAAACATATTGAGAACACTTTGAAAATCTTCTTCTCTGAAACTGGGAGGTTAGTCTCAGCTTTCATATTTGGCACATACATGTAGCATCATGTTCAGGTCCCCTACAAGTTTTTCCCAGGGAGGGCTAGTTTTCTATAGAAACATATAGTGAAAACTTTGAAAATCTTCTCCTCTGGTTGTCTGGTGAGCGCTTCAGGGCCATTCTGGCCCTCTTGTTTAGCTCACCAGAGCACAAAGTGCTCAGGGTGAGCTTTTGTGATTGCCTGATGTCCGTCGTCCGTCAGCGTGCGTCGTCTGTCGTGCGTCGTCAGCCGTCAACAATTTGAACCTTTAAAAATCTTCTCCTCTGAATCTACAGGGTTCTCAGCTTTCATCTTTGGCACATAGTATCATCTTTATGTCCTCTACAAAAGTTATATAAATAATGGCCATGGGGTCAAAATTGGCCCTGCCCCAGGGGTTCCATGTTTTCAATAGAAACATATAGTAATACTTTGAAAATCTTCTCCTCTGAAACCAGAAGGCGCTGAGCTTTCATACTTGGCACATAGCATTATGTTCAAGTCCTCTACAAAAGTTATATAAATTATGCCCCTGGGGTCAAAATTGGCCCAACCCCAGGGGTGGGCAGTTTTCAATAGAAACAAACAGTGAAATCTTTGAAAATCTTCTTCTCTAAAACTGGAAGGCTCTCAGCTTTCATATTTGGCACATAGCATCATGTACATGTCCACTACAAAAGTTATATAAATTATGGCCCTAGGGTCAAAATTGGCCCCGCCCCAGGGAGGGCAATTTTCAATAGAAACATACAGTGAAATCTTTGAAAATCTTCTGCTCTGAAACTGGAAGGCTCTCAGCTTTCATATTTGGTACAGAGCATCATGTTCAGGTGCTCTGCAAAAGTTATATAAATTCTGGCCCTGGGGTCAAAATTGGCCCCACCCCAGGGGTGGACAGTTTTCAATAGAAACAAACAGTGAAATCTTTGAAAATCTTCTTCTCTAAAACTGGAAGGCTCTCAGCTTTCATATTTAGCAAATAGCATCATGTACATGTCCACTACAAAAGTTAAATAAATTATGGCCCTAGGGTCAGAATTGGCCCCGCCCCAGGGAGGGCAGTTTTCAATAGAAACATACAGTGAAATCTTTGAAAATCTTCTTCTGAAACTGGAAGGCTCTCAGGTTTCATATTTGGTACAGAGCATCATGTTCAGGTGCTCTACAAAAGTTATATAAATTATGGCCCTGGGGTCAAAATTGGCCCAGCCCCATGGGTGGGAAGTTTTCAATAGAAACAAATAGTGAAATCTTTGAAAATCTTCTTGACTGAAACTGGAAGGCTCTCAGCTTTCATATTTGGCACATAGCTCCATGTTCAGGTCCACTACTGAAGTTATATAAATTATGGCCCTAGGGTCAAAATTGGCCCTGCCCCAGGGGTGGGCAGTTTTCAATAGAAACAAATAGTGAAATCTTTGAAAATCTTCTTCTCTGAAACTGGAAGGCTCTCAGCTTTCATATTTGGCACAGGGCATCATGTTCAGGTGCTCTACGTAAGTTATATAAATTATGGCCCTGGGGTCAAAATTGGCCCCGTCCCAGGGGCGGGCAGTTTTCAATAGAAACAAATAGTGAAATCTTTGAATATCTTCTTCTTGGAAACTGGGTGGTTCTCAGCCTTCATACTTTGCACATAGCATCATGTTCAGGTCCTCTACAAAAGTTATATAAATTATGCCCCAGGGGTAAAAATTGGCCCCGCCCCAGGGGTAGCCAATTTTCAACAGAAACATATAGTGAAAACTTTGAAAATCTTTTTCTCTGATACTGGAAGGTTCTCAGGTTTCATATTTGGCACATAGCACCATGTCCAGGTCCTCTACAAAAGTTATATAAATTGTGCCTTTTGGGTCAAAATTGGCCCAGCCCCTGGGTCTATTCGGTCTGTTAAGGGTTCTGTAGGGTAAAGGAATAAATTTGAATACAGTTTAGGATCAGTAAATGAAGTTAATCCTTTACTCCATGAATATTGATGTAAGAAATAATGGCATCATGAATATTGGTTAACCCTTTCACACTTATAAACTTATTTTCACACATTTGCAAACAGAGTAGATCTAGATCAGATGGCTCCTATAGGAGCCATCTGATCAGTGTCTGCTCTGTTTGGTAATGGAATTTGATAGATATATTTCTTAAGTTTCTAAAATAGTTACAATGGTCCAGTTTCCATATTTCATTGTAACTTTTTTTCCCATGAATATTCAGTTGGTATTGAAAATTTGTAATAAAAGTGTAACAGCGAAAGTGTTGAATTAATTGATATAATAATCATGGACACAGAACATTTTGGCAATGGTAGAAACTGTATGATCATATCTATATATTATCAAAAGCAAACAGAGCAGATCCTGATCAGACGGTTCCTACATTAGCCGTCTGATCCTTTTGCTAAGGCATTGAAAGGCATTTTTTATGGAGGAAAGGGATATGCAAACTTATCAACATAAGGGAGATAACCAAACCATGTGCTAGTATAATATAAGGGAGATAACCCATCCTTGTACGTTTTTCAAAAAGAATATCCTGAGGTATTGCCACAGCCTTGTTCATTTATGGTTTATTGTAGTGGACCACAGTTTCAGCATCAGTAGGCATTCCCTTTCAAACTTCACATAGTGGCTATGGTGTGGAAGCGGAGCATTATTCTGTCATTATATATTTAACCCTTTCCTCCATGAATATTCATGCAAGAAATAATGACGTGATTAACATTAACCCTGTACTCCATAAATACGCCTTTCTACGCTTTTGTAAACAGAGTAGACCCAGATCAGACAGCTCCTATAGGAGCCGTCTGATCAGGGTCTTCTCTGATTGCTTATGATATAATATACATGTAGACATGACTCTTCAGTTTCTGCCATGACTAAAAATGTACGTGTCCATGTGATATTATAAATTAATCTAATTGATATTCATGACATCATTATTTCTTATATGAATATACATGGAGGAAAGGGTTAATTATATTAATTTGTTATAATAGTGCACAGACACATGAATATTTGGGCCAAGGCAGAAACTATAGAATCATATCTATATTACATGCAAACAGAGCTCCTATATAGGAGCTGTCTGATCTGGGTCTACTCTGTTTGCAAAGGCATAATAGGCATATTTATGGAGTAAAGGGTTATAAAGCCCTTTAACTCTTTCAGCGCCAATGTGGTCTGTTGGTACCATTGAAAACAGTGCAGTCCCAGGTCAGATGCCGCCTTGACTTCACTGTTTTCTGTATTAATTTAGCCCAAGCATACAGGTTTTCAAAAACAAATGTTTTACTAATATATCTTTATTATTTAGTTTAGAATTATATTTAATATAGAATTATTGTTGCAGACGACACTTTTGAATTTGACACCAAAAGAGTTAACCATTTCTGTGTGTGATATATGAGATAGCTGATTCTTTTTATACTGGCATATGCACAAGATAATACCTGGCCATTGCAGAAACTGTAGAATCAGATCTCCATGTATATATAACCCCCATGAACAAGCAGGCTCCATCTGATCAGGTGTAAATGTCATTATACAAATTCATGTTGTCATTATTTCTTTAACCCTTTCCCTGTTCCATGTTTATTCTAAATTTTAATTCCTACTGAATATTCATGGTCAAAATAGTTGTAACCAAACATGGCAGATATAACATTGTAGCCATTTTACAGGGGTGTGATTTTTCCGCGGATCCGCGGATTTCCGCGGATCCAAAGGACCATTTTTCCAAAACGTCTAAATCCGTTGCGAAAATCCGAGGGGGGGGGGGGGGTCCGCGTCTGGTCTGGTCCGGGAATTAGTCTCGCCGAACTCGCCGCGGATTTACCCTGTGCCATTTCAGCTTCATCTTACCTATACTACGCGGAATCCGATTGGCCAAATCTTCGTGCCTACACCAATCAAATCGCTGTTATCGTTGCATGAGTTACAAATCCGTTTCCTCCCAAATTGTTAGCGAACTTTCACAACAAACGTAAATAAAAGTGGCGACATCTCAAACTATTGCTGTATTTGAATCAAATGGACTTAAAATGACAATAATATTTTATCGGACAGCTGGTTCAGCGGAAATTCTGCGTATTGACACTAGCAGTAGGAATAAGTTCAAGCGGGACTGGCTGAAACTGAAAAATGACAGCGTGTCCTCGTGCATCTCTGAAGTTGTCATTAACAGAAAACAGCGAAGTGTTGTGTGTGCGACAAATTGATTACATACTGCAAAGAGGGAAGCTTGCTATTGTAGAACATAGTTCTTCATCTGACACACACAGAAGGAAAATGTGATTAAAACCAACAGAAAGTAAGTTACCGCCCTACGTAACCGGTGGACAATCTGAAGATGACAGAAACTACGGTATTCACCCAATTTTCAAAAACGTATCAAAGCCAAAAGAATGTGAAACACCTGTTCCTGTAGTATTACTTAAAGACAGAACAGCAAATGCACAGGTAGGAGCAAAAAAGTGTTTAAAATGTGTGATTGATTTTCAATGAATAACTAACGGTAACCTGCAACTGGTTCCTGAATTTTATGAGAAGGTGCATGTCAACTATTAGTAAAATATTTCAATGACAGTGAGGAAATAAATTACAATAAGAAAAATAAAAAATAAAATAACAGTACAAGATTCATGTTGGCACTTTTTCCAGACTTTTAAATCATACTGAGCCAGAGTATTCCATCCATGAACCCGAGGGCCATATTTTCTCTATTTTTCTCTATATTTATGCAACATTTTGCCATAAATAAGATCTATCTGTTTATAATTGCATCATCATGTGCACGGAAATTTGTTATTTTATGCTGGAATTTCTGGTTACTTCAAAAAGACTGGAGAGTATTGCAAGAGCATTCTTTTGTACTTCACTATTTTTTTTATGAATATTCATATCAGAAATAAAGACATCATGAAGTATAATTAGATTAATTTATATTATGCCACATGAATAAAATAATTTTTGGCAATGGCAGAGACTTAAGAATTATTATTTTTTGTATATGATTTTATTTATAAGCAAATAGAGCAGATCCAAATCAGACTGCTCCTACAGGCCTTCTCAGTTTGCAAAGGAGTATTTATAGAGTGAAGGGTTAAAAACTAGTTCATGAGCAGAAGTTGAAACATCAAACTGAGGTTTGTCTTGTACAAACAGTTGCATATTAGTAATTCCTTTCACTCTTCTTTTTTCAGGCAATAGTTTTTGGTGTCATTGCTGAGAGGATTCTACCTCTGTCCATGGTACAGGACTTTATTGACTTAGCCAAAGAACTTGCGAAGGAAATCAAAGCTGTACAGAACCTGAGTATAGTTTGCACTACAGCCTCATAGACTTGGTGAAACTGTGACTAGGAAAATAGTAGAGAAGCTGAAGAAAACACCAGTTTTGCCAAACCTTGATCAAGCAACAAAGCAACAATAACAAACACATACATTTTGTACCAACAGTTATTTGTAATTACTTTGATGAGAAAGAAGGAAAAGTTGTGCTAGACCAGTTGGCCTCAATAGAAGTTGTGAAAGTGAATTAACATTATGAAGTTATGTTTTTGTCTTCAACACCAGCTCTAGTAATAAAATGGTATTTAGTACAGTGCAGTTGTTTTTTTTTGGTGTGTTTTTAAGTTTTATATTTTGAACCAGGATAGCTCAGGGAGAGCTTTCCAATTGACCTTTAAAGCCCTATTTTTCATTTTCGGCAGGGGGCTTCGCCCCCTATGACCCCCACCAGGGCTTTGCCCCTGGACCCCATTGGGGGCCTAAAGCGGCCCCCAAACCCCGCGCCGAAATATTTCCTCCCCTCAGCTCTTAGGTCAATCACACCCCTGATTTTAGAAAGTAAAGAATCTGTGTCCATGCTTATAAAACATTTAGCTGAGTCTGAGTTCGTTCTCAAGTTTTTGATTGGTCAGATTTGAGCCAAAGGCTCAAATCTGACCAATCAAAAGCTTGAGAACTCAAATCTGACCAATCAAAAGCTTGAAAACAAAACTCATTCATTGGGTAAAGGGATAAAGTGGTAATCTCTGCTTGCATCATGTTTTACAAACGCCTGAAGATTACATAAATCATTTGTTTACTAAGCTGAAAAAAATTGTATCTCAAGAAAACCAACCGAATAAACCCCCGAAGAAGACAAAACTTAATGTGTTTCAAATTTTGATGTCGAAGACCCAATGTTATTCGAAAATCTATTAGTATTTATTGGGGTTGCAATTTATTTCCGTTAACTGTTCAATATAGACCCGTTATACCGATATACATGTATAATATTTTCTTGTAGAGCAAAAATTATAAGTATCGATAATAGTGATATATTTTGTATCACAGAGGCATTTGTCAAAATGTAAAGTTCATATTGACAATCTTCATAAAAACTATTGAACATGACAAAGTTCTATGATGTTATAGAAAATATGCATTTAATGTAGGGACTTTCGTTTTCAATTCTTTACTGCATGAATATGTCTTTCAGTGAATTTGTAGAGTAGACCGAGGTCAGATGGCTTATGTAAGCACATTTTCACGCATCTGCAAACAGAGTAGACCCAGATCAGACAGCACCTATTGGAGCCGTCTGATCAGGGTCTGCTCTGTTTGCTTACAGAATAATATAGTTTCTGCGATGTACCAATTTAAAAATTGACCTAATTAGTAATTACGATGTAATCATTTCTTTAATGAATATTCATGGCGTATAGGGTTACAGTCTTAATTGTATTTCAGAAGGGAGAAGCCTGAGAAACAAAAGGAAAGTGGAGAAAATAGTCTCTGAAGAACAGCAGCAAGGGAGCATCTCAAAGAGACGGAGAGGAACAACCAACAATACAGATGATAAGGCTCAACGGAACAGCAAAGCTAAGCCTAGAAAACAGACCTGTCATATAGCTAAGAGATCTAAAACAAAACTCCCAAAAGAGCGACTGGGAAACAAGGTACCAAAACAGGATTTAAAACTAGACAAATTAAAAACTAAAGTAACTAATAATGACACTAAAGATAATAGAGACAGTACTTCTAAAGATAAAGGAAATAAAAGTAGATTTGATGATGAAAAAGATACTCATGAAACAGATACTGTCTCTACCAATTTGAAAGCAGGAAGAAAGCTGAAGAAACCTGTTGTAACAGAACGACTTGATGTTAAGAAAGAGCCTGAAGAACCAGAGGCTGCATCTGAACAGTCAAAGTCAAGGAAGGTAAAGGGAGATGGCCAGAAAAGGAAGAAAAGGGTTATTACGATTGGAAAATACTCCTGTAACTTTTGTGGGGATTATTTTATTAAAGAAACCAGTCTAGCTGAGCATATCAAATGGAAACATAATGATGTGAGTATTGAGAGAAAAAATGACAAGGAAACTGAATTTGATGCAAAAATCAGTGAAGATTCTGGAACTGCCAGTGGTGAAAATGGAGTAAACGATACTGCAGAGAATGATAGTATTAGACAATTGGATGAAGCTACTGAGCCAGCCGAACATGGACAGAATAAATCTGATAATGATGAAAATGTACCTACAGTGCTTAATGAAACTGTGAAAGCAGCAGCAACGGATGCTGATAGTAATGACTTGTACGAAAAGTTCTTGCCAGAATCTGTTTGTGTGGTTAATAAGGAATGTAGAAAAATGCCCTCATGTCCATTTTGCCACAAAAAATTCTCATCAGACAAATGCATGAAGACACACGTTGAGCTTGCATGTCAGGAAACTCCGTACAAGTGCGGAATCTGTTTGAAAGGTCTTCTAAGTCCAGGATATAAGCATGCACACAGGAGGAAAAAGTATGAGAAGAAGAAGCAGTATTATATAAAACAAGCTGACCAACCAAAGCCCTACTCATGCCCTCACTGTCAGCAAGGTTTCTCTTTCAAAGTTACTTTAGATAATCATTTGCTGGTCTGTAAAGAGGAGAATAAAGCGAAGTCGAGGAAGGAGAACAGAGTTGAGTGTCAAATATGTCATAAGAATTTAAGTAAGATTTACTTTAAAAACCACATGTTGAGTCATAAAGGCGAGGCTAGGTACACTTGTGAGATTTGTGGTATCGGTTTCAAGGTGGGGACCCGGCTCTGGGGTCACATTATGAGTAAACATAAGGGGCAGAAGTTTCCATGTAAAAACTGCGGAGCTGTCTTCACTCAGAAAGCAGCTCTACAGAACCATCAAAACGTCCTTTTTGGGAAGTGCAAGTCAGACAAAGAGTACAAAGCTGGCTTTAAATGTGTTCTCTGCTCAAGAACATTTACTTCTCTTAGATGGCTAACAAGACATCAGGAATCGCACACAGTAAATGAAGACGGCCAAGTACAAACAGTCAGAGAGTTCTGCTGTAATATCTGCGATAAAAAGTTCAAGAATAAGCATGAAAAAATTAGACATGAGAGAATTCACACCAATGTGAAGCCAAACAAATGCACAGAATGTGAGATGGCCTTTGTACAGAAAGGAAACCTTCAAGCCCACATGCGAATTCACACAGGTGAAAGGCCATTTGCTTGTCATCTATGTCCTAAAGCATTCACTCAAGGGTCCAACCTGAAAGTTCACCTTTATAAGCACCAGATTGGTAAGATTCCTGCCAAGAATGGCAAGAAAGCAAATAAGAAAAAATATAAAGATTCAACAATTAATGTAGACAGGGGATTAAGAACAGATGCAACAAGTCAAACAAGTCTGACTACAAGTCAGGTCAGGATGGAAGATGTTCACACTTCGGCTGGTGAACCAGTCATACTAACAGTGAGAAACAATGCACAGAAAACATCAGAACAAGACACAATCACATTGACCATTAGTGACAAAACCAGTGATTTAGATCAAGCTATTGATGGTGCCGCTGAACTTGTTGAAGTGACTGAGGGGATAAATGAAGTTGTAGATTTAGATGGGAAGATCATCTTTGTAGATGAGAGTAAACACGAATCCTCAAGCGAATTGTTAGGAAATATGCAGATAAAAAGTATTTCAGGCACTGCTGACAATGACATCATAATAAAGTTAAACATTGTTGACCAACCAGCTAATATTGAGCAGGATAACATTACTGAGATTCATAAAGTCAGTGATAATGTTGGAGAGGCAATGATTGTGGCCACTGAATCTGAAGGTCATGAAACAGTTGCAGGAAACCATGGTGACAGTATCTTCTGTATAGCGGAGGACAATATAAAAGTAGAACATGACACTAATGCAACAGAAACTGAGAATAACATTGTGTACATCTCTGAAGGTTCTGTAGGTCTGGATACCAATAACAGTACCGGACATGTCTCAGATGCACCTGCTCCAATACATAGCAAAGATAGAATGATTAATGTGGCCGATCAGCCAGTAGATGTGGGCCACGAGGACAGTTCAACTTGTGTCTCCTTTCCTCCTGACAACACCGCTCCTTTAGGTGTTAGCACAATTGCAAAAGTAGGAAAAGTAAGTAACAATCTGAATACTGTTATATCAGCAAGTGACACTGACTTTACTGTTGAAGAAAGCCTTGTTCCAGATACATGTAATAACACAGATCAAAGACTCAATGCAATATGTGATTTAGAATTGGACAGTGCAGCATACAGTAATCAGAAGACAGAAACAGTTCCAAAAGATGACGTGCCTGTAAAAGAAGCAGCTTGTGTAATTGTTTCAGAGAAGGTCAAAGAAAGCTCACAGATTGTTCAAGATGTCTTGGAGGACTTATGCAAATAGAGACACATTTTGCTTTAGTACGGTAGAACCCGTCTTAACCCATTACTTCATAGGCTATTTTTAGACACAACCTCTTTGAATTTATAAATCTACCGAAAAGAGTATTAACTAGAGAAAAGGAAATTGTTAGAATTGTGTAGTATTGAAACAATTGTGACTTCAAGAGCATTTGCTCCTATGGAGAAAATGCTCTATTTATTTCACAATGATTTCAAGAAGTGACTATTACAGAGACATAGAAAGGCGTATAGAAGCTTTCTGCATTACTTTTTACCTGTAATAAGCAACTACCTGCTTTTTAAAGATTTTTGCACTCAATCAATTCAAAGTCATTTAAGACACGTTCTACAGTATGCAGGTATTGTGATGGTAGCAGTATTTATGATATTTATCTCCCCTATTGCTGCTTTTAACCTTTTCCCACATATAGACAACTTTTTTTACCTCTGTAGACAGAATAGACCCAGATCAGACAGCTCCTGTAGGAGCTGTCTAACAGGATCTGCTCTGTTTGCTTATTGATTGTATCACTGTGATAAATTGTAATTCCCATGAACGTTCATTTCAATACCCGATCCGTTGAAATATAAGAAATACAATGGAATATAAATATAAGAAATGAATGACGTACTCCCGGTGTTCATGAGGTTATGCGCAACGCATAGCTTTACGAGCAAAGATTTACGTGAAGCCCTTCAGGCTTCACTAACTTTGCTCCTAAAGCTATGCGTTGCATAACCTCATGAACACCAAAGCACGTCATTCATTTCTTAAATATTCCGGTATTGCAATATACAATTAGTTTTCAAAATTATTCAAGAGAAACAATACAGCTTAACCCTTTTCCTGTTCTACGTGTATTCCAAATTTCAAAACCTACTGAATATTCAAGGACAAAATAGATATAATACAATACTGAATGTGGAACATTGTAGCCATTTAAGAAAGTAAAGAAGCAGAACTATCAAATTCCATTAGCAAACAGAGCAGACTCTGGGTCTACTCTGTTTGCAAAAATGTGTGAAAACACGTTTGTATAAGGGAAAGAGTTAAGCCTTATAAACAAGGCTTAGGTAAGATGTGTACAGATTAATATCTTTTGAAAAATAACACTTTTATATCTTCTCCAAACCCACTCTTTTTGTTCGTAAACTTTGAGACAATTAGGGCCCTGCATTGAAAATTCAGGAGTTTTATCTATAGGAATCACATTTTCTGTTCATCCATCCATCTATCCGTCCGTCAACACTTTTGATGTGACGTGATAACTCAAATGTACTTCACACATTGGTTTCATATTATTAAAGGGAATATACTAAGTATCATCAGAGGAAGACAACTATGGTTTTGGGGTAGAATCAGATCACAATATCTAGAGTTATCTGCCCTTGATTCATCAAAAATGCCATCAATTTTATCAACACTTTTGATGTGACGCGATAACTCAAACAGTGCTTCACATATTGGTTTCATATTAAGGGCATATATATGCTTAGTATTATGATAGGAAGACACCAATAGTTTCGGGGTTGAATGAGATCACCATGTCCAGAATTATCTGCCATTGATTTATCAAAAATGCCATATTTACATGTAACTAAAGATCATGTGCAGGGCCCTCCCTGACTGAATCAGTTTTCTAGTTTTAACACATTTCCTCATGAACTATTTTTAGATCCAACCTTTTTCACATCTACCGAAAAGGAACATTAACTAGATGAAAGGACTTTTTTTTAGACTTGTATTGAAATGGAGCAAATGCTCTATTTATCACAATGATTTCAGAAAGTGGCTTTTACAGAGGCATCAAAAGGCGTCACTATGAGGAATGAGTAAAGAGAGATCACAACATAGGGTTTGGTGGAGAAATGATGATGTTTAGTATTTGTATACTATATGGTTATCTATGTCTCTGTTATAATGAACCTTCTGAGCAATTATGGTCTACAAATATTGTCATATGCTGCAATTCTAAAAATACGCTTTCCTTCCGTATCTTCTCAAAAAGGAGCGTCAGAGTGACAAATTGTTTGGATCCTGATGAGACGCTGACATTGCTTAGCTACTCATCTGGATCCAAACTATTGGTAAATGTTGACATAAAGTAGAGTGCTTCATGAAGCCTAACCCTTTCCTCTATGAATATTCATGTGAGAATTATTGATGCCATAAATATTAATTAGATTTTGTTATAATAGCATATGGTTACTATTTTTGGCACTGGCAGAAACTATAGAATATGATATGTATTATATTATAAGCAAACAGAGCAGACCATGATCAGACAGCTCCTATAGGAATTTGCATTTATATATATATATATTTATAGAGTAAAGAGTTAATGTAATTAATAGTAGATAGGATATAAACTGTCCAATATTTAAAATCTCAGTATTTGTATATACATGTACAATGTATGCACCAATGACAATTAAACACACAATATCCATTTAAAATGCCACTGTTAAAAGTGATCATTAATTGATAGTAGATCGGGTTATGCCATTTGTACAAGATACAAGAAGCTTTATTTACAACAAATAACATTAGCTATATCAGAAGCTATTTGCCGTCTATAGTAACATAAAACAATAAAACAGTCTGTAAATTATATAGGATAAAGTTAAGACAATATATATAAGATATACATGTATAGATAGATTTAAAATCTCAAGTTTAATTTAAATAGTTCTCACCATTTATGATTCTAAAAAAGTTTCCTAAAAAACGGATCTAAGACAATATTGTATTCACATATTTTTAATAGATAAAGGGAGACAATGCTGACATAGTAAAAATGTGTCTACAACAGATTTGCCTCACTTAGTCATATGTATAAGAGAAAAAAGATCAAGAAAGTCATTGATGCATATATACAAGTACTGAGATTCTACACAAAATGTTTTGGTATTGATAGAAGCTAGAATCAGGGTCCATGCTTATAAAACTTTTAGTTGAGTCTGACTTCGTTCTCAAGACTCTTCTTAAAGCTTTATAAGCATGGAGCCTGATCTACTATATTTCATAAGCAAACCAAGCAAATCCTGATCAGAAGGCTTCTACAGGATCCATCTGATCTGGGTCTACGCTGTAGCTGTATATTTACACAGTAAACCCTCTCTAAACCAGACATTTAGTTAAATATAAATATCAGTCTTGGAGACAGATGTCGGCTTAATGCATGTACAAATGTTCTTCCAAGGAGCTTTCTCTCTAGGAGCTTTCTGCATGACTTTACCCAGCATTAGCCCTATGTCTATGTTTATTCCAAATTTCAATACCTACTGAATACTCCTTGACAACATAGTTACGGTATAATGAAATGTTGAAGGTGGAACATTGTAGCCATTTTAGAAAGTATCTATCAAGATCCATTTGCAAACAGAGCAGACCCTGATTAAGCAACTGCTCCTATAGGAACTGTCTGATCTGGGTCTCTGTTTGCAGATGCATTTAAACACGTTTATATACAGGAAAGGGTTAAGCAGCCATCTGCATAAACTCTACTAGAAGTCCAGTATAGAGGGGTTCTACTGTCATATGCACAAAGCAAACTGAACAGAACCTGATCAGACCTGCCGAAGCTATCTGAACTGGGTCTACTGTGTTGCAAAAGTGTCAAAATGCATTTGAATGAGGGAAAGGGTTAAGTGTTGTTGACTGCAGTGTAATATTTCACTCTTTACTCTATGTAAGAAAAAATGTATGCAGAGCTCCAGATAATATTCGTAAATTAAAACATTTTCAAGAATATCTTTTTTATTTCTCCACCAGACCCTATACAGTGACCACTCTTTAGAATCGTCTCGAAGAGACGATTCTAAAGAGTTGTCACAGTATAGGGTTTGGTGGAGAAATAATGATTTTAGTATTTTGCTGTGCACTCTTATCTGTAGATCTGCATATGAATGAATTAGCTAAGTTTTTTATAATGACATAAGAACAAGAAAAAGATTGGCTTTGGTAAATCCTACAGAAACATATTTATATTATCTATTAGCAAACAGAGTAAACTGTCTGCAAATACATCAACTCTTTACTCCATAAATACCCCATCTGATCTGGGTCTACTCTGTTTGCAAAGGCTTAGAAGGTGTACTAATGGAATAAATGATTAATGCGCCTGTGATGACTCATGTAGGAGTTGTCTGATCTGGGTCTGTTGTGTTTGCAACGAAATTATATAGATCTGGGTCCATGCTTATAAAACTTTTAGTTGAGTCCGAGTTCGTTCTCAAGTTTTTGATTGGTCAGATTTGAGCCAAAGGCTCAAATCTGACCAATCAAAAGCTTGAGAACTCAAATCTGACCAATCAAAGGCTTGAGAACTCAAATCTGACCCAGATTCTACACTCTCTGTCATGGTCAAAATCTCCTTTGTAAATAATGCTTTAAAATAGTTTGGTTCGTTAATATTGATGATGTCTTTATTTCTTATATGAATATTAAACACGGAAAGGCTTAACCCTTTATTTCAGGAATATTTAAGAAAGAAATAACGACAGCCTGAGTATTTATGAGATTGTATTATAATGGAAATATTGGCAACAGCAGAAATTTCTCATATCTGTTATGTTTCATAAGCTCGTACAAGAACTGTCTAATCTGGGTCTACTCTACACTGTTTGCAAAGTATAGGGGCATACTTATAGAGTAAAGTGTTAATAATTTTAATAATTTACCTGTTCGATATTCATCTTAACCCTTTGCTTGCTCTTCACGTCAATATACCTACCTGTAAATAGTGAAGACACAGATGAGACAGATCCTGCAGGAGCTGTCTCATCAGGGTCTGCACTATTTACAAGTTGATTTTGCAACCAGGACACTCCACAGCAGTGATTGCACAGCGAAATTTGTGTACACAGTGAAGATATATGTAATTATACAACAGGGCATGGGTAAAGAAGGAGAAATGTGTTTTAACGTTCAGCAAGAGAAGGGTTAAATAATTGTTATATGATTACATGGACAGCAGAATGTTTGCCTATCACAGAAACTGTATACATGTAATCATTATCAACAAACAGAAAATACCCTGATCAGACGGCTCCTATAGGATCTGGGTCTACTCTGTTTGCAAAGGTGTAGATTGAGGCAAATGTATGGAGTAATAGGTTAATGATACAGGCCATTCAAACAATTCCTAGAGTATATTAACCTAATACCTCATAAGCTATTTTTAGATCCTACCTCTTTGAATACGTCTACCGAAATGGAGCATTAACTAGAGGAAAAGATTATTTTTAGATTTGTGTAGTGTTGAAACAATGATGATAAATAAAGCATTTGGTCTTATGGAGCAAATGCTCTATTTATCACAATGGTTTCAGAAAGTACCAAAAGGCGTCAATATGAGGCAATGGGTTAAATGACAAACAGTGCCGTCCCTGATTCTTCAGGAGCCTTTTGGTCTGGGTCTGCACCGTTGCTATAGTTTCCTAACCCTTTCCCTATTGAATATTCAAGTAATAAATAATGACGTTATGAATATTGTGTAGCCGGGTAGAGATTGTGGTGAAATTGTTGATAGGCTTTAGACTGTGTGGCATGATAGCTCAGTCGGTAGAGTGTTGGCATGGTAAGCCAAAGGCCCTGGGTTCGAGTACCAGTCGAGTCACAACTTTTTCACCATGTTGTGTTTGGAGCCAAACGTGAATAACCCGCAGGGTGATTTTTATGAAATTAAAATCTAATAATTAGAAGCTCGTGGTCTGTTCTTTCTGTAAGAATTTGGAACGAATTCTTGTGTAGAGGGTGTGTGTGCAGCCGGGTAAAGATTGTGTTGAAATACAGTAAAATCTCAGTTATTCCAATTTTCTGGGCAGAAGAATTTAGACCCTTTTCTCCAGGTAGCTGTTTAAAGCATGGTGGAAATCATCGAGGCTATTTTTAGATACAAACACTTTGAATAAATCTACCGAAAAGGAGCATTGACTAGAGAAAAGGCACATTTTAGAAATTTGTAGTTTGAAAAATTGTGACATATAGAGCATTTGCTCGTACAGGAGCAAATGCTCTATTTATCAGAATGGTTTAAAGAAGTGACTATTAAAAAGGCGTAGAAAGGCGTATTTATGGAGGAAAGGGTTAATCAAAGTATGTTAGAAATTATTGAATCAGGTGCATGCACAATGGAGTTCCATAATCAAACAGCGAATATCCTGATCATATGACTCGTACTGTAGCCATCTGAACTTGGTTTATTCTGTTTACATGGTTTAATCCTTTCCCTTATAATATATAAACGTGTTTTCACGCATTTACAAACAGAGTCTGATCAGGGTCTGCTCTGTTTGCTAATGAATTTGAAAAATCTGTTTTGTTTTTACTTTCTAACATGGCTACAATGCTATACTTTCCAAATTTTATTATAACTATTTTCCCCATGAATATTCAGTAGGTATTAAACTTTCGAACAAACATGGAACAGGGAAAGTGTTTAACCCTTCAAACTGAGTGTACTCTTTAGTTTACCATTTACTTCATAAATAAACCTTTATGCACTTTTACAAACAGAGTGGATCCAGATCATACGGCTCCTATAGAAACCATTTGGTCAGACTCTGCTCTGTTTGCTTATGGTATAATAAAGAGGTGAATATACAGTTTATTCATGGCCAAAATGTCCTGTGTACAAACTTTATTGGCTAGCAACACATATGGTACAAGTCCAGGGGTAGATATATCCTGTATGAAATCAATTAGTCTAATTAATATTCATGATGTCCTTATTTCTTACATGAATATTTACGGACTAAAGGATTAACCCTTTCACCGCCACAGTCGAGTAAATCCACCACGACAAATAGTGCAGTCCCAGATCAGACGCCGCCTTTTCAAGACGGCGTCTGATCAGGGACTTCACTATTTGTCTCAATCTCCAGTTCTATATATGTGCTATATTCCTTTGAAATTTGCATTTATTTATCTCATTTCCTTATTTTACTGTATGATTTAACAAAGTTGGATTGCAGACGACAATTAGAAATTTGGCGCCGAAAGGGTTAAACACTTGATGTACTTTTCCTCTCAGGAAGTTCATCGTTGAAAAGGTTCATGTGATCTGCTTATAGTGTATGGGTTCTATAGTTAACCCGAGTAGTAGCCAATGACGGTCCGTGGAGGCGGCTCCGGCGGTTTAACTCAAATCATGACGGTCCGTGGAGGCGGTTCCGGCGGTTCCACTCAAATCATGACGGTCCGTGGAGGCGGTTCCGGCGGTTCCACTCAAATCATGACGGTCCGTGGAGGCGGTTCCGGCGGTTCCACTCAAATCATGACAGTTCGTGGAGGCGGTTCCTGAATTCATAGAAATAACTGACAAGACACAAGGACAAGTTAGACGTCTTTGCAAAAACTATGGCAGCAGGTACCGAGTTGCTATGGTACCTTGCGAAAAAGGTGTGTTTACACACATCTGTGATGAGGTAAAGATGATCAACGTCTCCATGCCACTGGAGGTATTCAAAAGCATAGTGAGGGACAGCGATGAGCTACTTGCAAGAAGTGAAAAATTGACTAAGTTAAATAATTTTTTCAACTGTATTACAATGTATATTCTCTTAATTTTTTACTCCATACATACGCTTTTCTATGCATTTCCATTTTCTAAACAGAGTAGACCCAGATCAGACAACCCCAACTGATCAGGGTCTACTGTTTGCAAACGATATAATAATTAGCTTATGCTAATGCTATCCTTGTTAAATATTTGTGTGTTAACATGCTGCTTATAAATATATTTAATGAATATGCCATTACTTATTACATCAGTATTCACGGAGTAACGAGCTAATGTAATTACATTTATAAATATTAAATATATTTGTTTACCATGTCGCCAAACAGGACTTATTTATAATCAATAATATTTTCAAAGTATCTTTTTACCATATACAACATGATGAACATGTTTGTTAATAATAGAATGACTATGTATTACCGTAATATATATCGCTGATTTATAAAAATGTTTTACTGCATAAAACTTACACAGAAACTTGCGGCTAATTTTAATTTACAGAAAAACAACCTGAAAAGAAAACACACTGGTGACGATAAGGAAATTCAGCCACCATTAAAAAGGATGAAACTAATTCGGGTGGGAAACCGTTGGGTGAAACAACAATGCCCATCATTAAGTTCACCCATCTCGAGCCAGTACAGGTGTGCGCACCAGTTATGCGCTCTCCTACAACATCACCATGTATGCAGACGCATGCCCCTACAGTTATTCTGACGCGTTCTCCTACAGATATGCAGACGCGTACTCCTACAGTTATGCAGACGCGTACCCCTACAGTTATGCAGACGCGTACCCCTACAGTTATGCAGACGCATGCTCCTACAGTTATGCAGACGCTTACTCCTACAGTTATTCAGACTCATGCTCCTACAGTTATGCAGACGCTTACTCCTACAGTTATGCAGACGCTTACTCCTACAGTTATGCAGACTCATGCTCCTACAGTTATGCAAACTAAGTCTTTTCTGGATCAATTTCTGGAACCAGTAACTCCAGAGAAACAATTTCATCAGCAACTAGATTTTCATAGGTCATGGGGTAACTACTGAATTTGATTAGCTCTAGTTAATGGTTCTAGAAATTGATTAAATTAACAGAACGAGTTGATGGTTCTAGAAATTGATTAAATTAACAGAACGAGTTGATGGTTCTAGAAATTGATTAAATTTAACAGAACGAGTTAATGGTTCTAGAAATTGATTAAATTAACAGAACGAGTTGATGGTTCTAGAAATTGATTAAATTAACAGAACGAGTTGATGGTTCTAGAAATTGATTAAATTTAACAGAACGAGTTAATGGTTCTAGAAATTGATTAAATTAACAGAACGAGTTGATGGTTCTAGAAATTGATTAAATTAACAGAACGAGTTGATGGTTCTAGAAATTGATTAAATTTAACAGAACGAGTTAATGGTTCTAGAAATTGATTAAATTAACAGAACGAGTTGATGGTTCTAGAAATTGATTAAATTAACAGAACGAGTTGATGGTTCTAGAAATTGATTAAATTTAACAGAACGAGTTAATGGTTCTAGAAATTGATTAAATTAACAGAACGAGTTAATGATTCTAGAAATTGATTAAATTAACAGAACGAGTTAATGATTCTAGAAATTGATTAAATTAACAGAACGAGTTAATGATTCTAGAAATTGATTAAATTAACAGAACGAGTTAATGATTCTAGAAATTGATTAAATTAACAGAACGAGTTAATGGTTCTAGAAATTTATTAAATTTAACAGAATGTGTTTATTATAAATTTCAATACATACTGAAGAATGTACACATTTTTTTTATTGACGCATGGAGGGTGAAATATTGTAGCCATTTTAGCAAGTATAGAAATATATCTATCAAATGTTGTTAGCAAACAGAGTAGACCCTCTAGGACCCGTCTGATCAGGGTCTGCTCTGTTTGCAAATGCTTGAAAAACACGTTTGTATGAGGGAAAGGGTTAAGATGTGCGCGTGCGTGCGTGCATGCATGTGTGTTGTGTGTGTGTGCGTGCGTGCGTGCGTGTGTGTGTCTCTCTCTTATTTTCTATCGATGTTTTGGTTGCGTCTTGTCTGAAGCTGTTCCTGCTTGATTTTACTACTCTTTCACTGTTCAGATCTGAATAAAACTTTAAAACAGAGGCGTGCCTGGTGTCATTTTAAGGAAGTGTCCCATCTTTATCTCGCCAGTATATACATTACTATTCATACTATATTATATATGTACTGATGTGTTCTTCAAATTCAAATTCTAAAGTTTATTGTGTTTATGGTCTCCGGCCCATACACAAAACGATGCATATATAAAGTGTTCATATGCTAAGTGCAGGTGAGAAGTCTTGTTCCGCCAGGGTTCGGAACAAAGAATACAGCTGAGATGTCGCGAGTGGGTTACGTCGGGCTTCAAAAGTACTCGTTTATTGTTTACATCAACTTACAATCTATGAGCGGGAATAGAAGCTCACTGTTATTGGAATAAAAACAACAGCTCTTTACATCGATTTGTTGCATTGATACACATAGTCTTGAGTAGATTTTCATCGGCGTTATGTGAGATATTCAGTGTCGCAGTGCCGTAAAACCTAACTCACTCCAATCTAGAGGAGACAACCTTTAATAACTTTAATTATTTGAAAGGCAAGGTTTGATATTAACATGCCTTTTTGTTTTGTTGCATATCTATCTAGCTAAGGACATACGTGTACATCTTGTTAAAGACATAAGTAAAAACCCTCCAATGCGACCACTTTATGAATAAACATAGGTGCCTTTAAACACAGGTGATTGCTTAATGCAGGATGAAAGTTATGCAGAAACTCCTGCATTAAGCTATCATCTGCCTTTAAGACCTAGAATTAGTCCTGTTTTTTTGTGGCCGCATTATTACTGTACGTGTAAATGTCGAAGTGAAATAGAAGTATAATCCTTCTCCTGTGTTGGAAATTGTCACCTGCTTTAACTATCGTCTGTTGCTTTAGTTACTTTGGAAATTGTCGCCGGGTCTAACTCCCCTCTGTAGCTTTTGTTACTTTGGAAAATGTCGCTTGATCTAACTCTCGTCTGTTGCTGTTGCTTTTGTTACTTTGGAAATTGTTGTCTGATTTAGCTCTTGTCTGTTGCTTTTGTTACTTTGGAAATTGTTGTCTGCTTTAACTTTCATCTGTTGCTTTTGTTACTTTCGGCACCAAATAAATTTTTTATGTTATGTCGTCTGTTCGGTGTTTTAGAGAGACGTTTTATTTCATTTCGGTACAAAAATATAATTTCTGTGAAATAGCTTTTATCCTGTTGAGACCCCGGGCTGCTCTGCTCCTTCTCTGGATCCAAACTATTTGCAAAAGACACTTCAATGATTCGCCTATTTTAGAGTATTGGGCAGTTAAATGGCTGCCTACTGTCTTGACCCAGACCTAGCTACATTAACTCATGCCCAGCTATTAAAGCCATGTCCAGCTGCCATAACCATTATCCAGCTGCCTTTATTCGTCTCCCGTCCGCCTGCGGTACGAAAGGTCGTGGGTTCGATCCCAGGTTGCGACAAGCCAAAAGTCGTTAAAAGTTGCTACTTGTAGCTCTCTTGTCTACGCTCGACATTAAAAGGGTAGTTCTAGTTCTGGTCGGCCCGGTGTCAGGATAATGTGACTGGGTGGGGTGCCCTTGACATGTGCCCGCGACAGGGACATTCCAGTGAGGCAGCGCTATAACTTGTCCCAAGCGGGTGCCGTCTGCAAATAACTGAAATACTGTTGGTCGGACGTAAAACACAACTCACTCACTCGTCTCCCGTTTCCCACGATTTGACTTTGTTTGCGAACAGCTTGAGAATCTTGGCGTCTCATCGGGATCTAAGATGTTTGGCACTTCGAATCTTCAAATAGAAGATAAATGCATTTTACACAGGATGAATCGCGGGTACGCATTCTCAACGTGTATCTGATAAGCGAGCCACAATCCTTTTGATAATTAAACTACAAAACCAAATTAGATCTAGACACTCACATCAAATTATGTACTGTACAGTTGATCGCTTTGGGCATTGATTCGATGAGGTTTACAAAAATGTAAATTCCTTTTAAGAAGTTTACATAACTATCTGGACCTCCTTTTTTATCAAGACTATTATTCACTCTCTGAGTGTATTTTTAAATAGGACAAAGTGTAAGTAAACTGTACTTCAATGCGGGTGGAAAATACTGAAGATCACTTGATAATTATTCAATGTACGCTTGTAATTTGATCAGGAAGTTTTGATTCGTACACCTAGCCACGTGATTATATGTCGCTCAGTAAACACGGAAGAACAGGCTGTTTGCTCTCACAATTAAGATTAACATACAGTTATTGAAAATCAGCTGAAGTGTCAAATATTTTTATCATGAAAGTGTACTTTGTATTGGTTTTCCAGCTGTTGACGATTGGCAGTGGTAATTGTAAGTTTAATGTTTGTTTATTTATTACCTTTACGACACTTTGCCATTTGTTTCTATTTTCATAAACGGGGTTTAGATACAGCCATACCAGCATGAAATGACTATGCAAGACATGATATAAGTACAGACACGGAATATATGGTGTGTAAAATTGAACTTCTTAAACTTGATTAGACGTTCCATCTATCAGAAACATGTAAACATGATTTCGGAATGAATTGTAATATAACGTCGTGCTGCTACTCAACGAGATAATTAATTATCGAGTGTTGAACACAAAAAAGCACACTCTATGGTATGAATAGGCATGCGTGTTTGTGCAAACTGTTTGGAATCAGATGTACCTGTTCAGCACTCTGGAAGAGATTTAGTAGAAATAAATAAAATATAAACAAAATAAGGTTAAGAAAACAATTATTTTAAATGTTTTAACCCTTACTGTGCAGGACGTGTGTCACTATTTTCCTTTGCAAACAGTGTACACCCAAATGAATGAAATGGTTCTTGGAGCAGCCCTCTCATCAGGGACTACACTGTTTGTCATGTTACACTTTTTCCTGAGAAATATCCCTTAACATTCACCATAAGCTTGACCAGTTTGAATTTTGGAATAGAAAAGTCAGCGCTGTAAGATATAAGGGCTACATGATGTAGTCGCTACATTACTGCACTCACACGTCGGTATGTTTACACCGATTGCAAATATCGAACTACCTCTTTTCTTATTACACAAGTCATAGTATAGTTGTAGACTCTGTTATGTAGCTTACATTGTGTAAATGTTGTAACTGTGAGAATTTTCAATATTTATAATTAATATTTCCAATAGTAATGCTTACTTCATACTCGTGTAATAAACACATCTGTATGGCTGTAATATCTACCAGCCAAAAGGGAATTTTACAACCGTGAAAACGCATACCATGCATTGCTACTGAATTACTTTTTATTCCACAAGAATTCGGTCATATGCCCAGTGATGAAGTAATGTCGATTCAAGGAAACTATTTATTTGAATCTGTATCCGATCATACGGTAATATTCTGAATGCTATTTGAATATGAGTCAACTGTTTGATATAAACATGTGCTACTTATAAACTAATTTGCAAGTGATGGAAGCAAAACTTGGAAAACGCTCAGCAATCAAAAGTAACACGTGCATACCTTGTCAGCAAGGAGAACAATGGAAATAAGAGATATATTTTCTGTCTTTTTTGTGTCATCCTTGAAAATGATGAAACGGACATGGTACATAACACACATATAACACTTTAACTATTGATTCATTTTATATTGTCATAATTTTAAAATATGTATGTGTTGTTAACTATTGTCTTGTTGCTCGATATTGAAACAAATAATCTGTCTAGCAATGAAGTTCTTGGTATGTGGGTAGAATGGATAGTTATGTTTAACCAGGCATAAATATCAACAGTAAAGACTAAACTATAGAAAGACCTACATGAAAGTAAAAAGCGAGATGAATGGGACAACAGAAAGGTAGATAAAGATCAATACAGTCTCTGTAAGCAGGGTAAAGCCAGTTCAACTCTCAACAAACACCGTTAAAGAGATTTATTGCACAGCACAGTCATATGCCGTATCCAGGTACACTACTTTTGCTAACTCAACTAACATTGAAGCAATGCATCAGGGTGAATTAAAGAAATTACAGCTGCATATAACATATTGAAAACAGTGAAGTAACCTGGTCTGGACAAAACATCAAAACTTTCAAATATAAAGTGAAGCCGTAAATCTATTACATGTCGATTTCAGACGTTTAAGGACCTTCTGACTAAGAAACAAGTCGGTTTTAGAATCGATCAAAGAATAGCAGATTTTCCATTGCAAAACCATGATATAAAACATCACACACATGTAAGCGATGCCATACGTCATAAAAATATTTTATCAGGGTATGGCATGATTGTATGTGGAAGCCTATACAAGTTTTCAACATAGAGATCGGAATGATATAAACATATATTATGACACTTCATGACAATTTAAATAGTGTTGTACCTTTTAATTATCAGGAATGGTAGGAAATCTATAAGGACGCCTGATTTTACCAATCTTATTTCTTCGGGATATTAATACCTGATAATGATTGTGGACACCAGCTACCAGTATCCCTTAAAGCCAGACCCTCTTGTTGTCGTGGTCTTGCTGTTGTTATATACTTGAATATCGGGTGATAACGGATTGCTAAAAGAAAATGTAACATCATGCATGTTTCACTGACGTGAAAATTCAAAGAGAATGAGATATTCGAGAGAAAATGCAACAATGCAAAAGGAGAACATTGCAGACCCGGTTTTATTGAGTCTGTTCATGAGTAGTTATTAAAAGTGCAACACTACTCACGCCCCCTAGCACCGAATTAAGCGGTATTCAATATTCCAAACTGATGAAATCGAAAAAATGATCCCGAAAAAACAGACAATATAACTACGCTGAGAATGTGCAATCTGCGTTAGGTAGTGCACCGTTGTAACCCGCTAATAAAATCGAATACTTGACCGGCATTAATATTTTATATGCTTATATTGTTAGCTTATATACTTTATTGTATAACTAGGCGCTACTGTGTATGGAATAAGTATACTCTACCCTACTGCATATTTTATAGTGAAAACGTAGTTAAGTTAGGCAGGAAAAGACACACACAAAGCACAACCACCACCAATACACCGACAGAAAGCAAGCAACACACACAACCACATACACACACGCACACACAGAAAGACACTCGACGAAAATTACAAACACGAACAAACGCACAAGCACAAGCACAAAGACACATACACCAAACAAATACAAAAGCAAGTGAGACCAAAAGAGTATAGCCTTGGAACGGTCAGTGGCAAAAACACAACTGGGGTTTAATTTAAGCCGGTTCACAGACGTCCTAACCTCACAATTATCTCAAAGTCGACCTAGCTTAACAAATAGTGTACATCTACGTGTTTAAATGAAAACAACAGTAAATTCTGAAGTGAGGTGATCCCCCGAAAGCAAAAATTGCAACACAAAAAATTGTAACACAGAAAATTGCAGACTCGGTTTTATTGAGTCTGTTCATGAGCAGTAATTGAGACTGCAACACTGCTTACGCCCCCTAGCACCAGCTTAAGCGGTATTCAATTTTCAGAACAAGAAGTACTGAAATTCATGATCTCAAAGGATCAGAAGGTATAACAACACAAGTAAGTCAACCAGGACAAGCCATGCACAAGACGCAACCACCATCAACACATCAATAAAACAAGTGGCACACAAACAAACACACATACACACAAGAACGCACACACAAGACTTGAGCCTATTAAACATCAACGAATGCACAAGAACAAATACATAAGACAAAGATAAAAGGAAGGGGGCAAAAAAAGTACCGCCTTTGAAGGTCAAATCACTACATTTAATGTGGAACTACTTGACAGTCATAAAATATTCCATTTATTATACTCACAGAAATGTATTGGATCAGAAGAGTTGTTGTTTTAACCGACATTCAGATGTACAATACATAGGGGATCTTACATTAGTGTTCATTACAATTTTTTTTATGAAGCGAGTTTATTATATTAATATAGCACGAACTTTAGCGAGTGTCATATATTCATTGAAGTAAACGGGTTTCATAAACACATTTTGTAATTGATAGGAATGCAATATTCTTTTTTAAAACATAACCCTGAAAAGTGCCATAGAAAGTGTATAAGGGTTTAGCTGATGCCATTGTTTACAGCGTCGACGCAAATACAGCGCTACGATTTGTTAACGATTAAATGACGCCAATGCCTGCGTGCATTAGTACCGGGTGTTTTCTTAAAAAAAATCATTATCGGCCGGAATCAAACTGCTCATTTAAATAATAAAATCCAATAGTCCGTTTCCGCGGTTTACGACACTCTGTTACGGTGTATAGAAGTACAGTGACCCCCATAGAATATTGACCTCCCGGACAATATTTTTGTAAAACATATTGACTCCCGGTCATAGTATTTTGACCACCCGGTCGTAATATTACGACTCCTGCACACGAAGAAAACTGAGCCCTTACGAAGAATTGTGACCCACGTAGAATAATGAATCACCGTCTTTGTTTAAAAAAACATACACCCGCACCTCTGTGCACGCACGCACCCACACAACATGCATGTATATACACAATTACACACACGCATGCATGCACGCATGTACGCACACATACCGGTACACACATGCACGCACGCACATATATCGGTACTTACACATACACTTAGAAACACTCGTATACATGCTAGCACACAAACACTCGCGCACGCACTCACGCACACGTGGGAGCACGTGTACCAGCATGCATATATAAAGAGATCTCTTAATCAATTGTAAAATGTTGTATTGGCGTCTATCTGTAGACAGCTGTAAGTAGATAGCTGTTAAAAATTCAATAGTCTACGTTCTAGCTTAATTTATTTGGATAGAAATTTGTGTCAATCACTGTCAAAGTGAACTTCATAGTTTTTCGTATGGTCAATGCTGTGTACATATACCATATGTTATATCCATATATTGAGGACATTTGTAAAATTATCATGTGTTGAAATTAATTGAAATAAATCACAACGAAGTGAGGCAATATAGGGGTTCGACATCATGACTTTTGACTGATTTTAGAGGAGTGAGAAATAGTATTTGTTGTTGATGTGTTGCTTCGTCTACCACCATAATCGCGGCAACTACTACTACTACTACTACTACTACTACTACTACTACTACTACTACTACTACTACTACTACTACTACTACTACTACTACTACTACTACTACTACAACAACAACTACTACTACTACTACTACTACTACTACTACTACTACTATTACTACTACTACTACTATAACTACTACTACTACTATTTCTACTACTACTACTACTACTACTACTACTACTACTACTACTACTACTACTACTACTACTACTACTACTACTACGACTCGTATTCCTACTACCATTACTCCTTCTTCACCTCCTCCTCCTCCTACTACTACTACTACTATTGCTATTACTCTTTCTACAACTACTACTACTAACTACTATTACAGCTCCTACTACTACTCCTTCTATTACTCCTTCTATTACTACTACTACTACTACTACTACTACTACTACTACTACTACTACTATACTACTACTACTACTACTACTACTACTACTCCTTCTACTCATCCTCCTCCCCTACTACTCTTTCTCCTAATAGTACTACCGCTACTACTGCTACTCTTACGTCTTCTACTACTACTACTACTAGCACTGCTGCTATTGCTGATACTACTACTAATTATATTACTACCACATCCACCACCACCAATACTACTACTGCTGCTGCTGCTACTACTGCTACTACTACTACTACTACTACAATTGTTACTGCTACTTTTACCTACCTACCTACCCACCTACCTACCTACATTCCTACCGACCGACCTACCGACCGACCTACCTACCTACCTACTATTACAACTACTTCTACCAGTACTACTTCTACTGCTACTACTACTACTACTACTAAATCCAAAAAGCACATGTGGAATGAGCTGCAGATACGGTTATCAGTTCGACATGTGCAACCAAGAATCATCCAGGAGCTTGGGGCCATTTTGGCGCAAGAATGGACCGCCATACCCGCTAGGACTATCAGAAATCTCACAGGGAGCACGAGGAGGCGTTGCCAAGCAGTTGTCGTTAGCAATGGGTCACATACATGCTACTGAGTCTAAACTTGTAAACATAAATGGGAATGTGAAAATTTGAAAACAAGCTGCGTGTCCAAAAATCTTGGATATAAGGGCTCTTTTTCCTCTCTTGCACATAGCTAATGCAAAATCGGTATAACAAATGTTCAATTTGTCCTTCAATCAAATTGATTAAACATAAAATTAACATTAAAAATCATTTGTATGAGGGTAATCAAACCATTGCTGAAAATACTCACACTAAATCATTTGTTGCTTAGCAAAAATTGAGTACTATATTCAACATTGGGCATAATTCTTACAGATGTAGTGACTCCCGGTCCAAGCAATTTGAGCCGTGCTTATTATATCATGACTAATGCGTGGGATTTTAATTGGACCAAAGGTTTCGCGTGAATCGAAAAAAAAACCAATCTTTTTTTCCATGGTCATAATTCTAACAGATGTAGTGATCTCCGATTATAGCATTTTTAAAGTATTTTGTACATAAGGGTCATTTAGTTCTGACGAATATCGACCCCTGGTCAGTATTTGTAAGGAAAATAGCGACCCGGTCATAGTGCTTTGACACAAGTTCATGATCAGTTGAACAACTCCCGCAAACTTTATCTACATCTGTTTTTTTCTTCAAGAAAGTGTTTCATGTAAAATATTTAACCTTGGTCGTAATTCTTACAGATGTAGTGATCCCGGTCATAGCCATTTGAATGGTGTTTATTATATCAAAAGTGCACATGTGAGTCATGCAGGAAACACCACAAACATAACAAACAGCTGGCCGAACAAGTAGACACAGCAAATGTACATAACTAGAGACGCAAAAAGACAAAACAAACATACAATGGGAGAAGATTGAAGTATTTTGTAGAAAGGGGTTCAAATTTGCTGAAGAATATCGACACCCGGTCAGTATTTGTTTAATAAAGTAGTGACCCCTTATGATAGTGCTGTTTCGGCACTCGTTCACGATATGTTGAACAACACCCGCAAACTTAATCTACCTCCAGTATAATTTAAAGAAAGGGTTAACCTTAATCGAAAAAACATTTAACCTTCAAGTTGGTCATAATTCTTATAGATGTAGTGACCCCCAATTTGAGCGGTGTTAAATATATCAAGACTAATGCGCGCAAAGTCAATTGAACTCAAGTATTTTGTAGAAAGGAGGTCACATTTTCTGAAGAATATCGACAACCCTGTCAGTATTTTTTAAAACATAGCGACCCCCGGTCATAGTGCTTTGACCCATGTTCATGATATGTTGAAAAACACTCACAAACTTAATCTACCTCAAGTATTTTTGAAGAAAGTGTTTCACGTGAATCGAAAATCTTTTTTTCCTTGGTCATAATTCTAACAGATGTAGTGACCCCGGTAATAGCATTTTTGGGCGGTTGTTTATGATATGTGAAGTGTTTTTGCTACTGACCGTGCCAAGACGGTACTCTCTTTGTCACCCTTCCTTTTGTTTGCCTTGCGTCTTTGTGATTGTGATTTTGTTCATGTGTGGAACGTTTGTCTCTGGTTCTTGTGTGTCTTTTGGTGTTTTCTGTGTTCATCTCGTGTGTGAGTGTGCGTTTGGGTGTGTGGTTGTGTGTGTGTGTGTATGTGTGTCATGCTGTTTATCGGTGTTTTGGTGGTGGTTGCGTCTTGTATGTGGCTTTGCCTGCTTTACTTTACTACTTTTCCATGACTAATGCCCGCAATGTTAATTTAACCTATTTTGTACATAGGACATTGGACCGATTAACCGTAATCGCAAAATATTTAACCTTGGTCATAACACTTACAGATGTAGATACCCCTGTTCAAAACATGTTGACCCCTGATTATTGTAAATTGACTAATGTGCGCAATGCTAATTGAACCCAAGCGTTTTGTAGAAATGGGGTCACGGTCTGTATGTTTAAAAATAGTGATCTCGGTCATATTGCTTTGACCCACGTTCGTAATATTTGGAATATTTTTAATCTACCGCAAGTATAATTGTTGAAAGCGGGTTTCACGGGAATTGAAACATAACTGTTACATATTTAGTCCTGTTTGATATATCATGACCAATACGCGCAATGTTACTTGAACCCCGGTATAATATATAAATGGGGTCACATTTTTCTGAAGAATATCGATCCCGGTTAGTTGTTGTTTTTTTGTTGTTTTTAAACAATGCTGATCCCCGGTCATAGTACTTTGACCCCATGCGAAAGCATTTTGAGCTCTGTTAATTATAGCATGATCAAGGCTCGCAGTGTTTGAACAATATTGACCCCCACACACCACTCATAGTAATTTGACTGATATTCATGATATTTCGAACAGCTATCACAAACTCAATCAACCTCCAGTACTTTTAAAGGAAAAAATTCACGTGAATCGATTTTTAAGCCTTACAGATGTAGTGGCCTACGGTCATAGCCATTTGGGCCGTATTTCTTATATCATGACCAATACGCGCAATATTGTTTGAACCGAAGTATTTTTCTTTGAAAGAAAGGGAGTCATTTTTTCTGAAGTATATCGACCTCTCGGTCAGTATTTTTAAAACATAGTGACCCCTAGTAGTAGTGTTGTGACCCATGTTCATAATATTTTAAAACTTAATTTTCTCTTTTTGCATTTCTACCTTTGCTTTCGAAGGATCACCCATTTTCAGAATATATGTACTTCACTACAGCAGGTGTTAAGTGCTTGTGTAGCGGTCGTAAAAGTCGCCCAGTACTTCATTCTCAGTGTTGTTATATTTTCCGAGTTCTTCGGGATCATTAGTTTTGATGTTAATAGTTTTGAAAATTGAATACTGCTAAAGCGGTGCTAGGGGCGTGATTAGTGTTGCACTTTTAATTGCTACTCATGAACAGATTCAATAAAACCGAGTCTCCAATTTTCTCTTTTTGCATTTTTAGTTTTGCTTTCGAAGGATCACCCATTTTCAGAATATTAATCTATCTCCAGTATATTTTAAAGACAGGTTTCATTTTAATCGAAAACTATTTACTAGTACCCTTGGTCATAATTCTTACAGATGTAGTAATCCATGATCATAAAATTGTTGTGCCCTGTTTATTATATAATGAAAAATGTGGCGCGTAATGTTAAATCAACCCAAGTATTTTGTTGAAAGGAAGGGATCACTTTTTCTGAAGAATATCGACCCCGGTCAGTATTTGTTAAACAATATTCTTGCACAAAACGTGCTGTTGTAGTCCCGCTAGACCGTGTATTAACAAGGCGAGTCTCGTGCTCACGCGCTGTTGTTGACCGGTTTTAATTACACCTATTCGGGGCCTAAGGTAAAAAATGGACGCGAATGCTATTTTTGGCCTAAGCTTGGTGAACGATACGAGTATTTCAGGGGCACTGATAATGAACTGTTTTAGTGATAGACATATTGAATGAAATTCCGTGTAAACGGTATCGATAATACACTCATGAAATGACACCAGAAAGAAAACAATGGTCCGGAAATAGCGCACATCGAATGAAGTGTCAAATAAGTGTATAGTTTTGCTTGTATTTGGAAAAGTCAAATTGATGAAGGAAAGCAGAAAATGACTTTTATACAAGAATGGCGTTAATACACGTTTGTTTTCGGGCAATAACATCTGCAGTGTCCCTCGGGAATGTTGTTGCCCTCGCCCTTCGGGCTCGGTCCATCAACAGTCCCTCGGGACACTGCAGATGTTATTGCCCGAAAAACGTGTATTAACCCTCTAGTGGCTCCGGTAATAATTCGCTTGCCCACGTTCATGCTAGCTTGAAAAACGCCAGCAACCTTAATCTACCTGAAGTATACTTTAAAGTAAAGGTTTCACGTGAATCGAAAATTATTTAACCTCGGTCATAATTGATCCAGATGTAGTGACCCCAGTCATATCATTTTCAGTTCCGTTTGATATATCACGACCAATGCGCGCAATTTTAATTTACCCTCAGTATTTTATAGAAATGATGTCACATTTTCTGAAGAATATCGACCCCATGTTAGTATTTAAAAACTGCTGACCCTATTTCATGACTTTTGGAACCATGGACGCCAAGTAATACGACTTGTTCCTATAGAAAACACACACACACACACACACACGCACGCACACACGCACACAAACACACACACATAATCACTCACAAATAAACACCCTTCAGCACGGACCCACGCATTCTCACAGCCCTACACAAAATATCTCCTATCAAAATACCATTTCATGAATAGAGAATTATGTTAATTATTGTCGAAGAGGTGCTGTTGATTTTCTTATAAAGTTCAAGCACATGTGACATATACCATAGCAATATAGTGTGTACATTTGCAACAGACCATTTGCCTTTGCAGATAATAAACATCAGTTGAGTAATTCAAAATTGATTTTCCTTTTTTGAAAGAGCCTTGTAGAAAACGACAGTTTAATAAATCCATAAATCATGAAGACGAATGTTATATTCTATTCATAACAGTACGTAGAGAGAAGATCGTTTTCCTTGTATGCTCGTCGCCTATTTGTGGCTGCCTAGTAAGTCAAATGAATGACATTTGTGATTGTGTTCGTTTATGTTGTGAATTATTATTACAGGGTACAAAACAAAATACACAATTAATACTGTTTGCCTTTATAAAAAGAAGAGTTTACTTACTGTAAAGATTTAAAACACATGACTTTGACAAGAAAGGAAAGTCGCTGTTAGAAGTATAGAACCATTTATGGTACTGCACAGAAAATGTTGTTATACTAAAATGCATAGTAAATGTCCCCTTAAGATAAGTTATATTACCACTACCACTACATCTACTAATACAACTACTACTACTTCTCCTTCTTTCTCTTCTTTTACGTCTTCTTTTCATTTTAGTATTTCAATAAAACAAACTGTACTAATACACCCACTGTCGCTCTTCTGCTAGTGTCAACATTTCCGAAATATTGACACTTTCTAAATAACAAGGCGTTTGCGTTAAATTTCGTCGAAAGCGCCCCCCTCACCACACACACATACCCACCCATCCGAAGCTGCAGCGGCAAAAAAAAGCAGCAGACATAACAATATTAGGTATTCAAGTAGTTGCAATGGTTGATAATTTGTTAGTTATAGTTGGGGCGGGGGTCAATATTCTATATATATCGCGGAGGGGGTCACTATTTTTCAGAGGGAGTCGATGTTTCAGAAAGGGGTCCCTTATTCTGCAGAAGAGTGACCGGGGGCTTATTATGCTATGGAGGTCACTTTATTTCGTTACAACGGCACTTCCACACCGAATATTGTGACATTTTTTTCTACGCAGCTAGCTAAATGAACAGATGGCGTACATTTCGAGGATCAATGCCCGTAAGGACGCAAAGTATATACATCTATCTTATTTTTTTATCTTTAAGAATTATTTCGCATTACAAAATATTATCTGCTCAAATTTGGATCTGAGGAAATTGAATAAATTCGATTCGATCACGTGTTTGAGAAACTGTTGATTTAAAGTTTATATAAAAATTGGGGCCTTAGAATTTACTCGACCGCTCATCTAGAACCAGTCAAATTTATTTCAGCTTACAGATAACAGATGAAGCATTACTACTTATCTTTGTTTATGTTACAGGCAACACATGTCAAACTTATGGATATTACAACATTACTCAGTTTGGTGACAATTGCCAGTACAGATGCCGTTGTATCAACGAGGAACAATGTGAACGAGACACCGGCACTTGTCAGAATGGCTGTGCACCTGGATGGATGGGACCTGGATGTCAATATCGTAAATAATAAATAAATCATTAAACCAACAAACAAAAATAATATCTGTTGCAGCAGATTTATCATTAATGTTCGAGTAATATATACATGTATTCCATTGCCAGCAATTGCCTTAGTAATTAGAATATAATCAATATATACCTTCTGATTTCATCTGTAGGAGGCACTTTAATAGATGCATCTATTCGTTTTGCTTATGGAGTTATATAGACTGGACTCTACAGTTTCTGTGATGGCCAAAACATATTCTATAATTATGTTTGCATCAATATTTAGAAACGTTCTAGTAATAGATAGTCACAACGTCATTATTATCCCATATAAATGTGCATTAAGTGCTAACCCTTTACATATTACGTACAATAATTAATATGAAAAGTTTCCATGAATGGGATCGGTAATCAAATCATCAAAATGCAATTCCGCAGTTTGGAAATTGTCTAGGGTAAAAAAGCATGAGCATGGCAGCTTTATCGTTACAACTGACACGTTAACTGCCATTGCAATATATCAGAAATATCAGCATAATAATTTAAGGCTTGTTGCTGTGCATTTTCGTGTGCAAGTTTCAAATGTCTTTCTATTATAATATTATCAAAAAGATGATATAGGAATATTATTATTCGTATTAAATTGTGTAGCATAGACAGGAAAGTATTCTGTATTGTAATACATGTATATATAAAGAAGTCAGAGGATTTTGTTCCTAATAACATGAACACCTCAGCGAAATTTGCCCATAGTCCAAGTATATACCAGCTGTAGTCACCTGTAACTGATCAGCTCAGATGTAGCTTTTGGGCGGCTACACTATTTACAGTAATATAAAGAAGTAATTACTCAATAACTATATACTACACTATACAGTTGTCTTCTTTTTTGAGACAGCAAGACTGTCATTACTCTATACAAAAGAGTCTTAAGTTAATGTAACAAGGAGCTATACGACACAGAAAGAAAAAATGCAACTCGGCTTCTGCAGTCTGAATTGAAAAACAAATGGTTACAGTTGACAATTCTGACGCAATCTGTCAATTTCCTGCAATCTGATTGGCTCATGTGACCAAATTTGCGGCACATAAAAAATGTTTTATATGTCGCAAATTCAGCCAATCGAAAACGGCCTAATTACAGCATTAGCCTGCAAATATATTATTGCGTTTTGTTTATCTAGATCTTAGATCTACTAATAAATCTGTAAGCATACAATGACATATATTCATGTTCAGTCCGGTATTTTGAAAGTTATTAGTTTTCATTGTTTGTCACGACTTGACCGGTCTCTTATATGTCATGTGGTGAATTATCGAGATACTCTAAGCGTTGTGATCCAGATTCAACGATATTTATCATACTATTCAAACATAACGTTATAACGTGACGTCATTGTTACAGACGACGTTTTTGCGCATGGCGCCAAATACTAAAACTTATGAAGGGTGGTGATCCCCCGAAAGCAAAAATTGCAACACAAAAAGAGAAAATTGCAGGCTCGGTTTTATTCATGAGCAGTAGATATCTGTATTGAATGTGTATTGAACATGTGAAATAGCTGTCGCATAAGCCGGTGCTAGGGCGCATAAGGAGTGTTGCACTTTCAATTACTGCTCATGAACAGACTCAATAAAACCGCGTCTGCAGTTTTTTCCTTTTGTGTTGCAATTTTTGCTTTCGGGGGATCACCACCCTTCAGAATTCAAAATTTTCACAACAGCAGGTGTTAAGTACTTGTTTGGCGGCCGTAAAACGTCGTCCCGTACTTCATTATCAGCTTTGTTATACTTTCTGATCCTTCGAGATCACGAATTTCAGTACTTTTGGTTCGTAAAATTGAATACCGCTTAAGCCGGTGCTAGGGGGCATGAGCAGTGTTTCACTTTTAATTACTGCTCATAAAACCGAGTCTGCAATTTTCTCCTTTTGTGTTGCAATTTTTGCTCGCCTCATCACTCATTAAATCACCTGCACGCATGAGATATAACACCAATTTGGCATTTTTCGTGTTAAGATTACGTTAGAATAAGGTTAACCCTACTGTAATTTGAAATTAAAATAATTTGCGACCGTTAAAAACATCATATACCGTCCCAAATTTCAAATTACAGTAGGATTAACCATATAGTGTAATTTGTGTATGAGCCTGAATACTTACAACAAAGGAATAATGTCTGTTCAGCATTATCTGGAATGAGATATTACCCGTTTTGCCCAAATGACCAGGTTAAAATCAATCGAAAAGCTCTGTATAAAACAAACTTGAACCGTCCTGTATATTTTTGACCTGAATTCTAACCTCTAGGGTTTGGATTTTATACTGAGTAGATGAATTAATCAGGCATCCATGTATTAATATCCTAATCTCTTCATTCCATGATGTGTAGATTGCACATTTCAGATATTAGTTATACACTGATATGTCTTTAACAAAAGCTAGGATATCCTGATAATAACCGGAATACCTGGCTTATCATAAGGATCCCAGCTGTCTGACAGTCTTTCACGCGCTTTCCATTCAAATGCTTTCTATTTGGCTTTTGTAATTCTGCATCGACTTTTTTTAATAGCTTCAATCTTTCGTTACAGATTTAATAGTATAAAGCAATCTAGAATGCACGCTAGTCTAGGATTTGATCTACAATATGCTCATAGTACAATTGAAGTGTTTGTCATCGTAATGACTATACTGAGTAAATTCAGATAGATATATTTATTTCAATATTAAGCAACAAGACAATAGTTAACAACACATACATATTTGAATATCATAACAATATAAAAAATATAATGATAGTGTAATATGCGTGTTATGAACCATGTCAGTCGCATCAATATCAAGGATGACACAAAAAAGTGAAAAAAACATCTCTTATTTCCATTGTGGTCCTTGTGTTTTGTATCTATAGGAAATCTAGCGTCACTCAGTATCGGTTCTACACAAAACACTGACACCGGTACTCTTGCATCGATTGCATTAGACAATAACTCCACAACCTGCAGTAACAGCTTAACATCTGAAGACCATGAAACGTGGTGGAGAGTAGATCTTCCGAAGCCTTATAATATCATTGGGCTTGTAATCAAGTTCAATACAGGTAACACAGCATCGTTTTCTTCACAATATGTACGTATATTTTGATTTATGTTGAGTACTTTGTCAGTGTATAGACATTTATGCCTTTTGTCAGTATACAACATACACACATGTTTGTGGTCACAAGAGAGATATAATGATTAATTACATTACAAACATTTTAGATCTGGATCAGCCATTGTTTATCATATCCAGCATGACATGTGATCAGAACCTACGCACTCTAACACTGTTTATCATTATCTGTTGTTTTTATTCATCTTAATTGTAAACATTCAAGCCAATCTACAAATGACTCACCAACATGCGGAATATGCATATATGTAATTTGTAATGCAAACGGTTTAGGCAATACAAACTCGCTTAGTGTAAATATAACTAATTATCATTTTGTAACCATTTATCTAATAAATACACATGTAACAGTAAAAAAATGAGCCATGCAGGAAACACCACATACAGAACAAACAGCCAACCAAACAGCAACACAAGGAAACAGTAAATGGACATAACTAACTCGTATAATCACATAAAGCGACGCAAAAGACAAAACAAACATACAATAGTGGGAATATGGAAGTAACGCCTTGGAACGGTCAGTGACAAAAGTCACTGGGGGGGGGGTTAAACCGGTTTATGGGCGCCCAATCTCACACTTATTCTATCCCCACCCTAAAAGACAAACAGTTTAAATAAACGTATCCCCTCTCCGACTAATCTACAACAACCGCGATGGCAAATACAGTGGTTAAGTGCATGTAAAACGAAAACATATTTAAGTGAAGTAACTGCATTCACCTATCGCTAGTGTACTCAATGATTGAGCTGCAAACGCAATAACTTT
Organism: Azorinus chamasolen; assembly: GCA_963576725.1. Classification (NCBI taxonomy): domain Eukaryota; kingdom Metazoa; phylum Mollusca; class Bivalvia; order Cardiida; family Solecurtidae; genus Azorinus; species Azorinus chamasolen. The sequence goes on along the minus strand of OY755250.1, from coordinate 51,174,594 downwards.
AGAAAAGTAATAAATGGTACGACCAAAACTAATATCCGACTTCCTCCTTCGGTTTCCGGATTTAAGAGGTCGTTTTCATAGCGTTTTCATAGAGTACTAGTTTTTTTCTTGTCGGCGTACATTATCATATAATATATGCTCTACAGGTCGTGAAATATCGAAAGTATCAACAGTAATTTGATCAATTGATATATTGTCATTATTGCAGTAAGTGAATGAACGTGAACTTTGGCGAGTGACATATCACGCAAACCTTTTCTCGGCTGCTTTCAATTGAATTTGTAACTGGAATTTGCATTGTCCAGTAAGTTATTAGTTACTGTGTCGAGTTTAGTGTTTTTATTTCTTCCACGTCAGTGCGATGTTGGACATACCCATTTTCTCACTTTGTTCATCAAATATATAAAACAATTCATTAAAAAGGGATATGATCCTGTATTATTACAACATACTGCATGTTTGGTTGTGAACGCTTTTACAGTTGGCAATCACGCTGGCCTCTTTGCATGTACGCCGACAAGAAAGGTTTAGTACTCTATGAAGGCGACCTCTTAAATCCAGAAATGGAAGGAGAACGTCGGATATCTGTACTATTTCGTTTTTGTCGTACCCTTTATTACTTTTCTACAGTTACTCTGTTTGCAGCTCAATCATTGAGTACACTAGCGATAGGTGGATACAGTATGTTCAATTAAATGTTTTTTTGTTATACATGCACTTTACCACTGTATTTTCTGTCGCGGTTGTTGTAGATTAGTCGGAGAGGGGATACGTTTATTTACACTGTTTGTCTTTTAGGATGGGGATGGAATAAGGGTGAGGTTGGGCGCCCATAAACCGGTTTAAACCCCCGGTGACTTTTGTCACTGACCGTTCCAAGGCGGTACTTCCATCTTCCTCCTATTGTATGTTTGTTTTGTCTTTGTGCGTCTCTTGTTGTTTTTTCTACCCATGTACATTTGCTGTTTCCTTGTGTTGCTGTTCGGGCGAGTGTTTGTTCTGTATGTGGTATTTCCTGCATGACTCATTTTTTGTACTTTTATTAAATTAAAGTACAAAAATGAGTCATGCAGGAAACATCACATACAGAACAAACAGCCGCCCGAACAGCAACACAAGGAAACATCAAATATACACAACTATAAAAACATCTAGAGACGCACAAAGACGAAACAAACATACAATAGGGGGACTACGGAAGTACCGCATTGGAACGGTCAGTGACAAAAGTCACTGGAGGTGGTTTAGACCGGTTTATTGGCGCCCAACCTCACAATTATTCAATCCCCATCCGAAAAGACAAACGTTGTAAATAAACGTATCCCCTCTCCGACTAATCTACAACAACCGCGATGGCAAATACAGTGGTAAAGTGCATGTATAACGAACACATTTAAGTGAACAAACTGTGTCCATCTATCGCTAGTGTACTCAGTGATTGAGCTGCAAACAGAGTAACTGTAAAAAAGTAATAAAGGGTACGACAAAAACGAAATTGTACAGATATCCGACGTTCTCTTTCCGTTTCTTATTTTAAGAGGTCGCTTTCATATAGTACTAACCTTTTCTTGTCGGCGTACATGCAAAGAGGCCAGCATGATTGTCAACTGTAAAAGGGTTGAAAACCAAACATGCAGTATGTTGTATTACTATAGGATCATATCCCTTTTTAATGAATTTTTAACATATTTGATGAACAAAGTGAGAAAATGGGTATGTCCAATAATTTTACGAAGTTTGTAAATCACTTCACCATAACATTCAGGATGTGAAATACCGTGTCGCAGAAGCGCCTTGAGATTACATTGGTACATGCCAATAAGCGAGATATTTCGATAGTAAAACTTAGAGAAATATTTTCTTAGTAATGGTATCTATATTTTAGTAGAAATCATTCCATTATCAATTTTAAGGTCTAGATCAAGAAACGCTCCATAACTGTCGGACGGGTTATCTTTTTTCAATTTGAGTTCTTTAGGATAAATTGTAGGAATCAGGGCATCAAAGAAAGTGTTGTCTAAGTTAAAAATATCATCCAAATATCGACAAGTTTTATTGAAGGCTTTTATTACATCTTGTGATTATGGATTCAAACGCAACATGAAATTTCTCTCATAGCAGTACAAAAACAAATCCGCGACAAGTGGTGCACAATTCGTACCTATAGGAATACAAATTACCTGACGGTATATAGCATTCCTATAACGTTTATTGTATAAGTTACACATATTTGGGTTTCATGATTGATGTACACAAACTATTTGTTAATCATATTCCTCAGTACAAATTGAATATTAAAAGAATGTACATGGTATATTCTAACAAAATTAAAATGTAAATGAAAGTATGTGCTAAATATGTAAAATGATTTGAAATTTGTTGAGACGTATATCTGCTATGACATTTTAAAAACATATATTGATGTGAAACATGTATGATGTTGCATTTTCTTTTGGCAAATCATTGTGACCCGATCTTCAAGTATATGACTTCAGCAAGTCCACTATAAATAGAGTGTCTGAAAACATACTGCATTGCTTCTTGCGCAGAAGAATATCCAAGTAGAACCACCAACCTATCGCAAACCAGCTTTAAGGCTTTCTCACGTGAAAAATCAAAATGTTCAGATTCGAACTCTCATCGGTTAGGGGCTAAGCGATTGTCGAAAACCATAACCACTCGGTCATTGACGCCCCTCATATTAAAGTACAAAAATTAGTCATACAGGAAACACTACATACAGAACAAACAGCCGCCCGAACAGCAACACAAGGAAACAGCAAATATACAAAACTATAAAAACATAAAGCGACGCAAAAGACAAAACAAATAGAGGGAAGACAGAAGTACCGCCTTTGAACGTTACATCTGTACCAGTGTTAATGAAGTAGTATCCTTAATGGCAGCTATACACTGCGATATAGAGCATGGTATATACCTGAAAATGTTGCAAAATAACGACAGATTTTACTTTCGTACAGAGAAGGCAATATTCAACAGTTAATAACGGGTCAAATAAAATCAATATTGTGTAAAAAGCATGCTTTCTTATCAAATAAACATGTAGTTGTAATTTCGATTAACGTCTAATTTCATACGCACAATAAATTCCACAATCATCCAGGTTGTAACGTTTACACCAAACAATGTGATCAGTACTCCCACCAACCGTCTGTAGATGGCCTATTGCCCTGGATTGATCGGTATCGGACGGTCGGTTGAGCTGACGATTTCTATTCATTTTAATAGTCTGTTTAAGTCGGCATTTAATCATGCATTTTAGAACGGTTAAAACGACAATAAGACATTAAAGTGACCAGTTATTGATAACTACTCGCGCACTGGAATTTTATTTTCACTCATTGCAAACTCGTTCAAATTACGTTACTTTTTATTGATCGACAAACCAGATTAAACATCAAATTGTGCGATTTTTTAAGTGTTAATCACGGAAAAACTAGTATGATTATAACGGTATTTCATAGTGCGTTCAGACAATATATACGTTTCTATTTTCTTATCAACGGTCAAGAAAATAATCGCAGATATAGGCTATTGCACTTCTGTTTGCTCAGTTTATATATCATTGGATGCCATTAATACCTACATTTGTTATTACCCTGCTTGATCTTGTTTCTATCGTACTGCAGCATCGGTGTTAACATTTCGCGTAGAGGGAAGCTCCGATGGATTCAGCACCTTAGAACAATGTTATCTACACAGACATTTGGTGGTTACCAAAGAAATTGAAATCATGTGCCTCGAAAGAATGTATGTACAACATGTCCGCATCATGTTACCAGCCACTTCTCAGATGCTACAACTGTGTGAAGTTGAACTCTATGGTGGTACGGCTTTTCAATAAAGCTTGATTTGAAATATCAGTACTGCATTACTAAAGGATAGCCATCAATTTGGGTTTTCATTATTCTAGCAGGCGGAATATGTATTTAAAGAGTAAAAGTATGATCATAGTTAATCAATTAATTAATCAAGCTATTTTGTCATACACTAAAATAATAAAATATATCTAAAGAATACACATCAGCCACGGTAGGCAAAGTGACATGTGTACCACAAAACGCATTGTCGAATTCATTATAATGGTGTAATTGCTGTACTGCGACTTATCGTAAATGATTTACAGGGCGATACATATCCTACAAAGGAACTACATCCACGTCTACCATATTTTGGGGACCAAGTGGAAATGCCGTTGACGGCCGACCAATGCTAAGTGGGGACAATCAGGAATTAGACGCAGCACGTACTTGTGTTATGACGCACCAACTCATCAACCAACACTGGACAATTGACTTTTCCAAATATATGCTTATCCAGGGAATTTATGTTTATGGTAGAAGACTACCTCTCAATCCGGAGTATTATGGTATGTAACAATTATTCTGACAATAATTCAGTAAGCTTTGGTCTGAAATTCAGCATAAATGTAGATTATACAAGCATTATGAAAACTAATAATTAAATAGTATTCCATTTGTTCAATCCGTTTCAAATTTGCTTTCGATGGATCACCCATTTTCAGAATATATGTACTTCACAACAGCAGGTGTTAAGTGCTTGTGTGGCGGCCGTAAAAGGTCGCCCCGTACTTCATTCTCAGTGTTGTTATATTTTCTGGTCCTTCGGGATCATTAGTTTTCATGTTATTAGTTTTGGAAATTGAATACTGCTTAAGCCGGTGCGAGGGGGCGTGAGTGGTGTTGCACTTTTAATTACTACTCATGAACAGACTCAATAAAACCGAGTCTGCAATTTTCTCTTTTTGCATTTCTACTTTTGCTTTCGAGGGATCACCCATTTTCAGAATATATGCATATATATTGCCATTTACAAATATATCTGCAATTACACCGAACAAAACGTGTAACCCATTTATATGATGCAATGTAGATCCATGATGAGTATAATAATCTACAGATAGTTACATTAATATTGAATACAATAATGTCTATGAGACAAGCCATGTTTTTCACTAATATATTAATAACGGATTCCAATAGATGCAATTACATTTTTCACACTCTTTGAAAGCAAAGTTCGCAATGTGAAATGTGCAAACTTACAAAGTCCAGCGGGATTAAATTTATTTACACTATTTGTTAAGCTAGGGTGACTTTGAGATAAGTGTGAGGTTAGGACGTCCGTAAATCGGTTTAAACATCCAGTGGTGATTTTGCTACTGTCCGTACCAAAGCGGTACTCTAATTGTCAGCCTTACGTCTTGTGTCTTTGTTTTGTGCTTGTGCTTTTTTCATGTTTGGAATGGTGTCTCTAGTGTTTGTGTGTTTGTTAGTGTTTTCCGTGTTCATCTCGTGTATGTGCGTGTATTTGTGTGTGGTTGTGTGTGTGTGTGTGTTATGCTGTCTATCGATATTTTGGTGGTGGTTGCTTTTTGCATATGACTTTACCAGCTTGACGGAGATATTCCCCGTGCCCTATCTTACGGGGTTTATATAATTCAACTTATTCGTTTTGATATAGCCTGTTCATCTTTTTGCGATTTTAACAGTCGAAATCTCATTTTAATCGAAAAAGTTGCTTGAGCAGGGATATAGATACCATAAACAAAGAAAAAATGTCTCTAAATTTTACTATCGAAATCTCTCACTTATTGGTAAGTACCAATGTAATCTCAATGTGCTTCTGCGACACGGTATTTCACATCCTGAATGTTATGGTGATGGTAACTTCAAAAAGTTATTGGACATACCCATTTTCTAACTTTGTTCATAAAATATGTTAAAAAATATTAAAAAGGGATATGATCCTATAGTAATACAACATACTGCATGTTTGGTTTTCAACCCTTTAACAGTTTGCAATCATGCTGGCCTCTTTGCATATACGCCGACAAGAAGAGGTTAGTAATATATGAAAGCGACCTCTTAAATCAAGAAACGGAAGGAGAACGTCGGATATCTGTACAATTTCGTTTTTGTCTTGCCCTTTATTACTTTTTTACAGTTACTCTGTTTGCAGCTCAATCATTGAGTACACTAGCGATAGATGGACACAGTTTGTTCACTTAAATGTTTTCGTTATGCATGCACTTTACCACTGTATTTGCCATCGCGGTTGTTGTAGATTAGTCTGAGAGGGGATACGTTTATTCAAACTGTTTGTATTTTAGGTGGGGATTGAATAAGTGTGAGGCTTGGCGCCTCAAAAACTGATTTAACCCCCAAATGACTTTTGTTACTGACCGTTCCAAGGCGGTACTTCCATCTTCCCCCTATTGTATGTTTGTTTTGTCTGTGCGTCTCTTGATGTTTTTATAATTATGTATATTTGCTGTTTCCTTGTGTTGCTGTTCGGTTGGCTGTTTGTTCTGTATGTGGTGTTTCCTGCATGACTCATTTTTGTACTTTGACTACTTTTTCATATTTTGAGTCGTTTCGAAAGTTATTACGAGTAATAATGCAAAGATACTCTCATCTCCTAACACCAGTTTAAGCGGCATTCATGTTTTAAACTAAAACACTGAAAACAAGAGGTTTGTTTTTGTCTTTGTCACAAAATCAAATGTCTCCCCCTCCCATCCTTTTTTTAGTACACAAGTGTAATGTCTGTAACTTCAAAGCTAACTGGATCTATTTTTAAGTCATCAGGAGCAATAACTCTAAAGTCATCAGGGGAGACAATTAAAAAGACCCCGGTACGCAACAACTCATGTTGGTCAATATTTTTGTTACTGTTTTGTGACTCTAGTGCTAGTGGTTTGAAGACAATTCAAAAACACCAGATGCACAACAGCACATGCTGGTCAACATTCCTGTAAAGTATGGTGATTCTATCCCAACTGGTTTCAAAGATACGCATGACACAAAGTTTCCCTTATTTTAAGTAATCATATCACGGGCAAAAACTCGACAATTATCAGAGGAAAACAATTGAAAACCACAAAGTGCACAACAGCGCACTTTTTCAACATTCATGTGAAGTTTTGTGACTTTCCATCTTCCTCCTATTGTATGTTTGTTTTGTCTTTGTGTGTCTCTTGTTGTTTTTTCTACCCATGTACATTTGCTGTTTCCTTGTGTTGCTGTTCGGGCGAGTGTTTGTTCTGTATGTGGTATTTCCTGCATGACTCATTTTTGTACTTTAACCCTAGTGGTTTCAGAGATATTCACGCCACTAAGTAAAGTTTGTTTAATTTTAAGTCATCATGGACAATAACTTATAAGTTATCAGGGACGCCAATTAAAAGACTCAGGTGAAAAACACATGATGGTCAAGATTACTTTGAAGTTTGGTGACTCTAGTCCTACTGGTTTTGGGAGATACGCGCGACTTAAAGTTTGTCTAAATAAAAGTGTTCATATCAGGGGCTATACCTCAACAATTATCAGGTGGAGACAAATAAAAAAACAACAGGTGCACAAACACTCATGCTGATGAACATTCCTACTCTTACTCTAGTGATTTTAGAGATATGCGCAACACAAAGTGAAGTTTCTCCAATTTTAAGTCATCAGGGACAGCAACTCCAAAATAATCAGGGCGAGACAATTAAAAAAAACTTAGGTGGAGAACAATTCATGCTGGTGCACATTCCTATTCTTGCCCTAGCGGTTTTAGAGATATGCGCGACACAAAGTAAAGTTTCTCTGATTGTAAGCCATAAGGGGCAGTAACTCCAACTCCAAAGTTAACAGGTGGGGAGAGGATTAAAAAACCTAGGTGCACAACAACTCATGCTGGTGAACATTCCTGTGAAGTGTGGTCACTATAGCCCTACTGGTTTCAGAGATACGCGCAGCACAAAGTTTCTCTAATTTTAAGTTATCATATCAGGGGCAATAACTCAACAATTATCAGGGGGAGAAAATTCAAAACCCAAGGTGCACAACAACTAATGTTGTTCAACATTCCTGTTAAGTTTGGTGACTCCAGCCCTAGTGGTTTAAAGATATGCATGACACAAAGTTTCTCTAATTTTAAGCAATCATATCAGAGACAATAACTCTAAAGTTATCAGGGGAGACAATTCAAAAATCCCAGGTGCACAATAACTTATGCTAGTCAACATTCCTGTGACTGTTTTGTGACTCTAGCGCTAGTGGTTTAAGAGATACACGCGACACTAAGTAAAGTTAGTCTAATTGTCATCAAAGTCATCAAAGGCAGTAACTCCAAAGTTAATAGGCGGAAATAATTCAGAAACACTAGATGCGAAACAACTAATGCTAGTGAACAATTCTTTGAAATGTGGTGAATCAAGCCCTACTGATTAAAGATATACTCGCGAGACAAATTTTGTATAAATTGACGTGTTCATATTAGGGGCACTAACTCAACAATTATCAGGGGGAGACAATAAAAAACCAAATGCACCACATTCCTGTGAAGTTTGGTGACTCTAGTTCTAGCGGTTTCAGAGATACACGTGACGCAATGTTTTTCTTATTTATAGTCATCAGTGGCAATAACTCCAAAGGTATCGGGGTAGACAGTACAAAAACGATAGGTGCACAACAACTCATGCTGGTAAACATTCCTCTTAAGTTTGGTGAGTCTATCCCTACTGGTTTCAGTGATACGCTCGACAAAAGTTTGTGACAGACAGACGGACAGACAGACAAAACAACAATATTATTGTCTCCCTATTAATTTGGGAGACATAGTGATGATTACGAAGGACTACAAAATGTCACGACACTGAGAATGAAGTGGGTGATTAGTCGGAGAGGGGATACGTTTATTTACACTGTTTATCTTTTAGGGTGGGGATGGAATAAGTATGAGGTTGGGCGCCCATAAACCGGTTTACCCCCCCCCCCCAGTGACTTTTGTCACTGACCGTTCCAAGGCGGTACTTCCATCTTCCTCCTATTGTATGTTTGTTTTGTCTTTGTGCGTCTCTTGTTGTTGTTATAGTTATGTACATTTGCTGTTTCATTGGGTTGCTGTTCTGGCGACTGTTTGTTCTGTATGTGGTGTTTCCTGCATTACTCATTTTTGTACTTTTGTACGTCCGTGACATTAACACCTAAAACCTGCTGTTGCAAAGTGCATACATACAAAAAGTAGATAAACCTTTGAACATAAAAGCAGCAATGCGACAAGAGAATATAGCAGACTGTTTTCATGAGCAGTTGAAAAGCTCACTTTATATCTGTTATTTTCCATGTTTACTATAATTACGCTGACATCAATAAATAAATCGACATTCCTCAGAATGCTATTATAAGTATTAATACAACTACAAGAGGTTTTTCTATAAAACGTAATACGTTTTAATTTCCTTGTATATGATAACGATCCAGACATCATTAATTTGTTTCCGACATATCCGAGAAAGTGCTTATATTAATGCAAGAACGTTTTGTATGGTTGACTGTATGGTTATTTTCATATCAATATTTGACTCTCTATCTTTTTTGCCAACTATTGGAACACATATCGGACGGTTCAAATGCGTTTATATATGCCGTCAGGCAGACTATCAACGCTTGACAACAGGACGGGCCAATGTTATTTAGTAAAGTGTACGTGTCTATATATAGTATAATATGAGGGACGTGATACATTTTATAATTTTACTGCTATTTCTGCTCCTGTTAATAACATATATGACAGAACAAGGATTTGAAATGTATGGATCGGCTATATGGAAGTCCAAACCAAATTAGAAACGAATCATCAGAAAGAAGTCTCCTCCTTACGTGCTCCATATAGACTCACATAATTCCAGCTAAATACTGTTTTGCACAATATCAAACAAAATTGTATGCTTTTGTTAGCAGTATATTTCCCCGTTTTAATACGTTCTCATATCATTAATGTGAGATCCATGGCCTATGAAGAGGTCCCTGACTTTTCAGACAATCGTTCTGCGGTTGCAATTTAGACCGAAATCAATAGTAATGAAAAGTGCAGTAAGGCTAAGCAGGGAAAGCCACATACAACACGCAAACACCACCTAAACATTAAATGCAGAACAAATACTGCAAGTGGAAGAAAACAATATTGATTGCATTTACGGGGAGACCTTCACAGCCGCAACACTGCACAAACAATACTATTTTGTTGATAAATATTAACACATTTTCCTTCATATAAAGTTCAGTTGCAAAGATTGCCGTCTGCTCAGGTATAAAGTGACATTTCGTAGAAATGAATAGGTGCTATACAGTTTGGATCCTAGGATAACACTAAGTATCGGCGTCTCCTCTGTATCTAAATTGTTTGCAAATGTTATAGTTGTAGAAAGGTTGGAGAGGAATTTTAAAAAGAATGTGATATGTTTTACATGTAATAATCAACAGTTTGTGGTAAAGTAAACACCAAATACAAACACACACATAGCCGACCTAACAGCATCGCAACAAAACAAGTAAATGTACATTCATATAACAAGAAACAAAGAGATGCAAAATGACATAATAGATAAATAATAGGGGGAGACGGAAGATGGTGATAACATCAGCTTTCCATCAAACATCATTTTAATATCAAACCTATCGTTTCGGCGAAGGTAGTGAAAGTTGATGACCAAATTACACGAACATTTGTCCTTAAAGGAATTGATGTAATCACTAATACTAGGGAAAAGTTGAGAATAAAAAGCAAGTTGACAAACTGTGAAACAGGTGACAGATTAGTACTTGTTAAGACATCTTCCCTACAGGAGCCTCTAAACAGATTCATGTATATCGGGAAATTCAAGGTCAAGGTCATACATAGAGGTCAAAATAAAAAGGTAACACCCTCCAAGTGCTTGAAGTGCCTAGAAACAGGTCATACAATCCACTCTTGCGAGAATGATTGGACATGTATACTGTGCAAAACACCATGTCACAAAAAGGGAGATTGTCCTGTAAACGAACAATCCGAGAAGGACGAATCGGCGAATGACGTCAGACGTCCGTTGGAACACGAAGTTGTCGACACAGGTGTGTCGATGGAAATGCCTACACAGATAGCGAACGAAAGCGCACGTGCGCACTCTACCTCGAAGTCAGGTAGCACATCGGACCCTAACCCGGCACCTAAACCGAGACGGACATCGGTCGGTAAGAAGGGTTAAGCCACAAAAGAAAACGTAAAAGGTCAAGCTTGCCTTGACAAATTCATACAGAACGAGAGCTTCACACCCAACAGACGGAGAGCTAGCTCTCTCCCACGCTCTCCACCAACTCCGGTAGAGACCTTACATGACAACGCAAAGAAATACCGGCAAAACGAGAGCGACGGTGATAGCGATAGTGACTTATCAGTGTACTCTCTAATATATTGATATACTTCGAATATGGACAGTTTAATGGACTCCGAAACTGATCTCGATTTCAAAGATATTATTACTATAGTAACACGCATTCACTGTGCCATCTACTAAAGGTGCTCAATATGGTATTTGATAGATACTGTACGAAATGGTTTCGTTAGCAGATCGCCTGAAATCGAAATGCTGCGTTATATTTCCTACTATAAACGGCGTTTACCCAAGTAGGACTACGCTAAGTCGTCTCACGTGGGTCTACCCTGTCTGCAGGGACATTGTAAGTAATTCCGGTATCTATGAGAATGTGCTATGCGTGCTTTTAAACATCACACGTTGTTTCGTGGAATGCACAATGCGCAACGAGCTCTACACTGCGTGCATTGATGAACAGTATGCATCTGAAATGTACGCGCTCAAAATGTGTGTATGTTTGGGTGTCCATTCTTATATTTCGCGTATTATTTATAAATGCAAAGAGTCGAACGAGACCGCTCCCGTCGGAGAGCCCTCGTGCGGCTCTTTAAAAGTAAATAATGTGTAAGAAACGCGTTTACTTGAACATTATTCACTTGTTTCCTCGCCATGTGTTATTATATCTTATGTGATTAAAGTCATTGGTGATATTTATAAATATATGCTGTTAACAAACCATGCTTTTATTGGTTTGCTCTTAATAAGATTTAATACCATGTATGAAGTATATTTTGCAAACAGTGCAAATCCCGGCAGGACTGGATATACCCTTTATGAGAGCTATTTCATGTTGGCCTCAATCTGCAATATTCGCGCAAGTAATGTCCATATACTATATACATGTATAGTCAAATAGCAAATGATGCAGATACTGGAGATACGGCTTCCAGTAGTCTGCACCATTATACATGTGTCATCTCAAAGTGAACTTATATTATATGTGTAACACACTAATGAGACAAAGTCTACACGCCTGCATGACTGCATTCTATTTACTGTTGGGTTGTAGCTGTATTGAGAACAGTGTAAACCCGATGGGATTACTCCGGCCCATGTTGTCTCAGTCGGATCTGCACCGTTCAGTCGTTACTTTGGAAAGTTCGGTAGCAGCTTAATGTTTAGAAAATGTGTGTAGAAACCCTTATAGACTCTGTTTGAGCAACGTTTGGCGTAGCTGTTAAAATTAGGTCCGCATCATGTACATGTTTACTTTCAGTGTATATATTTACTACGCAACAGTCCAGGTAAACGTGGGCCTGCGTAACTACATTCTATTTATTGTTAATTTATAATTGTCTTGGGAACAGTGTAAACCCGATGAGATTACTCCGATCCATGTTGTCTCAGCTGGATCTACACTGTTCAGTCGTTACTGTTGGAAAGCTCGGTGGCAGCTTGATGTTTAAAATGCATGCCGGCAAACAGGGTAGACTCTGGACTGATTTTAGCGTAGCTGTCATAATTAGGTCTAGGTCGTTTGCATTGATATATATTTACTGTACGGCAGTCCAGGTAAACATGTTCCTGTATAGCTGCATTCTGTTTATTGTTAGTTTATAGTTGTGTTGAGAATAGTGTAAACATGGTGGGGTTACTCTGAGCCATATTATCTAAGCTGGATCTACACCGTTCAGTCGTTGCTGTTGGAAAACTCGGTAGCGGCTTAGTGTTTGAAATGCATGCCAGCAGACAGTATAGACTATGTTTGAATAACATTTACCGTAGCTGTCAAAGTGAGGTCTACGTTACTGCCTTCAATATGTGGTGCGGGTAATGCTTTATGATTACTATACGATAGACCATGTAAACGACTGGGGCTAGAGTATTGACAAATATTACGCTAGCAGTTTTGTAACGGTTATAGTTAAGATGGGTATTACGTCACCACGTGTATAATGTCGGACTGTGTTGTCAGCGGGTACAATGGTGCGGTGTACTTGCAAGCGACGTGTAAGCGACTATGCAACATAATTATTACGCCTCGATAGCAGTTACGTCCCTTTTGAAGTTTATGTTACATCATTTAAATTCTGGGATTTAATGTCTCATCATCTACATTACTGTCATTAAATGCACAGGGTTTAAGAGGTAAAGAAAAGCGAAACAGATTAAAAGAATATGTCAGATTACAAAAAGTAAATATACTGTTTATTCAGGAGAGACATTTTACCATAGACATATCAAATATTATTAAGTCAGAATTTGAACAATGGATTATAATTAACTCATACGGATCAAGTGCCAGCAGAGGCTGCTCAATAATGATAAATAAACAATTGCCACATACCATTAATGACTGTCATACAGATCCCTTAGGGCGCTACATACTTCTTAAGATAATATTAAACGATACCATATACACGCTTGTTAATATTTATGCATACAATAATAAAGTAAGTGGGAATATTTTCTTCGAAAACATTAATGACTTAGTTGAAAATAAAGCCCAAGGAATAAAAATAATAGGAGGCGATATGAACGAATGTCTCGAATCCATAGACAGATACACTGATAATAGGACATTGAAAGACAACACACTAACCAGTAAAATCTATTATCAATTTGATATAAACACACGATCTAACTGACGCTTGGAGAGAAAAAACAAATCAAAAAGTCAATATACATGAAAAAGACAAACTGGAATCGAAAGTAGGATAGACTTTTGGCTCATAGAGAGTAATAGCATGCCTCTTATTCATAAAGTAGATATTAGGCCAGCATGTATTAAATATACAGACCATCTTGCTTTATCTATTAAAATATCTAAACAAAACAGACGAGGATCTGGATCCTGGAAATTTAATAATATGTACGTAACAGATACGCTGTTCACAAATATTATATCGACATTAATTGAGACAGATAAAAACGAGTATAAGCATGAGTCCGCTAAAAACTTATGGGAACTTATCAAATTAGATATTAAAGAAGCTACAATAAATTACGCAAAATGTCAGTCAAAACAACGAAGAGAAAGAATTTTGGTAATAGAACAACAGCTGGCAAATTTACTTGCAACAGAGAGAGAATCAAATAGACGAACATGACATAATAAGATTAGAAAAGAAATTCAGTCGCTATATGACGTAAATGCAAAAAAAACTAAAAATACTTTTTAGATCTTGAAAAATCCAGACAATCAAGAAAGTCAATCACGTCACTTGATATTAATGGTGAGAAAATAAGCGATAATTATTAATATTAGAAGAAGAAATTAAATTCTACGAAACTTTATATGCAACAAGTGACATAAAGCAATCTGATATAAATGAGTATCTAGATAATACGACTTTTAATGATACCTTATCAGAAGAAGATGCCAACCATTGTGAAGGAAAGTTTGAGCTAAGTGAACTAAGTTATGCTGTAAAACAAATGAAAGCAAACAAAAGTCCAGGTCTAGATGATCCTACCTCTGAAATTTACAAATAGTTTTGGCCACTCATGGAACATGATTACCGACTCTTTAAATGAAAGTTCCTGTTATATGGAAATGTCAAACTCTCAAAGAATCAGCGCTTTATCTCTGATATATAAAAAAGGTGATCCAGCAAATTTAGAATACTGGCGACCTATCTCGCGTTTAAATAAAGATTACAAAATAGCTGCCAGGGCACTAGTAAATAGATTAAAAAAGGTAATACATAACATTCTTCATTTGGACCAACAGGGTTATATACAGAATAGATTTATAGGTTATAAAATACGTCAGATTCAAGATATAATAGATTACGCCGACGATTTACAGTTTGAAGGTGCAATTATTTTTAGACTTTCGTAAAGCCTTTGACACCATCGAGTGGAACTTTCTTTTCAGTGTTTTACAGCGATTCGGTTTTAAAGAACAATTTATTAAATGGGTTAAAGTTTTATATGCAGATTGTAAATCTTGTATCTTTAATAACAGCTACAGATCTCAACTTTTCAACCCTTCAAGGGGAATCAGAAAAGGCTGCCCGATCTCTGCTCTGATGTACATTATTGCTGCCGAAGTCCTTGCTATCAATATAAGAAATTCTGAACATATTATAGGAATTGAGGTAAAACTATTAGATGAAAACCGATCTCTTAAAATTTCTCCGCTAGCTGATGATACTACATTGTTTTTAAAGAACAGACATGAAATTGTAACGGCCATAGATACAATAAAAGAATTCGGAAAATATTCTGGGCTTAAACTAAATAAAAACAGAACAGAAGGAATGTTGATTGGATCTAACAAATTGCAGAAAGAATGCGTAGGAGATATATCATGGCCAGATCATCCTATTAAAGCGTTAGGGTATATTTTGGACACAATAAGGACGAATGTATAAATCTGAATTGGGAATCAAAAATTGTTACATGTAAAAACATAATTGAAAACTGGAGTAAACGTAGGTTAACATTTTATGGAAATATACAAATAATAAAGACACTACTATTGCCAACATTTACATATCTATTTCATAGTCTTACAGTACCTCAGCCGAATTTAAAAAGATAAATTCTATACTGTATGACTTCTTATGGGGAGGTAAACGTGAGAAGATAAAACGAGCAGCACTTACAGGAAATAAATCACAAGGGGGTCTTGAAATGATTGATGTAGAAACATATATTAATACAATAAAACTAAAATGGATAAAAGCGTTTATATCTGATGATGATGCCAATTGGAAATTGATACCAACATATCATTTCCAACCTTTTGGAAAAAACTTTCTTATATTTTACACTTACTTAGACAGCATGAAAAGTATTACTACAAACAATCTTCCCGACGACTTTTACAAAAATCTGTTAGAAACCTGGATAAGGAAAAATAATTTTAAGGAGAAACGTATTTTAACATTTAACGAGATGAGAAAAGAAATCATATGGGGAAATAGATTCATAAACAATTATGGTAAATGCCTCATGTTTACGAGCTGGATAAATTCAAATTTGTTTTTTATTAACGATATTATCGACGAAAACGGAGAAATAAAAGAATTCATTTCAGGAAAACTCTTTGACAAAAGAAACTGGATAATTGAATTTGCAAAACTTGTTAAAACAATTCCGAAAAGGTGGAAACGTTTAATGTAAAAGGCGACTTCTTGTAAAACTAGAATTAAAACATCTTTAGTAATAAAGGTACACAGCAAGAACATTATAGAAAGCAATAATAAAACTACATATCAACAATTACTCTCCAAAAATTTCATACTCCTATTATACATAGATTTTGGAATGTGACATTTGACGCTAATTTACCCTGGTCAGATATATACAAATTCACTGATAAGATATTTGATAACAGACACAAACAATACAAATACAAAACAATTAACACCAAATTTCCAACAAGAGCAATTAGATACAATTGGAAAATGGAGAACTCCCAAAACTGCTTAATATGCAAAGAAATCGAAGACTATGAACATATATTCATAAACTGCTCGAAATTACAATTATTTTTGGGGGAAATCGTGGTGCTGTTTCGAATATGCGGTACTGAAAACAATATAAATATTCTTAAAACACTTATAGTAGGATAAAAGATTACAAATACGGAATATTTTTATGTAAATATTATACTAACAATAATAGGTTTTAGTATATACAAGTCGTACTTTCTTAGTGAAAATTGGATGCTTCAAGTTGATATCTACAAAGTGTTTGTTCAAGAAATGCATATACTACTACAATTCCCGAAGAACAAAGGTATAAGGAATTCCTTTATATCAATGTTTAATCAAGTAATGAGTAACGGTAATAACTATTTTTGTAATAGCATTGCACTTGTAGTTGATACAATTATAAGAAAGCAGAAGCATTATCACTCGAACACATTACAGTAACTACTTCATACTTTCAGACAACGATATAGTTAATATTAATAAGATTAGTGATCAGATACGACTGTTATTGTAGTTATAAATAACAATAATGTGTTGCTCTATTCCTGTATTTTCACATTATGATTGTGTACATCTGTATACATGTAAATAGATATTATACTGAATAGAAGAAGTCTAGGCTTCACCAAATAAATATTAAAAGGTATCTGGGAGAGAATAACACAATGGATGTACTGTAACATTCAGAAATGGAGAAAAAGGCGGCGACTAACAACAACATATGTCAGAAGTCTAAAACCTCGCCTTGTCATATGTAGCTTATAATTTTGCTGACCTACATGACCTTTCATACAACGTTTCAGCATATTCATCCTGGTCGTGTTATGTAGTGTCTCTCCTCGTTCTATGCATTATAGACAAAGCAAACTGGTTCATGTAAATGAAGGTATTGTGATTGATGTTGCAT
This sequence comes from Azorinus chamasolen, assembly GCA_963576725.1. NCBI lineage: Eukaryota > Metazoa > Mollusca > Bivalvia > Cardiida > Solecurtidae > Azorinus > Azorinus chamasolen. The sequence continues at coordinate 51,157,079 of OY755250.1, read as the reverse complement.
TGAACTTGCGAATATATTCAGATCTGATATAACTACGAGGACATAGTCTTTACTGGTGGACATGGTCATGTGACTAACGTACTCGACTACTATATCAAGTGTTACGGGTTCGATCCACAGCATGACCAAATCAATCGGAAGAGATCCGATATATCCTTACTTTATACTGGGCATCTAAAAGAACTAGATCTAGATGAGACGCTGAGTAACCCCTCTTCCATGTACCATCCCCTCTATCGCTGGGGCGCCCCAGTAGCGCATAGTGTGCAGAAACGGAAAGCAATCAACACAAGCAAACAAACTATTGTCTTCATTTGAACATGTTTAGTGAAACATTTTAATGTCATTTTGTATCCGTGAAGGGCAAAATACGTTAGACAAACTGGTCGCGGTTTATTCATATTTGTGCTTAAGCTAAATATACTATTCTTGAAAATTATTACGATCCTTGCATGATTAAAGTTGCTACACTATATAAAGTATAACTGATGGTCACGTAATTGCAGAGTATTGGCAGAAAATCGATAGCTATAAATTGTGCCAGCGTATTGACAATTTAAAATTTACTAGTTTGATAAATCAATAGCACATGGGCAGAGATAAGTCAAGGTCAACTTTTCCGATCTTTTCCCTAGTAGAATTCTCCGAGATATCATACCCATGCATAAATGTGAATATTATCATGATGGATAGAAACATTTTATTTGCCACGGCAATGTAAGTGTATCGTTTTTATAATAATTCAAAGTCAATCAAGAACTTGATTTGACATACACTTACAATTCTACCCACGATAGTTTAAATCTAACTGGTTGACTGAACGATCCAACAACGATACAAATCCATTGTCTCAATAAATCAGTGATAAAAACACGTAAAATGTTACATGGTATTAAATACAACCTAGATAAATTGCAAGCACCGTGATTAGTCTGAATAGCTGACGACGATGGATTTACTCGTTTGCGAACGATAAAATAATTGCTTATTGATGTAATGGTGACCATTAACTAAAAGTTGCGTTTCGCGTATTGAATCGCTATTATGCCTCTTTCGGCTGTTTCTGAGTCTGTGTCTGAAGGTATGTCTAAGGAGTATGTGCGCGTGTGTAGTGGTGTGTCAGTGTTATTGAGTGTCTATGTATGTTTATGTGCGTGTGTTTTATTTGTTTGTGTTTCTATCTTGTGAATACGAGTTTTTAATAAATAAAACACTAAAACTTAAACATTGCATGCGTCCTGTTACGATAATATCTACCTCTTAATGTGATTCGCTCATCTTGACTGAACTATTGTTAACCCTAATATAAGCAAACGCACAAGTTTATCTACTTTTTCTATGCAAGCGCAATCGGCAATGTTTCTGATCCACGCTCTACCACTGAATGGATCATACTCACAGATTTACTCAGACAATCCATCTGGTAATTCCTGGGAAGACTACCAACCCCGAATGGTGGACTTGTTGAGCCCAAGAAAAAGTTCTGGAGTATTTATACTTCACAACCGTTTAGATCACTTGGCTCTATGTGAAGTTGAAATTTTTGCAGGTTTGTGGTGTTTGTTTCTTTGTATATATAGCAAATATTGTCGATCGTCGCAACACTTAACATTTCGTGGTAATAAACAAAGCCGATAATTCTCGAGTTTGGTCTTGAAACAGGACTTACAGAGAAAGGTAAATTTCGATTTGGCTTCGCATCCTATGCCAGAATATTTCTTTGATAAAAACGAGTATTTGGAAAACACACACACACATATAGGGGATATTACACGAAGAGACGATATAAAGGGTTGTATCACATGAGTGGTTGTTTTGCTCCGTGGCTCGTGAGAATACCACAGACAAACAATCACACGTGACCCTTCATTTAGTCACATCATGTGAAATATTTCATTTATTTTATACCTATTTTAATTAAAGAACACAAAATAGCATTAAACCTCTAGCTCTAAGTTTGTTGAGATACATTGCGTTACCGAAGCGTCGCGGACATTCATGGCTATTCCCGGAGAAAGTAGTCCCAATGTTCGACGTGAAAATACGGATATTGCATTGCACGCTCGTGCAATACGGATCATTTATCTGAGAGGTTTTATTGCATGACCAAATACAATCGGATTTTAATGCCGAAACTAAGAGATATATAATACATGACACTATTGCATTTTGTCTGCATACGTTCAGTATTGTACTCTAACGAAGACAAATTGAGTAACTATTATTCATTATCTAAATGTGTTATGTGCCAGATAAGTAGTTGGATATCTATGTCTTAACACTGCCTCTGATGACAGATGCCTTTTAAAGGGTTTGCAAACAAGTATACCAGTATCAGACGGCTTCAGTAATAGTCATATGGTCCGTATATAACGCATGATAATGAATGAATATATAACTTTAAAAGTGAACAGCTTTTATAATGTATGTATCAAATCAGTACATTTTATTTAAACATCTTATATTACAGTTAGTACATATAACTTAATTAATGAATAAAACAACACATTGGCTATAAAAAAAGTCTGCTTTTTCACAAACTAGACAATTTAACCCATTAAGTACTAACCATTATTCACAAAATCTCAGTAGTTGAAGCTCGTCCAATAATTAGCTTTTCATGGTCGTATACTTGTACATTTCATTACAGGACAGAGTAATGTACAATAACCACATACTTTACTGTTAGTTTTACTAAATACTGCGTGCTATTCCGGGGTTACAGATTGAGTAATTACCCCTTTCTAATTTATTTTGTATCTGAAGTTAAAGCATGAAAACCGAATGTCGTTGTTCTGATCTAGAGGACTCAACTGTTTCCGCAGAATAAAAGTTTCATACAGAAAAGCGCTTAAGAGCAAGATTTGGGCAACATGTAAGTACCCAAATTAACGCTAGCAATTATTAGAATAAAATTGAAATGGTTATGTAAATTTGAATCAGCCATGACTTTGGCGATTTCAAAATGAACGGAAAATTCCACAAAATAGACATAGTGCACCTAAACGTTTCAAAATTGGTCGCTGAATGTATTAAATTCTAATAGTAGCATCTGCGTTAATCTGGACCCAGGCTGTTTGCAAATTTAAGTCAGGTTCTGACTTGCGCAGTCAGGATTCAGTATACAATTATGTCGTTGTGCTGCCGTTGACGCTGACCACTGTTGTGTGTTCATCACATGGACTTTTGTATAGTGTAGCCGTACTCTTTGTCACCAACGTTTCAACTATACCGTTATGCGTGGTACAATGGGGCATGTAAAACTAGGGAACTATGCGCTGCAGGTAACATTGACCATTAATCACACCACGTGTATTTTATGTGTCAGCATTCCAACATTCTTTGAAAGGTATGGCTATGCATGTGATACTTGGGGTTTATGAAGATTTATGCTGCTTGCTGATACTGAATCACCAGGTGTGACGGTCGTACCTTAAACTATGACAGTAGAACAAAACTTGTTTTTCGTTTGTTTGAGACGTATAGTGTTAACATACTTTTGGCGAAAATTTAATATACAGGTGTATATTCTCCCATTGTTTCGATATATCGTTTGGATGTAACACCGGTTTTCAATAATACAGTGTTATTTACTTCTTAAGTTGTTTAAGATGTTGTAGCTCTAGATATACATATGAATGACATATTTCACACACTTTCGCCATCTACACCCTATCAGACCAACAGTGAAAATAAATATACCCCACCCGCCCGGCTTTTCCGCAGCAAAAGTGAGGGCTAACACAACTGTGTGTATGCATACCCACAACGAGCATCTTGCAAACAAGATTCGATAAACGCAGACAATTAATTTATACCAAATAGTCCCAGTATGTGCACATTTATGAAATGAATATTGTAATACTTATTTGCTGATTTGTATACACAATCGCATGCGAACAAAACTTACTAAAACTTCCATAGGAGTCATGATTATTTTCGCCTACTATGCTTGCATTTTTGAACAGCTAATTGTATCAACGAGATTTGGTTGGAAACTATTGATGATTCAATGCATATCGTATCTAAATAAATAAATGATTGTTTCAATGATTGCTTACAACAGAATGCGAGGATGGCCTATGTGGATGGAACTGCTCAGATGTTTGTCACTGTGCCGCAGTGACTACGGGATCCTTCAGAAAAGACGGTATATGTCCACATGGTTGCAGCCATCGATGGACTGGTCAAAATGGAAGATGTGATAGTAGTATGAGCGTATTTGCTTTCTATTCTATTATTTAAACCGCATGGTAATGCTTAATCCAGACTGGAACAAAACAAATGGTTTAACAGCCATAATAGAACATGACTGGATCATTACTGATACCGATGTATCTTTGTTAAAATATGGATATATGTAGTTGTATTGAACATTGAAGTAGTAAACACTTTGATATACAAATCTACTACTGAGCATCCCAGGTTCTCTTGGGCTTTAGCGATTGAAGATGTACCGAATTTGGTTTCGTATATACATCTAAACCCATGTCTGTGTACATATCGTCTAAAGTACACGTAAATAATAACGGTTACTGGTATTTTCAATAGAAATATAAAGCAATAGAAATGAGCAGCTTTTACACTCACTGCTTATACGGATATGTTATTCATTCATACTTCTCCGACTTTTGGCAGCTTGTCCAAATAATACGTGGGGACCAAACTGCGCGCTTGTCTGTCGTTGTGCTCCAGGAACGCAGTGCAATATTGATAATGGAACATGTCCAGAAGAATGTGACATTGGGTGGAAAGAACCGACCTGTAATACATGTAAATATGCATGTACTAATGACATGGTGCTTTAATAAGTATTGTGTTAGATACTGATCGGATTATGGTTTTAAATTCCAATGTGATTCGTTCAAGCTATTCTAGAATTAATTTCAAAACAGCTGAAAATGTACCGGTTATCCAAGCTATAGGCAAACGATGTTCTCGTTGTTCTAGATAAACTGGAATTTGCATTCTTGGAAGACTAATGTTAAACTGCAAACTATAACAAATAGAAGGGAAACTGATTATATACGCTCCCATTGGTCGTTTGTCAAATAAATGCGTTTGCAAGACCTAATTGCATCGTTGTTCGTTGGAATCACATTTTCATTTAAATATTCTACGTTTGAATTATCACGTGCCTCGTATACTTGTAAGTTTGTTCTTAATGATTAGAATAAATTTCTCTTATACTCGGACCATGTACATTGCAGTATAGTTGACATTTATATATATATATATATATATATATATATATATATATATATATATTTAAACAAGTACATATAGAGTTTAGTTCTATATAGAGTATAGTTAAATATATTTTATAGTATAAGTATATGTAACGTATAACACTAAACGTATATATAACAATGCAGTTATAAAGAGTTAACAAGTAAACTAAATAATTCAAAAGGTTTAAAAAGAATGTAATATAGTTTCACAGAGTTAACAAGTAACACTATAGTTGTATAGAGTCAACAAGTGAACAGTATAGTAACCAAGGCAGCTGTAAAGAGTTAACATGTACCAAACATTGATATAGAATTAACAAGTAAATATGTAAAGTTTAAATCTCAGGGACTATTGTCATTGGCCATTCCAAGGTGCTACTTCTATCCGCCCTCTTGTTCTTTGTTTTGTCTTTATGCGCCTCTTTGTGGTTTGATAGATATGTGCAGTTGCTTTGTTTTGTTTAGACGTTGCTGTTCGAGTGGCTGTGTGTTTTGTAGGTGGTGTTTCCTGTTATGACTCACATTTGTACTTATTTGTTATTGTACAGTTAACTGACGTTTATGCTTTTACGAACGTTATGTCTAGTTATATTATGAAATGCAATAACCGTGTTTCACACTTATCATCATGATCATATGTTCGTGTTTAGTTGCAATCAATTAGATTAGGCAACATCCACGTAACTGTTATGCCCTGGCACAAAAGTCTTATTTGGCGAAGGGTATTATTCAATGCCAATTCAAATGATCTTCGATATCCATCTACTCATTAATGGATCAGCGTCTACACGATGTTATAGTTAGCTAATGATGTTTTCAGAGTAATTGTTTTCATATTCATGTAACGAAATGAAAATGTTATTGATTATATGCGTAACATCTTAAAATGAATAATGAAAGTTCAACCACTCCATAACGATAATTAATTAATACGCACGTAGATCCATGTAAACTGTAGCTAATACTTGCTGACCTAATCTGAATTAGAACACGTTTTAAATTATTCTGTATGCTGTACAAATGATTATCTAGATTGTTATAATGGACCGTTAATTACTGATAATTATTACCTTTAGCTTGTGATAACAACATGTACGGACAAAACTGCAATGCACGCTGTGGACACTGTCTTAATACCGTACAATGTAACGCCTTTACAGGAAACTGTATTGGAGGATGTGAACCAGGATGGCAAGGGAGTCTGTGTCAAAATCGTAAGCAAACATTATACCACTATATTTTTCATTAAGTGAACTTATCGGATGATTTGTATATAACGAATTATGTAAGATATACATGTTACATATCTCTACTTTCATAATGTATCCCCATGCTGTAAATCAATGCGTTGATCCGACGTTTAAGAAACTATTGACAAATTGACACTATTGGTCCAGTATCAAACAGCTTGGGCATTGATAGGATATGAAGGTTCATTGTGTCATCTGCATCGAAGCTAATTGGAAATAAAAAGCAGTTCGCGGTTAGCGGAAAAGGTTATTGCTATACTGTAGAACCTTATATTAATTGTACATAGGAAAAGCATTTGATTGCTTAATGCAGGGCAGGGATAATGCAGAAATATCTAATAGGAGTTTTTAGCATTACGTCTATCGGTGTTTTGTGGTGGTTGCGTCTTGCATGTGACTTTGCCTGCTTGACTTTACTACTTTTCCATTTAGAGGCCCTTCGAAGGCAAAAACAGAACATTGCCGTTTTACTGAATCTATTGATGAGCAGTTATTTAAAGTTTGCAACACTACTCACGCCCGATAGCACCGGCATAAGCTGTATTGACTTATTTAAAATAATAACATCGAAACTAATGACCAGAAAATATAACAACACTAAGAAAAAAACCATCACTACCTGTCTTACATACCAATAATTAGACTTTTTAAATATGTTCTAGTATAGTTTATACATATGTTGAATTGTAGTGTATCCAAGACAAGACACAGTACGAGTAAAGGACACCTTATTATCAGTTCTGTGGTCGGTTTTCTTTTCTTCTTTGAAAATCGTCTCTTAATATGACTTCAAATTACAAGTTATTTACAATTTCTATCCGTTGCAGATATCTGTAAAGCAACAGGATAATAAGTGTAAAACTTTTGGAAAATGTCAAATCCTTTGTTCCTTAGTGAAGACGGCGTGCATTTGTTTTCAGAATGCGACGATTATTATTACGGATACGATTGTAACAAAACATGTAACAACTGTTTTGCGTCGGAACCCTGTGACAACGAAGATGGAAACTGTCTTAGTTGCAAAACTGGATATAAAGGAGATGACTGCAATACTGGTACGCAATTCTGGAAGTATTTTCGAAATTGACAGTGAGTCCAGGGAGTAATAAATGTTATTCAGTAACTATTGATGATGAGCCTTCTGTGTAACGTTCATTCTACATACACATGTCTTAAAAACATATTGTTTTATTGAGATTGTTCTGTAACCTACTCGTTTTAAATGTTTGGTATTTGTTATATATTCGTTTCTTAAATGTTGATGATTTTGATTTTAATATTGTAAATTTCCCTCGTCATGATGGAGATATTACTCGTGCCCCATCTTACGGGGTTTATATATCTAAACATATTCGTTTTGCTAGAGCTTGTTCATCGGCTGACGATTTTAATAGTCGAAATCCAATTTTAACTGAAAAGCTGCTTAAGCAAGGATATAGATGAAAAGGTAGTAAAGTCAAACTGGAAAAGCCACACAATACGCCACCATCACCAAAACACCAACAGAAAGCAATTTATATAGCAATTGATACACACACATACAGGAGAAAGTCACATACAAGACACAATCACCACCAAAACATCAATAGACAGCATGTCACACATACACACGCACACAACCAAACACACGCAAACACACGAAAAGAACACAGAAAACATCAACAAATGCACAAGCACCAGAGACAACATGAACAACGCACAAGCACAAAGACACAAGACAAACAACATAAAAGGTGACAAAGAGAGAACCGCCTTGGCACGGTCAGTAGCAGGAAAATCACCACTGGGGGTTTAAACCGGTTTACTGATGTCTTAACCTCACACTTAGATACCATAAGCTAAGAACAACTGACTCTAAATCTTATTATTGAAATCTCTCATTTATTGGCAAGTACAGATGCAATCTCAAGGCATTCCTGTGACACGGTATTTCACATCCTGGATTTAGGGCGATGTGATTTACAAACTTCGTAAGATTATTTGACATACCCATTTTCTCACTTTGTTCACCAAATATGTTAAAACATTTATTAAAACGGGATATGATCCTATAGTATTACAACATACTGCATGTGTGGTTGGCACCCCTTTTACAGCTGATAATCACGCTGGTCTCTTTGCATGTAGGCCGACAAGAAATATCTATTACTCTATGAAGGCGATCTCTTCAATCTGGAAACGGAAGGAGATCTAGTTTTTGTCGTACCCTTTATTACTTTTCTACAGTTACTCTGATTGCAGCTCAATCATTGAGTACACTAGCGATAGGTGGATACAGTTTGTTTCACTGAAATATTTTCGTTTAGCATGCATTTTACCACTGTATTTGCCATCGCGGTTGTTGTAGATAAGTCAGAGATGGGGATACGTTTATTTATATTGTTTTTATTTAGGGTGGGGATGGAAATAAGTGTGAGATTGGGCGCCCTTAAACCGGCAAAACCCCCTAGTGACATTTGTCACTGACCGTTCCAAGGCGGTACTTCCATCTTCCCCCTATTGTTTGATTGTTATGTCCGTGCGTCTCATTGCGTCTTTTATATTAATGTATATTTGCTGTTTGTTGTTGTGGTGCTGTTTGGGCGGTTGTGTATTTTGTTTGCGGTGTTTTCCTGCATGACACATACATGTACTTGTATAAAAACAATGTTCAATGTATTAAATTAATCAACACAATCAACACAATCAAACGTTTGCTTAGAAGCAGCGGTACACATGCTATAAACGTATCAGTTAAATGAAGTTTTACAGTTGCCTATAAACAGGTATAACCATGACATAAATTGTAGAATAAGATATTCATAATTCCATAAATAATCGGAACAGACTCTGATCAAACGACCACGAAATATTACGTCTGATCTGGTTCTACTCAGTTCAGAAACTCAGCTCACAAACATAATTTGATAATGGCTATTAGTGTGGGGATTGAATAAGTGTGAGGTTTGGCGCCCTTAAACCGGTTTAATCAACTAGTGACATTTGTAACTGACCGTTCCAAGGCTGTGCTTCCATCTTTCCCCTATTGTCTGTATGTTTGTTACGTCCGTGCGTATCTTTGTATCTTTTATATTCATGTACTGTTGCTGTTTGTCGTTGTGGCGCTGTTTGGGTGGTTGTGTGTTTTGTATGCGGTGTTTCCTCCATGACTCGTATATGAAAAAGTGGTAAAGTCAAGCAGGAAAAGCCACACACAAAAACATGTACTTTTACTTGTATGGACGCCGATATCCATGTCATCTGTTTAATGATTTATAGACTTAAGAAGTCTTCAAAGAGTGAATGTTCTAGTTATATAATACTAGCATGTAGTGAAGTATGCCAATAAATGTCATATTGAGCTACGCACAATGAATAAAACATCACAAGCACAAAGACGCAAAGCAAACAAAAGGAAGGGTGACAAAGAGAGTACCGCCTTGGCATGGTCAGTAGTAAAAACACCACCGGGGTTTAAACCGGTTTACGGACGTCCTAACCTCACACTTCTCTCAAAGTCACCCTAGTTTTACAAATAGTGCAAATAAAGGTATCCCCGCCGGACTTACCCACAACATAGACGACGGTGAACACAGGACAACATGTAAAGCATAGCATAACAACTGTGAAAATCCGTCAAATATGTACTCAATGACTTTTCTGAAGTCAGAGCACCTGCAGGTAAGCTGTTAAGGGCACGACAGGGAAAACGTAATACATGAGTCTTGTAAGCTCATCCCGTATCCGATTTTAAGAGTATACCATCATAGAGTACTACCCTCGGCCTGTCATCGCGCAAGCAAAGAGGGAAGCGTAGCTACCGACTGTAAAAGGGTCGATAACCAAACATGCAGTGCGTTGCAATATAATAGGAGCATAACATTTCTTCTTAAATGTTTTAACACGTTTTATAAACAATTCATGAAAATGGATATGACCCCGAATTTTCCTAAACAGAACTAACTTGTATGTAATAGAAACAGTGTTTACTGTATACTATATAACGAAACATTACAATAAATTAACCGTTCATTTACAGCTTGTGATAACAACATGTACGGACAAAACTGTAGTGAGAGTTGTGGACACTGTCAAGGCAATGAACAGTGTAACGCATTTACTGGCCATTGTCCTGGAGAATGTGAGACAGGATGGGAAGGGAATCTCTGTCAGAAACGTAAGCAAAATTTCTTTTTATTAATAGTTTGGCCATTTTACTGCATTGATATTTATGTGGGAAATAATGAAATGACTGTAGTTATGAACACAAATTAGACTATTCGTACATCACAAATCAGTCAGATATACTATTTCATAAGCTCGGTATAGTCTGGGTCTTCATCTGTGCCGGTTTCTTTTCACATGCATTGATAGGTGGAACGATGCGTTGTTTAAAATGTTACGTGATTTGTGTGGACGATTTGCACTTTTCAAAGTAGACCAAATAAATTTAGCGCATGCTCGTTATTGATACGTTATAATGACATGCTCCATATTTCTTCTAAACCAAGGTACATACCTTCAGAAAACATTGTAATATTATGTTTATCTATCTACCATACATGTACTTTGTTTTGTTCATAGGTAACACCTGGATACTAAATGTTATCTTCTACAATACATGCCAAAATAAACTCTTATTCTGATTGGGAGAAATATACGTACCATGCATTTGATACCCTTTTTCAATTGATATTTCAACCAAACATTCCACCTTATTCTATATCCATATTTTGCCGTTCATGTGTGATTTAAATTCTGAAAGTAGGAATTCCTTTGAAAGCAAAAGCAGCAATGTGAAAAGAGAACGTTTGCCTTAGCGCTCTTCAGCTTCTGAAAATCAACTCTTTAAAAATTCTGAAGAGTGGTGATCCCCCGAAAGCAAAAATTGCAACACAAAAAGAGAAAATTGCAGACTCGGTTTTATTGAGTCTGTTCATGAGCAGTAATTGAAAGTGCAACACTGCTCACGCCCCCTAGCACCGGCTTAAGCGGTATTCAATATTCAGAACAAGAAGTACTGAAATTCATGATCTCGAAGGATGAGAAGGTATAACAACACTGAGAATGAAGTACGGGACGACGTTTTACGGCTGCCACACATGCACTTAACACCTGCTGTTGTGAAGATTATAAATTCTGAAGGGTGGTGATAAAGTCCATTTATTTATGTTAAGTGCAGTGATTTGTTCAATACAGCAGTTCCCTACGTTCCAAATTATTTGATTTAGTACTTAAGTGCCGTAGACTCAGCCAAAGTAATGCATACTTTTCAGTAAGGCCTTTTATGTGTTACTTTTTATCATACTCTTGCCTAATGTATTGCGTTATATTTTGTCTTTCGTTAAAAAATCGTTTTATGGTTTATGGCGCTGTCATCCTGAAAACAGGCAGTGAACAGGTACGTGGAGGCCGTGTATTTGTATGCGCGTGTACTTCATTTGTGTGTCCTGGTGTCGCTGAGGAATTTTATGGCACGTTCCTCATTTCCGTGCATTATTTCATCACTGCTCGGTCAAACAATACAAAATATATTTTCCTTTCGATGTTTGTGTACTAAACAGGTTTATGAAAGTGTTTATGTATATGAACGGACGCGCATACTTCCATGTTTTTATAATGATGTTGACCTTCATATGGCCTCCATTGTGTTTAAATTACAATGTGCACTTTGATTTCTAATCTTTACAATAGTAGAGGAGCAAATGTGCTTGGCTGATAAGCCAATGGTGCGAGGCTACCATCCGGGGGATTACGGCTGAACGCCTCTAAGTCAGAATCCCGCCCAGAATGCAGTGACGATACTCTTCTGCACCGCCGTCGTTGGAAGGCGACGATACACGCGCGCGAACGGAAACATGTGTTGTGCTAATCGACTGTACTATGAAGCAAATAAATGGCAAATAAACGTTGTGTATTAGGTACTATAAACATTTCAAATGACATATGAAAAACATTGATATTTTCTATGATATAATTATAAAAATATGTTTCCATGAATTTGGACGAGATATTATTGTAAAATTAATGTTCATTTAGTCAAGCATAACGCTTACACATATAAGTTTTTCGCAATTAAAGAATTACTACTAGCCGGGACTATGTACCATACACTTTAAGTTCTGATCCAGGTTTGACTCTCCATTAATAGATTAGTTTACAGTCTGGCCTAATTCGACATCAGCTAGAAGCAAACATCATTTGGCCTTTTATTTATTTTAAACACATTTTATGCAATTAGCAGAATCCGTTTATTTAGGGTGTTATTTTATTTGTATAGGTCCGAGCTAATAGTTTCTACCATGGCCAAAACTTTTATCGTCGTATTAACCTAATTAATATCAAGACACGAAACTGAATTTAGGTAAAGGGCTACTAGATGAAGACTTAAGAGCTCTTATTGTGTTAAAATTGTTGTGTAACGTGTCTGAGCTTAACAGGAGTTGTCAAATAGCATATGCACGCTGCGTAATCATACGAGGACGGCTTGCTAGATATTTCAACTCCTTGGGATTCGGACAGGGGATATGTTTATTTTCACATTTTGTCTTTAGGATGGAGATGGAATGAGTGTTAGGTATGCCGCCCCAAAACCAATTTAACCTTAGTGATTTTGTCACTTACCGTTCCAATGCGGTATTTCCACTAATTGCTTGTTATACTTTGTGCGTTTGTTTTATCTTTTGATAGGCATTACATTTGCTGTTCTGGCGACTGTGTTTTTTGTATATGGTGTTTCCTACATGACGCATACTTATTGACATGTTAAACAACACGCCCAATATGTATTTGTCTATACTCACACGTATTAACGTAAAATGAAAACAAAACATGGACGAAATTCTTATATGAATGCGTATTCTTTTATCTCGATATCAATGACGTTTCATATTTCAGCATGTGATGACCACACCTATGGTTTGCGTTGTACTTCTATATGTGGACATTGTTTCCAAGGTGGCGTTTGTATAAAGTCTTCGGGGGTTTGCCCAAATGGATGTATGTCGGGTTACAAAGGGGTGGCTTGCAATGACAGTAAGTAGTTAGCTTGAAACTTCCCTAATATCAATATTTATTGTCAATTTACATTACTATTTCAATCATTAATATTCCGACTAAATGTTTCAATGATTCTTGCCATCCCTAGGTTATGTGAGGACATTGCAATTTTCTCTTTTCGCATTGCTGTTTTAGCTTTCGAAGGATCTCCTCTTTTCAGAATTTTACCTATACAGCATATATACTATTCAATAACAAGTGGGACGAGTATCATGTTTTCTAATATTAAGGTTAATGATGCCTGGCCATTGACAATTGACAAAACTAGGAAATGTGTTACACTTTAAGGCAACTATTTTTTATCGTTTGTTGATTTTTTTTGTGTTTGCCTTTTATACCGGTTTGCAGAATATCCTGTTACCACTTTTGTATTGTCGCATAAAACTTTGACATTCAAATAACACAACAGGTTGCGATGCAAAGACATATGGTCTAGATTGTCAAGAAACATGTGGCCATTGTAAGGACGACGAAGATCCTTGTGACACGGTTATTGGTCATTGCCCCGGGGGTTGTATGCCTGGATGGAAAGGGCGTCTGTGTAAGGAGAGTAAGTAATTATTATGATTGTGGTAAATACATAAATGAAATGGTCATTTAAACGTCGCTGCATACCATTATTTCTTTGTTTTTGCCGTGTGCACAATTACTTATGTTGATACAATAATGCTTATTTGCGATATACTTGTTTCACTGCTAATGCCGAGTCGCATACCAGAATACATCGCCTTAAAATTATTTATATATTATAATGCAAATCAATGTCAATGTGCATTTAACTGTCAAATGTCTACACAGGACATAGTTTATAAATCATAACAGCATGGTACCTTTTATTTGCTCACAAACAAGACAGTCGCGGAACAAGTAGGAAAATGCACGCAAATACACGTATAGGACAACACTGAATCTGAGCCACCATAGAACTATCAAGTTCAGCCATTAGTAACGAATAAACTAAACGTGCAAAACATACCTGTATGCACATCATCGCGTTTGTCCATTGATAACACAGTAATAACAATCTTAGGCGAAAAGACCAATACACTTGAGGAGACATGCCATGCATGTTTACGCTTTCTTTACTCCTTATTTCATTGCCACACGTTGTATGGGTTAAAGAGAACGTATTCCTCGATTGGAACCATTGGATCGTTTCTCCGTTTCTATTCTCTTTTAACATCTGCTTTTGCTCTGCAGTGTCATTTCTGTTTACTTAGTGAGCGCTGAACCACATGGCCATCACGATACATTGACTCATCTGCATTTAGTAAAGATTTGTCAAAGGAGTACTTTCTTAAATCCCGTTCTGTTTGTCGAAATGTATCGCCGATTCAATTCTAGTAAACCTCTTTAGACGAAGATTCTATAATTTCAATTTCCATACGCTAAAGCGCTGCTACACTAATCATATAATGGGAGCTTCAGCTATTTTTGTCATATTTGTTATTTTGTTTTCTAAATAAGTACTCTTTATCCTGTCGCCTGTTAGAAACGCTTGTCCACGCTTTTGCAAACAGAGTAGAGCTGAATCAGGGGCTACTTATTTAGCTAGCTTATTTACATCGTTTTAACAGTATAACAGACATATAAAAAGTAAAGTACCTAGTTATAGTCTACTTTCAGTCCGAATGACCGCTCAGCTGACTGTACATTTACTCCCCTGGTCATTGAGTCATTGGCCTACAATATTGAGCACTGCTAACATATGGCGCAACCGTGCAGTCGCAGTACCGGCGAGTGACCCTCACAGGTACCCATTTTAAACCCTGGATGGAGAGGATGTGCGGGTGGGAGACAAGGAAAAGCGTCTCTGAAATTTCCGGGTGGGACCGGGATTTGAACCCCGGACCTCCGGACTGATAGTCAAGCGCGTTACCACTAGACTATCGCCACCTACAAAATATCGACGTCCAGCTATTTACAGATGGAGGATAACACCAGGCTTTTGCTGGGCACAGAACCAATGGCATTGTCAAGTGCAAACAGAACACCTGGGCATAACTACTAATTTATCGCAAGCCAACTTGAAGACTAGTGTGAATTTATATAGATCTGATTTTATAGTTCCTGCTAAAGCAAGCCTGAACATCCTCTTTTTATGTCCCGAACACAGTGGGGACACATGATCTGTTTACTTGACTGCTGACATATCTGTTGGTTTGTGGTTGCCTTCAAATTTGGCATACATGTGCAATCTGTGGAGTAGAATATCTTAGAGGTGACTTATTGAAGTCAATGTCATATATAAAGGTCAAATGTCAACTTTCAGGTCAAATGTATACTGGCGATAATCGGGCGTAGTGTTTTACAAACACCTCTTGTTAAATACTGTTTGTAATTATAAAAAATGTCAACTTATAAATATTCATGATGTAGTATTTCGTCAAACAAGATAAATAAGGTTAAAGGTTAACATTGGTTTATTGCTGTCAGACAAAGTCCAGGTAAAATGTTACAGCAATACAGACCTGAACTGAATTAAAATTCGCCTTACCTAAAACTTGTGCATCGTAGGGCCAATTAGACAAGGAATAGAAACAAACATACATTCACAGCGATTTTATTAAAAACAGTCGTGAATCGTAGGACCAATTAGACAAGGAATAGAAACAAACACACATTCACAGCGATTTTATTCAAATAAAAAATAGAAACATGATACCAATACTGAGTCGGACACTTCATTACACCGGCATACATTTGCCAAATATTTAGATCTGTTTTACAGCAAGTGCCCTTGATTCAGTTTGTCGTTACTCTGTCTTATATGGCTTCCTGTAACTGAAATACTAATGAATAAATTATTATTGTATAAAATATATTTAGCATATATGCGTAGAAGTACCATAATTATCAGCCATACCGGTACGTTTATGTTTTTTATACATCTAAACAGCTTGTGCAAACTTGTTCTATGGCTTAAACTGCAACCGTAGCTGCGGATCATGCATGGATGGATCAACATGTCACTATCAAACTGGCGTTTGTGAGTCTGGATGTGTTGATGGAAAAATGCCACCGCTATGTCAGGAAGGTATTTGCTCTTATTCATACAAAAAAAAAATACGTCAGAACAAATTACATGTACATGCAGTAAGAAACTAGGCAGGAACTGAAATTGGAGGAAGATGTGTACAGTCTACTGTCGTGACCTCATAAAATGTATAGGGGATTTAAATGAAAATTATTATTATTACTATACCACATTTATATAGCACTCTTTTAACACAATGTGTGTGCGTTCAAAAGCGCTTCACAGTGAAAAAATCACTAACCGAAACGAACCGCATGATTATCAATCCAGGCATTGAAAGATATGCAATAAATATACAATATAATTATATAAAAAACACTTGACGGAAGGAACAAATTGTTATCCACACGGTCCATGAGAGGTATGCAATAGCTATACAATAAATATGAAATCACTAACCTGAAGGAACATGATTGTACAATAAAATAAGATTGGTAAAATTTGTGTTTAAACCCCTGCGCCTTTCGTTGACGCATGCGCATAGGCGATATATACAGTAACACAGTTTTTCTACATCCCCCTCTTTAATTAGGAGGAGGAAATGGGTGAATGGAATAATCAAATTCCCCGATAAGCCAAAACGTTGAACTCACGTTAACTTAAATGGAATCCCTGACGTCAGTCATGGACGGGTCGCAATGCAAACAAGATGTCCGAGAATATACCAATATTGGGGATGCTCTGTTAAATAACAGAGCTCCCTTTGCATTGGATATGGCAACCCTGTGGACACCACACCTGGACGTACATAGCAAGAGGATTCCTATGAGAATACAATCAATAAGCCCACCGACTCGAACCCCCCGCCAAAATAAATAAATAAATAAAATAAAAAAATAATTGGCCATGGGCGGCAAATCAAACAACATAAATACTACTCTAGCCATTATATACACTTAATAGAGACAGTATAACTACGGAATGGTACATACAGTAACCCAGGTGAATTAACACCCTACAGTGACCACAAAATAATCAGCAATACAGTGCCGTCACCTGCGATTGGTACTAAAGACGTGGCTTAGATATACAGTAGATATGAAAACACTAACCGAGATGAACCGTAATGAAAGATAATGCAACATGTCATTTCCTAAACTGTCCTAGTAATAAATAATGAAAAGATGCGTTTTAGGCACCTTTTGAAACATGCCAATGCCTGACGGTAGACCATTCCAACGTTTTGGAGCTGCATGCATGAAACTTAGCTCATCGTATGTTTGACCATACGATTTTTGGCACAACCAACGACAATGATCTATTTGCTGACCTTAACTCTCTGCGTGGCATGTACACGTCAAGCAAGTTTGTATTTGGGAGATCCATTGTGCATCCATCGTGCATGACTTTATAACCTAAACCTAACGAATGAACACACCACTGGTACGAGACTAATAGAGGCTAATATGAGACTAATAAATAGGTCAAGACGTTATGATGGCAGTGTCACATAATGACTTTTAACCTCTTGATTTGGATCCAAACAGATAGGGGAACTATAAACCAGGAAGTACTTAGAGTCTTGACCTTCTCTAATTGATAATCATAGCTTCCGGGCATATTGTCCTTAGATGGTATATTGTGACCAGACTTTCCACTGCAAACAGGAAATGTCTGTCACCTTGCTTAGGTATATATACTGTCCAAAGCGGGCATTCTGGAGATTATATTAGATCAGATTGGGAACAGAGATAGTACAAGGGCTATGATCATAATCACAGGTAGATGCATTATGGGAATTTAGGGACAGATGGCAAAGGCACGCCAGTATGCTCTTAGACACGAATAGGGACAGTTATGTAGAAAAAACTTAATAACTTTAAAAAAAAACCATAACGCGACAGCCTTAAACAAAAATACAAGTACTAGCTGGTAATACATATTATTCTCGAATTAATAAACTAACGGTATTGTAGAATTATTGAACCAACTGTGTGTTCCATCATTGTCACTAAGCGTTGCTTAGCCTAACTTGTCTTTTTCAATTCATTTAGACTTATCGTTAAGTAAACAAACCTACACCAGTGTTCAGTACAAACGTACATGCTAAACTCATCATCTAATTTAAGACAGTATGCCTTTGAGATGTGTAGAGACATAAATGTAAGTTTCATTTTTAAACTTACAGAATGTGCGCCCTATACATATGGACAAAACTGCTTGGGACGTTGTGGTGTGTGTAAGGACAACCAACCGTGTCACTTATCAACAGGTGAATGCATTCACGGATGTGAGCCAGGATACAGTGGAGAGATATGCCGACAACATCTTAGCGAAGAGACAGATAACACACCAGAAGGAGCGATCATAATAGGGCTAGCGGCTGTCATTGTATGTCTTTTCGTCGCATTGGTCGTGATAGTGGTGACATTGGTGTGTTATATACGACGCTTAAGGGAAAGGTGATTTAAATTATTCTGTCTAATCATTAACAGTTCTCTTTACTAGTTCTGTAATACATATCGTCATTATCAATAGAAACCAACGTAAATTCACTTCAATTTTAAAATTCCAGAAGAACAAAGCAAAACACAGAGGACATAGATTCAAGACCACATACCAACTCAAGTACCACCGAGACGTCCTTCTATGAACAACTCAAACCTCCTGAGTATCCAGGTATACAAATTAACTCTAGTCTATAGTTTGGACGCCTGTTGTACCAAATTACGTTTTCAAAATGTCGAAAACTTTAACAAAAAATGTATGCACATAATTGAATATTTTATCAAATTGGTTTTTCGACAGGATGCAAATCGTAATCACTAAAATTGATTGTATCATGTTGTATCATTTCAGCGGCTGATCTTTATACTCAGGTAAACATCAACAGTGGACAAGAAAGTGACAACAGGATATATGTGAATGAAAACTTTTGACTCATAACGGAGACATACAGGTTATATATTGTCTCCTTTAAACTTTAGCACACCGTGCACAATTAACAAGTAATGTGAGTGGAATAAATAATTTCAATCTTGTTATTATAAATATCTATATATGAAATAATGGCATTATAAATGTTCTTGAACTGATGTAATTTAGCGGCATATAAACTTAGAATTGCGCTATACTAACTGTAGTATCTCTCCCATGTGACTTAACACTGCGGAAAGCGAGTCACTTCTGTCATTTGACAACAGTGTAGACCTAGGCACCATCTCAACCGGGTGTCATACATATTCAAGATAATATTTATGTGTTTGAATTTTAGAATAGACCATTGGAGAATTTAATATCGTAAGGGTTATATTTTATAAATGAAACAGAGTATACATTGACCAGACATGAGTTGGTTCATCTGGATCAACTCTGTTAACAGAGGCGTTAAAATGCGTAAATATGATGCTCATGGTATGCAAATGATAAGTCTGATATTTAATACATCCTGCATAGTTACGTGTTGCATTAAAGTTACACCAGTGAACTTCGATATATAGAACTTATTACCCATTTTCAGAATATTAGTGCGAGATAACAGGGGTTCGAGTCACCCGATTCCATATATAACCAATATCACAAGTGCACAGCTTAATGCAGGTACAAGGTTATGTTGAAAGCTCACGTATGATCTTTATGCATTACTTTCGACCTGCATTAATCTGTCATTAATGTGATTCTAGATATGTGTGGTGATATTTTTTAGAGCAGTTATGCACTGTACATTTTTGATGGACTGAACATTCGAGTTATCACGAAGTTAGATTCATCCAAGTTCATCTGTGTATATTATTGCGTACACGACATGATATTCATCAAACTTGAAACCTTTACATATCAGCTTACGGATTTACTAGTGTACATTCAACGACAGCACATTTACCTGCTAGCATATACTTGGCCCTTCGAATGTAAATTAGCTCTTATGTATTATTTGAACAAAGTGTCGGGAAAGGAAATGCAATGTCTCGCATATTTGTCATAACATAGACTTTAAATAATCATTTGATTTTAATTGTAATTGTATTATGTGATCATACAACAGCTGTAATGTGGTATTTTTGAAAATAGCTTGATACTTGGAATGACAAGACGAGATGCATATGGATGGGTTTTATGCAATGTGTCTGGTTTGCAGATGTTTTTGTCGAAGTGCTGTTCGTGCAACTGTGCGTTTTGTATGTGGTGTTTCCTGTATGTCTCATACATGTACGTTTTGTGAATAACTCACATTAATGCATCGACTTTAAATGTAGTCTATTTTCACCAATTAACCCAACGATCCAAAACAAAATACATAGTTATATCGTAGATCATGATAAGATAACTTTTTCAGGGTTTGTATATTGTCTGAACCAATCAATATTAAAAGCTTTCAACAGCAAATGTGTGCTTGCAGGAACCCTTCCATAGGGATGGCTAGGATCATTTTCTGTTTAGTTTTAACGCGTTTACTTTATGTAATATGGGAGTTCAAGAGTGAAGGAATATATAATTCTGGATTTCTTGAGATAAATATATGGTTTTCAGTTGAACGCACATATTGTCGGTATATACTAAATGATCGAGCTGAGCAGATATTTAATCTAAAACCGCCTTCATTATTTAAACACTTTAACATTTCTTTCTTGTTTGAGATTCATTTTAGTTGTTGTTTTTTTTGTAAAAACAGTGCGACATGATAATGAACCATACCTTATGCCACTTACATGTACAGCTTGATCTCCCACTTTCAGAATATATTTACTTCATAACAACAGGTGTTAACCGTTTGTGGCGCGGCCATAAACAGGCGACCCGTACATGAATTCATTATCGAGGTTGTTATATTTCTGGTCTTTCGGGATCATCAGTTGTGGTATTAATAGTTTTGAAAATTAAATACTGCTTAAGCCGGTGATAGGGACGTGAGTATTTTTGCACTTTTAATTACTATTCAAGAACAGACTCAAATAAAACCGAGTCTGCAATTTTCTGTTTTATCATTGCTACCCTTGCTTTTGAAGGACCTCTCACTTTCAATATATTGTTACTAATTCCCGTTTGAACGAGGATTATTACACCCCGAGAGATATGGATTTGTCATAATACACATGACGGCAGCATCTTTGTCGTCCATAATACAACTGTCATTCTCTTTTCTTGTCATATAGATTGTGTATTGAAGGAGTCGACAATGTAAACAAATATATATAGTTATCATTATATTACGTATAATTCTTAGAATCCTATCATCTGCAATTGCTCCTTTAGTGCAACCCCAAGGATGGCAACACCCTAATATATTATAACAAAATTTCAAGTAATAAACAGCACGGGTTTCGCAATATTGTCTATCCGTTCACTTCATTAATGCACCTTTAACTAATCATCAAACAGAGCACACCCAGATCATGCACATCATGCATGATCAGAGAGATATGATAAGGGTATGCCCCGTTTGCTTATGTATTAATATAGACTTGATTATACAGTATCTGTCAGGGCCGAAGTTTCAGATGCACTTTTAAACATTCATGTAATTATTAGTTGTATGTATTTTCATGTAGATAGTATTATAAATGAAACAGGAATATGGAATTATCTAATAGCTGATTAATTTAGTTCCTCTTATTGTACTTGCATCCGTAACCACATAAGTGTGACGTTTAAATTGAACATTTTAAACCAGTTGCACATAAGAATGCAGGAATGAAATAATGCAGAAAGCCCCTGAATGAGGTTTCTGAATAACGTGCGCCCAGCAAGAATACTTCAAATCAAAATCATTAACGTAAATATTAATTCGCACGGGTGAAAACAAAGATGCCAATAATGCACCTATGTATTAAAATTCCAATATAAAGAGTCTCGGTTTAGCAATAATTTAGTAAATACCCGCCTAGTAAAATCTGGACTGATATTGTTAATCTGCTCGTAATCTACAAAGATGTACATTTGTAGGTCACACCGACTGTATCGCATAGTCTTCTATTACGTGATATCGCTTGATCGATAATCTGAAGAAAACTGCGATTCAGATGAAAATTAAAATAGTAAACGTACAAAAATTAGTGCTGCAGGAAACAACACACACAGAACAAACAGCCGCCTTTGAACAGTCAGTGACAAAAGCTTATAATATTTCCTTACCCTGTACATATAGGGATTGCACTGAAAGGTTGACACTCTGCGTGACTCACAGCAATTTAATATGGGATAATAAGATGCTGTAGTCATAGATGATAACATATTTGGCTACCGGACAACCGTTGATCCTTTATTGATACATTATCAAAATTAATTAGTTTTAACCGATAATGGTACACTTATTTCATATTATATTATGTACTGGTCAGACGTGTTGGAAATAAATATGTAAATAAGATTAATACCTTCGGCATCAAATTAATTCCATTTGCTAAGATTAGCGTGTTTCAGTTTTCTTCCATTTCTTTACCAAATATAATCAGTGTCAAACAGTGTGTGAGATGGAAACTATTTCGCCTGGCACATCGTCTTCGTACACGTCTTCCTTTAGCGTAACAATAATTTCGTCTTCATCATCTGGATTTTCATCAATTGTGATAGACACGTTTGGCGATCTCGTCACGGGTTTTCCGGATGATCAAAACAGAAAAAGACACCGGACTTCTACATGAGTTTGCTTGAAACATAATCTATTACTATTTATGAATGCAACGACGACGTTGTTAAGAAGAACTAATGACTTTGACGTCGTTGCTATGATATCCATACATGTATGACATTTTTATCTGTCTCCGTTATGACTTTTCCTGTTACCCGTGACACCAATATAAAAGCCGTAACAAATTGAATATACCACGTGACAATATATCCGTGACGATTGCTTGAAAATCAATGACGGTAAGAATAATACCCGTGACAGAACACTAACAAGACACAAACACAAAGTAACAACGACATCCAGCATACATAAACATGGGGTGACAAAGAGAGTACCACCTTGGAACGGTCAAAAGCAAAAACCATCATTTTTCAAACTGGTTCACAGACGTCCTAACCGCACGCTCATCTAAAAGTCACTCTAGTTTAACACATAGTGTGAATACAGGTATCCACGTCAGACTTCCCCACACCATAGAAAAGGGTAAACACTGGACAATATGGAAAACCGCGTCGCAAAAACTGTGAAAGTCCGGCAAATATGTACTCAATGACTTTGTGGAAGTCAGAGCAACTTCAAATCGATGATATTCATAACAATAGCTGAACATAATCACATAAAGATATATTATGTTATTTAATTGCGATATTATTTAAGGACTATCACTTTAAACATCTTTTGAATTTGAATCAAACTATAATTATATAACCGATTGTTGTACAATGGAATCGATATAACCTGTGTGGTTTGCGATGGTCTAGTGGTAACGCGCTTGACTACCAATACGAGGGTCCGGGGTTCAAATGCCGGTCCCTCCCGGATATTTCAGAGACACTTTAAAATGACTCCAACCCACACCTTCCTTCTCTTCACCCAGGGATTAAAATAGGTACTTGTGAAGGATACTAGCTGGTACTGCGGCTGCATGATTGAGCAATATGTTAGCAGTGCTCAATGTTGTATGCGAATGATTCAATGACCAGGGGAGTAAATGTACAGTCGGCTGAATGGTCCTTCCGACTAAACGTAGACTATAACTAGGTACTTTACTTTATATAATTAATTTGTTTTTGCTCAAGTGAACTGCATACTTAAATTAAACGATATAGGGGAGACAACTTATATTCCATTGAGTAGAGGGCGATTTGGGTATATGAAAACTGTCTTCTTGATACTATTAAAATATTCTTTATTTCACTAGAGCCTAAAAAATTATTTCTATCGATTTTCCCGTATAATAAAACATCAAAAAGGTAGTTTCGGCAGAGTAAAGAGTTGGCTAGAAATATATGTCATTATGATAAAAAGTTAGTTGAACAATGACAGTATGTTATTTTGTATGCATTACCTTGAATACGTTCTTCATTCTTGGCCATGTAAAACAGTTGATCAAAGTTGCCTTGTCAGATTTGGAATTTAGTGAAAAAAAATGAGACAAGTTTAAAGAATCACTGCACAATATCATTAGTATTTATTTTATTAACAAACAACCAAAATGAAACAAAAGGTATCTTGCATCCACTGTAAGCACGTACGATTTTTCTACTCTGTACACAACTCTTCCTCATGTTTTAATTAAGGATAAGCTTACTAACTTGATCCAGAAAGTATTTGCCCGAGAAAAAACATCATTCTTGGCATGTAATGCTGAAAAAGCTTTCTTTACTGACGAGCAAATGAAGTATTACACCAATTGGACTTGCTCAGAAGTTTGCGAAGCACTAACCTTTCTTTTGGACAACATATTTGTACGTTATGGGAATGCTATATACCGTCAGGTAATTGGTATTCCCATGGGTACGAATTGTGCACCACTTGTCGCAGATTTGTTTTTGTACTGCTATGAGAGAGATTTCATGTTGAGTTTGAATCCTCAATCACAAGAAGATGTTATAAAAGCCTTCAATGATACTTGTCGATATTTGGATGATATTTTTAACTTAGATAACCCTTTCTTTAATGCTCTGATTCCTACAATTTATCCTAAAGAACTCAAATTGAATAAAGCTAACCCGTCCGACAATTATGCAGCGTTTCTTGACCTAGACCTTAAAATTAATAATGGAATGATTTCTTCTAAAATATATGACAAAAGAGATGATTTTGATTTTAATATTGTAAATTTTCCTCATCTTGACGGGGATGTTCCCCGTGCTCCATCTTACGGGGTTTATATATCTCAACTTATTCGTTTTGCTAGAGCTTGTTCATCTATTGACGATTTTAACAGTCGAAATCTCATTTTAACTGAAAAACTGCTTAAACAAGGATATAGATACCATAAACTAAGAAAAACTTTCTCTAAATTTTACTATCGAAATCTCTCGCTTATTGGCAAGTACAAATGTAATCTCAAGGTACTTTTGCGACACGGTATTTCACATCCTGAATTTTATGGTGATGTGATTTACAAACTTCGTAGAATTATTGGACATACCCATTTTCTCTCTTTGTTCATCAAATATATAAAACAATTCATTAAAAAGGGATATGATCCTGTATTATTACAACATACTGCATGTTTGGTTGTGAACCCTTTTACAGTTGGCAATCACGCTGGCCTCTTTGCATGTACGCCGACAAGAAAGGTTTAGTACTCTATGAAGGCGACCTCTTAAATCCAGAAATGGAAGGAGAACGTCGGATATCTGTACTATTTCATTTTTGTCGTACCCTTTATTACTTTTCTACAGTTACTCTGTTTGCAGCTCAATCATTGAGTACACTAGCGATAGGTGGATACAGTATGTTCAATTAAATGTTTTTTTGTTATACATGCACTTTACCACTGTATTTGCTGTCGCGGTTGTTGTAGATTAGTCGGAGAGGGGATACGTTTATTTACACTGTTTGTCTTTTAGGATGGGGATGGAATAAGGGTGAGGTTGGGCGCCCATAAACCGGTTTAAACCCCCGGTGACTTTTGTCACTGACCGTTCCAAGGCGGTACTTCCATCTTCCTCCTATTGAATGTTTGTTTTGTCTTTGTGCGTCTCTTGTTGTTTTTTCTACCCATGTACATTTGCTGTTTCCTTGTTTGCTGTTCGGGCGAGTGTTTGTTCTGTATGTGGTATTTCCTGCATGACTCATTTTTGTACTTTTAAACTGAAAACCAAGTTACGACGAATTCAACCATGAATAAGTTTTTGTTATTAAGAATCCGTTCTGTCCAGATTGGTATATATAATACATGGTCTACTCTGTTTGCAAAGACAAACACAGTCGTATTAATGGAGTAAAGAAGAAAATATAGAATATATTGAGCAACACTTACTGGTATGAGTAATTTACAAACATAAACTGCATAACTGACACAAACATCCGATAAAACAAATCTTGTAATGTACAATAGAACAGATGTCAGGCAGGTACGAAAGTCCACGGCTCCTGTCAAAATTAGTGAGAGTGTAAATTCATGTTATGAATATTTCCTACATAAAATTGTTCTAGTCTGGACGTTCCATATACATATTGGGATAGCCATTTCCCTGTTCATTAGTCTCATCTCTATTCAGACTCATAATTATTCGCGGTCTCATCTCTTTTCAGACACAGAACTACTCGCCGTCTCATTTCTATCCAGTCACATAATTACTCGCCGTCTGATCTCAAATGCAGCCCATATCGCAGTTAAACGAGTAGCGGGATAAGTGTAACGTGAATGGAATTATGGTTACGGTAGCCGGATAAGGGTAACGGTAGCGGGTTAAGGGATGAGGTAGCTGTATAAAGGGTAACGGTAGCGGGATAAGGGTTGAGGTAGCTGTATAAGGGTTACGGTAGCGGGAGAAGGGTTACGGTAGCGAAAGAAGTTTACGGTAGCGGGATAAGGGTTACGGTAGCGGAAAAGGGTTACGGTAACAGCATAGGTATTTCGGTAACGGAATAAGGCTTACGGTAGCGGGATAAGGGTAACAGTAGCGATAAAAGTGTTGCAGATATAATAAAATTCGGAAGCCTTTTAAAAAAAATGGATATCGAAATTTACCTCTCCTTAGAAAATAATAATTTAAGGACGTTACTGCAACAAGGCATTTCTCACCCAGATTTCTACGGTGATGTCATCTACAAACGTAGGAAAAAGTTCGGGGGCATATCCATTTTCACGATTTGTTTATTAAACGTATTAATACCTTCAGGAAGAAAGGTTATGACCCTATTATATTGCAATTATATTGCAACACACTGCATGTTTGGTTATCAACCCCTTCACAGTCGGTCGCTACGCTTCCCCAATTGCATGCACAATGACAGGCCGAGCGTAGTACTCTATGATGGTATACTCTTAAACCAGAAACGGGATGAGCTTACCAGACTCATGTAGTGCCTTTTTTCTGCCTTGTCCCTGCAGTTGCTATGTCTTCAACAAAGTAATTGAGTACATATTTGACGGGATTGCTCAGTTGTTATGCTATGTTTCACACTTTGTACTGTGATAACTGCCTTCTATGTTGTGGGGAAGTCCGGCAGGAATACATTTATTACAATGTTTTTTTTACCTAAGGTGACTTTAAGATAAGTGAGGTTAGGACATCCGTGAACCGGTATGAACACCCAGTGTTAGTTTTACCATTGACCGTTCAAAGGCGGCACCCTCTTTATCACCCTTGCTTTTGTTTGTTTACTGTCTTTGTACATATGTGTATGTTCGAGTTTGTGTTTTTACCCCCTTGCGTTTGTGCTGATCTGTTGTCTTTGTACTTGTGCGTTTGTTCGTGATTAATATTTCCACCCCCCTCTCTCTCTCTCTCTCTATCCCTGTGTGTATGTATGTCTGTATGTCTGTATGTCTGTATGTATGTATGTATGTATGTATGTATGTATGTATGTATGTATGTATGTATGTATGTATACATATGTATGTATGTATGTATGTATGTATGTATGTATGTATGTATGTATGTATGTATATATGTATGTATGTATGTATGTATGTATGTATGTATGTATGTATGTATGTATGTATGTGTGTATGTATGTATGTATGTATGTATATATGTATGTATGTATACATATGTATGTATGTATGTATGTATGTATGTATGTATGTATGTATGTATGTATGTATGTATGTATGTATATATGTATGTATGTATGTATGTATGTATGTATGTATGTATGTATGTATGTATGTATGTATGTATGTATGTATGTATGTATGTATGTATGTATGTATATATGTATGCATGCATGCATTCATGCACGTACGCACGCACGTACGTATGTATGTCTATAAATTGCTTTCTATCGATGTTTCGGTGACGGTGACGTTTTGTGTGTGGCCTTTTCTGCTTGACCTTACAACTTTTGCATTTACAGTAGTAGGATAAGGGTTACGGTAGCGAGATAAGGGTTAAGTTAGCGGGATAAGGGTTAAGATAGCGAGATATGTATCACAGGGTCGTTGGACAGTTTACTACCTTATGCTCTTTATGCATCAATGCTTACATAAACAGGAAACCAAAATACTGATAACTCTTTTGTATTCGTCAGCAAACAATATTATCTACTTTCACCCTTTACTTCATGAATGCTAGGTAAGAGTAAGAGCCGTATGATCTGGGTCAACACGTATCATTGCAGTAAAAGGTTAACTTTCATCCCGACGATATATAATGTCTGTGATTTGCTGTCACAATTATTTCCAATATGAAAAATATCTGCTACCATTTGGACAGTAAACATCATCTAAACTGGACATTGAATCTAGTGTAAATGCCTGTGGTTGAGACAGGTGGCAGCTTAATTCAGGTGCTTTCTGTATGACTCTCACCGTGCATCAAGCAGCCACCTACATAAACATATCTAAATTATTCTCTGCTAGAATTTCCGATTAGAGGGGATTTATTGTAGTATAAATGTGATCACTGCAATTTGAATCTAGTGTCACATTGACTACTGGAAAGCATATAAGAAACAATTATTCGACTTTCAAACAATCTCAAACACGTTCATTCTCAAACACGAGTATGGGTTTTCAGATTTTGAGTTCTAATAATTTGGATCCGAAAATTTTAAAGTTCTGAGTTTAAGTCCGAGTTTATTATCATGAATCTGATTTTTACGGTTTGTGTTTCGAAATATATGGACTCGAAAATAATGAAGGTTTAAACTTGTATCTAGTTTGTTAGATTTGGAGTTTTCTAAACATTTTTGTCCGTTTTTAGAAAGCGTGTGAGCTGAAACTTTAGTTCATTTAGTGATCGGGCTGGGTTCATTATCAAATATAAGTATGGTTGGTCAGATCTTTAGTTTCTCATATCTTGATCCGAGGATATAAACGTTCTCAGTTTAAGTCCGAACTGGAGCTTGAGTTCATTCTCAAGTTATTTACAGACCACCACCATCAGATAGAATTGGTCTAAAATCTGGAGATTTTGTTGAGAATGAGTGGCCACTTTTCCTATCTAAATTTGCGACCACGACAGACCGGTCATCATTATAGGGGACTTAAACACCCATCTTAATATTCCAGGTGACAGAAACATAGCTAACTTTGTTAGAACACTAGGATCATTTGGATTGCAACAGCATGTGCATGTAGCCACTCACGTTAGCGGACATACCCTTGATGTTGTTGTTACAAGAGAAGGTGATAACTGTGTGTCAAATATTGAAGTCACCGACCCAGGACTATCTGACAGTAGTGGTAAAATTGCACGTGATCATTTTTCTGTAACTGTCGATGCAAAGGCGGCAAAACCTCCTACAAAACCTTTCATTTCGGAAACTTAGGTCAATTAATGTCGACTCAAAAGAGATCTCCTCAACTCAGAATCCATCGAAGCAATTACGCAAATGACAGATGTTGATGAGCTGGTTAACACATATACACAAGCACTGGCGGCACTTGCCAATAAACATGCACCATTATGTACGAAAACCATAACCCTCAGACCATTTTGTCCATGGTACACCCAGGAACTGCACGATGCTAAACAGGTAAAGCGAAACTTGAAAAAATTTCCGACTTACAGTGGACCATCTGCTGTACATAGAACAGTGCACCAAAGTGAACAAATTGCTTGCAAAGTCAAAGATCGATTTCTACTCAGAGAAAGTAGAATCATAACAGAGAGACTCAAAGAGTCTTTTCAAAGTCACTAAGCATATATCGGGTGCTACTAGCGTCATCACTTTGCCTGAAACATCATCTTCGAAGAAACATGCGCAAGACTTCTGCTACTTTTTCATTCACAAAGTAGAACAAATACGGGCAGATATTGCCTCAGGCTATGTATCCAATGGTACTCAAGTTACCACTGATATGCAGCGTTCAACGATCTCTTTAGATAGTTTTGATCCAGCTACATCAGTAGAAGTAGAAGAAATAATTAAGGCATCTCCCTGCAAGTTCAGTGAACTGGACCCAATACCTACATGGCTGTTAAAGTCATGCCTTAATGAACTACTATCGAATTTGGCAAAAAATGTAAACTCCTTTTTAGACACTGACTACGTTCCAAAAGATTTCAAGATGTCATATGTCAGGCCCCTTCTAAGGACACCGGGTCTTGATTCAAATGAACTTAAGAAATATATGTCTGTGTCAAATTTGCCATTTGTCTTCAAGGTGTTAGAAAAAGTGACTGACAAACGCATTGAGTCCCACTTGACCTCAAACAATTTACATGAGCATAATCAGTCTGCATACCGAAAACACCATTCAACAGAGACTGCTCCTCTGAAAGATCAGAACGACATCATTCAATCCCTGGATAGAAACGAAATTACAATTCTAGTGATGCTAGATTTATCGGCTGCATTTGACACCATCGATTACGAAGCGTTGGTAAAACGCATAGAAACAGACTTCGGAATCATTGGAAAACCCCTTGAGTGGATGACCTCCTATCTGAAAGACCGCTACCAAACAGTCTCAATAGATGGAGAATTGTCCACTCCAGTAAACACGAAATTTTGCGTGCCGCATGGATCGGTCCTAGGACCGAAACATTACATAATGTACACAAACCTGTCGGCTCAATCTGCATAAACCATGGACTTGACTACAATTTTTATGCCGATGACTCGCAGTTATACATGTCATTTAAGCCAAAGGACATTTCCTGTCACCAAGTAACCTTCAAACGAGTTGAGGACTATCTGAAAAGTATAGTCTCTTGGATGAACCAGAACATGCTGAAGCTCACTACCGAGAAAACTGAGGTCATCCTGTTCTGCACAAAAAGCACAAAAGTACATGATGGCATTCATGTACAAGTAGGATCCTCTAAAATCAAACCATCGCTGTGTGTGAAGATTCTTGGTGCAAGACTTGATTCACAAATGGATATGACACCGCACGTGAATTCCGTGTGTAGATCTAGTTACGCACAGCTCCGGCAAATAGGCCATATAAGACAATACCTATCACCTGATGCTACCAAGACTTTGGTAAACTGCCTGGGTACATCAAAACTTGACTACTGCAACTCATTGCTTCATGGAATTTCAAAAAGCATGCTGCAGAAACTTCAAAGGGTACAAAACACACCATCCCGTATCATAACGAAGACTTCTCGATATATTCATATCACTCCGGTTTTGAAGGAACTTCACTGCCTTCCGGTTAAACATCGGATCGAATTTAAAATTTTGACACTTACGTACAAAGCGATGCACAACGAATCCCCCAAGTACATTGTCGACATGCTTGGCGTGTACGGGCTTCGCAGAGATATAAGGTCAGCAAGTAGTTCATTGTCGTTGGTTGTACCAAGATGTCGTATGGTAAAATACGAGAATAGGAGTTTCATGCATTCAGCTCCAAAACTTTGGAATGCTCTACCGTCAGACATCAGAGACGCCAGCTCACTTGCATCCTATAAAAATGTCTGAAAACGCATTTCTTCAACCTATTTCACTAGGACATTGCAAAGACAGGAAAATTTAGATAATAACTGTTAATCATGATGACTGCTGCCTTAACCGGAGTGTCAATCTTGCCATTCTCTTGTAACCATCGGGACATATTTCAAATCCCTCTCCTTTCGAAAAATTCCTGATTGCAAAATATTTCTTGAGGAGTGTCCTGTCAGTTGTTTTATTTGCGCACTGTTTTGTGGGCGCTTGATGTGTGGCTCGTGTTGTGCGGGTGGTGGATCTTGATGGTAGGGATGGTCTCTGATCTCTTTGAAACCGCCCGGTTTGCGGCTCGGGTGGCATTGTGTGCCTCGTTTCAGTGTCGGCTAGACCGATTTCATGATACTCCTTCGCCAGTTTTGCATGCTGTGTGAATAATTATATTGGTGGGATGTTTGTAATGTTTGTATTGCATTGTGTAGTTTATATGCATAAGCTACAAAATTGTCCTATTCTGTTAACCCATTGTCCTACATAAGTAAGACAATATCTTATGTATAGTGTTGAATGCCAATCCAGATGGTTCTGGTGTACCGACACTGACCATATATATATTGTTTCATTACAGTTTAAGTGATACGAGTGGACTGACACAATATAGTCACAGCATGCGTCTAATTCCTAATATTTACATTCGCCCAACAACGTCCTTATATAACCTTATTCTAAAAAGAAAGTTGCATAACCTCATGAACACCGGAAGCACGTCATTCATTTCTTAAATATAAGAAATACAATGGTATAAATATAAGAAATGAATGACGTGCTCACGGTGTTCATGGGTTATGCAACGCATAGCTTTACGAGCAAAGATTCACGTGAAGCCCTTCGGGCTTCACTAACTTTGCTCGTAAAGCTATGCGTTGCATAACCTCATGAACACCGGAAGCACGTCATTCATTTCTTAATTGTTTACGGACATAAAACGTACAGAAAAAGATGATTTTGATTTTATTTTTGTTCTATGATTCTTAAATTCATTCCATTTTTAATATTTTTATCGACATCTCTATCTTAAAATTTCGTTTGTTTTAAATATTCTGTAAGAAATATATATACATGCACTCATTTTTGTACATGCAAATTATTTATATGAAGCCCTTTTGAACGCACATATGTTGTGTGAAAAGAGCGCTATATAAATGTGGTATAATAATAATAATAATAATAATAATAATAATAATAATAATAATAATATAGAGTTTCTCAAATCCTGAATCCAAATTCATTAAACATCCGAGTCTCAATCTGAGTTAATGCTCGAGTATTTTTTGTCAAAAATGGAGATTTCCGGGCGTATAAAACGTATATGTTTGTGTTTGAGTCGATACCATTATCAATAATTATCAGTAATATAATTTTCTCAAAATCTGTATTCGAGGTCATCAATCCCCTGATTCTGTGTCTGAGTTCACGTATCTGTTTGTTCAGATGAAAATGAAAACTCAAGCAAAACGTTTTATTACTTGGAGAAGTAAATTGTTAAATTAAGTAGAACAGAAATAGGATTAAAGTTTAACCAAACCGGTTTAAACCCCCAGTTACATTTGTCAGTGACCACTCCAAGGCGGTACTTCCATAGTCTCCCTATTGTTTGTTTTGTTATGTCTGTGCGTCTCTTTGTGTCCGTTTTTTCAGGTTCGGAAATTTGTGACACTTTAATTTATGTAAGGCCATCTGTAGTTGGTGGGGTGAAAAGGACGGTGTGAAAACCGCTCACCACGAGAAAATTTCGTCACGCTCTAGTGATTTCAATTGACGGTAGTTGACACATTATGGGCGCATGTCGCGTATTTCGTGATATGGCGATTAGCTGCTTTGAGTGCTTGAAATTTGACCGCTGGAGTGTACTGACGCTTGATAATGGCTAGTTCACCAACGTTATGGACCGAACTGATTGCCAGTTACCTGGCATTTCCGATGAAAGTGTCGCAGATAGCCAGATCCCGAATGGGCAGTTGCCTAAGGAGGATGGTGGTTACAACGTTGTATCGTCTCTAATTGACCTTTCAAATAACTTAACGCAAGACATGTTCATTAACCAGTTACTTTAAAATACGAAATCAGACACTTTAAGTCTTGAAGACATGCGACTAATTATGTATGAGGCCGTTAAAAATACCGAGGGGTATCAATTTGACCATAGATTGAAACTAACGAGAGAAAGCGAGCGAGGAGTAGAGAAAGCGTTACCCAGAAGCTAGCGCGAGATACGTATCTTATAACTCTAGTGTTAGACGGTAGTGTTTTAACGATATGAGGTAAGTCTTTAACATGCGATCGGCTAAACCGATCTCAATTGACACTAGCATACTAAATGCATGTACAATAAACACTTCAGACCTGGACATTGTCAGACAAACGGTTGAAAAGTTGGGGGCGGCCATGGTGACAATGAAGCAGATATATATTGATCTACGGAATGAAATGACGGAGTAAATTGCCAAAGTGAAATCAAGTGTGGAGAAGATAAAATATGACGCGGACAGTGAGATTTAAGTTTTACGGGAATTGATAAAAATTAATGCAATATCAATTGAACGCGTGTGTTCTGAGAAAGGCAATGGCAATGCCAGCTTGAAGATTGACATCAAACTACTGAGGAGCGAGTTGAAATCTCTCAACGACGAACTAAGTTGTAAGGCTGATTCATGTAAGTTGGAGATAGAAACAGAGAAACTGAACTCTATGTTGAAACGTGTGTCGAAACTAGAAAAGACCTAACTGGGATCACATGCCAAGGACAGCGTTGAAGCTACTAGTGCGTGTAACGACCCATATGGAGCGACCCAGCCTCTTGCTAGTCAGAGAGACTTTACTGCCAGTAGATGATATGCAGACTCTCTTATGAATAGGGAGCCTGCATGTGGTCTCTCGAAAGTGAATAATTATAGTCACTGCCCTTTTGCACGCGATTTGGCAGTCATATAATCGGTCAGCTTCAGTGTTATATTTTGTTAAGGAGTAGTAGCGCGGCGGAAAGAGTGACTGATACAACCAGTGTCTTGCGCAGCAATCCGCATGGCAGTGTTCAGCCATTTGGGGACGAGGCAACGCGGAGCATATACAGCAGATTGAACGATACGGTGGAACGTGAAAGGTTGTGTAATCCACCGGAGAGAAGCAGATCGACGGTATCCCGCGATAAGGTGGTTTCGTGCTATACTGATGCACAGTTACCGCTATCAGATCGTGTGCCTGATGAGAAATGCTCGTATAGACAGCCTATTCCAGTAAAGGGGCCGTCAAACGAATAAGTTCTGTCAACGTTCTCTGAACATTTCAATCGTTCACTTTTTGAGTGAGGATAACACATCTGGCGTGTGATAAACGTGTACCTAACGCATGACTATCGTTTGTCTTACGCGCGAGAAGCGTGTAACAGCGACCAAGTAAGATACCCCTGAAAACCATTAGCGTGTGTTAACGTGCCACTGGCGCACAACGAACGATTTGTGAACGTTAGACGAGCGTGTTGAGCGTGTGCATAACGTGTGAATAACGACAGAATAGCGTTTTGACGTTCGTTTGGCTTTAGTCACACGCTGCGTGCGGTAGGGGACCGTTGACAGGTCGCCAGTGAGTCGTTCACTGCAAAGCCAACGATCAGTACCAACCTAGTAACGCTAGAGTAACGATTGATTAACGATATCCGAACGCGTGCAACGCTCATCTAACGTTAGTAAAACGTTCCATTAACGTTCTTAAGCGTTCTTCAGCGTTTAAAATTAAACGTTGAAGAACGCTAGTTTCAGTGAGAACTTTTGTGCATGTTCAAAACATTTTTTCCGGACCAGCGTTCTCCGCCGATTCCCGACGATCACCGACGTTCACTGGCGCTCACAAGCGTTCATACAACGCTATTCTGGCGCTATCCCAGCGACCATGGGCGACTACCAACGTGTGCCAGAGAACGCTGACCAGAACGTCATGGTGTGACGGGCCCTTAAGGAGTAATGATATAACGCAGGCAATTCAACCGGCGAAAGGTAGTAGTCGCCATGATTATAGACAGGACAA
Source organism: Azorinus chamasolen (assembly GCA_963576725.1). NCBI lineage: Eukaryota > Metazoa > Mollusca > Bivalvia > Cardiida > Solecurtidae > Azorinus > Azorinus chamasolen. Next base: position 51,121,070 of record OY755250.1, on the reverse strand, counting down.
TGTGAAAAGTTCTAGCACCGTAGATAACCGTTACTCTGATGAAGTTTATGTACGCCGCAAGGTTAAGCGTTATCATGTTGGTGGGTTTAAATCAAGTATGACTCAAGATAAACTTATTAGTTACATCGAACGGAGAGGTGCTACTGTTACTTGGGTTATTTTTTTCCGTGTGAGGAACAGCAATCATATCACGATAAGACTGAATATTAAAGACGATTCCGTTCTTTCCGAATGGATTTGGCCTAAAAACGTTACATGTCGTCCTTGGATGTCATGGAATGCTTACAGAAACCAGGGCCCGCGCCGGGTATAACACTCATGACCACACATCCTATGTGGATGTTGACTAGCTTAGATAGAGATGTATTTTGTTGCTATTATGTACATGTGTAGTCTTCTATTGGTTTTCAGTATGGCTTTAAATGTTTTAACTTGGAATGCTACTTGTATTATGTCAAGCAGTATGAATAATTTATTTGATATTTTACAATCACGTGATAGTGATATATGTGGTATATCAGAACACTGACTGCTGAGTAGAGACATCCACTTTTTAGACTCTATACACTCAGAGAACGCTAGTCTTTGTGTCTCAGACCAGGCACTGACAGGTAGGGAGAACGGTAAAGTGGGCGTGGCATTGGTGTTGAAAAGTAAGTACTCAGGACTTATTGATACCGGTGTGAAATGTGGTATAACCTAACTTATTCTGATATTTTATTTCTAGAAAGAAGTCATCGATTTTGTATAAAGTATATGCAGGGTATCAGTAAGAGAACACGTACTGACATAGCATTGAGTTTGTTAGTTTTACTCAATTCAGTCACAAATTGACAAATGAGACTTACATTGTTTGGACAACTCTGTAGACTATCAGTCAAGTCACGTGCCAACGATATATTCTTGACTCGTATGTATCCGAGTTGCTTGTGTAACCAGAATTCTTTAGTGATATTGTATCAGTGCTCAGAAAGTATGATTTGTTGAATAGTTTGTACACATATGTTGATACAGGAGACTTTCCCTCTAAGCATGCGTGGAAAAACGCTGTGTTTAAAAGCATACGCCATTTTGAGAGAGATCTTGGTACGATCGAACCTCTGCAGAGGAATGTATTCATTTTTTCTGGATCCATCTGACTTTTACCGATAGTAGTATATGGTAGCTATGTAGACAACAGCCGCGCGTGTCTCATTCTTGCAGAAGTGTTATAAACATGATATCTAGAATGAGTTCATACAGGCGTGAGTCACTTCGTTCAGATGTGGTCTCATGTTTAACTATGAGGTAAACCACTGTCCGTTTGAATGCGGTTATTTTGATCAAGATCGACTAAAACATGTTGCCGATATCGAATTTTGTTTTGGTAGTTCTGTTACTGCTAGATTATGTATGCTAGACGACTATGCCATATTAGGTGCTCTGCTTGGCTCATCGGGTATAGATTTGTCAACAGAACTAGGCATTCATACACAAGACTTTTACAAGGCAAACCTTATTTTAATTGGAAACCTGTGGTCCAGGTTTGCTTTCTGATAAGTGCCCGCTATTGTGCTAAGTCTAGAACAAAGTCATCGAAAAAACTGGCAACGAGTAAACTCGTCCTGTATAAACGTTGCATCTGTGATAAGTACACTTGCATATAATAAAAGCGGTGTAGATTCTGGTCAGAGGGATTCTAAAGGAATCCTCTGATCAGGATCTGTTCTGTTTGTCACTATGCAATAGATTGTTCAAGTCGACCATAAATGGTAAAACCTGGCTGGACTTTGTTCGGGGGCTGTCCGTTTTAACCGACAGGGTTCATGGGTTAATGTGTTTTCTGAAAGTTTTTTGAACCGAAATGCCTTGTAAATGGTAAATATATTGGCATTTGGTGACTTAGTTAAAGTACTTGCACGCTCATGCATCGCCTATCAAGCTGTATTTATTACATGTCATGTTGAGTGTTGTAAATCAGTCAAGCATTATACTTTGATGCTCCTAAATGAAATATACTAGTTTAATCTGCCAATCGATATTTAATTCACATTCTAAGTTCTAAGGTAACTTGTTCTTAGCAAAGTAATATTACCATAGTTGTGTTGTGTTTACAAATTAAGGTAAATTATGCAACTTTGCTCCAATTGATTATATTATGATGTGCTCAATTAATTATGTAATTGTAAACCGGAGTCAGAATCAAAACGGATCCAGAAGGGTTGTTGAGTTCTTTTAATCAGTACAAGTATAAGTAAAAAGGGTCTGACATACAAAATAGCAATGATGAGTTCAATGTTGAGCCAGAGTTGAATAATAAGACTCGCGTATCGAAATTCAAATAACGTAACCGACTTGATTCATTGTTAACCGAACAAATGACATAATTGTAAATTAAATCCTAAATATAACAAATAGAAGGCTTACCAGCTGATCGTTATGAGAAGAAAGCAATAGCCACGAAGAGTTTTCTATGATAAAGACGTCCGTCTAGTACGAGAGTTATAGCCAGAATATAGGAAGCGGGAAAAGAGGTTTAGCTCATTAACTACGGTCAGGTGACTTGATATGCTTCAGTCACCATGTCAACTCCCACATAACCGATTCTCTCGTGCACACTCACCACGCACATGAACATTCATACAAGTGTAAACATATTTACATGTACATAACATACAGGGATCCATACAGATCCATACAGGAAAACTATGGACTGGTTACATAATTATCATCATAATCATTATTATTAGCAGTATCACTTGTATTAGCAGTATTGATGCATTTGTATTGGTATGCAATTGTTTCTCATTGTAATTGTATATGTGCCTCGTTTGCTTTCTATGCATTCGTGTATCTGTGTGTAGTATGTTTAATGTGTTTGCTTGTGTATTTTTTGTAAATAATCTTCAATATTGGAGGAAATAAAGATATATTATGTTGCATACAATCGTGTCGAGAGACCTGTCAGCAAATTACGTTCCGGTCGGCTGGTTTTGGCATCCAGTTTACGGATGTGAATTTGTATTGAAATGAAACAAATATTTGCCGATACCCGTCCGGTATCCTGTTTTCACAGGGTCCGGTTTTTACAGGGATTTTCATAATGAGAAAAGAAGGGAAAACTCGGGACCGAACAAATCGTCCGGTATCGAGAGTATTCCGGTTTACACAGGGACTGGTTTTCACAGGTTTTACATGTTCATTTGCTGTTAGTCGTCGTGGTGCTGTTTGGGCAGTTGTGTCTTTTGTATGCGGTGTTTGCTGCATGACTCTTACATGTACTTTTTATATTATCAAATACAAAGAAACAGACGTTCTACAAAGACAAATATACAATTTAAGCTAGCTTAACCGGGATCCCGTTAACTGAACCCCTATTCGCCTTTCTAAACCCGTACCCCGCTATCTTACCCTTTGTCAGCTACATTAATGGAAAAGTAGTAAAGTCAAGCAGGGAAAGCCACATACAAAACGCAACCACTACCAAAACACCGATAGACAGCATGACACACAATACACACACAACCACACACCCAAACGCACACTCACACACCAGATGAACACAGAAAACACCAACAGACACACAAGAACCAGAGAAAAACGTTCTACACATGAACAAAATCACAAGCACAAAGAAGCAAGGCAAACAAAAGGAAGGGTAACAAATAGAGTACCGCCTTGGCACGGTCAGTAGCAAAAACACCACTGGGGGTTTAAACCGGTTTACGGACGTCCTAACCTCGCACTTCTCTCAAAGTCACCCTAGCTTTACAAATAGGGTAAATAAAGGTATCCCCGCTGGACTTACCCACAACATAGACGACGGTGAACACAGGACAACATGTAAAACAGCATAATAACTGTGACAATCCGTCAAATTATGTACTCAATGACTTTGCTGAAGTCAGAGCACCTGCAGGTAAGCCGTTAAGGACACGACAGGGAATAAGTAATACATGAGTCTGGTAAGCCCATCCTGTATCCAAGTTTAAGAGTTTAACATCACAGAGTACTACCCTCGGTACTTACCCGTTTAAAGTCACCTTAATAACCGTTATCAAGCTACTATAACCAATATCCAGCTACCTTAACTCATACCCAGCTACCATAATCCAGCTATCTTAATCCATACCCAGCTACCTACACTCATACCCATCTACCTTACCTCACACCCAGCTACCTTAATCTATACCAAGATACCTTAACTAACACCCAGCTACCTTACTCATACCCACATACCTTAAGCGATACCCAGTTACCTTAACTCATACTCAGTTGCCTTAACTCATACTCAGCCACCTCAACTCATACAAAGCTACCTTAATACATATACAGCTACCTTCACTCACACCTGGTTACCTTAACCCCAAACCAAACTACCTTAGTCCATGTCCAGTTACCTTAACTCATACCCAGCTACCTTAATATATGTAAAGCTACCACAACCCATGTCAAGCTAATCTTACTCATGGACAGCTACATTAATCCATTTCCAGCCACCTAAATCATACCCAGCTTTCTTAATTTACCTTCAATTACCTAATCCAATACATTAACTCCAGTCAAGCTACCTTAATCCAGCTGACCTTACACGTCCCCCGGTTGTCACGATTTGACTTCAGTTGCGAATAGCTTGAGAATGTCGGTGTGTCATCGGGATCTAAGATGTTGGACACTTTGAACCTTCACGTAGAGGCTAAATTTACACGAACGATGACTCGTAATCGTGCATCCCGAATATGACTTACAACCCTTTTGCAATTACAAACCCCTATAAACCTACGATGTAGCTATTTACACTCAATTTTGTATAGTTGATCGCTTTGGGCATTGGTTCGATAAAGTCAAAAAATATTGGCGTTTCATGTAGTAATCATGGTGTTGGATATACTTCGTCACAAAACACATTCATGTCTGTTTGGAATGAGGTTTACAAAATGTATATTTCTTTTGAGAGGTAAACACAACTATCGGGTCCTTTTGCTTTGATCGGGACTGCTATTCACTTTGTATTTTGACAACAAAACAGATCATATGCCTGTTAAATCACTCGTATACAGCGCTTAAATGCGGGTGAAAACGTTTGAAATAAGCTGATAATTATTCAATGTACGCACAATTGTGATTTGTTCAGAAGGTCTTTGTTCTTAGGCACACCTAGGTACAATGTCGCTCAATAGACTGTGAATAACATGTTTGCCTTCGCAATTAAAATCAGTAACAACCAGTTGTAGTGTCAAACATGTCTTATATGTTTATCATGAACGTATATTTTATGTTGATCTTCCAGCTGGTGCCAGTTAGCAGTAATAATGGTAAGCTTATAACATTTTTATTATTACCATTACGACACTTTGTCATTTGTTTTTATTTTCATAAACGTTACTTGTATCGGCATTAAATGAATATTCACGGGTTGAAATAGGTACAGATACTGAAGATATGCCTTAAAAGCCTAGCTTTGTTAACAGTGTAAATCTTGATCAGACGCCCAAACTATCAAAATTGTAAACTGAAAGTACATGTATGAGTCATGAAGGAAACACCGCATACAAAACAAACAGCCGCCACGACAAAACAGCAAATGTACATGCATATCAAAAGACACAAATATATGCACAAAGAGATAACAAACAAACAATAGGGGGAAGATAGAAGTACGAATTGGAACGGTTAGTGGCAATAGTCACTGGGAGTTAAAGCCCGTTAAGGGACGCCCGTCCTCAGACTTATTCAACCCCCACCTAAAATGGCAAGAAGTGTAAATAAACGTATCTCCTCTCCGACTAATCTACAACAACCGCGATGGCAAATACAGTGGTAAATTACATGTAAATCGATGTCATATTTAAGTGAAACGAGCTGGATCCATCTATTGCTAGTGCACTGCAAGATTAACCTGCAAACAGAGTAACTGTAGAAAGTGATAAAGGGTACGAAAAAACGAGAGCACAAAGACCCAACGTCGTCTTTTCGTTTCCGCATTTAAGAGGTCGTCTTCATAGAGTACTAAGTCTTTCCTGTCGGCGCACATGAAACGAGGGAAGCGTGATTGCCAAGTGTGAAAGGGTAGACAAACAGAAATGCAGTATGTTTTAGTACTATAGGATCATACATAAAGATATTTTAACATGTTTCATGAACGAAGTGAGCTATTGGGTGTGTCCAATAATTTTACGAATTTCGTGAATAACATCACTATATTAAAATTCAGGATGTGAAATACGCATGAACCTATTTATAGATTATTTTAGCTAATGTCTCCACTCTATTTTCATATTCAGATTTTAATAAAGTGATGAAATTGATAATATCTTTCCAATAAAACGTTTTGATATAAATATGTCTTAAGTCAGAATATAAATGACATTCAAGTAAGAAATGAATTTATCTTACAATGTGTTACAAAATTGGCATTTCCTGTCAGTGCATGGAATGTTCAATGTTTTTAGCAATCGTCCTGATTCGACTGCAGGTCGTCTATATGCTCACACACTCAAACGATTAAGCGCTAAATGTTCCAGTTTTAATGATATTAAGATCGAAAAGTAAAAATCACAGCACAATATATGCGTTCTTGTCCTAGCTGTAATAATATTCCATAACTGTATATAGTTATCTTACCAAGTCGTTGTTTACAAATAGACAAAATAGATGAATATGTTTGGCCAGACAAGTTTTCTAATAATATTGTCACTGCCTTTGTCCGCGAATTCCTTCCAGGAAAATTGTCTGAATCACTGAACATCAAATTATATACATATTTTATATATTTCCATCGAGTAACTGCAAATGAAAAGACGTAAGACAAACATAACAGTTATTGCGACAAAGAGAGAATCGCTTTGGAACGGTCAGTGGGTAAATCACCACTGGGGGTTAATACCGGTTTATGGACGTCCTAACCTTAACCGGCAGTGTAAATAAAGGTATATTCTGAAAGCGGGAGATCCCTTGAAATCAAAAGTAGCATTGCAAAAAGAGAAAATTAAAGATTCGGTTCTTGACTTTACTACATTTTCATTTATTGAGTTTGTTCATGAGTAGTATTTAAAAGTGCAACGCTATTCTCGCCCCATAGCACCGGCTTAAGCAGTATTCAATTTTCAAAACTAATAACATCACAACTAATTACCCTGAAGGACCAGAACATATAACAATATTGAAAATGAAGAACAGGGCGACTATTTACAACTGCCACCCAAGTACTTAAAACCTGCTGCTTTGAAGAACAGTGCGACTATTTACAACTGCCACCCAAGTACTTAAAACCTGCTGCTTTGAAGTGAATTCTCATATCAATATCCCCGTCGGTCACCCCCAAAACATAGACGACAAACAAGTAAACATAGTAAACAAAAAACCAAATGTAAAAGATAGCATAACAAAGACTGTGAAAGTCCATAAAATATGAATTCCATGACTTTGCTGAAGTCGAAGCAACTGTAGGGCAGCCGTTAAGGCACGGCAAAGAAAGGCAATACATGGATTTGAGGTCTGTTAAGGAGCGCGGGGGCTTGGTTGAGCGCTCGCCCGAGCAGAATTATCACTGTTGAACGCGATGAGAGCTGGCAACATGATTAAATATCCCTGGAAGTAAGTTAAATCCTGTTCAACACCCGTCAACCACCATCGTTAAAGACACATATTGCAATTTGCACCCTGGTATAATATTTCTGCAAGTCAACTAACAACAGGCGATCGGGCTGAAAAAAAACATTCAGGGTGGATAGAAAATATTACCACTGCAGATAAGAAATTAAAACAGTAAAGTAAGCTGGTCTGTACAACTCGCCATTGGACTTTACATACAATCGCGGTTGTTGTAGATTAGTCGGAGAGGGGATATGTTCATATACACTGTTTATCGTTTAGGGTTGGGGTGGAATAAGTGTGAGGTTGTGCGCCCCTTAACCGGTTTAAAGCCCAAGTGACCATTGTCTAAGGCCGTATATTCATCTTCCCTTTATTTATTTGTTATGCCATTGTGCGTCTCTTTGTATCTTTTGATATGAATGTACATTTACTGTTTCCATTGACGTGGTGCTGTTGGTGTGGTTGTTTGTTCTGTATATGGTGTTTCCTATATGACTCATACATGTACTTTCAATATCGAGATGAAGCTGTAACTCTATTACAGCTGTATTCGAGACGTTTTGGGACTAAAGGAAGTTATGACATAGAAACAATCCTGTTTTAGTGTCGATAAAAGAATATGGCATGAGGTTGGCTATTGCCAGACTGACATAAAACACTTTGAATAATTGAGCGATTCATAACGTCAAATACTTTAAAGTGCCTTCACAGAGTAACGCAGTGAGGTGTGTGAAAGGCTATTTAAAGTGTCAGCATAGTTATTGGGATATAGTCATACACTTTATAAGAAATAAAGCAGTGAATGGTCAATTGTCCGATGGGAATATTGTTCATTGGAAATAAAGGAAACCGGCAAAGACGCATGCTGTTACTGATCTGTTTCAACTTATTTCTTCGGGATATTAGTGCAGCAAAATGATCGTTGACACCAGACATCCATACTTCTTAGTACCAAGCCCACTTGCTGATTGCATAGACGATGATAAGGTGACAACGGGCCCCCGTTTCACGAACATTCTTAAGTAATTACTTAGTATCAGGCTTAACTTATAAGAGGTATTCCATTTAAATTTAGAGAAGATATGTTTTTTATATATATTTTAATAGAAAATACCGGTTTTTGCAAGGAACAGCTAGTTAAACCCAAAATGAATTAGGCGCCAATAAACCGGTTTAAACCCCCGGTGACTTTTGTCACTGACCGTTCCAAGGCGGTACTTCCATCTTCCTCCTATTGTATGTTTGTTTTGTCTTTGTGCGTCTCTTGTTGTTTTTTCTACCTATGTACATTTGCTGTTTCCTTGTGTTGCTGTTCGGGCGAGTGTTTGTTCTGTATGTGGTGTTTCCTGCATGACTCATTTTTGTACTTTGATAAAATTCTTAAATCTGTAACAAATTCTTAAATATTGTTTTTGCTTTAGATCACCTTTAGTTAGTATCAAGTACAATATTTGTTCTTTAAGTGATAACGGAGCAAACCTCTTACCCCTTTGTGGCACATTAAACACTAATTTATGAAAAAAATATGTTCTTGTGAAACTTTTAAAAAACAGGCTTAGCTAAGTAATTACTTAAGAATGTTCGTGAAACGGGGGCCGGGTCTAAAGAGGAATAAGTATGTAACATCATTCGGAGCTTATGGCATGCCTAGTACAGCCGAGCCTACAATAATCACTCTCCGAACCCTATGCAGGTTCCAACACCCTGTCGTTGTTTGCACCGTTCTTATATGGGTTTGTAACTTAAATACTACTTTTGCTTTATATATTATATATGCATTAGATATACTCAGTTTTGTTACTGTACCTTATTCAAATGAACCGCTTTTTAACGCACATATCCTGTGTGAAACAACAACAACAGAAACAACAACAAAAGTAAAAATAATAATATTAATATAATAATACAAAGAGCTGGGTGTTGATAACTGTATGATGATAACCATCAGCAAATATATCAGATGCTGATGAAACAAAGCCTACATAATCAGTCTGATCTAGGATTAGACCTTTTACAAAGGAGTAAAAGATTCAAACATTTGTCGTTACAGTGCTTATGAGAAATGGACATAAACAAAAGGGGATCCCGTTAATGTCATCTGCATAAACTGTCTGAAACAGTAATTGCGCTACACACCAATGCTAATTATTTAGCTTAAAGGTCAAACGATGACGAAGATAACATAAAATGTGAACAGTACCATGCGTTATTAGTATTGCTCATGAATAAGAGGGTTAATACACTTTTCCCATGAAATGTCATATGCAAGGGACAGTGCAGATGTTATTGTTCGAAATAAACGTGTATCATCACTGTTCCTTAAAAAATCACTTTTGTTTGATTTCCTGTGTTAATTTTTGTTTTCATAATATAACTATATCCTACTTCATTGACAGTTCATTTTATTTTCGGTGTTACCAGGGCAATGTTAAAACACTGTGGTGTTCTCGTCTGTTGTTAACGTTAGGCCCCGAAAAGGTATAATTAAAACCAGTTAACAACATCGCGAGAGCACGAGAATCGACTTGTTAATACATGGGTAATCGGGACTAAGACAGCACGGTTTATGCAATAATACATATCACGACATGGTAGATTGTGATGACTTTCTAATTTGATAAGTTGAGTGAGAAAGGACAGTACATTTATATGAGTTAACCCTTCGCTTGCTATTCACGTCAATATACCTAACTGTAAATAGTGAATACCCAGATGAGACAGCTCCTACACTATTTACAAGTTGATTGTACAACCATTGCACTCCACAGCAGTGATTGCACAGCGAAATACTTGTACACCGTGAAGATATATGTAATTATACAACAGGGCATGGGTAAAGAAGGAGAAATGTATTTTATAATTCAGCAAGAGAAGGGTTAATGCGAGGAAGATATTATATATATGGGTGAGATGATATTGGTATATGTTGGATAAATCGACAAGATTAAATATTATGTATTTGGTATATAATATGGTATAAATATAGCTCACGTTCTGGGAAATATCATTGAGGAAAGGAAGCATCCAATAAGGCTCATAATTTACACCTTAAAGCTGATTTAGGGGAAATATAAGATCACTCATTTAAAAAACACTTCAGGCACAGATAGGCACGTTTCAATGATTTGAAAGTCGCATGGTAGTGTGCCCTTGGTGAAATGTACATAAATTGATAAGAATGAAACAAAATGTCAAGCAGGGAGAGCCTAGCACGTCAAGTTTAGGTCAAGCCAAAGAGAGGTCACCAAATACCATCAAAAAAGAAACAGTACTGTCACAAGACAACGTTTATAGGGACGCATAAAAAGACATAAAATATAAAAGAGGAGGCATACCAAGTGGTAAATGAAGGATTACCTCCTTGGAACGGTCAGTAGCCATATTTTTCTACTGTTGGGTTAAACAGGTTTGCGAAAACCTACCCTCACACTCATCCAACCATCACCCAAGTCGAATTGTAAAATAAAATCCCCAGTGCAGACAACTCCACAGCGTGGGTTACAGTGTTAAGTCCACGTGGGGCAAAATTGTGCATGGAACTAATACTGTTCTCCAGGATCTCAGTGTAATATAGATAATGGAACATGTCCAAGAGAATGTGAAGTAGGCTGGAGAGGACTGAATTTAATACATGTAAGACACAAAACAATGAATTTCTTAAATATATGAATGTATATACTAATAACACTAAAATGAATACGTCTTGAGTTAGCTACTAAACTAAATACAGTCTAGACTGTCATATGTGACCTTCCAAGGGACTTCATGAAAAAGGTCACATATGACAGGGAGTCTCTTAATACAGACCTAGGATATAATACATGACGTATACCGAAACTACATGTACATGTAAGAGATCTTCTTAAGGGAAAAATAAAACTGTGTACTAATCCAGTCTAATACAATTAGATTATGTATCTATTATTTAATACATTTATACAACATTTATTATCACAAATAAACGCTAATTTAAAAATTTAATAAATTAATAAATCATTCACTTACCAGAACATTAGTGCATGTACGATACAATGTACAAATATAATACACATATAAGTGCATGCACTAAATTCACCCTATCCCTGTTCTATGTTTATTACAAATTTCAATACATGCTGAATATTTATGGATAAAATAGTTATAATGAAGTATGGAAGGTGGAACATTGTAGCCATTTTAGAAAGAAAAGAAACAGATCTTTCAAATTCCACTAGCAAACAGAGTAGACCCTGATTAGACGGCTCCTCTAGGAGCTGTCTGATCTGGGTCTACTCTGTTTGCAAATGCGTGAAAACACGTTTATATGAAGGAAAGGTTTAAACACTTAATGATATAAATATAAACCAGGTGCAGATTACCAAGCATACTTTCGAGTAATGTTGATAGAGACATGTATTATGCACATACTGATTAATATTTATAAAGACCGTTCTGAACTAAAGAGCCCGTAATAATCGCAAACCAGATCGAATTAGCTGCCTTGTTTAAAAGTTGTTTGTCAATTTTGTCGCTCGAAATCTCCTCCGGCGAATCTTGTATACGACGTACGTAGCCATGTTTGACACGACTGGTTTCCTGAATATTCTGCTCACGTACATGTATCTGTAGAGCGGATGTCGGGAACCAGCTAGTTTACGCGTGATTACAATCCCGGGTTTTCCCTAATTAATATGGTGTGAAAAACCGACGCGCTTTGTAAACAAACAAAAGAAACTGATAATTGAATGTCGTTTAATACAGACCGAAGCCTATGTTTGGTTCGCAAAATCAGGGTCGCTTGTCACGTAAGACAGGGAGTCGCTTAATTCAGACCAAAATTATAAGAAAAAACGTTGGGCGGGCTGAAACACGGTCACGTATGAGAGGGAGTCGCTGAAACCAGGGGGTCGCTAAGGCAGTCTCGACTGTATAGTGATACAATTACAATGTCATAATTTCAACCGATACCATAAAAAATTAATATCCAAAATTTAGGCAAATGATAATGTGTCGTCCTTTAAAACAACTTTAAATTGTTCAAGATATACTCACATTTGAAATCATAGAAAACACATATTAGATGTAATTGTATAAGATTCCGATGACACCGTGAAATATTCTGCAATACGTAACCGTTACTACCTCGTATTGTTGAAAAAGAATGTAAATCCATTTATTTATTAGTGAGACCGTGTAACATAATTATGTACATAACAGTATAATCATACATGTACATCGTTGAACTTTGTATATATCTAAATAACAGGCATACAAAAATAACAGTAATATAAGATTTAGAAGTAATAAGTAACCATTACGAGTTAGCAAGTACATACTATAGTCATAAAGATTTATGAATTAAACGATATACATATATATAGTTAACAAGTGAACAGTATGCTTATATTTATACGTAACACTATAAACATATAAAGTCAAAATGTAAACAGTATAGTTAAGCGGTGTAATAATATATAGTTATTCCTTTCACCGCAAATGTCGCAAAAATGCACCATGACAAATAGCGCAGTCCCAGATCAGACGCCCTCTTTAAAGGTCGCCGTCTGACCAGCGACTTCACCTTTGGTCTGAAACCTCTTTTTCTATATATGTGCTTTATTCCGTTTAAAGTTACATTTATTTATCTCATTTTCTTATTCTACCACATGAGTTAACAAAATTGGATTGCAGGCGACAAATAGATAGTTGGCTCCAAAAGGGTTAACAAGTTAAGAATAAAGTTTAATTGATTTAAAAAATAATCATTTTAGTTATATGATCTTACCAATTAAATGATGGCAAATAGCATTCCCAAAACGTTCTTATAGACCAGAAAAGATTTATTCCAGAATTGTCACAAGCAAAATCTCGAGGTAGCGCAATATGTAGTACAATGAATATTATCATTCACATTAAAGTCTGCACCACTTTTATTATTGTTAAAATTGTATTTCTGATTGGTTTGTTATATATGTAGCAGATAATAGGTGGTTCTGTATTTTTAAAGTATTTAGGAATAGTGTCTCTAAATATACTTTGGGGGTCAATAAAATCAATAACGTTATTTATAAAAGGATTTTTCAAAAAGAACCTTTGGTGTTGAGATAATGTGTCAATGTGCGGGCTGAGAACATGTTTTGTAAAGCTTTGTATCAAACTAGCCGTTCCTATAAGAGCATATGATCTAAAATGATTGGATTGGCTTGCTCGTCAATTTCCGTTAATGACGATATTGATAAGGAGGAAAGTCTAAAAAGCATGACGTATTTACCAAAAGTTAGACGTAAAATGTGTAGATCAAGAATAGTGTTGTTTTACTTTCTGATCCTTCGAGATCATGAATGTCAGTACTTTTTGTTTTGAAAATTGAATACCGCTTAAGCCGGTGCTAGGGGGGGGGAGGGGCATGAGGAGTGTTGCACTTTCAATTACTGCTCATGAACAGGCTAAAAAAGTGTCTGCAATGTTCTCCTTTTTTGCTGCAATGTTTGCTTTCGGGGGATCACATCTCTTCAGAAATTATAGTTTTTACAACAACAGGTGTTAAGTGCTTGTGTTTCGGCCTTAAAACCTCGCCCGTACTTCATTCTCAGTGTTGTTATACTTTCTGATCCTCCAGGATCATGAACTTCAGTACTGCTGATGAACAGACTCAATAACACCGAGTCTACAATTTTCTCCTTTTGTGCTGCAATTTGTTGCTTTCGGGGGATATTCAGAATTCAAACGATATCATTTTTAATACATATATTACCATTTTTACGAATGCCATGTGATCGAGGTTTTCGTTTCCTTATAGAAAAACAAGAGTGCCAGTGGGCACAATATACGCCCGTCGAGGTTTGTTCAACATAAACTGGGGTTAACGTATTTGCTAAATTCAAGTTCTAAGTCCAATTTTGCGACCAAGTTTCAAGGTTGTAAAAAGGCATACTTTAACAAAAAAACCTTAACCAAAACTTCTAAATTAAAAAGTGCCATAACTGTGTCTAAATGCTTAGATGAAGATGAAGCTTCTGATGGTGAACAAATGTTTTAAGTTTAAAAGCTTAATCTGAAAGTGTGATGTAAATAAGTGGACTTTAACCAAAACCTTTATCAAAATGTCTAAGTTAAAAGGGGGCATAATTATGTCAAAATGTTGGACAGGGACAGAGTTATGTACTCTTGCCTACAGGTGAAGCTAGTGATGTTGAACAAGTGTTCCAAGGTTAAAAACTTTATCTGAAAGGGTTATGTAAATAAATGGATTTTAACAAAGCCTTAACCAAAAATACTAGGTTAAAAAGGGGAATAATTCTGTCAAAATGCTTGTCAGAGTTATGTACTCCTGTCTACAGGTGAAGATTGTTATGGTGAACAAGTTGTCCAAGTTTAAAAGCTTTATCTCAAAGGGTTATTTAAATAAATGGACTTTAACAAAGCCTTAACCCAAAATTCTAAGTTAAAAAGGGGCATAATTCGGTTAAAATGCTTGACAGAGTTATTTACTATTTGCCTACAGGTGCAGGTTGTGACGGTGAACAAGTGTTCCAAGTTTCAAATCTTTATCACAAATTGTTATGTAAATAAGTGGACTTGTTCCACATAAATTGAGGTTAAAATTTGTGCTTAACGCAAATGCTAAACGCAAATTCTAAATCCAATTAAGCGACTTTGACCTTGGACAAACGAGCCGGAGTTTGGTAGGTTTCTGTAGCATGTCTAGATAAACATTTTGGTTAAATTTGGGAAGGATCCACCAAGCGGAACTTGAATTAGAAATGTTACAGACGGACAGACGGACAGACACACAGACAGCACCATTCCATAACACGTCCCGTTTTTTCAAACGGGCGTATAAAATTAGAAAAACAGTTATATTGAGTAACTAAAGTTTTATGCAAGTGGTCATTATGTTTAGATAAATTCTGAAGGGAGGTGATCCCCCGAGAGCAAAAATTGCAACACAAAAAGAGGAAAGTGCAGACTCGGTTTTATTGAGTCTGTTCCTGAACAGTAATTGATAGTGCAACACCGTCCACGCCCCCTAGCACCGGCTTAAGCGGTATTCAGTTTTCAGAACAAGAAGTATAACAACACTCAGCATGAAGTACGTGGCGACGTTTTAAGGCTAGATGAATCATTTAGTTATATTTAGAAATGCAGCAAACATACGTCTCACTTATCATCGTCTTAAAGATTTTTTCCTTTTGTTGTAATAATTTTGAGCTAGCAAACATCAACTGTACGACCCGCGCACAAAATACATCTTTGGAGAAAGAGCGATTTTAATGTTTAGAGTTACTGTTTACATTTATCTTTATGCATAAAATTTTAAAATGTTATTGATTGGTATATGTATATTAGGTGTCAACATCGCTCATATTGAGCTACGTAAAATGAATTATTAGAACACAACCTCTCGATAACGGTCGTTAATAAATAGGCATGGCGGTCTATAAGAGTAGTTACTGCTTACTGCTTACGAAATTGATGCAATATGCTTCTATAGTATGTGTAACTGTTATCTGTCTTAAACACTCATGGTGATACAGAAACGTTTTAATGTTTATTATTGAAAGGATATGGTTTGCTATATTAAATGAACCTTCTATGTATGGGTTTTACAGCATATAATAACATTTTTTTATACTGCAAAGTCCTCGATTTTGTTTGGTCAATTAGCCATGTATAAAAGCCATGTATCCCTATAAATTCTGATGTATATACGGAGTCATGAGCAACAATGCATTTTCACCGTCGATGTTTATTAAAAAAAGGTAAAGTCAAGCAGGAAAAGCCACACACAAAACACACGCCAACATCACAAAAACACCGACAGAAAGCAAGTAAAACACACATACACACAAACACACATACATGCACGCACGCGCGCGCACACACACACACACGCACGCACGCACGCACGCACGCACGCACGCACAGACACACACACACACATACACACACACACACACACACAAACACACACACACACACATTAATATGATATTTTAAATACGGGCAAACGAGTGCAACGACAATTATCATCACAATATTTGACATCGATACATAGGTCTCGCTCTCTCCCTATATGTATGTAATACCCCGGCTACGGAATCACGCACTAAAAGTATTTTGGTAAAGCTGTGAGCACGATCGTGTTTTTGTCCATTGGATTTATAGTTCACTACGGTGATCATCCAACAGTTCACAGCACTGCACAGCACAGATGGACATATCTGCTTGTCGAGGAGAGTTGTGGTGATGTTTGTTTCATTTTTCCCAAATGTTCTGTGTTGCTTTTGTCTAAAACAGTTCATGTGATCTTTTAGAGAAATGAATGGGCTACACGCGACGTATGTATCTAAGAACATTACATTTGCAACTTGTTAGACAATTACTTTATGAATATTCCTATAACATTGCAACAAATGAAAACATGAGGGTTTTTTATTATCTAAACATTTACTATGTAAAAGAGCCATCTGTTCTGTTTGCAGAGGTATTGAAGCGCGTTTATATTGCTGCTTAAATATTTATGAAAGAAATGATAGCGTCAATATAATTTAGAAAGTGTTTAGCAAAGTGTTCCATAATGGTAAATTATCGCAGGACATTTTGACTGTGGCAGAGACTGTAGAGCAAACAGACCACGTTCTGATCAGGCAACCCTTACAATAGCCATCTGATGTAGGCATACCATGTTTGCAAAGCTGCTTAAAGAAGTATCGATAGAGTAAAGAAACAAAAAATAACTTGACCATTTACTCCTTAAATACGGAGTAAATCCAGATCAGGCGGCTCCTGGAAGAACCCTCTGATCTGGGTCTGCTCTGTTTGCTTATGGTATAATATAGATGTGATTCTACAGTATCTGACATGGCAAAATATTATATCTCCATGTGCTATTATGAAACTAATCTAATTAATATTCATGATATAATTTCAGTCATGCATATTCATGGGGTAAAGGATTAACAAAAATCATTTTCTGTTCTGACGGAAAACGATTATTTCCACAGAAGACATGCAACGAAACTGGTTATTCAGCTCTGTTACAGTCTAATCTTTGTTAACACCCTTGTCCAATATTAAATAATTAGTCGTATTTTGAACGAAGATAGAAACAGTTGACAATAAAACTGGTAACAGGAAAGACATCGCATTTTTTTTAAAGACCAAGAGTGAATAAACAGCAAGGAAACGTTGGAAACAAGGACCATATAGTTATGTTGATAATATAAATAAGATTTGAGACATTGAAATGTGTATTCGATGGTCGTCAAAATATTCTGTATTTCTAACTGTAATATTTATGAAAATAGTCAAATACATTCAGCATTTCTTATTGCAATATATATGAAGATTCGATCAGGAACACGTTGCGACCTATCAACACTACACATTTAAAAATGTCCCCATGAATATTCATGTAACAAACAATGCCGTCATAAATATCAATTAGATTTTTTTTATAATAACACATGACCACAGTAACTTTGGCAATGCAGAAACTAGTACCAAATTTATATCATCTCTATCATAAGCAAGCAGAGCAGACCAATATCATACGACTCATATAGGAGTCTTTGAACAGATTTAACCCTTCTCTTGCTGAATTTTAAAATACATTTCTCTTTCTTTACCCATGCCCGGTTGTATAATTACATATATTTCCACTGTGTACAAGTATTTCGCTGTGCAATCACTGTTGTGGAGTGCAATGGTTGCACACCCAATTTGTAACTAGTGCAGACCCTGACGAGACAGCTCTTGCAGGAGCTGTCTCATCTGGGTCTTCACTATTTACACGTAGGTATATTGACGTGAATAGCAAGCGAAAGGTTAAGATTGGCGGGCATCCCATCTTTGTACAGTGAATATTCAGTCTCACTTCATCCCACAACTATTGATACAGCAAATTGACATCGTAGATTGAAAAAACTGGTGGATATTATTCAAAACGTTATGTATGCTTGGAATTATTGCGAATCCGTACCCGCAAAACTCTAGTTAGCTTAAACGGAAGCTCTTTTGTGAAGTTGGGAGCAGGGATGATAGTTTAACATAGCGTACATAACAATAGGTTTCTTTGCAAAGTCTGTATATCTATTCGTTAAATGTGAATGCTCTTCTGCTTCCCTTTATTTACTCGCTGTTACTGGTTGTTAGTGTAACGATATGTATAGCCCATGCATTAATCACAAGTAAAACTTTTGGGAAAATAAGACTGTTTTCGTCACCTCTTATCTCGACAAAAACATCTGCTCTGTGTTCACTTGTGTGTTGTGCGCTGGTCATTTTTTTTATAGGAGTACTATAGTTTCCACTGTGTTCCGATGCAAATTGTATTAGAATCTACTTCTAGAGTAGAATTTACTTGCAACGGAAGTACCCTGAGTTAGCCCACCGTGTGTGCCTAAAAGAAACTATTAATTTGCTTAAAAAATAGTTACGTTCATAATCAGACAATTCGGGATATTTTCTCACACTAAGATACGGCTTTTACAACTTGACCCTACCCTAGAAGGTAGTTTATTGTACAAATAGTTAATGCCAAATATTTAAAACAGTAAAGTATAAAATATGAGAGAGACAGATAGACAGAGAGAGAGAAAGAGAGAGACAAAAATACAGAAAGAGACTTCGTTAATTTCCCATATGCTGTGATATAGGTAGGTAAACTACAGGACGGAAACATCGAGGATTTTAAGATGTATGGATTTACCCTGGACAATCAGCAATACAAAGGAAAACTGCAGATTAGATATCGAAAACTAATGTTTTTGACGGGTATGTAATTCATTTTAAACTAAACAATGACATTTATGGGAAGCAGTTGTTAACCCTTTTCTTCATATAAACACGTTTTCACGCACTTGCAAACACAGTCGACATAGATCAGACAGCTCCTGTAGGAGTCGGTTGACCAGTCTCTACTCTGTTTACTTACCATTTATACAGATATTCTACAATTTCTGCTATGGCCAAAATTTCCTGCGTTCGTGTGCCGTTATAGAAGTTAATATAATTAATATTTATGATAACCTTGTTTCTTACATATATATTGAACAAGGAAATGGTTAATACTTCTTCAAGTTTCTGTTTGAATGTATGTGTTGGCTTTAACGTAGCTTAGAGAGGAATTACATGAGTGTTCATAACAAACGGTTTGTTATGAATCAAGTTTACCATAATATTGTACAAACTGTAGCTATTTATTTTCTTTATTGTGAACTAGTTTCAAAATAATATTCTAATGAACACTAACTGCTAATTTGAATACAAACTGTACTAGTGCATTTACGCAGTTTACGACACTCTGGCCCCGTGTTCACAAAAATATAAAATCAGGATCAGTCTCAGGATCATCGAGCTTCATTGTCCGGCTCACTTGAGCCGGATTCGAAAATTGGTGTTCACGAAGCACAAATTGATCCCGATTCTTTCAGCCGAAAATCGGTCTTAAGCTCGCGTCATTTTTACAATGTTTAAGCGGCTTTAACTCTTCTTTCGGAGGCGCTTGGTCGTCTGTTGCCAATATAAACAATAATAACCGGCGTCTGTCATAAACCTTGTACACAATAGAAAAGCCGAGATGCAGCTAGACTGAGAACGAAAGGTTGTTTGCTATCAATGACCATTACAACGATCTGTTAGCTAAGTTCAAAGGCGCTACAACAGGGGCGAAAATGACAGGTGCGTGATGGGAGCTCATAGTGGAAGCGTTGAACAGGTACGGACTTTCTACCTTGACCCACGAAGTTAATACAAATTTGTTATTACTTCGTGCTTGACCCGGATATTATTTTATTGATGTGTAATTAGGCTAACCGTCGTGTAAATATATATTATAGGACTGTACGACGTATAAATACAGATACAGATGGGTAACAGAAAATCGCAAGTTCCATTACAAAATTAGAGGAATATCTACTATTTAACTATCTAGCACAGTCTTCAATAATGTATACACAGTCACTGTACAATAGGAATTAAATAAAATCAAAGTGATATACACTATGCCTATCAAAACCAAAGCTTATGTAAATAAAATAAAATAGCTGGAAACGTTAATTGATCTTTTATGCTATATTCTACATGCAGTTTAACAATTATTTGTAATTTCATTTTCAGTTCTGGTATTGCACAGTGTCGGCGGACTGTTGAACAGTTGAATACCATGTATAAAATTGTCAAATGCAGAGGTAAACATATTCTACTATTTGTGTTATTTGTTACAATTTGGTCATTGGTCGCAATATGGCAGTTATCTACAGGTATTTGGTTACATATACCATACCATAAATAGATATGAAGTAATTCTGCATTTAGTCAGACACATTAATTAGATATATATAGGTATTTGGTTTAATCAGTATTCAGGGATATACTATAGTTCCAGTTTCATAGATTTTCAAAATATTGATAATGGACAATTTCCGACAATCAGCAGATCTATTATTCATCTGGATAGTTGATATAGTTTAGATATTATTCATCTGGATAGTTGATATAGTTTAAATATATTTCTTTTTATAACATAGCAATGTATTTTAATCAAAATTAACATAAAACCCCTAATTTATGAAAATGTAGTTATTGATTGACTCCCATCAAAAAATGAAAATATCAACATATTCAAACATAAACTCGAAGTTTATGTCCCATTTATTATGTTAAATTTATATGTTGTGTTTGCAGCTAAAACAAAATAGATGAAAACAAAAAACAGGTGGAGGTCCTTGATAGACTCCCATCAAAAATGAAAATATCAACCTTTCAAACATAAACTCTAAATTTATGTTCCATATATTGTGTTAAATTTATATATTATGTTTGCAGTTAAAACAAAAGAGATGGAAATAAGAAACACAGGTGGAGGCACTAGACCAAAACTGACAGCGTCAGAAGAGGAGGTAGTAAGTCAATTGCGAGTAAAAACCACAGCTGACTGGCATAGATGGTCCTGTTGGAACATCAGGTTAGTAGTTTGGAAATCATTAAATTATTGCTACATTTAACGTTCATTGCAGCTTATTGTCAGTGTATTAAATTATTTTCCTGAACAATAATATTTATATATAATGATGTACGTAATAATGCATCATATATAGATAGATAGATTTAGAGAGATTTATTTCAATATCGAGCAACAAGACAATAGTTAACAACACATACATATTTTAGAATTATAACAATATTAAAATTAACTAGAAAACTGACTCCAAAACCATAGGCGTCTTCCTCTGACTGATGATACTAAGCATATGCCTTTAATATGAAACCAATATGTGAATTACTGTTTGTCTGATCGCGTCACATCAGACGGATGGATGGACAGAAAATGTGATTCCTATAGGGCTTCTGCATTTTCAATACAGGACCCTAATAAAGATGGTGTTATATGTGTGTTATGAATCAATTCAGTCGCATCGAAATAAAGAATGACACAAAAAAGAGAAAATATATATCTCTTATTTCCATTGTGGTCTTTGTTATTGATGGTCTGACATAGAGAGGCATGAATTATGAAGAAAATTAAATAGTTTACTTTCCTATTTCTTGTGTGTCTTTCGGTGTTTTCTGTGTTCTTTTCGTGTGTGTGTGCGTTTGGTTGTGTGGTTGTGTGTGTGTGTCATGCTGTCTATCGGTGTTTTGGTGGTGGTTGCGTCTTGCATGTGGCTTTGCCTGCTTGACTTTACTACTTTTCCATTTAGTGGAAAAATATGAAGTTTATCACAGTGTTTGTTTTATTAATTCCTAGAATTATAAGTTATAAAGATCTTCGTAAAATATAATGTAATATGAAATTTGTTGTAAACAATAAATATTAATTAAAAAAAGCATTTCGATTCCCAAACACAAGGCCATTTCAGTCACAAAATATAGAGTTAACCCTTTCCTTCATACTAGGGGTGTTCCATAAATAATGTCATCTGTGCTTTATTTCGCGGAAATCGTGCAATTCATGCACAAAATCCCCTCATGTCGATTGAGTGATCACTGGCTCGTGACAAAGGTAAATATCTCGTCCACACGTTCACTTGCCTCGGTACAGTGTACATCGTTTCATAGCCTATTCGTTAGACTATACACAAAATGACAGGAACACGTGCTGAAAATGTTCTTGAAATTAGGGCCTATATAAAAGGTAGGTCATTACTCGGCATAAAGGCTGTAGATATTCACGGCGAGTAGTGTGACATTTATGGGGAGGGCCAAATGTCCCACAGGACTGTTTGTAGGTGGGTAGTTAAATTTAGTGCTGGGCAGCAGCAACTGAAAGATGCTGCTCGCCCAGGTCGTCCTGCAACAACTACGACCAAAGGTAACATAGAAAAAATGCGAAATATCCTCAAAACTGATGCTCGATTCACCGAAAGACAATTGGCTGGAATGACAAACTTGTCGTTAGCAAGAGTTCATGCAATTTTGAAGAAACACCTAAAAGTTAGAAAGATAAATGCAAGATGGATACCCCATTTGTTAACGGATGAGCAAAAGAAGACGCGTGTAACAATGGCAAAAAAACTTCTCAAAATCTACCCAAAATATAGTAAAAAGGCTTTTGATAATATAGTCACTGGTGATGAGACCTGGGTGTATTATTTTGAACCAAAGCGGAAGGTTTCCAACCGAATATGGGCCACTAAAAATGCTAGACGCCCAAGTATTGCCAAACGAATAAGAACGGTAAAGAAGGTTTTGCATGCTATTTTTTTCACTAATAAGGGTCCAGCTATTTAAATCCCGGTGCCAAAAGGCAGAACGGTCACAGGCAAGTTCTATAAAAACGTTGTTCTGAGAAAATTGAAGAACTACTACAAAAGTAGCCGCCCAAAAACAGGACTTAAGTGTGTCCGACTTTTGCATGATAATGCACCCGCTCACACGGCACGTATTTTGACTGACTTTTTGGAGTCAGAGAAGGTTACCGTCCTTCCGCACCCTCCGTATTCGCCAGACTTGGCCCCCTGCGACTATTTTCTTTTTCCAAAACTTAAATATCATTTATCTGGAAGGAGATACAATTCGAGAAATGCCATTGGATCTGCTGTTTATCAGTGTCTGATGGGTGTCCCCATTGAAGAGTATGAAAAATGCTTCCAAAAATGGATTGACCGGCTAAAAAGGTGTATTCTGGCTGGCGGAGAGTATTTTGAAGGGCAGAGCAAATTAAAATGAACAAAAGCACTTCCGCTATATGAGCACCGATGCAAGTGACATTATTTTTGGAACACCCCTCGTATAAAAGCATGGTAGACCCAGACAAGACAGCTCCTATAAGAGCCGTCTGATCAGGGTCTGCTCTGTTGCTTTTAACATGATATTGGTCTGATTCTACAGTTCTGTAAAAGCCAACATTCCCTTGACAATTTAACATTTTAAACATTTAGCTAATAGATAAATTGAGCTGCTTCATGTTTTCATTACTTCTAGCATGACTATTGAATAGGGTAAGGGTTAACTGACAGTTTACTGCCATGATAAAGGGGTAAATGTCCTCACTGGGAGTCATGCAGGACATCACAATTGGTATTGGAATGGACTCTTAGAAATACCCTTGATACGTTTATTAAAACATGCCTGGAATAAGACATTCAAAGCTATTGTGATTTGATTCTTATTGTCAATAACCCTGATTTATTGTGTTATATTCATGAGTATATGCTTCTCTTGGACTCTGAATATATGAAAGAGATTCTTACATGATATGAAATAATATTTCATTTGTATTAGATGATTGTATATAAACCACATGCATGTATGTTATGCTAGTTGCAGTAGAGGAAACCCCATCCGGCTCCTTAAACAATGACATGTCTGAGTCAGCTATCACTGATTGTTCCCCAGTGAGAGATGAGACTGCTAAACCAGAACCTGCAGGTGAGGTGATTATATAGCTTTTATTATACCTCGATATATCCTTCATTATGCAAAACCCCCATATCCAATTATCGGGCTGAAAATATCCTCTATCACCCCGACAACAATGTGTTAATTATATAATCAACAATGGTAATAATTGAAATATATATTATATATAAACCTTCATGAATCGTATATCACTTCATATACAAACAGCATATACCCTAAGCAGACCACAACATTAAATGAAATTATTTTTTTCACGAAATCCTATCTATAATGGGCCATTCTCCACTATTTTCATTGTCAAGGTGAACTTCTGTCCGGTTCGGTAAAAATACACTTTGTACAGGACCTCCTGTCATGTGGAATCTAAATAATGTTTGCATAGACTGTGGGGCGAATTGCATTTGCGCACAAACCAAAAAATAATTGCATGTCGAAAGCGGACATAAACCTCATATCATTTGCGAACGGAAATAAAAAGGTTCAGCCTGTCAAAAGCGCACGACATTTTTGACGCTTTAACTATTATCACTAAAGTGGCCCAAGCGAAATGTATTTATTGTATTATATAAGTCCTTAGTATTGTGAGGCAAAGCTGAACAGAAGCAAGCTAAAGTAACTGAAGCAAGCTAATCTACCGCTAACATGTACTAACGCTATGACTTTACATGCAAATACTTTTACATCAACACAGTCAAAGCCTGACCAAATCCAATCTTTTAGCGTCTTGGACTGGTTTATACACGCTACCTTTGGAATTATTTTATACTGTATATATACTGTGACAGTTTAAACATTTTTACGATGTTTTAATGCATCCCACATTATCTTGCTAAAAATCCTACTTCCATCTCCCTTGGGAAGGGGCAACATTGTTAATATTTTACAGGTATGTGCGCATTTGATAGTAAAAACTTGGGCGCAAATGAAACCTTTTTTGTGCGCAAACGAAAGCAATAAAATCCGCAAATTATATGCCGATGGCCGCATATGCAAACCTCCGAGACTGTGTGTACATATGACATTACAAAAAGTCTGCTAACAAATATTATTGACATCATTAATTACTGAATATTCAACAGTGTAGGGGTTAACTGTGTATGCCTAGGCTAGGTATAAAGGCATATACAAATCTTTATTTTCAGTTTCTGACATTATACCTACTATGAAGGGAAAACATTCACAGACCAATGGTGAGTAAAAGATATAACAGTTTATTGATGAACTTGAATATGCATGTAGAATTATCATAAGCAAAATTTCTGTATTTTTTAAATTTTTATAATCCTTTATTAATAACACTTTGCCTTCACAAATATATATTTTTATGCATTTGTAAGAGATTATACCCAGATCAATAACACCTAAATGTGCCTTCTGATCAGGTTTTAATGCCTCTGTTTGTTATTGATAAAAAAATTAAAACATTTCTATTCTAATGTGTCATTAGAAAATATGTTTAATGTATTTCTGATCAAAAACAGTAAAACCTTTCTAAGCTGGAATTCTGGTAAAGAATGTGTTCTTAATTCAATTAATTTTTTTTATTGCATAAAATATACATATAAAGTATGTTTATAATAAGCAAGGATGATACAATAACACCACACAGTGATATAATTTAGTATATAATTTAGTTACCTTTGGCCAGGTGGCTGTTAAATGCAGTTTGAAAGTCATGCAAAAAGCTCCTACACTGCTGCATTAAGATGCCACCTGTTTACATGTACAAGGTTGATATTATATTTATACTAGGTTGAACAGTTGGTTTTGGAAGGATTTATCGTACATAACATGTTTCAATACAATAGATAATTAATTAATACTAACACATGTTTTGGACGTTCTTAACCCTTTCCTCCATGAATATTCACGTGAGAACTAATGATGTCATACCTCTGATCAGATGGCTCTTATTGGAGCCAACTGATCTGGATCTATGCTGTTTGCAAAGGAGTAGAACTCCTCCGCCGTGAGATATAATATCTTCAATATGAATCACAGACTCTGATTATAAAACTCCTAACTATGCATTCTGATCTGAGTAAGCTCTATTTGCAAAGGAATATATAGGCATATCTATTGAGTAATGGGTTAAATAATAAAAAGTGTAGGTCCTAATCAAAGGCGTCAAGAAATCTTCTGATATGGATCTACCTCAAGGGCCAGTTACCTCATTTTATACATGTATAAACCTAATCCGTGTTTAACATTTTTTCAATATTTATCACCTTATTGGTATTAATGAACATAATCAATAAAATGGGACAGGGAAAGGAGAATCTTTCACTAATGAGTACTGTAAAATCACATACATGTACAGAAAAAACCCTCTAATGTGACCACTTAATGATTAATCATGGTTGTCGTTATAAGCAGGTGGATGATTGATGCCTGACAAAAGTAATACAGAAATATCCCCTAGGAGCTTTCTGCATTACGTTTGTCCTGATTTAAGCTACCACCTGCATCAAGCACCTATAATTATATCTCATTTAGGTGGTTGCATTAGCGGAGATTTACTGTATATAAAAATCCATAAAAATAGAGCAGACCGTGATCAAACAGCTTCTGAAGGAACTGTATGATCTGAGTCTCGATCTACTCTGTTTGCAAAGAATGCAAAAGGCGTTTACATAAAGGAATAGAAATAAATCTGAACCTGACGAATATATATGTGATGAGTCATTAAAAATAGTTTTCACACACTGGCAAACAGAGTAATGAAATGTTATTGTACTTTGAAATTAATTAATGAATATGTTTTCAAAGCAACTATTTAGATATCTGATGCTTTGG
Organism: Azorinus chamasolen; assembly: GCA_963576725.1. Taxonomy (NCBI): domain Eukaryota; kingdom Metazoa; phylum Mollusca; class Bivalvia; order Cardiida; family Solecurtidae; genus Azorinus; species Azorinus chamasolen. The sequence continues at coordinate 51,093,854 of OY755250.1, read as the reverse complement.
TTGTAGTGTACAATGCCCTCTGCATCTACTAGATTTAAGACAAACCTATTATGTCTATATTTATGTAACATAAGAACAGACTTGTACAGAGTTTCATCTGTTACTATACTCTGGTCAGATGGCTCCTACAGGAGCTGTCTGATCTGGGTATACATTGTTAGCAAAGCATTTATGGAGTAAAGGGTTTATGGTATAATGATTAAAGTTCTCTGCAGTGATATATAATATCTTCAATATAAATCACATATATTTTAGTGTTAAGAAACAAAAGGAGGAAAAAACGGCAGGAGACGAATTGTACAGTTTGGAAGTCAAGACGGCAAAGGTTGAAATAGCCCTGATGGAGCAAAAACTAAAAAAAGTGAAAAGAAAAAAAATGAAGGGTTTGTTTTGGAAAAGGACATATTGCTTGAAAAGAAAAAAAACAACATGACAATGAACTGTATGAACTGAGGTAAGAGCTACTTCAAACAAATTTTGAAGCAAGCCAGAGAAACTGCCTTATGTACATTTGAAACCTGGAAATGCCATTAACATATCTCTTCAAAATATGCCATTATATATCTTTGCAAATAGAGTAGACCTATTTCAAACAGCTTCAATATAGCCATCTGACCAAGGTTTAATTTGCTGATGTATGAAATTAAAGGGCTCAGTTCATACAGTTCATTGTCACGTTTTAATCCCTTGCTAAATGTTGTGACAGTTGCATAAACCCGTTACCTCATATAAACGTGTTGTCACGCATTTTCAAACAGGGTAGACCCAGATCAGACGGCTCCTAGAAGGGCCGACTAATCAGGGTCTGCTCTGTTTGCTTATGGAATTTTATAGGTATTTGTAACCTTGGATTGTATATCTTTGTATGATTAATGTTTGGTACTTTGTTATTTTATAGGTCAAATAATACAGACATTTGCCTAATAATACAGTAAAACTCCACTTATGCGGCCACCTTAAAATGTATAATTATGGGTGTTAGATGCAGGTGGTAGCTTAATGCAGAACGAAATAATGCAAAAAGCTCCTAAGGGAGCTTTCTGCAATTCTTTTGTCCTGCATTAAGGAACCACCTGTTTAATAAGACATGCATGTTTATTTATTAAGTGGTCGCATCAGAGAGGTTTTACTATACATTGTAATTCCATGTGAAATAAAAAAGAATAACTTCAGCAATGTTCATTTTAATTAGTTTAATTGAAATTTTCCCCCACTCTCTCCATCTCTCTCTCACTCTGAGACTCTCTCTCCCTCTCTCTCAATCTCTCTCTTTCATTTTCCATTCCTCTATCTCTTTCGCTCTTTCTCCATCTGTCTCTTTCACTCTCTCTCACTCCATCTCTCCATTGCACATGCCCTCTCTGTCTCTCTCTTTTTCTCTTTCCCTTATTCTGTGACCCTCTGTCATCTCTCTCTCTCACGCATGTACGCACGCAGCACACATGCATACACACATACAAACACACACTGAATAAATAAATATAATACTACCACGATGGATGTGATATCAGCGTAATTATTTCAAATCCCATCAGACCCTTAAAGCAGATGTCTTTGAACTCTGAAGTTCCAAGTGAATGGCAGTTAGCAATGGATAGTTTGAATGTTCAGACATTCTCTGTCAATGCTTGTACTCGTAAGCCTACATCTGTTGATCCATACCAGACTTTGATAGTTAATGGGTTCATCAGAAATGCCGACAGCTCTATAGCTGAAGTTGTCACAGAGAATGTTGTCTCTTCAACTCTGTCAGTGTGGTTAACATCGGCAAACTTGATTATTGCAGAATCCCAGTCAAAGTCGGCAACATGACTGCAAAGCCTGTGGTGATCAAACCTAGGTCTGCAATATGTCAGATCAGTGAGGTCAAATTTGTCGATAGTTTGGGTTCGGATTCGCAATCCACTTCATCTCCTTCTTCTAAGCTTTCATCTTTGGAAGAGTTGGGTATCAAAATCAACAGTTCAGATCTCACTGAAGAGCAATATCTTCGTGCTGAACAGGTCCTCGGTTAATGGGACCGTATATTTTCTAAAGGACCCAATGATATTGGCTGTGCCGACCTGGCCAAACATAAGATTGTTTTGACAGATGCCACTCCAGTGTTTTAGTTAGGAAGAAAGATAACTCTTCGTTTCTGCATTGACTATAGAACTCTCAATGCTAAGACTCGCAAGGACGCCCATTCTCTACCCCGTTTTGATGACACCATAGATACTCTGGGAGGACTCATGATTTTTAGTAAACTGGATCTGCGCTCAGGTTACTGGCAGGTCGAGATGGAAGAGGTGGACAAAGCTAAGACTGCCTTCTCAGTCGGTAATCTGGGATTCTATGAGTGTGAGAGTCTAAGTTTTGGGCTCTGCAACGCACCAGGTACTTTTCAGAGGCTCATGGAGAAATGTATGGGGGAATTACACCTCAGAGAGTGCCTCATCTTCATAGATGACATTCTGATTTTCTCTAAATCTCACACGCCTTGAATCTGTCTTTGGAAAACTTGAGCAGCATAATATTAAGCTAAAACCTTCCAAATGTGCGTTCTTGGAAAGTTCTATCATATATCTGGGCATGTAGTTAGTTCGGATGGAGTTTCCACAGACCCTGGCAAGACTGCTGTTATGCGAAACTGGCAACCACCAAGCAATGCGTCAATTTCTCGGTTTTGCCGGCTACTAAAGACGTTTTGTCAAGGACTACTCTTCTCTTGCTCAGCCTCTTAATGCTCTTCTTGAGGGTCACTGCACTGTCGAGCCCAAGAAAATGAGGAAATCGAGGAAGAAATCCAAGAGTCCTACAGAATGGGTCTGGGGTGAGGAACAGGAGTGTGCTTTTAACACACTGAATGATAAACTTGTCAATCCACCTATTCTTGCTTATGCAGACTACTCTTTGCCTTTCATAATTCATACGGACGCGTGTGGGAAGAGTCTTGGGGCTGTTCTGTATCAGAAGCAAGATAGGTAAGAGAAAGTCGTAGCTTATGCTAACAGAAGTCTGCGTCCGAGTGAACGCAAGTTCCCTGCCCATAAAATAGAGTTTCTGGCATAAAAGTGGGTGGTCACAGACAAATTCCATGATTATCTTATGGGAAATACATTTGAGGTTGTCACTGACAGCAACCCCCTCACATATGTCTTGACCACAGCCAAACTGGATGCCTCTGGGCACCGTTGGGTATCTGCTCTCGTCAACTTTAACTTTACTATAAAGTATAGGTTTGGCAGGCAGAATACAGATGCCGACACTCTTAACAGATTGTTTCCTGACTCTATTAAGGCAGTCTGTCAGTCAGTCATCAGCAACATTCCTCTTGTGGAAAGCTTGTCTGTGGCTGATATTCCTCATCTAGCCAATGAGAATGTGTCAACTCTTGATAACCTAACTAAGATTGACTGGCATAAAGAGCAGAAGCTAGACCCTGTCCTTGCCCGTGTTATTCACCTACGGAGCAGTTGTTCTCGCCCCAGGGAAGATACATTGAGAATAGAACTGCCAGCTGTGCAAAAGCATTTGCGCGAATGGAGTAAGCTCCATTTCTTAAATGATGATCTCAATAGAACAGCGTCATTGGATGACCAGAACTCATTTCGAGCTAGGGCCATTAGGGGCATCCATGATGACACGGGCCACCAGGGTAAAGAGAAGACCCTGTGGTTGGCTAGGCAGCGTTTCTATTTGGCTGGTCTTGAGAGGGACATAGAAGCCAAAGTACAGTCTTGCCCTAGATGTATTAGGCGCAAAACAGGTATCAAACCTGTGGCTCCTCTAAACCCTATCTCTAGTATACATCCTATTGAGCTTGTTTGCATGGACTTTCTATCTTTAGAGAGGTCCAAGGGTGGCTTTGAGCATATTTTGGTCATCACAGATCATTTTACTCGATATGCTCAGGTTGTCCCATGCAGAAATCAAACAGCCCAGACCACTGTCTTGGCTCTGTATGACACTTCTTTAGGTACTATTCTTTCCCTTCAAGGCTCCATAGTGATCAGGGTCGTAACTTTGAGAGTCAAGTTATAAAGGAACTCTGTAAACTCTCTAATACAGAGAAAACGCGAACAACCCCCTATTATACCATGGGGAATGGTTCAGCTGAGCGTTTTAACCAAACTCTTCTCAAGATGCTTGGAACCCTTGAAAACCATAAAAAGAGTGACTGGAAGTCCTATCTAGCACCATTGGTACAGGCCTACAATGCCACCAAGAGTGATGCTACTGGTTTCTCTCCTCACCATCTTATGCTTGGCTTGCATCCTAGACTTTCTGTTGATGCATTTCTGAGTACTTCTCCTACTCCAGAAGATGTTTCTGCAGGGCCTCGGTTATTTGAAAGAAAACTTAAAGCCAGGTTACAGTTTGCTTATGAGCAGGCTGCCAAACATGCTGGAAAGTTAGGTAAGAAAAATAAGATCATCTATTATAGATCAGTAAAAAAGTCAACCTTAGAGAAAGGGGACAGAGTTTTTGTCAGGAAAGTTGGGATACAGGGTAAAGCCAAGTTGGCTGACAAATGGGAAGAAGACCAAAGTGTTAGGGCTGTGGTCAGGAATACATCGGCGAAACGTCCGATTTGAGAAAACGAGTGACAGTACAAAACCAGCAAATCAGGGACATCTCGACACGAATGTTGCAAGTCAGTGCGTATATAGATATCTGTGCTGGATCTATTTGGCCTAAGTACAATATATTTCCCTTTTACAAAATGAATACTGATGGAATCTTAATTCATTCTCATATTTAAACCCATTTTAAATCATGATAGATCATCGATTCCGCTTTCTAATACATGTCATCTACAAATTACGCTGGGCGCCGCCATTTTGCCGTCGTCATTAAAAACGTTGACGTCATAGTTGAAGAACAATCCTCCTGATGATCAAAACATGAAACCGGTTGAGCAATTTGTCTATATATATTATCATTTGTTATTAAATTTAAGATGAAATACAACTGTGTCTTATCGGATTTCCACCTGTTTCTATATTCCATCCGTATTGTGGAATTCTTTTTTGGATTTCAATATATATATTCTGACTTTCATGTTACCTCGTATGCAGATTGTCTTCCAAAGTGTTCAGCTGATCGTGTGGTTATTCTATCTAAATGTATTTTTAGTAAACCCCTCTAAACCGAAATTCTAGTTGAGAAGAATAAGATACTTTAGGCAGGCGACTGCTTAATGCAGAGTGAAAGTCATGCAGAAAGCTCCTAGAGCAGCTTTCTTTATGACTTTCACCCTGCATGAAGATGACACCTGGTCTGTCTTTAAGACAGATAGTTATACTAACTGCAACGTCCGGTTTAGAAAGATTCTGTATAGTATATCTATTATTATACTACAAAGTAAAATCCTCGAGTTTGAGTTGGCAATTAGCCATGTATAAAAGCCATGTATCCCTCTAAATTCTGATGTATATACGGAGTCATGAGCAACAATGGAATTTCCCCTGTCGAGGGCCTCGCTTCATTACTACATCAAACTGATCGTTCCAAGGTGGCACTTCCATCTTCCCCTATTGTATGTTTGTTTTGTCTTTGTGTGTCTCTTGATGTTTTTATAGTTATGTACATTTGCTGGTTCCTTGTGTTGCTGTTCAGGCAACTGTTTGTTCTGTATGTGGTGTTTCCTGCATGCCTAATTTTTGAACTTTTAAAATGACCGACTAGCTTCACTTCGTCGATTCGATCCGAACAACCGCTGTCAAACGAAATAACAAGAGTTTGGGGCGGAACAAAGTTATCCATTGAGACACATTTTTGTTATAGTTGTTATATAACAAAGTAAAAGAACCCGATATGTGGCGAAGGTCTTATTCTGCTCTGATGCAGCAAATATTGTCAATGTGCTTGTGCTCGTACCGATTAGCCCCCAAACCCCCGCTGTTACAAAAACAAACCACACCAAAATCGATTCAGATTTTATTTATGCACATGCACAGTACACGTACCTGTAAATTGCAGTGTAACCACTCCTTCCAACGTACATTTGTTTGAATATTATAAAACCGTCCGTTTGACGTCATCCAAATGACCTCGGAATTGCGCAAATTATGTTTAACCGTTCTCATGCTAAAAATAGTGTATGCTTAAACGCTAAAAGTTTTACTAGCGTCTGATTCGTCCAATCCTTTGAGAAACTAATGATCTTGGAAGATCCCTTTCTATCCACAATTGTAATGAGCTGGTTATTATACAGATATTACAAGCCCCTACTTTACAGTAAGAGGCCCGGAGGGTAAGCAAAACGATGCTTACATTAACAGCGCTAATTAACTGCTCAGAAATATTAAACTTGTGAAGTATTAATAAAATCGTTATACAGATCATTAGCGGGATATCTGACTTTTTATTACCTGCTAACGGCTCGGGCAACATGAATTTCCTCAGCAGGACACAAAAAGTCAGATACCCCGCCAATGATCTGTATAACTAATAGTATCTCTTCTAATGTCAAAGGCTGTATTCCCAATGCATACTGTCTTCCAAGGTATTCAGCTGTTCATATAGTTATGCTAGTTCTTTGTAGCCGTCACACACCGATGTGTTTTCAGACAAATACACGAAATGCATGTTTTCAACATGACTGTACTTGGTAATAAAGGTTGCGTACTGTATTCTAAAGCGACCACCAAGCGCTAGTGTTTGTCTTTTGAAACTTAAAACTCATTCAAGATCGTATTTAAACGCGCCAAAATAAACGCAGATGTGTTTCTCTCGTTCTGCATTCGACAACTGTATGCTATCTATTAAAATGCAAATGCTTATTTACCATATGGTTGTTTAGAAAAAATAAATGTATATTTTTTATTTAAGGTCTTGTTTTATTTATATTAACAACGTATGCGGTCATTGTATTCTCGAGCTACCTCATGCGAATGAACTTCAGCGAAAGACGTGTGGAGCCTATTCAGAAAACTGGAGTACTGGTAACTCGGACGAACAAAGTGCATGTATCAACAGCTGGTGCTTATGAAATTCCTGGTCGCTGTATGCCCATATTAAGTACAGCATCACTGAATTTTTCTTCGACAGGGTGGTATTTTCGGCCAAGAACTGAACACATTAATAATTTCAACTATACTTTCATTGAACGAAGTAATCAGATATGTGCTGAAAACGAAATCCCTTTTCTGGTCATCGTAGCTTTGACTGTGAACGACCATTTTGAATCGAGAAAGACTATACGAAACACATGGGCAAGTGTTGTACGAACACGGAAATGGCCGGGAATACCCGCAAACATTTATGGTGTTAAATTTTTCTTCATTTATGGCGTAAGTGAAGGTAATACATTGTCAGAGGATGTGAAACGTATGCTGGATGAAGAGATAAATGAATACGGAGATATAGTAACGGCAAAATTTACTGACAGCTATAGAAATCTTACAATAAAAATGATCACTGCATTGAAATGGGTGCGGATGTATTGTCCAGGAGCAAAGTATGTTGTAAAGGTAGACGAAGATGTGTTCATGCACGTGCCGAATCTAATACGATACCTCAAGGCATGTAGGACGCCACTGGCTGGTCAAGTACACGGAACAGCTTTAACCGTGCCGATAGTTTCAAGGACTGGAAGGTTGGGCGTATCAAAAGATGTGTACCCATTTTATTGGTATCCTATCTACACTTCGGGTCCTTCTTACGTCATATCCGGTAATATAGTGGAAAAACTAATCAGTACGGCGGAGCATATGCCGTTTGTATCTCCCGAGGATGCCTTTGTAACAGGTTTGTATTTTACATAGTATTTGTATGGAGGTATATTTCTATCGATGATTAACCATCCAGCTATAGCTTATTGTCACAGTCACATACAGTTGGACTTCAATATCTCGAACTCAAATAGACCATACATATTACTTTGACATAACATAAGTTCGCGACATCCGATTTCTAATCTAGTCAATTTGGCTTAAGGCAGGACAAAATTAAGTGTGGAGTCGTGTGGTTGTAGATATTTGTAGTGATACAATTAGAACAGTTCTCTATTGATAATTTAGGAAGGACCGAACTGTTACTTCAACTGTACAGCTATACCCAGTCATCTATTCAATTAGCTTTCTTGATAGGTTTTGATCAAATATTTATCGTTAATGCGTTCAACTTCAATAAGTTATATAATACCTAGAAATATCAAGAAACATAATTTTTGTAACTAGATAGGTATCGATTTACCGGTTATTCAGTTAATCCTGAAGAGAGGTGATCCCCCGAAAGCAAAAATTGCTACACAAAAGGAGAAAATTGCAGACTCGGTTTTATTGAGTCTGTTCATGTGCAGTATTTGAAAGTGCAACACTGCTCACGCCCCCTAGCACCGGCTTAAGCGGTATTCAATTTTCAGAACAAAAAGTACTGAAATTCATTATCTCGAAGGATCAGAAAGTATAACAACACTGAGAATGAAGACGGTTTTAATTACCTGATACATATATACTTTAGTTATATTTATTTCTATGAAGTTTCAGAAACATTAACTAGATATCCTGTGACAGTGAATGGCAATTACCAAAAGCGTTTTTACGAGAGATAAATAAATGGTTTTCAGGAATGGGTATCATATTTCACTTGCAAGATAATGACCATGTTAAAAAATATCCGCTGTCATTGACATGAAACATATCGCTAAATGTAACAGTTTTATGCCACCATAGGTTTATCACATCATCTTTGTTGGGTTAAGTAAAACAAAAAATATTATACAAAAATCCGAATAAAAAGTAGACGATCTAGTTGTACTTTGGGATACCATTTTGAAATTTAATCACCCTGAGTTATTCCGGCAATTGTAATGAATCGCTTGATTGACAGAGATCTAACAGCGCTTTTTTGCGATATATATATTAATATTTATTGTACTCAAAATATTTCTGAATATCTGAAGTTATTAAAATTAAAAAAATAATCTTAGCAGATATTGTTTTTTTTATATCTAGAGTAAGGGTATAGAATCCTATAGGAGCATTTTGATCATCGTCTGCTCTGTTTGCTAATGTAATTTAATATATCTGTTTTCTATACTTTCTAAAATGGCTACATGGAAGCCCTGTGGTGTTGTTCGACTATAGGTCAGGTAAAAGGTCATATGATGCAACTTTAGTCGCGACTTTTGCCGTTCATATCAAACTAGCTATTGTTCGAACGATAGACCCAAATGAAGTCGCTCTTTATATCTGTTGGGTCTTATTATTAGCATCGTCCTGTTCCACTGGTGAAATCTTTTACATGTCCGTCAACCAGATAGACGAGGATTTTCTGATTTTCTGATTACTCAGAGATATTGGCTCTTCTACACAAATTATACCAACTAATTCAACAACTTAATACATATTCCTCACGTGTAACCTATTGCATGTCAATGGAGGTAATAGACAGCTGTAACGTTAAACTCATTGATAATGTTTTAGAATGCTGTTTTTACCCTTTACCCTTTTTAACGCCTCTATAAACAGAGTACACCTAGGTTATAAATTTCGTCTGATTAGGGTTTGATCTGTTTGTTTATGGAGTAAATCAGATACGATTGTGCCATTGGCAAACTTTTCTGTGTTCACGTATCATTGTAAAATTATTCTAATTGATATTTATAGTGTAATTATTTCTTACATTACTATTCATGTTATAAAGGAGTAAAGGAAGATGCAGTTAAATGGAGAAGTAGTAAAATCAAGCAGGCAAAGCCACATACAAGACGCAACCACCACCAAAACACCGATAGACAGCATGACACACATACACACACAACCACACACACAAACGCACACTCACATACGAGATGAACACAGAAAACACCAAAAGACACCATGTTAGAGAGTAATAGAATAAGGTCTGTATTCAAATACTATAATCGTCATTTCTCCATCAAAGTCTATTTTGTGACCACGTTTTAGAATTATTTGGAAGAGACGATTCTAAAGAGGGATCCTAAAGTAGGTTTGGTCGAGAAATAAAGGAACTATTCTTCGAAATGTTTTAATAAACGCATCTTTTCTGATTCTCTGTCTCTGTACTCTTCTTTACTAAGAGTTAGGTTATTGCATAGGAGTTATACTGTATAATAAGTGTATCTGTCCGTCTTCAACACTTTCAGGAATTTTAAGATTCACTATTGGATCTCAGCTGTGTCACTACGATGGATTCACATTTTGGGCAGATACTGTCCCTGAACCGTGTTCGTTTCAAAACAATGTCAGGATAGCTGGGACTAAAACAACAGACGAACAAAAATCACAGTTGTGGTCAGCTCTTCATACTCCTCTTAAAGACTGTTATAAGCTTCCACGCAGGTTTTTACCAGACATACAAATGGAAAAGTGGCTTAAGGGCTGAAAGTGTTAATTTTGTGAGCACAGCTTTTAACGCTGTGTTTATGGCAATAGACAAAGGCACATACTTAAACACAAAATTCGTCATTTCTCTGGCAATCTTTATGGTGTGACAACACTTAAGAATCGTCTCTTTGAGACAGTTCTAAAGAGCGTTCACAACATAGAATTTGGTGGAGAAATACAAAAACTAGTTTTGAAAATGTTTTATTTACACATCTTATCTGTTGTAGATATGCATTTGGGTAATCATACTCAAACACCTTAATCAATGAAATATTTAGAAGATTTCTCATATGAATGAACTAGATTTAGAAGTAACACTGGAACTTTCTTCCAATTCATGCTATATATCACAAACTGTATTGTACACAGTGCTCTATTAGGCGACAAATAAATAGTGCATTCAAGCAATATAGGTCCCCCAGCAGCAGGAACAGTTTGATACTGTGGTTTACACGTTTTATGGACACACATGATTGTACACTAACATGCCGCGTTTATACATTTAATATTAATGCTTAGCCACAAAATTTGAAATACACCTGTGGTACAACCTGTTTAAAAAGTAGCAACAGTTTTTCAGAAATGAAGACTTTGTGTAAATAACTGCGCTCAATTGGTTTCTTTGTGTCAATAAACGATCTTTTCTTAATGATGGTCGTTTAAATTGATGCAGTTCAAACATGTGAAAGGGATAAAAGAGACGTGAGTCTATTATTTAAACGCTCCTGTACCTTAACCCTTCGTTTGCTATTTACGTCAATATACCTACTTGTAAATAGTGAAGACCCAGATGAGACATCTCCTGCAGGATTAATGTATATGACCATGTTACACCCGCATCCGTTAAAATCTTAATTTGTGACGTTTATTGTTACCTATGAGGTTTAAATTACCACTATTTTTAAAACTATATGTAGATGCACTTAATAATGTATTGCAAGTTAGAAATCGGAATACAGATTACGGATTTTACACCAGACATACGCTTCTAACAAAACAAATACTATACAATGCTCCCTCTCTACAACGACATCCTTTTGGATACGAAGATTGTATGTGTTGTTCAGATGGAGTTGTTATAGGGAGGGAAATCAAACATAACTACCTTGTTTTCAGATCCCCAGATAAGGTGTATTTCGAGTACTGAAAACCGTTATGCCTCCATCAAACCCTATGTGACGATTCTAAAGGGTCACAACATAGGGTATGATGGAGGCATTAAGAAAATACATTGAAATAAAGTTGTTTCTGGAGCCTTGTTGTTTCGGAAACAGTGACATGCGTTGTTGTAAGGAGGGAATCGTTATTGAGAGGGTCGTTGTAGGGAGGGAGCACTGTAATTACATTCTAATATATTGAATATCTCTAAACACTATGAGTATTAACCCCTTTCCCTCATATTTTTTTAATTTTTCACACGTTTGCAAACAGATTAGACCCAGGTCACACGGTTTCCTTAGACACCATCTGACCAGAGTCTGCTCTGTTTGCTTATTGGGATGCTGAAGGATGTCCATACTTAAACGCCTTAGAAAAAGTGCATGATTAACCGCGGTCCTGTGTTTCTATAACTGCCGACTGCTACGGATTATTTTTGTTATCTCGTCTTTACTAAAATTCACGAGAGTTATGTTGTTGTTTTTATCTAAAAGAATTTATGACGTACCCATTTAGTATGATGCCTTTGCATTTTAATTTCATATGCACATGTTTATGAACATGCTCTTGGAAAGCGGTTTTTCAAATGCTAGTGATATAGCTCTAATTGAAACACATTTTCATTATAAAGCACCGTTGCGTAGGGTTAGCGCGTTAGCCTAGAAACAAAACGTACACGGGTTCGATCCTAGGTAGTTACGAAAACATTTTTTTTTCTTTTCGTATGTCAGTTGCTATATTTTATTTCTTATTTTGACATTAACGTGCTTTGGTTTTAAATCCATTTTATATTAGCACCTTCTTAACTCTGGTTTGCTGATGAAATGACGTCAACAAGTTAACAAGTGAATAACTGATTAACTGTCAGTTTCCTTGTGTTGCTGTTCGGGCGAGTGTTTGTTATGTATGTGGTGTTTCCTGCATGACTCGTTTTTGTACTTTTGGTAACTAGTTGAATACAAACTTTTTATTCCAAAGTTACTTTGCATAATAAAAATGCAAAAACAACAAAACCTCTCAAACACGACAGTGTTATACATTGTCATGTATCTTCTTTCTCTGATTCCATTCATTTACAAGTCCCTCCCATTGATGTTTTTTTGCAAGTACACTATATAACCCGCTTCTTATTTTATTTATTTAATCATTGACATTTAAGGACTTGGTTTACACTGCTGATCTTGCCTCCTGATATATGTTAGGCAGCCATTTTACGCTTGCGTAAAACCTCGCTTGTAAAGGTATTGATATACAGATTTGATTCTGGAAATTAATGTGATGATCAAAGGGGGTAACTCATACAGGTATCCATTTTAAGGAAGTATGAGTTACTTCCCTTAGCTAAGTTATATACACAATCATGCAAGATGTACATGTAAAAATATACACCCTCTAGCACTCTCCTCAGTCTCCGCCTGACTATCAGGTGATGAGCGCTAGGGGTAGTATCGTCTCCCAGTTCAAAAGTTGGATGGTTTCTTGGCAATTCAGTACTTGTACATTTACTTTATTCAAAATACAAATAATAAGCAATACATATCCAGAATTCCAGACAAACAGGAGTATACACAAATTTAATATTTAACATTTTCTTTTTCTTACCCCCAACATACCCCTGGCAAAATCTATTCATCCGAATCATCTATTCGAAATGATTCTAATGAGAAGACACACCAATGAGTCCGGCGAGTATATAAACAATAAAATGTCAATAACAACCCAGACCTTTACATAGAGCCCTGAGTTCATAACTAGTACAAAACAATCGCACGGATATGCATATATTTAGACTGTTTGAATTTTATTTCATTCTTCTATAATGTTGGAGTAGCATTTCTGTGTGTCTATGATTATAATATTATATCAGTGAAGAGCTCTTTTGTTTTCAGGTTATTCCTCTTTTCAAACACTTTACAGATGCATATAGGTAATTTCTTCACTGCCTTCATTTTCTGATTTAAATATAATGATGAATTTTATCATATTCGGGTATTTCCAAAAATACTTTTTTGTAAACATCTCTAAATGGAAAAGTAGTAAAGTCAAGCAGGCAAAGCCACATGCAAGACGCAACCACCACCAAAACACCGATAGACAGCATGACACACACACACACACACACAACCACACACCCAAACGCACACACACGCACACACACGAAATGAACACAGAAAACACCAAACGACACACAAGAACCAGGGACAAACGTTCCACAACATGAACAAACCACAAGCACAAAGACGCAAAGAAAACAAAAGGAAGGGTGACAAAGAGAGTACCGCCTTGGCACGGTCAGCAGCAAAAACAACACTGGGGGTTTAAACAGGTTTACGGACGTCCTAGCCTCAAGCCAAAATACAAAAATGGCATGCAAACTCTAAAATGTTACATAATTGGCATTTCCTATCATTGCATCGAATTTCCAATGGTTTCCGTCATCTTCCTGATTCGACTAGAAGCCTATGTACGCCAAAACACTTTTTTAAAATGTTCAGTTTAAATGAAATAATATATGGCTAAAAAGTAAAATCAAAATACGATCTATACGTTCTTGTCCTTGTTGAAATTTCCAAATCAACATTCCATAACTGTACATAGTTATTTTTAAGTAATTGTTTTATAATAGACAAAATAGATTAATATGTATCACCCCTTGATCTAGCCAGAAATTGTGAAAACCAAAGTTTTCTAATAACGTTTTCACTGACTTTGTCCACCAATTACTTCCAGGAAACTTCTATAAATCAGTTAGCATCATATTATGTATTTCAAATAGATTCCATCTGCACATCTATTGATTTCAAACCATTATTTAATGACTATTACTTTGTTTTTTTTTAATTTAGTGGATATTTACCCATTGTGCTGACAAAGCTATCACTTAACTGGTTGTTATGTTTTACATCACATGAAGGTTTGAAATTTCCATACATTGATCAAACAATAATATATCAGAATATAATAAATCTGACTGTATATTCTTTCTATTCCAGAATATTCTGTATAAAAATGCCGTAATAAAAGTTAGCAATAAAATATTTATGATGACACTATTTCTTACTTGATTTTATATGGGAAAATGCTACACACGTTCTACAGGAAACTAGAGAAGCAAAGCAAAGTACAGTAGAACCCCGCTAATGCGACCACTTAATGCGACCACTTAATGCGACCACTTAAACAAGCATGGCTGTTTTCATAAGCAGGTGGTTGCTTAATGCAGGACGAAAGTTATGCAGAAAGCTCCTATAGGAGCTTTCTGCATAACTTTCGTCCTGCATTAAGCAACCACCTGCCTTTGCCACTGTGAATTATGCCCCTTTTTGGTGGTCGCATTAGTGGGGTTTTACTGTAATAGCTTTTTTGAAACCCGAAAGTATATCTGCGCTGTATGCAAACAGTGCATACCCTGATCGGAGAGGTCCCCTATGAGATCACCGATATATGTCTATCCCGGTTGTAATATCCCATTTAACACTTTACTCCATAAATACGACCTTCTACGTATTTGCAAACAGAGTAGACCCTATAGGAGCCGTCTGAGTATGGTCTACTCGGTTTGCGTATTGAATAATATAGATCTGATTCTATGATTTCTGCTTTCGTTAAAGTTTCATATCAATATGCCATTTAAACAAAATGTAAACAAAATGTATTTAGTAACTACGATGTCATCATATTCAAGGAGTATAGGGTTATGGGGGTAAAGTGAGTAAAAATTGTGCATGCGTGGCAGATGTCGCGCTTAGCGTGATAAAATATTGGCACTTGATTTGCTGAATGATTAAATCTGGCTTTCAGAATATTCAAGAAACAATAAGTTTGATCAGTAGAAAATAAGCTGTGAAGACCTTGATCAAATGACTCCTTCATGTGTCCGTTGGTTAGACCGTTTGCAAATACCTTAGGGCACTCGGTTTCTACACGTTAAAGGTCAGCATATGTATGTAAATAGTATGACTATATTTATATTAATGATCTGAGTGTACTACAATATGTCATATGGTGCGTAGTCTGCGTCGTTTAGTACAGTGCAAATCTTACGTTTAATAAAATCAAGAAATAAATTGACCAATAGGTGACAATGACTATACCTGCAGTCGAACACTCAGGTTAGTATCATTATAGCTTTTTAAGACAGCCGGCAGCTTAATACACAGTGAAAAAAAGCTAAGAGTAGGAGAGCATTCAGCAAACAAAATCGGTAGTCATTAGCTGGATATAACAATGAGTACATAGCTGATGCAGACTGAATTCCTCTAGGAATTGTCTAGGTTCTGTCCTAACATTTTCCTCCATGAATATTTATGTAAGAAACACAGGTGTCCTTCGCATGCTATGTTTCAACAACAACAACAACAACAACAGCTCCATCCCAAATGCATTATTTGTTTTAATCACAAGCCAAAATCATATCTAAAACATACCAAAACTTATTTTTGTAGCCAACACCCCTCCTCTATATAATAATTAAACGGTATTCAACTCCGGCGGAAATCTGCTAAAATCGATGGGTTCATTCATTGCCGTCGTCCTTGAAAACTTATTTGACCACCGGATTCCATACATTGTGTCTCATTTATCACAGAAACCATCACTCTCAGAATATTAACAAGCTTTTACAGCGAGTCGCCAAAGTGATGACCAGCCATCTCTAGGACACAGTCCTGTTATTCTACCACGTTTTTCTACACCTCTTCCATATGGATGCTATATTGGGCGTTCTCAACCCATTCCATCATAGGCTATTTGTAGACCCAACCTCTTTGAATAAATCTACAGAAAATCAACATTTAACCCTTCGCTTGCTGAGTTTTAAAATACATTTCTCCTTCTTTACCCATGTCCTGTTGTATAATTACATATATATTCACTGTGTACAAGTATTTCTCTGTGCAATCACTGCTGTGGAGTGAACTGGTTGCACAATCAACTTGTAAATAGTGCAGACCCTGATGAGACAGCTACTGCAGGAGCTGTCTCATCTGGGCTTCACTATTTACAGGTAGGTATATTGACGTGAATAGCGAGCGAAGGGTTAATTGAGAAAAAGGAAGAAACAATAGAACTGTATAAATGCTCTATTGTTCACAATGGTTTCAAAAAGTGACTTTTACAGATTCGTCAACAGGTATCTAAATTTGGGAATGGGTTAAACCAACAAAGACAGCTATATAATGTAATACAGAATTAAACATTACCTTCCAAAATATCAATTATTAAAAACGATACGTCACGATTATTTTTTTGCATAAATATTCATAATACATTGTATGGATGAACTACAGTTGAACTTCGATAACTCGAACTTGAAGGGACAATATAAATTAGTTCGAGTTAAACAGAAGTTCGAGTCATCCAATTTCTAATCTGAATAATTCCTCAATGCCACAGCTTAATACAGGTCTAAAGTAATACTGAAATCTCCTGTAGTAAGCTGTGACATGTGTTTCCAGATATCTGTAGCGATATATTTTAGAGCAATTATGTATTATAAGTTTTGGAAGGACTGAACTTTTTGTTGGAGTTATCCCGAAGATCGAGTTATCCGAGTTCGAGATATCGAAGTTCAACCGTATTAACCATTATATTTTTATCAATTACTACAAAGCTGATGTAATTAAACAGACACAACTGTTGTACAAAATAGAATGTACGCCAGACAGGGGATATCATACAGACATCCCAAACAAACTCAGATAAGCAAATGTTGTCCCATTATACAAACAACCGTCAAAACTTCGTTCCTTGACTGCTCAAATCGATAACAAATCGGCGTTATACGGTAGAATAAACCGGGCATCATTTTAACCATAACAGGTTCTGTCCTAACCCTTTCCTCCATGAATATTAAATGTAAGAAATAATGCCATCGTGCATATTAATTACATTAGATTGTTAATATAGCACATGGACACAGGAAGTATTGGTCATGGCAGAAACTGTAGAATCAGACTATATCAATGCATCATAAGCAAACAGAACGGACCCTGATCATATGGTTCCTATAAGAGTCGTCTGATCTGGGTCTACTCTGTTAGCAAAGGCGTTGAAAGTTTTATTTATAAAGTAAAGCGACTACTCTTTAATTAAACATAGAACTCTTAAAACAGGTGGTTGCTTAATATAAGGCAAATGAAATTTAGAAGGCTCACATTGAAGATACATGTATATGCATTACTTTCGACTCCCCTCAGGGCACTGTATTGGGACCAACTTTGTTTCTTATACTCATAAATGACATTGCTTTAAACATATCATCTACTATTCGGTTGTTCGCCGATGATTGCGCCGTCTACAGAAATATCCATTCACCAAGCGACCAGGTTACCCTACAACAGGATCTTGATAAATGAGTCGAGTGGAGTAAACGTTGACAAATGGATTTCAACGTTGATAAGTGTGTCATCATGAATATATCAAATAAACGGTATAAGTCACTGTTCAACTACTCCATGGAAGGTCAAACTCTTGAAGTAGTGAAACACCATCCATACATTGGTGTTGAATTGTCTGACAACATGAAATACAATATCCATATTGAGAACATAACATCTAAAGCATCTAGAGTCTTGGGATTCTTAAAGCGGATTTTAAGACATTGTCCAAAGTCTGTGAAAGATAGCGCATACCAATCACTAGTAAGACCAAGATTGGAATACAGTTCGCTCATATGGAACTCTCAACAGAAAACTCAGATTAAGAAAATTGAACATGAGCAGAAAAACGCTGCTAGATTCGTATCAAATAAACCCTTCAGTCACAAAAAACCCAACGAGTGTAACAAATATGCTACAACAGCTTAATTGGCCAACGCTGGAGCTGCGAAGAATGTCGTTCGACCTACTTTTCATGTACAAGATCGTCCACCAACTAGTGGCAATCCTTGTTACTTACTTACCGGTACAATCGCCCAGACATAATATGGATACACTGTTGTACATCTGCACCGCAAGACTTAATATGAAATGTGTGGCTTATCACTGCAAAATCAATGCATACCAAAACTCATTCTTCCCACGAGTCATTATACCTAGGAACAATCTACCTAAAATCACGTTTCAACAGAATACTTTGAGCGGGTTCAGGGCAGCAGTTTTCCCTGCTGCTATAGTGAGAGAGTAATACCGAGACGCTGTATACAGTGTAAATATATGTTGCATTCAAATAAAAACAAATCCACTATCACTTTTTTGGGGCGCCTGTCACACGCGACCACAAACATGTACAGTCACTTCCCATCCACCCACTGTACAGTCACTCCCTGCACCCCCACACAGTGTCCAAGAAGGATGATATGGAGAAATGGCATTGACGTTTGAAATTTGAAGTGTTTAGTTACTACTTGTCGCCATATTTTAATGGTCGTACAACTGTTGTACTCGTTAAAATAATGTGGTCTACATGGATCCGAAATTTAATAATGATATTTGATAAGATGAATGAAGCATCTTTGGGAATTTTTATCATTCAATACATAGATATTATTCCGACAACTTCACTTGTTCTTATTATAAACACTTTTTAATGTTTTTGCAAATAGAGCGGATAAGACCCTGATCAGACGGTCCCTATGAGAGGTCAGGGTCTTCTTTGTTTTGCTGATGACATATTATACATAGCTTATTCTTCAGTTTTTGTCAAAACCAAACCCTCCCATGCATTTGTTTGCCTAATAAATATTCGTGAAATCACTATTGGATAAGTAAATATTGAACAGAGAAAGGGTTATGATATTTTATTCATTTTAAGACAAAAGCAATCGTACCCTTCTTCCAACTGAACCATTACAAAATCACAGTTATGTCTATGATAATATGTTTTCTGTTTGCCGAAATAAATATATCTATCTATCTACGATTGTCATTACCAAACCCTTTCTAACCTATGGTCCGATTTGGGATGACCTTTGTTAACAGTTTAGATCCAGATGAGACGCCACTTATTCATCATCCCATCAAGATCTCATCTATGTTACAGTTTTATGAAAAGGAAATAGAAGAACATGGACTTTCTGAGAGAGGATAAACACGTGTTGAAAGAGCCACAATGTGGATCTTATATACTGCCGCGGACTGTTTGTGACTAGGTTAATTAGGCATGTAGCATAGGCCTATATTTATGACATTAAACCATTATTCTACTACTTTCGTCTACATTTCTGTCATATGGATGCTAATTAGGGACGTTATGCAGCCAGTAAAGAAATACAAAATATACATTACCTTCCGAAATCAGTTTATCAAAAATAATTTTCACAACGTCATTATATTTCACATAAATGTTAGATATTAATGAACAATTAGCCATTATATTTTACCAATTCATGCAAAAAGGTAATGTAATTAACCCTTTTGCTGCCAATGCCGGATCTGTGATTACCTATGCAAACAGTTTGGATCCAGATGAGACGCCGAGTAACTCAGCGTCTCATCAGGATCCAAACTGTTTGTTACTGTTACTATGTGTTTGAAGCAAAAATGAAGAAACTAAAAAAATGAAAATTTGTAGAAGACGACAAAGTTAGCAGTCGACAGAGTTTGGCAGCGAATGGGTTAATGCGAAAGGTAATGTAATTATACATGCACAAATAGAATAGAAGTCAATCTTTTAGTTGATTCTGAGTTCGTTCTCAAGCTTTTGATTGGTCAGATTTGAGCCTTTGGCCTCAAATCTGACCAATCAAAAGCTTGAGCAGTCATATATCATCCATCCAAAGCTTGAGAATTAACTCAGACTCAACTAAAAAGTTTTATAAGCATGGACCCTGATGTCATACAGGAATAAAAAAACAAACTCAAATATTAAGCAACTGTTCCACCTTCCATAATACGAACAATGGTCACAAATCTTCGTTCCTTGACTTCTTAAATCAATAACATATCGGCGTAATACGGTAAAACCCCTATACCTGGCGTCAAATTTAGTATAAATACCGGTCTTGGAGACAGGTGGAATGTTTCATAATTTATGGCACTGCAACACTGAATAAGTCACGAAAAGCTACAATATGTCGAATATGAAGAAACACAAGCAGGACTACACGCGCGGTGTCAGTCCGTGGTAAAACTACTACTGGGAATGTATATCATGTTCAGGGGGGTGGGGTGTACACCATGTTCCGGGTGCACCCAACATCACACTGATCCCTTGTTCACCAGTCAGACAAAGACTTAACTTATATGTAACCTAAACCTGATTACCCAACAACAAAATTGACGGCTACCACTACAGTGTATATACAGATGAAAACAAGAAAGATGTATAGACAGGTTTCGATAACCCTTATGCGTAAGGCACGTAACTAGTGTCCATTGCAGATTATGTAGACCCCGATTTGAGCGCTCAAATATCACTGTAATGTTATACTTATTTGATAAATGTCACTGAATATTGGCGGTGCACTTACCCTACAGTAAACTGGTAATTGTTTGAACACGAACGTATATATCATTAGCGATCTTTAAAACAGGTGGCAGTTTATGCTGTGTGAAAGTCATGCAGAAACTCCTTTGCGTGACTTCCAACCTGCACCAAGCGGCCACCTGCCTAACACAATTTCGAATAATCACGATTTTACTGTATTTGAATATTGCAATCTTGTACATTCATCGTTAAACGGGTTAAACAAGCGAACTGCAACAAATAATTCCAGCATGTGCCTTCAATGAACCGAAACATATTACCGTGAAGCCAATCACAAATGTAATAAGTTATTTGTCTGAAGTCAAAACAACTGCCTCACATGTATTGCAGTCTACATACATACACATCCTCTTGTTATTTGTTTTCTAATTGATGTTTGTGTCTGAAGAACCGCCGCTGAAATGATACAAAAATATCAAGAAAAAGTTTGCCGTGGAAAACAACGTTATCCGGATAAAAATATTCAAATTAGCCAGTCAGTAACATTATTGATACAATTTGAAAACATGTAAGCGTACAATGAAATCTCGATTATACGAACATAGAGTAAAATCTCGATTATACGAACACTCAAATACATAATTATCATTATCAATATTTAAGACAGGTGACAGATTAATGCAGGGAGCAAGTCGTGAAGAAAGCTACTCTATGATCTTTCAGCATGACTTTCAACTTGCATTAAGCAGCCATCTGACTACAACAACATACAAACTTCATTACTTCAAATTTCGCAGTATCGAGTTTTATAGTACTTGAATTAAATTACATAAACCTTCATTGCTGAGGTTCGAATACCGGTCTGGGAATTTGGATTTTTCATGTAATGAAGCAATCTACCTTGCCCTAGTTCTGTTATAGTCCCACTGTGCAGGACACAATGCAGAATGTTTCGTGCACCGAGAAAAAAAATGCGAGTGTCTGCCTCCACCCGTTAATAGCGTGACATCGCAATATAACTGAAATAAAGTATACATTCGCTAAACCGGAATTCTGGTAGAGAAATGAAATCGATACTTCATGCAGCTACATGCTCAATGCAAGATGTAGGTCATGTAGATATTCATAGAGGAACTTTCAGCATGACTTTCACTTTGCACTTAAGCTGTCTTACGGTCTTAATACTAATTTAGAAAGGTTTTACTGTATACTGATGATTATAAGTAAACCCCATATACAAATAAATTACAAATTTAGGTATATACCTCGGCATTGGAAGTTCATAGGCCGAATCTACAGGCTCGGGTCTCCGCTCTGTTGTGCTTGAAATTCAAAACGAAAATATTTATGTTCTTAAGTTATTACATTACAGTCATATATATATTGACACAGTTAAGAAAAGCAAACCCTCCGCTTTCTCTCTGTCGCCCTGTCTATCTGTCTATTGGTATGTCTCTCTCACAAAGTCTCTCTTTATCTGTCTGCCTCGATCTCTCTATCGGTCCCTCAAGTCTCTTTTTCTATCTCTATATCTGCCTTTGTCTTTGTCTTTGCTTCAGTCTTTCTCTGTCTGACCTCTCTCTCTCTTTCTCTCAGATCTCTATCTTTCTATGCCCCTATCTATGCATATCTCCATCTCTCTCCTTCACTCTCTCTCTTTCACCCTCTGTACCGGCGGACGTGGTCGTGTGGCTAACGCGCTCGACTGCAATACCCGGGGTCATGGGTTCTATCCCCCGCCGGACCACGTCCTTCGGACGAGACTATAAACCGAGGTCCGATGTATCAGTGCTTTACACTGGGCATCTAAAAGAACCAGAGAAACTCAGTCGATGATAAGAGTAGGGCATCGCGCCCGGGTTTCTCTGTATCCTCTCCACTCTCTCTGGGGCGTCCAATTAGATCATAGTGAGCAGAAACGGACATTAATCAACACAAACAAATAAATCACCCCTGTCATTCTCGAAATGTTTAGAGATATATTACAAAAGTATATCAAAAGTAGATCGATTGCATGCTCCTCCTGATATTGTTATTTTTTATTTTAATTATAATAGAATGTTATCATTTCCCGTGTCAAAATCAAAACTTAAATCTAATCGCGATCGACTTAACCCATTTGCTCCCAAGATCCCATATATGGAACATAGGCAAACAGAGTAGACTCTGATCAGACGCCGCATAATGCGGCGTCTGATTAGAGACTACACTGTTTGCTGATAGGAAATTCAATATAAAACAAAACAAAAATGAAAATTTAGACCAGACATCCCTTAGATAAAAGATAGTCTAATCAAATATATAAACATGGAAGAATCCACTGGGAGCAAATTGGTTAATACCGATGATTTAGAATACAAAAGCAATAAATATTGATATGGATTGTAAAGTATTGTTTGATTTCACCTGGTCGATAGGCGTCGTTTGTAACACACCACCATCACAACTATTGCGACGACAAGACATCCAATGACGGTAGCAAGCCCAACGATGACAGAACTTTCGTACCATTTGTCTATATTTCGGCATAGCTCCCCGCTGTATCCTGGTTCACATCCGTCTGTGCATTCACCAGTTGATATGTGACATGGTTGGTTGTCTTTACACACGCCACATCGTCCCAGACAGTTTTGTCCGTATATATAGTGTGGACAGTCTGTAAGTATGGTTTAAATTTCATAGTCATGGCGTCCAGGTACAATCATCGATCGTAGAAAAAACCCAAAGTAACCACAAATTACAGTCAATAGATGACTTGCACTTGCACTACACTTGTTATATGAGTGTTTACTCTACTGGAATGCTAATTTAATGCAGTATTAATCATTTAGGACGTCCATATGGTATCGACTCGTCACTTACTCTGAATCTTTGGCGACAACGAAATATAGTGCAACGTAGAAACAATATGAATACTTTGTTAATTGCTTTGTTTCAGATTTGAAATACGCTTTGCCATTGGTATTATTTATTTTGTTACACCAAAACAGTATTACGTATTACTGTACAAAATATAACTCTATACTTAACCCGTACCTGGCAGTTTCAGTTTATACTTTAGATCTCTTACCTTTCCTTTTAGATAAGATATTTGTGCGTTATGGGGGTACCATATATTGTCAAGTTGTTGGTATACCCATGGGTGCAAATTGTGCCCCTCTTGTTGCAGATTTGTTTTTGTATTGCTATGAGAGGGATTTTATGCTTAGCTTAAAACCTGATATACAGACTGATATTGTTAACGCTTTTAATAAATTCTGAAGGGAGGTGATCCCCCGAGAGCAAAAATTGCAACACAAAAAGAGAAAATTGCAGACTCGGTTTTATTGAGTCTGTTCATGAACAGTAATTGAAAGTGCAACACTGCTCACGCCGCCTAGCACCGGCTTTAGCGGTATTCAATTTTCAAAACAAGAAGTACTGAAATTCCTGATCTCGAAGGACCAGAAGGTATAACAACACTGAGTATGAAGTACGGGGCGACGTTTTACGGCCGCCACACAAGCACTTAACACCTGCTGTTGTGAAGATTATAAATTCTGAAGGGTGGTGATCCCCCGAGAGCAAAAATTGCAACACAAAAAGAGAAAATTGCAGACTCGGTTTTATTGAGTCTGTTCATGAACAGTAATAAAACTTCAAGGTATTTAGACGATATTTTGAATTTAGATAATCCTTATTTTGAAACAGATTTTTTCAATTTACCCAAATAACCTGTCTTTAACCCTTTACCCAATAGCCAAACTACCAAAACCTTACCTGACACTGATATAGGTAAGCGCTATCTGATTATCAATAACCAATTTCTGTGTGATCAGCGGTACACACTCTCACCAATACACTTTATTGGAAATATTGGGAAAATAGTTTGAATCTGACCACTGTCCGTTTCAATTCCTTATAACTGCATTTGTGCTTCACATTAGCATTATAGTGTAAATAAAAAGATTTTAGAGAATTAAATTCTCTTTTTGATGGTGTATTTTTCATAGAATTTAAAGTATGTACAAGTACACTACACTGGGTTAAATCGAGGCTAGACACTATATTTTCAGAACATTATTATAAATTCTCTGTTAAATATTTTTGAGACAGTTATTTTTAGCCTGCTTTCAAAATAAAATAGCAGTTCCAAACAGCTTTGATCCAGATCAGACACTGAATAATTGATTTCTTCAATTATTCAGCATGTATCCAGATCATGCTATTAACTCAGGGCCGGAACGGTATCCACGGTTAGATCCAGACCAGAAGCTTATTGACTAAATTCAGACATTTATTTATTATTGTTAGACCCAGATCAGAATCTTGGCATATCTGTGTCTGATCATGATTTGGATTCAAACATTCATCCAGATCAGATACTGGATAACTCGGCATCGCATTTGTACCAAACCATTGATCCAACTTACATGTACATGCTGAGTAACTCGGTTTCTGATCAGGATCCATGCGGTTTCTCACTCGGTCAATCGGCATTACAAAACGTATGTGAAATTTGGAACTTTATTTAATATGAAACGTCGTTAATTCCAGCAGACTACACTATTATCAACAGAAACAGGATAAAATATTAATACTGACCAGTTTAGATATTCTTTATTGAAACACATATACAATTAGGCAGCAGTTATTATTATAAGTTATTCAATAACACTGTTCACTTTTCCCGTTTCAATGCATTATCCATAATATACAAAACACATCCACTGTAGTTATCTCCTATCGTATATCCTCGAATATATTATAACTTCACGGAAATCCATTGTAATTCCTGAAACTGTTATGTAAGAGTGTTCCAGTTATATCCAGGCCACACCACGAGGAGGCGCTCTAACCATGGCCCGTCCCCTCCCCCATCCCCAATCACTGAGTTATGATATGTCCAATGTCCAAATGCAGATTTTTATTTAATTGTCTTGTTTTATTCGCCCCAAGTCCAAAACGTCCGAATGTACAGTATGTCCCACACCTGTCCACTCACTGGTTGTGCCATCTGGCATGACACTCCTTACACAGGTGCACATGGCATATGGAGCAACCATAGATGGTCTCCCGGCGGACTTTCTGCTTCAAATGAAGCTTTCACCTCTTTCCTTTCCCCGGAATCCTGGAGTTGACGTGACCCTCGATGTTCTCCGCATCCACTAGCCCCTCAAAGTATCCAGACTCGACGCTAACCCTCTTCCTCTTGGCATAGCCACCGACCAGCTGCCGTAGTAATTCCATCCTGAAGTCCAGGTGGGTGTATCGTCGCTTCTTGGTGGCCCGGCTGGACACACTCTTGTAGATGATGAATGCGTTGATCACTGCTGCGTTAAAAAGAAACCAAAACATATATCTCCAGGCCTTCTTTCCTTTTCTACCAACGCTGTAGGCTGCCCGGTACTGGTCGTGCAAGTCAACCCCTCCCATATACTTGTTGTATGTCGAGACACTGGATGGAATAGGAAGGACTGTCACATCTCGACCAACACGTCGCTGGACCATCAACTGTTCCGTGGGGTCGCTCAAGGTTGAAAGGTGGTAGACGTGTTTCCGGTCCATCCAGACGCTGGCAGTAAGGTTGGAATCGCCTTTCCGGAGAATACGGAAAGCTCCTCTGTTCCGGATATCGGTCGGTTTCTTCAGTTGCTTCGGGAACCCTTCCTCATAGGCCGGACTGTCCCACAAGCATAAAGGCCCCGCTGCAACAGATCCTGCATAAGTTCCACGCCGGTAAAGTAGTTGTCGAAATACAGGTTGCGGTGAGTGTTTCTGAGGTAGTCCCACAGCTTCATTACCACGTTGTAACCCAGGCCATGCTCTCTTCCGGTCGTCTCTCGTCCTAGGTAAAACTCGAACCGTGCCAGATACGCTGTGTGGGCGTCTGCCAAGAGCCACACATTGACTCCTCTCTTTACCGGTTTAGCTGGCATGTACTGAAGAAACGATAAACGTCCAGTGAAGGCAATCATCCCCTCGTCAATGGACACATCTCTGGAAAGGGTGTAACATGCCCTGAATGTCCGGCTGAGTTGCTGCATGATTGGCTGTATCTTGAAAAGGGGATCGTATCCAGGCTGCCCGCGTGCTGGTTCAGCTGCCCTGTCTGCCACATGGAAATATCGCATGATCCTCTGGAATCGGTTGCAGGTCATTGTATGTGTGATGCCGGCATTCTGCAGATAAGGATCCTTCGACCAGTACATTTCCAGTTGTGGAATCTCGATGATCCCCATCAGGATGTTGAGGGCTAGAAACGCCCTTATCTCGGGCTCGGTAACAAAGATCATCAGGGCGGGATCCAGGCTGGCTTAATTTCCAGGCGGCGTAGTCGTAGGTGAATCGCACCATCATCCCCTCCAGCTCCATTGGAAACATCATCCAAGAGTAGTCCAGGGGTATGGCTGTTGAGGTATCGAACCCGTCCTGGCTCCTCATTGAATGTCTCTACCTGAAACAATAAACAGAAAACAATTTTATCTTCATTTTCACCTGCATAAAATACTGAACTAAATGAATATAATTGTTTATTTATCAATACATTCAGAGAAACAGTGTAGACTCAGATCAGGTCTATCTCGCATGAAGCGTCTGATTCAAACTGTATGAAAATCACCAGAATTATCTAGATTACTATGACCCTGCAAACAGTGTAGATCCAGATCGGACGCCACGTGGGAAAGTGGTTGCTAATCTGGGATTCCTGATATCTGTCTCGTTTGCATTTATTATACATTTAGTCAAGATCTAACACATACTGACCTAGGTCTACATAATTTGAGATAATTCCTTGAAACGTTTACGGTTTTGTCACGCATTTGAGTCGGGCTCAGGGAAAATGGAGGACTTGATGTATTTCGAACAGTGCATACTTAGATCAGCTGCATTTAGCACGCTGCGTCTGATTCACACTGTATGAAAATCACCAGGATCAGCTATATTTATTCCCATGAGCCTGCAAATAGTGTAGATCCTGATCAGACGCCGCGTTAGAGAAGTGGCTGCTTATTTGGAACTGCACTGTTTAGAATTCCTCAATCCGCTTTTCCTGATATCTGTCTCATTTGCATTTATTATGCATTTAGTCAAGATCTAATAGTCACTGATCTGAGTCTACGGTTGTTTTCCATGCAGTTCAGCCGGGCACCAGGAAAATAGAGGATTAGATGCATTTCAAACAGTGTAGACTCAGATCAGCATCATAGCACACGCAGCGTCTAATCTCACAGTATGAAATAATATAAATCAAGTATATATATTCCAATTACCCTGTAAACAGTGTAGATCCTGATCAGACGCCGCATTGGAGAAGCGGCTGCTAGTCTGGGACTACACTGCTTACAATACCTCAATCCGCTTTTCTTGATATCTGTCCAATTTGTATTTATTATGAATTTAGTCAAGATCTAATAGATACTGATCTGAGTCTACAAATTTTTTTCATTATGCTATCTTTACAATCAGTTTGGATGTAGGTGTGAAAACTAGTAGCTAGCCATTTCATCCAGATCTAAACTGATTGGGGCAAGATCAGAATCCAAACTGTTTGACAGCTTTGAATAAACTCATTTATGAATCATACTATTTTTACACAAGCAATTATTTGAATTTGGATGAGACGCCGAGTAGCACTGTTCTCATCAGAATCCAAACTGCCTCAAAACTCTGAATACAATACAATATAGTGTTTCATTTAAATTTTTAGTTTGGATCTAGACGAGACGCCGAACGGCTTTGATCTCATCCAAATTTAAACTGTTTGATACATGTATTTTATATTTATTTCATTTTGTAAACAATCACTCTGGACCTAGGCATCCGGCATCTAATCAGGATCATAACTGTTCGACACCCATGAAATAACTTATTGTTACATTTATTTTACACACCGTAAGTGCTGTGAACCGGTTGGTCCACTCCATAACTGGTTCATCAGCAGGTTCATCATCATCATCCTCAGATGATGATGGTGGTGACAAATTCCTGATCAGATCTGCTAGCGGCACATCATCAGACTCAGAAAAATCGGAATCGACATCAGAATCGCAATCAAACATGACTAACGTTAATTTGATGTAACTACTTTCAAGACTAATTGAGATATGATAAGGCATTATAAGTTGCCACAGGCTCCGAGACATAATACGCTTGATTTGGTTAATTTGGTTGATTATCCTATCTACCCCCACTAGGATTATACTTACTTTGATGAGCCGAAATTTTATTGCCCCATATCCGCCGGTATGTGTGAGAGGCTGATAGCGGCTTCCCTGTGTTATTTGTAGCTCCCAGGCAAGTCGCGCGTGATATATGAAATTCCGAATTTTCATTGGTCAATAATATTTATAATATTTATATTTAGATTTTGACCTTGGTGACAGTGGAAAGATTTCGTGTGATCATTCTTCGGCATATTCCATACTTCGGCATAGTTCGTACTTCCCGAAAAGTGACGAATAGTGTCTGTAGTATTACACCCATTTACGGTGATCGCCGATCATATAACACGAATATACCACTCGGCTTCAGTCTCGTTTTATGTAATAGTCTTCTGCAGTAACCCTATTATTAGATCGGGGATTTCAGAAGATAATTTAACACACTTTAAATGTGTAGACATCCAGATAAAGAAATTTAACAAGAAAATTGAGATATTAGCAGGTAAATATTGGACTCGCTCAAACCCGCTTATACACGGTAATGGATAGACCCGCGCATACCCGCTTCTATCAGGGAATAAGCAAAGTCGCGTTATCTCGCTACTATCAGGTGATAAGCAAATTCGCGATTTTTCGCGCGTATAAAGTAAAGGGTTAAACAAAGCGAATCAATCTGACATTATAGCTTCATTTTTAGATTTGAATCTTTCAATTACAAATGATAAAGTTTCGTCCAAATTGTTAATTATCCTTTTCTAGATGGAGATGTGCCCCGTTCTACATCTTATGAGGTTCATATTTCTCAACTTACTCGGTTTGCCCGAGCCTGTTCTTTGCTTGAAGATTTTAACAGTCGTAATTTAGTTATAACTGAAAAACTTCTTAAGCAATGTTACAGATATCACAAACTTCGGAAAACGTTTTCTAAATTTTATTATCGAAATTTACCACTCATTAGTAAATACAATTGCAATCTACGGACGTTACTGCCACAGGGCATTTCTCAACCAGACTTTTATAGGGATGTTATCTACAAACTTGGGAAAAGTCGGGGTCATATCCATTTTCATGATTTGTTTATAAAACGCATTAAAACATTTAAGAAGAAAGGTTAAGATCCCATTATATTGCAACGCACTGCATGTTTGGTTATCGACCCTTTTACAGTCGGTAGCTACGCTTCCCTATTTGCTTGTGCGATGACAGGCCGAGGGTAGTACTCTATGATGGTATACTCTTAAACTCAGATATGGGATGAGCTTACCAGAATCATTGATTACCTTTTCCCTGTCGTGCTCTTAACGGCTTCCCTGCAGGTGCTCTGACTTCAGCAAAGTCATTGAGTACATATAACGGATTGTCACAGTTATTATGCTATGTTTTACATGTTGTCCTGTGTTCACCGTCGTCTATGTTGTAGGTAAGTCCGCCGGGGATACCTTTATTTACACTATTTGTAAAGCTAGGGTGACTTTGAGAGAAGTGTGACGTTAGGACGTCCGTAAACCGGTTTAAACCCACAGTGGTGTTTTTGCTACTGACCGTGCCCAGGCGGTACTCTCTTTGTCACCCTTCCTGTTTGCCTTACGTCTTTGTGCTTGTGATTTGGTTCATGTGTGGAGTGTTTGTCTCTAGTTTTTGTATCTGTTGGTGTGTTTTGTGTTCGTCTCGTGTGTGAGTGTGCGTTTGGGAGTGTGTTTGTGTGTATGTGTGTTTGTCATGCTATCCATCGATGTTTTGGTGGTGGTTGCGTCTTGTATGTGGCTTTGCCTGCTTGACTTAACTACTTTTCCATTTAAACACTCTTGTTTCATTTGATGTGTTCTCTGAGGTTTTGTTATATTTGTTTGAATAAGAGCAACTACCTTGCTGACATAGCGGGGGCATTTTACCAACAGCACACCCAGACTCACACACCCCCGTACTGTAGTGACATGTCAATCCACCAGTGCAGGTTCCGCAACTATGATTGCAGTTTGAGCCATAGTAAAAGTCAGCACACGCTGTTTGAAATAGCAATGACATTATTTCATATGTATAAACAACATCAAATTGAATATAACATCAACCTTATATACAGTAATCCAAATGCATTTTTGATCTGAAAAATATATGTTTATTACAGAGAATTGCATTAGCCAAACTTACACTTTTCATAATACTCACATTGATCATTATAATAATGCAAATAGTTCGTACATGATTGTGCAACATTGAACGGATTGGGAGTTTGTTTGCAGTGACAGCTGATTGTAATTGATTAATGTATTCAATTATATTTGTAACGTTTATAAAGCGACGAAAGTGATATTAAATAGAAGTCATAACAAAATATTATACCATAATCAAGTGAATAGAAATAATGTGCTAGGGATATTCTCTGAATATACGAATTTGCAGTAGTCATCATTCTTACGAGTACCAGCATAAATGCATTTGTACAATGAAACGACGGAAAATAGGTGCATGTGGAAATGCTTACGATGGCCAAATACATTTGGTGAAATATCGCAAAATAATTCCAGTATCTATCTTTTTGTCTCGATTACATCATTTTTATATATAGTAAACACTCTCTAAACCAAACGTTAAACTTAGAATAAATACCAGTCTTGGAGACAGGTAGCACATTGTTGCAAGGTGAAAGTCGTGCAGAAAGTCCGTTTTTGCATGGCTGTCACCTGCCTAACAGTATCGAATTTCTTCCCTACTAGAATTCCAGTTGAGAGGGGTTTTACTGTATATGCCTTACTTTCTTTACACAGACGTCCTATCCATCCAGACTCACAACCCATGGAACAATGACCAGTTAACGGATCGCAAGGAACATCGTTTTCACAGTGACCGCATGTCTCTTTACAATCTAGACCATACGTGTTTGCTCCACAGACTGTTACATGGATTGGAAAGTCAACAATGACAATGTTTACAGCGGAACAATACACTGAAATATCGGTTATTCAATCACTCAAATACATACCATTATAGATCAATATCATTAATGATTAATGTAGGGCGAAAGTCATGCAGGAAGCTCCTGTGAGCATGGCATCCATCTGCACCAAGCACACATCTACCGAATAGTGTCTAAAGTTTTCTATACTAATTTTCCGACCATCTAGGTTTTTACTGTAAATATACATATCTTCAAAAGCAAAATCACTGAGAAATTAAATGATTCCGGGTTAATAGTACAGTCCATGGTCAATAACCATTACATTTCAACAAATTTGCTAGCTTATGTCGCTATAAATACGTCTTCAGCTATGAGCGCATAGCATAGGCCCAATGTTCATGGTCAATGGACATAATATTTCAACAAACTTTGCTAGCGCAAGTCGTTATAAGTACGTCTTCAGCTATGACCGCATTGCATACGCACAATGTTCATGGTAAATGACTATTACATTTCAACAAACTTTGCTAGCATAAATCATTATAAATACGCCTTCATTTATTAGCATATACGCAACGTTTACCAACAATGGATTCAGTGTCTGTAGGGTGGGGTGAACGTCATGCAGAAAGCTTCCACATGACTTTTGCCCTGCAACCACCTACCTAAAAGAGTCTTCTAAACTTAAATGTTATGATAAGCGATGTTTTACTGTGCATACAATTAAAATAGTCATTTAATCAGGGTCATCAACATTTCGAAGTACTGTAGAAATGTGCATACCTGTTTTACAGTCATCCCCTATGTATCCAGCATTGCAATTAAGACAGTGTCCGTTTACTTTATTGCAGGGAGCCGACGCATAGCAAACATTACATGTTGTGTTACAGCCGTGTCCATAAAAATGATCGTCGCATTCTGAAAACGAATTACGACTTTACTCAATGGGTTGGTTATTTTGGAAAGTCTTACACATCTGTTCATGTTGATCCAAACCCATTCGTTAAGGCCATCCATTGTACAATTGTAAGTTCAAGTCAAGCTAACAGACGTCTTACAACAAAGTACGCAAATGACGCTGTAAGGATAAAATATGACAAAATGCAATTTGTATGTTCTGTGTGTTGATTTGAATGACTATCAAGGTTATTATACAATAAAAAACCTTGAAACCGGACGTTAATTTTAGTATAAATATCGGCCATGGAGATGGTGGCAACATAATGCAGGCCCCTAGCAACGGCTTAAGCAATGTTCATTTTTCAAACCGTATACCATCAACACTAATAAACATGAAGGACCAGAACATACAACAACGGGGAGACTTTACGAGTATAGGGCCGCCACACAATCACGTAACAAGTGCTGTTGTGAAGTACATACTATTCTGAAAGTGGGTTATCCTTCGAAAGCAAAAGTAGCAAGAGAAGATTGATGGTTCGGTTTTATTGAGTCTATTCATGAGTAGTTGTTAAACTTGCAACACTACTCATGTCCCCTAACACCGACTTTAAGATGTATTATGCGAAATTTTCGTATTAATCAATCAACACCAGAAGCTGTACACGTATACATACAATGAAACAATACTTACAACCCATTTTCGGATAGGATATATTTGTTCAGCTTAATATTATCGCTATCCGAATACTGCTAAAATCTTTAAAAGGAAACTCATTTTAGAGACGGGATTTCTGAATGAGTCCGATTCCATTTCGGAACAACACTTTGAATATTAATTAGATTGTTAGCACATGTACAATGGATGACGCTAGTTGCTGGCCTACATATACATCCATTTTTCTAATTGTTTCGACACAAACAACTATTTACTAACCGTTCTGTATAGCGTTCAATAAGTGTTAGGTTACATATATTTCGATTCTGACTTTTGATTGGTCAGAGTTGAGTTCTCAAGCTTTTGATTGGTCAGAGTTTTTGAGCCAAAGACCAGTCAAAAACTTGAGAACGAACTCAGACTCAACTAAATGTTTTATAAGCATGGACCCTGAAGTCAGTTTGAAACACAAAGTTTGCGGGAAATTAACCCTTTCGCTGCCAAACTCTGTCGTCTGCTAACTTCGTCGTCTGCTACAAATTTTCATTTTTTCTATTTTCGTCATTTTTATTTCAAAAACATAGTAACAGTAACAAACAGTTTAAATCCTGGTGAGATGCTGAGTTACTCGGCGTCCATCTGGATCCAAACTGTTTGCATAGGTAATCACAGATCCGGCATTGGCAGCGAAAGGGTTAAGCAGTATTTACTTTTCTTATACCATCAAAACGAATGATCCAGATGGACTAAAACTATAAAATCTCGGAGAACATTCAAATCATTCTTTACTGAATCGGCTATATCGCTTAACTCTTCTCCTGCTTCATATTCATGTAAGAAATAATGACGGCATCAATATTAACCCTGATTATTTTTTATAATGGCATCTGAATATAGGACATTTTGCCTCAGGCAGAAGCTATAGAATCAAATATATATTAAATCATAAGCAAACAGAGCAGACCATGATCAGACGGCTCCTATAGGAGCCATCTGTTCTGGGTATACTCTGTTTGCTGAGACGTGAAAATGCGCTTACATCAGGGAAAGGGTTAACAAAGATAGGTTATTCCATTTTAAATATTCAGCATTGGACGGGTTGAAGCATTGAAAAACGTTTACTTTTAACGTGGTTTACTACTGTGTTTAAACCGTCCGATACATTAATTTAATTGAAGATCGGGGGCCATATTGATAAACCTCCCTAAAAAGAATTTAATCTTAGGACAACCTAAGGAAAATATGTCTGCTTGCATCTTTAGCAAAACTATAGAGTTGATTTGCAGTCAATGACTTCTAGAATATTTGGTTAAGTATATACTTGATATACAGCTTTATTTTTCTGAAATAGTTTTACTTGTATTCATTTTATAAGACTACGGAATATTCAAGAAACTAAGGAATTTTCTTAAGTTTCTCCTTACGAGCGTTTTGAATACGGGCCATGAAGAATCTGCGTACCTTTCTGACAGAGACTTCCTCCTTCCCATCCGGGTCCACATTCTCCAGGGCAGTGACCTGTGATGGCATTACACTGTTCATTGTCTAGACAATGTCCACAAGGCTTGCCACAGTTTTGTCCATACATATTGTTTTCACATGCTGTAACATCCATTATTTATTAGTGGAAAAGTAGTAAAGTCAAGCAGGCAAAGCCACATGCAAGACGCAACATCATTGATTGTAACAAAATACCAGATTAAAGTCAATAAAAGTAATACTTTGTATAACACATAGTTAACGTCTAACACTAGCACAAGGGTTTTCTGTTAATTATATATACATGTTACTATAATGTTAACTTGTTAAATGTATAAATGTAATATTTGTTTGTTAACTCTATGTAGCTGTTTGTTTACTTATTAACTCATCATAACTATACTTTTAACTACATTTTAACTTCGATATCTCGAACTTCAAGGGACCATACCAATTAGTTCTAGATAACGGAGTTTCGAGTAATCCGATTTATAATCAGACCAATATCTCAAGTTCACAGCTTAACCCTTTCCCTCGTATTGACGACTCTGTGAACGTCACTTTGTGAAAACATTGTGATAAATAGAGCATTTTCTCATATAGGAGTAAATACTCTATTTATCACAATCGGTTCAAACTACAAAAATAAAAATATTAATTTTGTCTTGTTAATGCTCCTTTTCGGTAGATGTATTCAAAGAGATTGTATCTAAAAATAGCCTGAGGTAATGGGTTAATGAAGGTGTAAAGTAATGATGAAATTTCCTGCAGAAACTTTCAACATTACTTTTCATCTGCATTAAACTGTCACATGTTTTTCTAGATATGTGTAGTGACACATTTTAGAAAGTATTCTGTATTCTAAATTTTGGAAGGACTGAGCTTTTAGTTCGAGTTATCCCGAGGCTCGAGTTATTCGAGTTCGAGATATGGAAGTTCAACTGTAGGTATAACGATTAACTATACTGATAACGCTAAATAACTATACTGTATAAAACTAACAACAGTAAAATCTCGATTATTCGAACACTAAAAGACAGTAAGATCTTAATTATTCGAAAACTACAATCCGTAATAGTATCGATATTTAAAGTAGGTGGCTGCTTAATGCATGATGTAAGTCATGCAGAAAGCTCGTCTATGAGTTTTCGGCATGACTTTCAACACGCACAAAGCAGCCACCTGCCCAAAATAGTCTAAATGAAAAAGAAGTAGAGTCAAGCAGGTAAAGACACAAAACAAATGAAAGAAAACAGAAAATTCGAATAATCGAGATTTTACTGTATACTGAAAACTCTATCTAACTATATTAATAACTCTATATAACTGCATTGTTAACTCTGCATGTGTAACTATACAGTTCACCGCATATGGTTATACTGTTAACTAAGTTTAACTATACTAATAACTTTATATAACTATACTGGAAACTTTAGCTAAACTGATAACTCTATACGACTATAGTGTTTTATAACTATATAAAAATAGTTTTAACTGTTAGCGTTGTATAATATATGGTATAGCTCTACATACGTATATGGTCACTTCATATAACACTATGGTTAACAGATAACTTAACTTGATATAACTATCAAATTGTTCAATCTTATATTGTTCAGCGGAATTTAACACAATTAAATGCCAATACGTGTATATGGTGGGAGGCATTCTGCTTGCTGAATATTGCTGAATAACATAGAGGAATAGCCCAATGATCTTTAATCATTGAATTCATTACGAATGAAATGATATGATAAGCTACAAGATTATAAATAACAAGCAGTGCAGGATGCTGGTCAAATGGCACCTGCAGACCCATCCTATGTGGATTTTTAACGTTTTACAGGTCAATCTTATGGTGACTATTTAGGGATTCTTCTAAGTAAAAGTGTAACATGACAAACAGTGCAGACCCCGATGAGAGGGGTCCTCTAGGAGCCGTCTCATATTGGTATACATTGTTAGCAAACGACATTAGGGACTCGTGTCCGGTACAGTAATGGTTGAAGCAATAAGTGTTGTGCATCTTACATGTATTACAGGCCGGTCCTTTCCAGCCTACGTCACATTCTCCTGGACATGTTCCATTATCTATATTACACTGAGATCCTGGAGAACAGTAACAGTTCCATGTGCAAGTTGGCCCCCACGTATTATTCGGACACGCTGTCAAAGTCAAAGAAACATGAATGGATAATTTGTGTAGCGTCAGTGGGTGCAATAGATGACACCGTATTCAATTACATTGTTGCATGATAATATCCTCTGTTGAAATATATCAGGTATCGTTATATTTTCGTTTACAGCTTTAACGCTATTGGCAACACTAAGAGGAACTATTGTTGAACTGCGATATCTCAAAATTTAAGCGACCGAACATGTTACTTCGAGATAACAGAAATCAGAGTCATTCGAATTCTTATCTGGACACATTCTGAATTGCACAGGTTATTGTGTGTCTAAAGTAATGGTGAAAGCTCCTTTGGGAAATTTGAACATTACTTTAGACCTCCATTAAGATGACACATATGTTTCTAGATATGCGCCGTGATATATTTTAACCCTTTCGCTGCCATTGCCGGATCTGCGATTACCTATGCAAACAGTTTGGATCCAGGTGAGAGGCCGAGTAACTCGGCGTCTCATCAGGATCCAAACTGTTTGTTACTGTTTCTATGTTTTTGAAACAAAAACGAAGAAAATAAAAAA
Source organism: Azorinus chamasolen (assembly GCA_963576725.1). Classification (NCBI taxonomy): domain Eukaryota; kingdom Metazoa; phylum Mollusca; class Bivalvia; order Cardiida; family Solecurtidae; genus Azorinus; species Azorinus chamasolen. Next base: position 51,056,207 of record OY755250.1, on the reverse strand, counting down.
ATGAAAATGTATAGCAGACGACAAAGTTAGAAGACAACAGAGTTTGGCAGCGAAATGGTTAAAGCAATTCTGAATTTTAAATATCGGAAGGACCGAACTTTAGTTTGAGTCATTCAGAAGTTCAAGTTATCCGAGTTCCAGGTATAAACAAACGTTTACAGTAATAAGTCATTGTGTTAAGGACTGGCTTTATCATTTGTTTTGATTCCGACCAAAACAAAGACTATAAAACAAAAGCTCTCATACTGCTATTGCATCTTCCGTTTTGACCGGTCCATCGATGGATACAGCCATGTGGACATATGCCGTCCTTTCTGTATGATCCCGTAGCTACTGTGGTACAGTGACAAATTTGCGAGCAGTCCCAGCCACATTGCCTATCCTCACACTCTGTTTCGAGAATTGGAAACACATTTTACTATTTATTTTGATATATTATGCATTAAATCTACAGACATATTGCAAGAAATTGCCACTAATTATGTTAACTTGAAAAGGCGGCATCTGACCTGGGACTGCACTGTTTCCAATGGTGCCAACAGGCGATATTGACGACGAAAGAGTTACAGGTTTAATTCACATTAAGGTTTCTAGCAACTGATACCTCATGCATATTTGCAATATTATTTCAAACACGTGCATCATTGTTATGACAATCGGTCTATTAATAATGATCGGTCGTTAGTTTTGAGTTTTTGACTAAACTTATGATCCGAGTAATAAGGAACTATCCATATACCAGTACCAAAATAAATGTATATGTATATGTATATGTCTTTGCAATGGGAAAAAATGACTGATGTAAAGAAGTATGACAAAAAGTTTGAATTGTCCCGGTCTAAAATGGATGGCCAGGTAGCGCTGTCAGTGTTTGTTCGTTTGTCTAATATTTGTATTTATGATCGTGCCAATATTTTCAACTTTCAAAGCATAAGAACGCAAACACACAATGACTACATATAAACAATCCACACATGAACAAAAGCACAAGTACAAAGACACAAGACAAACAAAAGCAAGGGTGAAAAAGAGAGTACCGCCTTGACACAGTCAGTAGCAAAAACACCACTGGGGATTTAAACAATGTCTACTGGTAGTCATACAGTTCTGTGACTTATTCGGTTTGTCCGGGTATGTTCCTTGCTTGAGGATTTTAATAGTCGTTATCTAGTTATAACTAATAAACTTATTAAGCAAATATCACACAATTCGGAAAACTTTACCTAAATTTTATTATTGAAATTTATCTCTCATTAGAAAATATAATTCCAATCTACGGACGTTACTGCAACACGGTATTTCTCACCCATAATTATATGACGATGGTATCTACAAACAGGAAAATTCGGGGTCATTTCCATTTTCACAATTTGCTTATTAAACGCATTACAACTCTTAGAAAGAAACGTTATGATTCCATTATATTGCAACGCACTTCATATTTGGTTATTAACCCCTTTACAGTCGGTAGCCACGCTTCCAACTTTGTTTGCGCTATGGCAGACCGGGGATAGTACTCTATGATGGTACACTAGTAAACCCGGAAACAGTATGAGCTTTCCAGACTCCTGTATCGCCTTTTCTCTGTCGTGCTCTTGACAGCTTCCCTGCAGTTGGTCTGACTTCAGAAAAGACACTGAGTACATATTTGATGGATTTTCACAGATTGTTTGTTATATGTTGTACATGTTGTCCTGTGTTTACTGTCTTTTATGTTGTGGGGAAGTCCGGCGGGGATACCGTTTTTACACTGTTTGTTAAACTAAGTTGACTTTGAGATTTAAGTGCCCGTAAACCGATTTGAACTGAAAGTGGTGGTTTTGCCACTGACCGTTCCAAGGCTGTACTCTCGTCCCTTTGTTACCCTTACGTTAATGATTGTCTTATGTCTTTGAGCTTGTGCGTTTGTTGATGTTTGATATGTTTCTCTTGTATTTGTGTGTTGTTCGATGTTTAAATGTTTATCTGTTGTGTATATGCGTATGTGTATGTGTTGTTGGTGGTTGTGTCTTGTGTGGCTTTTACTTGACTTTACTACTTTTCAATTACCATGTTATTTCATTTTGTGGATATATTGTAAAAGTACATTATTCTTCCGCTCCCAGATTGTGTCGACTGCTGTTATTTTCATTATTATTTTTCGTCATTTAATTACAGAGAAACAGCCACAGTAACAAACAGTTTGGAGCCTGATGAAACTCCGAGTTTTTGTCGTCTCATTTGGATCCAAACCGTTTGCATATGCGAAAGAGTTTAGCAATTATGAATCTTTATGTTTAGACAAGAATGATACATGATGGTGAATGTACGTTCCATAAATACATGCAATACTTAACTGTGCAACGTCTTCTCCTAATTTAGAATTATATATCACGGATTGATTCAGATAAAAACAGAACATGACGAGTCCGTGTCCATAGTATAAGAAAACTACACTTTGTCAATGAATGTGCATTTTAAGAAATGTGACATTGACCTTGCTCTCTCGATACTCCATTACATTATCTCAAACAGAAATGTACGTACAATCAAACGATGAATAACTAAACCTGGCTATACAGAAGGGCGGAAAGACAAAGGCATAATCAAACAAGAATTCTTATTCCAAATAGTGGTGGTCTCCCTATTGCACAAAATTCGATGTCAGCCCATCTGTGTCATATGTCCCTTACAACTACATAGACAAACACTATAACCCAGATCTAAACTGTTTGATGAAATAATCGATGCCAGTGGTCTATGCTATCAAATACCTTGTTTTTCCAATCAACATAAAAGATGGATGAGTTCAAATATAAGATATGGACGCCTATTAAGGCCTCTGTAAATATGTTCTGAAATGGGTGATCCTTTGAAAGACAAAATAGAAATGTAAAATGTACTCTGTTTTATTGAGTCTGTTCATGAGTAGTAATTAAAAGTGCAACACCTCTCATGCCCCCTAGCACCGGCTTAATCAGTATTCAATTTTCAAAAATAATAACATTACAACTAATGATCCCAAAGGACCAGAAAATATAACAACACTGAGAATGAAGTACAGTGCGACTTTTTACGGCCGCCACACAAGCTCTTAACACCTGCTGTTGTGAAGTACATATGTTCTGAAAATGGGTGATAATTTGAAAGCAAAAGTAGAAATGCAAAATAAGAAAATTGCAGATTCGGTTTTATTGAGTCTGTTCAAACTCACTTTATGAAACCAATGTGATAAATAGAGCACATGATTCCAAATTACACAATTATAAAAGTTTTAATTTCTCTAGCATGTGCTCCTTTTTGATAGATGCATTATTAAAAAAGGAATAAGTCTAAAATAACCTTTGGGATAAATGATATGGGACTGACTCGATTACTAACCCGTAATCTATTGATAACGCTGATTTGTGTTTATTATTTCATTTTTCTGTCAGCAAAGTACTAATTTATAATATCCATTTATAGAGTGAATTCACTATGAAAAAAAGAATTAGTTCTTATCAGATTTTGTGTGATTGTGTGTATAGAACAGAAGATTTGTAAATGATAGTTGACAGTGCACAGCAACACATGAAATACATGTATAGGTAAGTGGAGCTATGAAGATCAATAATATTATCAACGTATATATCAGACCTGCAAACACCTCAACTTCACACAAGGCCAAGTGGTCAACCGAAGCATGATGTATATATACTCCAGAACCTTTTCGTGGGCTTGCTATGTCTACACTTCGGGGTTGGTAGTCTTCCCACGAACTACCGGAAGGGTCGTCAGAGTAAATTTGTGAGTATGTTCCATTCAGGGGAAGAGCATGTATAACAAATCTCGCCGATTGTCCTTTGAATAAAAAACCGATAACCGATAACCGGAACAACATAAGAATGTTGACCTAATTTACGATCATTCTATATAGTATTTTGTATTTATTAATCAGGTATTAAATTGTCGTTACTGAGGTGGGATTCTTTCAGAACTGTTGTTACATTGTCTTTATTTTTGTACATTTAAGTACTTCTAATACCACAACTTTAGTTTTTACTCCAAGAATAATTATGCATTTTAACTCTTTCCATGTCAATTGTAGGTCATCATGATTCTCCTGTTCATTCAACATAGGGTTGGAATATCTGTTTGGTGCGTTGACAATACACATACAGACATACCCAGAGCAAACGACAAAGCTGCTTACTCAACTACTACAATCGACATTTCTCCACTAAACGCTATGTTGTTAACACTCTTTAGAATTGTCTGGGAGAGACGATTCTAAATAGTGATCACAACATTTGGTTTAGCAGAGAATATATTATTAAAAAAGGTTATTCTTGAAACTATTTTAATTCATGCGTCTTATATTGATCTCTGTATATCGATTTTCCAACGGATTAAACTGAATAAATGCTTACATATGCGAATAAATACGTTTTGCCCAGTATAAATGTTTTTTGAATGGGAAACAATTTACTTCATTATTTCGGTAATAATCCTTACATACCATAAAACTGTGGACTGATAGGTAATCTTCTACCATAAACATAAATTCCATGGATAAGCATGTCTTTGGAGAACCACAGTTTCCAGGATTGGTTGGGGTAGCGATCTGTTACAGCACATGTACGCTCAGCGTCTGTTTCTTGGTGGTCCCCGCTAAGCATCGGTCGGCCGTCAACGGCAGCGGAACTTGATGCCCAGAATGTGCTAGACATGGTAGTTGGGCCATTGTAGGATACGTATCGCCCTGGAATATTTCTCACATGTCACTGGACAGCATTCCCGCTATAATACTACACTTAATCATTGATTTAACCGTGTAGATAATGAGTTATACTTTGTTATATAATGCTTGATTTAGACTGTTCATCTTGCCGGGATGTACGGGATTTTAGATCTTGGCAAAGGACGAGGTGTACGAAATCGATTTAATTTCTCAATTGTGGCAGTTTTCCCTTTCGATTTAATAATTCCGGATATTTTTTCTCATCTTTCTTTGACAATAAATTGTAAAACAAATGCCACAATATGCAGTTTAGGAAGTAATTCAAATATATTCACCCCACAAATGATAAGAATATTGAAAGAAGAAGCTTACGCTCGTCTGCTTTCAAATGTAAACAAACAACAAATATAAATTATATTCACCTAGCAATAAGTTAATTATAAGACAATCTGAAGGGTATGATGCGTGCTATGATCGTTATGGATGGTGAGTTTCCATATAATGCTTGATTTAAACTGTTCATCTTGCCGGGATGTACGGGATTTTAGATCTTGGCAAAGGACGAGGTGTACGAAATCGATTTAATTTCTCAAGTGTGGCAGTTTTCCCTTTCGATTTAATAATTCCGGATATTTTTTCTCATCTTTCTTTGACAATAAATTGTAAAACAAATGCCACAATATGCAGTTTAGGAAGTAATTCAAATATATTCACCCCACAAATGATAAGAATATTGAAAGAAGAAGCTTACGCTCGTCTGCTTTCAAATGTAAACAAACAACAAATATAAATTATATTCACCTAGCAATAAGTTAATTATAAGACAATCTGAAGGGTATGATGCGTGCTATGATCGTTATGGATGGTGAGTTTCCTTCGCTACTCCTCCAGAAATATTATACCATCCTAACTGGTCATACCACGCTGTATATATCAAAATACCGTGTAATCATATATTTTGTAATATAGTGGATGATGCAATTACCATATCAATAGCTTAAACGAATATACTGTAGTTATACTTAAACATATATAATGCCTGAAAGGGTTTCATGGTTAACCATTTCCCTGTTGTATATTTAGTACAAATGTCAATACCGAATATTCGTGGGATAACAGTTATAATGAAATATGAAATGTGGAACATCGTAGTCATTTTAGAAACTTACGAACAAAATCTATCAAATTCTATTAACAAACTGGGCAGACCTTAAACAGACGACTCATATAGGAACCATCTGATCAGGGTCTACTCTGTTTGCAAATGGGTGAAAACACGTTTATATGAAGGAAATGGTTAAATAAGCACTCCTTTAGAAGTGCAGTGCTGTCGTTATATATGAAAATGTATTGAAAAGTCGTACCACCATAGATTTCCACTTCACATAGCTGAAGCGCCTCTGCAGTTGCGGGTGATACAATGCGGATATGTTGAACATGCATTGGTTCAAGACACATAATTTCAGTTTCATTGCGTATCATTGTGTCGGAGTATCGGTACCACTGTGTTGTAGTGATGAAACCATCAATGCTTCCCTCTACACGAAAGGCTATATTCGATTCTACAACATGATCAAGAGTTATTCTGTCAGTGACACAAACATACTACAATAAAATAATGATTTATTCTTAGAATGGAAGTTTTTTCAGGCATGTTAGATTAGAGGTTATAGTTACCTTTCTGAGACAATGATTGAGCTCGGTCTACCTTTCGACTCCATCAGGGAGCCTTCTTCAGAACTAACTGAGGTCAGGTGATCACAAATACAGGTGGAAGGTCAATGCCCGTGTTCTCGTTTATCGATGGCTTCCCCTCCATGATCTCTAGTGCTTCCCTGATTTGGCTGGGAGTGACTATGAGTCAGTAGGGGAACATTGCAAGGAAACGGGACACTCTATCTCATGGGATAATGTCAAAGTACTGTGCAAAGAAGACAACACCACTCGCCGCCGAATCAGGGAAGCACTCGATATCATGGAGGGGCGCCATCGGTAAACGAAAATGCGGCGATGACATTCCACCTGTATACAGTCCTTTGTGATCACGTGACCTCAGTTAGTCCTGAAGAAGGCTCCGTGAATAGGTATCTTGCATTGTGGCAACTAACTGAAAGATGTTAGGCAAACATTTAGATTGTAAAATATAATCTGGTTTGCAAACTATGCTATTGAGGGACAAAATCGGTATCCATATTAAAGACAAACGCGTGGCTGATAAACTAAAAAAACATACGTAATATACATTTAAAGCATATAAACACAACACATCGTTTCCGACCTGTCAAAATTACCGTGTTTCTCGAGATTCTCCGCTGTGGCCTCTGAGAACCGTTTCAACTAGGAGCTTTTCGCTGTGCAGTTACATAGGCTATACATTAGACTACTTATTGGCAAAACGGTTTACCCGATATACCGTTTGATTGAATGTCAACAGAGGCATAACTTGAGAGAGGGGTAAAATTTGTAAATAGGAAGTTCGACCCTTTGTCTATATATCTAGTGTTCATACATTTTTTTCTATCCAGATTCATAATTCATTGTAACGGTTCCCTGTGGTCCAAATAAGATTACGTAATTTTAAACAAGAATATACATGTCTCCACCTAACACTGTGACCTACACCTACACCTAACCCTACACTGTGACCACTCTTTCGAAGCCTCTCGATATAGTATTTGGTGGAGAAATTACGAACTTAGTATTCTGGTATGCACTTTTATCTGTAGCTCTGAAAGCAATCAAGCGAGTGTTACCTGTTTTGATCTTCAGTACAAGCCCTACAATGTAGTAAGAGTTTGGAAAATCTACTCTCCACCACGTTTCATGTCTTTCAGTTGTTAAGCTGTTGCTACAGGTTTTTGCGTCGCTGTCTATTGCAATTGATGCGGCGGTACCAGGGTCGGTGTTCTGTATAGCGCTGCTAGCGAGTGAAGCTATATTTCCTAAAACAAATAAGACATTGAGACATTGAGATATACCATTTTCTATCCCTGGTTCGAGCGGAAGGCTGTAAACCCTCTTTCTGTTCTGGTTTTGTGAACATTTGACGTTATTTGAGTTACAATTAAATAAATGTGGACTGTTTCCGGATGTTGGTCAAATTAACTTTATGACGTCAGTATTAGTTCCCAGATAAAACCAGAGCAGTGGGCAGTCATCAAATTTTGTGTTGAGTTGTGGAAAACACTAGTATAGATGAAACAAATATGCTTAAAGTCACAAACTGGAAGAAGTGTATCTGGTGCTTAAGTTAACCATAGGCATAGCAGATTTACTGATTATTCAATGACACCATGCACATCTATAGAAGCCGTCAGACCCGCAATCATTACAAAACTGGCTATGTCAGATCAGTAAAATGCATTACAACAGAATACACGGCTGACTGCGCAACATTGCGATTCAAAACAACATCTGAGTTGTGACAGCACACACAATAATGACGGAAGGGTACACATGGAACTGTGTGTGTTTGCTGGGTGCTACATTGGCTATGACAGGGTTAGGAGAGGAGCAGCATCACGGGAATTTCAAGAGAGATGGTGTAACGTTAATGAGGCCGGCGTGCTCCGGGTCCCGCGAGGTGACGTTCTTTAGGAAGATGCCAAAGAGTGATCCACTGGTCCAGCATTGTTATCTTGTGCATGTTCAAAGCACACACATGTAAGTATTTAGTGACGTAATATCTGACGGACTTTAACGGTTGTTATGGTATGTGTTACATTTGGTACTGTAATTGCTGTATTCTATATTGTGGGGAAGTCCGGTGGGGATACCTTTATTTACAATGTTTATTTAGCTAGAGTGAATTTTAGATAAGTGTGTGGTTAGGACGTCCGTAAACCGGTTTAAACCCCCAGTGGTGATTTTGCTACTGACCGTGCCAAGGCGGTTCTCTATTTGTCACTCTTACTTTTATTTGTCTTGTGTCTTTGTACTTGTGTGTTTGGTTCATGTTTGACTCTGGTGCTTACGTATTTGTTCGTGTTTTCTGTGTTCTTCGTTTGGATGTGTGCGTGTGTGTGTGACATGCTTTCTATCGGTGTGTTATTGGTGTTTGCGTCTTTGTATGTGACTCTCTCCTATATGTGTGTATGTGTATAAATTGCTATATATATAAGTTGCTTTCTGTCGGTGTTTTGGTGATGGTGGCGTTTTGTGTGTGGCTTTTCCTGCTTGACCTTACTACTGTTTCATTATATATATATATATGTGATTGTGTGTGTGATTGGCTGATGTATTGGCACACGTGTTTACAAATACATGTGACACATAGATGATACAGATACACATACATGTACATTTATTTGATAACAAAACTGTGATTAGTGAAATTGTTTATAAACGAGTCACTAAATATTGAAAAAAAATAAATATACCATACTTAATCCTTTCGCTGCCAAACTCTGTCGTCTGCTAACTTTGTCGTCTGCTACAAATTTGCATTTTTTGATTTATTTTTTTTTTAAAACATAGTACCAGTAACAAACAGTTTGGTCCCTGGTGAGACGCCGAGTTACTCGGCGTCTCATCTGGATCCAAACTGTTTGCATAGGTAATCACAGATCCGGCATTGGCAGCGAAAGGGTTAAGTTGTCCTTTATGATTGTTTTCAGTGGCAATCACTTGTAGCAAATGAATACACCTCCTGTCTATGCATTTGCAAATACAATATACCCAGATCAGACGGTTCCAACAGGAGTCGTCTGATCAGGATCTACTCTGTTTGCTAAAACAACTAAATCGGTTCTAAAGTTTCTAACATGGCAATAATGCTTATGTTGATGTGCAATTATAAAATTAATCTAATTTGACCCTTTACTCCATAAATACTCCTTTCTACGCCTTTGAAAACAGAGTAGACCCAGACCAGAGAGCTCCTGTAGGGGGCCATCTGATCATGGTATACTCTGTTTGCTTTTGAAATCATATTTATATGATTTTACAATTTCTGCCATGGCCAATATTTGGGTGAAGCTGGAGAAACGAGGTGAATTAAGAATTAAATGTCGACATGGTTACTTCTTATTGATTACTGATAGTTGTGGAGTACTGAGTTGAAAACAGTGAAAATACTAGAGCTCTGAATTCAATTGCAATTATAAAACAAATATAGATAATATATGTTTTGTAAATTGTGAGTTATATAGTATATATACAGGATGTGTTATATATCAGGATTTGCAAATTTTAGAGATTTTTAAGCCGATGTAAATTAAGCCTTAAAAATTGAGTCACCTGCATTTATCTTCTACAAAACCCTTTGCAACCTGGGCTCTTATAACGGTGTCCGCCATCTGAACCGAATATGCAAACAGATTGGATCCAGTTAAGTACTATTTGGAAACGAGACTGATTGAAGCTTGGTCAATACAATCTAAAATGTTTGAACGGATTGGAAGCATTCAAAATTTCACTGGATCATTTTTTGAGCAGACAATGTTTTTTTAAAGCAGGGTAAGACTCCAACCTTGAACAATGGTGGCATCGTGAATGTCTATTACATGAAGTCATATTATAAACGGCATATGGGCACATAAAGAATATATTTATTCCATAAGGCTAACATAGCACATTCTGATCAAAGCGATCGTATAGTTGCCGTTTTATATATGTCTATGGTGCAGGTAATAATATGAAATGAAAAGGTTTCAGTGGCAGTTAATGGTTACTGAAACACAATAAAAAATACATGACAAACAAGGATTCTACAAAAACATTATTTGTTTTATTCATACTTACGATACTGACATCCAGGCCCCATCCATCCAGGCGCGCAACCATTATGACAAGTCCCGGTGTTTCGTTCACACTGTTCCTCGTTGATACATCGGCATCTATACTGGCAGTTGTCACCAAACTGAGTAATGTTGTAATGTCCCTGAGTTGGACAATCATTCCCTGTAACATAGAGATAAATTTGATTTATATGAATTTAAATAAAATTTATTATGTTTGACAATCGGACGAAGAGATCTGCGATACGTGAGATAAAGCGATGTCATTGACTAATTGTGTACATAGAGGATCTTAAATGAGTGTTCTTGATTATTGGATTTATTAAATGTGTCTTTTTAAAACGATATAAAACGTGCTTAATTGAGTTTTTATCGTTTAAAAAGACGAATTTAATAAATCCAATAATCATGAACACGAATGCAAGATTCTATTTATAACATAACAAACGCAAATGTTTTTGCAGCCAATATTTCAGCAGTAACGTGGATTGTTACAAATTCTCCTTACATATAGAAATGATGAATGAAAGGTGTTTTAGGTTCGCTAGGTAACTTGGACAAAGTAGGTCCAAAATTTCCAACTGTTTTTTTTACTTACGGTCATATAAACCAGGATCTAATTTAGACCTCTCTGGTATTCAGTTTAACGGTGATAGTTTAAGATAACAAAAACCTACAGAAACATGTCAAAATAAGAGTTTCAATATACACACACGTCACATTATGACGCCACTGTACACAACATGTGTCTGTGTAAAGTGCGCCATTTGCTCATAGTTTAAATGCAGATCGACATATAGTTCGCCTACACGTCTTACACTCACTCGTTTGGACCCCTCATCAGTGATGTATACACATGGACATGGTTCTTTCCACCGAGAAAAAAATCTCGATTCAAATTCAGTGAAAAAGGTTATTGAAATGGACAAAAGATTCAGTACGAACTGCTGCATAAAATGTGTTGGAACAGGAGGAAGATTTTCGCGATCAGCTGATTTGGAGTATAACATATTTGAAATGTGTGTGTGCTATGCTGGATTCAGATGACTATAATTGTCGATTGACAAGATATGTTTATGAGTAGAAATCTGCATAAACAAAAGGACATGCGATGGAGAAAATGTAAAGTTGTGGAGGCATGTTGGTTTGGGTCTGAGTAGCTGGTAGGTCTTTTGGGGGTATACATTTTGTAGATATTTACTGACAGCGATTACAATTTGTATTATTTTATCGAAATTAAGGCACAAGTTTCAACATTCCTTTGCTATCTATTGTGATTCAATGGTTGTCTAGTAGGTCACCGTCCGCCAGTTTGTTTGTTTTGACAGCGCGTATGAATACAGTTAATATATGCCCGTGAATATCAAAATATGTATGATAGTGTTACGTCACGCTGAAGCCACGAGTTATGTTATAATGTAATTTATACAGATATTCTGTTCTATGTTTGAACCTATTGATACGTCCGACGAAACAGCCAAATAGAAAATAGAACTGAACAAGAAAATGTAAGCAACTGGTTCAATATTCTCCCCTTTTTATTTAAGCAAACGAGGTGTCTCGACATGGATCACTTTCTGTTAAGTTATGTTCCATGCTTATCTGATATTAGGTTTGAATGCGGACTCTGTCGTGACGCCAGTTTAAGCTTATGACGCGATAAAGCTTATGAGAATTCAGGAATTAACCTTTTTTGGTCTATAAAAAACTCCAATGAGGTTTTAACTAAATTAAAAATCAAGCAACACCAAGCTAACACTATAAGCACTTATGATTTTTCTACACTTTATACCACATTACCACACGAGCTAATAAAGATCAAACTTACTAATCTTATAAATAAAACATTTGCCAGAGAAAAAGTATCATTTCTTGCCTGTAATTCTAGACATGCGTTCTTTACCAATGACATTAGAAATAAATATACCTCGTGGACATGTTTAGATCTTTGTGACGCTATTACGTTTCTGTTAGACAATATATTTGTTCGTTTTGGTAATTCTGTTTATCGCCAGGTCATTGGTATTCCCATGGGAACCAATCGTGCTCCTTTAATTGTAGACTTGTTTTTGTTTTGTTATGAACGGGATTTTATGCTTAACCTTAACAGCGATTCACAGGCGGATGTCATCAATGCCTTTAACAACACAGCACGTTATTTAGACGACATTTTTAATATTGATAACCCATACTTTGATTCTATGATAACCTCAATTTACCCTAAGGAGCTCAAGCTTTATAAAGCAAATAATTCTGACATATCTGCAGCCTTTTCAGATTTAAATTTATCTATAAATAATGGAACAATTTCTTCTGGAATTTATGACAAAAGGGATTACTTTAGTTTTAAAATAGTTAACTATCCTCATTTGGATGGGGATGTTCCCCGAGCTACATGTTACGGTGTATACATTTCTCAGCTTATTCGGTTTGCTAGAGCTTGTTCCTCTGTTGATGATTTTAACAATCGTAACCTTATTATCACTGAAAAACTACTAAAACAGGGCTACAGATATGACAAACTTCGTAAAATATTTTCAAAATTTTACCACCGTAATGTTCTACTCATCAGCAAATACAATTGTAATTTACATACTTTTCTAAAGTTAGGTATTTCACATCCGGAGTTTTACGGTGATGTCATTTACAAACTTCGAAAAATTATTGGACACACATATTTTGATACTTTGTTTGTCAAACGTATAAAACAATTCAATAAAAAGGGATATGACCCCTCTATATTGCAGCACACTACATGCTTGGTGGTCGACCCCTTTACAGTTGGTCATTATGCTTTCCTCTTTGCTTGTGCGACGACGGAAAAGGCTTAATACTCTATGAAGATTCCCTCTTAAACCCGTTTACGGAGGGAGGAAATTAGATATTTGTATTTTGCCAGTTCTGTCGTACCCCAAATGACTTCTCCACAGCTGCTCTGACCTGAATAGTCATCGAGTACATGTCTACGATGTCAAGTTTATTCTTTTTCAAACAAAACAGTTGTGCATGCTTAATATCCACTAGTAATTGTATCTTCTTGCGATTTATTTTTTATTAAATGTCGGTGTAGAAGTGTTTCAAATAGTTTTCCCGTACTTTTAAATTATGACGTCATTTAAATGATGACGTCGCTTGTTTACCTCTAACGTTTATTTTCAAATGATTTTCATGTTGGCAGACATCGCTATGCATGTTATGGAGTTGTCTGGAGGGGGAATTTTATTTACATTTTGACTTTGGTGAAAGTGGGATAAAGACGAGGTTGGGTACCCCTAAACCAGGTTTAAGTCCCCCAGTAGCCTTTTTTTCGGCTGCTGGCCGTTCCAATGCGGCACTCCTGCTTTCAGCCTACGGTCAATTTTGTTGTTTAATATGCTTAATGTTTAATGTGTTTCGTCTTAATATGCGTCCCGTTATGTTTTGTCTTGTGGCTTTACCGTTTCTTGTTAGATGGTGTTTGGTGCGGTGTCATTTCGTGTGTGGCTCTCCCTGTTTGACTATTTTTCCATATTGTTTACTCTTTTTGAGAGCAGATGCCAGGTCAGGATCAGGTTACAGTAGTTCATTTGCATTGATCTTATCAACTAACTATTCTCGTCGTATATTCGACTCATTTCTTCGAGCATCACGTGTTTGCTAGTGTTTTAAAACCATATTTCGAAACAATTGTTTCATCTTTCGGAATTTCCGAAAGGAAAGGTGATTTTAAAGGGGCCGTCACACAATAACGTGCTGGTCAACGTTCTCCGAACATTTCAATCGTTCATTTTTAGCGTTCTAGAGTGAGGATGACACATCTGGCGTGCGATAAACGAGTACCTAACGCATGACTAGCGTGTGTCTTACGCGCGAGAAGCGTGTAACAGCGACCAAGTAAGATAGCCCTGAAAACCATAAGCGTGTGCCAACGTGCCACTGGCGCACAGCGAACGGTTTGTGAACGTTAGATCAGCGTGTTGAGCGTGTGACTAACGTGTAAATAACGACAAAATAGCGTTTTGACGTTCGTTTGACTTTAGTCACACGCTGCGTGCGCTAGGGGACCGTTCAGCGGTCGATGACAGGTCACCAGTGAGTCGTTAACTGCAAAGCAAACGATTAGTAACAACCAAGTAACGCTAGAGTAACGACTGACTAACGATACCCGAACGCGTGCAACGCTCATCGAACGTTAGTAAAACGTTACATTAACGTTCTTAAACGTTCTTCATCGTTTAAAATTAAACGTTGAAGAACGCTGGTATGAGTGAGAATTTTTGTGCAAGTTCAAAACTTTTTTTCCGGACCAGCGTTCTGCGCCGATTCCCGGCGATCACCGACGTTAACTAGCGTTCACAAGCGTTCACACAACGCTCTTCTTGCGCTATTCCAGCGACCATGGGCGACTACCAACGTTTCCTCAAACGTCAGAGAACGCTGACCAGAACATTATGGTGTGACGGGCCCATAAGATATAATGTGACATTAGTTTTTACAATGACAATTTTTTAAGCGTAATGTATATGGATATTTGCAATCGGCGCATACATATCGAGGTTGAGTGTAAGGCGCTTATTATTATCGATTATAAGCAGTCAAACTAATACTTTGTTAACTGATCTCTCAGCTCTTAGATCTACTGTAAACCACTATCACAAACCAAAGTACCAAACGTCAAAATTCAGCAATTAACCACCAGTAACAAGAGACTTGTTGTCAACCCTCAATATCTTAATCGTCTCGTTGATAATCATCACCTGAACAGTCTACAATTTACATGTACATGGTTTTTCAAGTCAAGTTACGTACGCCAAAGATAGTTATTTAAAACCTTGAATAGTTTTATTATGGCGGCTTAAGAGTAGCTAATTGACAAGTTGTCTTTATGGTAATAAATAACAAAGTTGTTTAACTTACCACAGCTAAGGGTCAATAGCTGGAAGAACAGTATAAAAGTCACTTTCATGATTAACAAATTAAACCGTGTATTGATACTACAACTGCTTTCATATGGCTATACTCCTGTTGTATGTTTGAGGAAAATCGAGCGCAATCTACCTGAACGAAAACTCTCTGCTCGAATTACAACAAATTGACAATGGCTAACAACAAACGAAACTGTCAAGTGATTATTATACCTGTTTTTCGACCTTCATTGAGTTATTTCAAATGTGCGTGCACCGATTCGCCATTTGAACGAGTTTTCATTTAAAGGCATTTTGTTAATTTTCCAAATAGACTAGACACGGATTAGATGCATGGTCCTGTAGGAGTTATTTGATCAGTCTCTACTCTGATATATCGTTATATTGATATGAGTCCACAGCATTTGTCATTGAAAAATATTCAACAGTTCATAATGTCAATATAAAACGTCATTTGATCAGTATCTAAACAGTCATACAATGATGACATCGTAGATATTAATCATAATATTATTTAAAATGGCACAACTCGTAAGTGTTGCCAAAGCTGAAACTGCATAACCAGATATATACCAGACATATAAGCAAACAGAACAGACCCCGATCGGACGACTCTTATAGGAACCGTCTGATCGGGGTATTCTATGTTTCTAAAATCACAGAAAAGCCTAAAATGGAATAAATGATTATCCCTTTATTCCACAGTTTTGCCTTGCAATTCTTGCAAACAAAGTAGACACAGGACACATGACTTCCATTTTACCCGTCTGAACAGGGCCTGATATGTTTTCGTATTTAATAATACTAGTAGCTGATTCTACAGTTCAAATTAAGGTCATATATTCATTAGTCCATATGCCATTATAAAATTATCAGCTGATACATAATCATAATATAAAGTTATCAGCTGATACATAATCATGAAACAATTACGTTTACATGAATATTTATGAAGAGAAAAATAAATTCGGCAACAGTCGTATCAACGACTACACATGTCAGAAATGTAAACAGCCTTACTTAATCGAGGCAGTACTGTATCATTAGAACTATTTACAAACTTACCTTCTCAAAAGAAAGATAATATAGCATGGGTATTTGAAACCTCTCCCCTTTCAGGTATTTGTGTTTTGTGAAAGGTAAACCGAGAAATAACAAGCACATGCTCATTGGTATATATACTATGGTATGTGTCTAATAATTGCTCATGAACTTACCGTGCAAATGCGGTTCTCTCTTTGTCACCCTTACTGTTGTTTGTCTTGTCTCTTTGTGCTTGTGTTTTGTTCATGGAAAAGTAGTAAAGTCAAGCAGGCAAAGCCGCATATAAGACGCAACCACCACCAAAACACCGCATGACACACATACACACACAACCACACACCCAAACGCACACTCACACACGAGATTAACACAGAAAACACCAACAGACACGCAAGAACCAGAGACAAACACTCCACACATGGACTAAATCACAAGCACAAAGACGCAAGGCAAACAAAAGGAAGGGTGACAAAGAGATTACCGCCTTGGCACGGTCAGTAGCAAAAACATCCACAGGGGGTTTAAACCGGTTTACGGACGTCCTAATCTCACACTTCTCTCAAAGTCACCATAGCTTTACAAATAGTGTAAATAAAGGTATCCCCGCCGGACTTATCCACGACATAGACGACGGTGAACACAGGACAACATGTAAAACATAGCATAATAAATGTGACAATCCGTCAAATATGTACTCAATGATTTTGCTGAAGTCAGAGCACCTGCAGGTAAGCCGTTAAGGCCACGACAGGGAAAAGTATTGCATGAGTCTGGTAAGCTCATCCCGTATCTGAGTTTAAGAGTATACGATCATAGAGTACTACCCCCGGCGTGTCATCGCGCAAGCAAAGAGGGAAGCGTATCTACCGACTGTAAAAGGGTCGATAACCAACCATGCAGTTGTATGTTTGTCTCTGGTGCTTGTGTATTTGTTGGTGTTTTCTGTGTTCTTCTCGTGTGTTTGGTTGTGTGTGTGTCTATCGATGTGTGGTGTTGATTGCGTCTTGTATGTGACTTTCTACTGTATGTGTGTATGTATGAGTATAAATTGCTATATCAGTTGCTTTTTGTAGGTGTTTTGGTGATGGTGGCGTTTTGTGTGTGGCTTTTCCTGCTTGACTTTACTACTTTTCCATCGATATACTAGCATCCTTGGTTTAATGACAAATAACAGTCAAAAGATGATAATCTACTGCTCTATCAGTGAAGACGCTGTTAACAACAGTATCGTTTCGTCTCATAGCGACAGTATATGGCATGGAACTTCTTACAATAGAAATTTTATCCTTGTTCGTCTTTACTCGCATATTGTCTTCACATTCCTTTATGAACATCGAGATAATGTTGGTTCAAAGAAATGCAGGTGCCCGCGTGCAATTATTGTTTTCTGGGACCACCAAAAACAGACAATACTGCCATGTTGATATGGTTGACCAACTTCTATCACCAGTTGTGCCTCAACGTAACCTGAGCAAATATTTTGACAATATGACCTTTTTATCTACAGATATAGCAGGTATGCCTTCTATAAACGCTCCGTCTATTTGTTCTATGTTCTAATCCTCTGCCACACCCGACATGTTCAAATATCCTCTACTTATTGTACGTGTGTGTGCATCAATCTTCTCTGTTCTGCTTTTCACCTGCTGTTCATGGAGTCCTGGTGTATCAATAGTCCATCCCTTGGCTAAGTATACTGCTGTTTTGCTGCATTTCGTTTCTATTGAGTGGGAGTCATTATACATCTCGACCACCGAATTTCCATCTTACACACTTTCATACATCATTTGTAGACAGACATATGTATCTGCCTGTATACAACACTTGTTTAAGTATATCTCCATTGTGACGTCCTAAAGTTCCGATAGTGAATTATTTGGCGAGTATTTCCTCAAATTGAGATGCAATTAATGTAACAGACTGTCGGCAGAATACAGTTCCTATTCTGTGTAGTAGTTCCCTTGTGACATTCTAAAGTTCCGACATTGAATTTTGGCAAGTATTTCCTCAAACTGAGATGCACTTGCAGTAACAATCTGTCCGCAAAATACAGTTCCGATTCTGTGTAGTACCATTTGTATTATATAACTTAGGACACCGCCAATGGTTAATATTGCTACAAGCCTTCGTGCAATATGTCCCACCTCTCCCCTACTAGCTCTTCGAATCTCAAGTAAAAATGTCACCTCGTAAAAACGCCATCCGTCAGAAGGGGGTAAATCTCAAAGTTAAATCTTTCCCATTACAAATGTCCGTTAGCTCGGCCTTAATAAAACCAGGATAACTTTGGGAAATGATAGGGTTATAATAAGCAGTGAAGTCAGATGAAAGACTTGCCTATGGCCTCATTGAATCATATGATACCATATCTGCCGAACGTTGTACCTTTGGAATATCCCCAGGCTCGCTCCGTCAACTTAAATCCTTCCCAACCAGACGCTTTATGTCCCAGAGACATCATCTCTAATACATTTAATATGCCTGCACATAGTATGGTAATGATACGATTGAGGATAGCAAATGCGTTTGGCTGGGTCTGCACTATAGGCAATGTATCAATGTGGATCAATAATAAATATAATGTATATAAGTTTGTCAGTCCAACAAATGGATGACGGGTGTGTATCACTGTAGATCGTGTATGTAAGTGAAGTATTGTAAATACAAACATTTACACTATTTGATACGGACCCAAACAAGAATAAAACCAAATACAGTAAAACCTCTCTATAACGCCCAGCTAAAATATGTTAATTAGTTGGTATTTAGAGCAGGTGGCTGCTAAAAGCAAGGTGAGAGTAAAACAGAACGCTCCCATAGGAGCGTTCTGTTTTACTTTCACCTTGCTTTAAGCAGTCACCTGCCTTTAACACAAAATAATTGATGTAATTTAGTGGTCGTTATTGAGAGGTTTTACTGTACACTTTCCTTTAAGAAATCGCAAAACAATTGCATTAGCTAATCCGTTTATAGACATTGAAGAAGTCTCACAATCGTAAGCAAAAGCAAAAGGTTGAATAAAACTATCGCAAAGTGTAGAGATAAAATTGTCGTAAATTTATATATGTCAAGCAAGTCGTCTGAAAATCTATGGAAACAGAATACTTTATATCTGTTTTTGAGTACAACGCCGCAAACGCGAGTCGGCCTCATATTATAAATAAAATATCAATTATTAAACCTGACTACCTTAGTCACATTTATCAAAACACGCGCACTCGGGCAATAATTACTACATGTGCTTGAATAAATTCTGAAAGGGGGTGATCCCCCGAGAGCAAAAATTGCAACACAAAAAGAGAACATTGCAGAATATCAATTGTTGATACTCCAAAAGTTATAAATGCTACGGCTCTAAATGAACCTCTAATATTTGTTAGACTAAGTGTGCACTTGGTTATTTACATCTGAACTAAATATACACATATACCGTAAAACCCCGCTCATGTGGCCACCTTCAAGAAGTATAATTCTGGGTGGTATATGCAGGTGGTAGTTTAATGCAGTGCAAAAGTAATGCAAAAAGCTCCTAGAGGAGCTTTTTGCATTACTTTTGCCCTGCATTAAGCAGCCACCTGCTTATTAAGTCACCCAATTCGATTCATTAAGTGGTCGGATTAGAGGGGTTCTACTGTATATTTATAGTACATGTGTAATTACAGTCTAATTGTTACAGTCATTGTCAAACATTAAACACAGGAACTGATTTAACCGTGAAGTCCAAATGCATCCAAATACAAGCCAATAAATAAACTAATCTGAGTAACTGACTGCAAGCTCCTACGTTACATTTGACCATTGATTATATCATGTGTCATGTAAATTGTAAACGTTCACTAAAATACGTACTGCAATATACAAAATTTAAACCTGCCCGATATTGGTGGTAAACAGTGCATCTGACGATGGATCAGTCACTTGTACATAACATAACTATAACCAATACACAAACACGCAATTGCATAAACATGAATGGGAAAATCATTAATTCCACATGTATGCAGTTACCATAAATAGACGTTAGTAATAGATACGTTTACAACGTAAATTTCCGCCCGAAAACGAGCTTATGTGAATTAAACTAAAATCCATTTAAATCTGACATTTGTTTTCGTTTTCACCTATGTAGTAGATCTTAGCAATGCCATATGGCAAATGCTCGGAAGAAATTAAAAGACAACCTCAAGGACGCTAAACGTTGGAATGGATATAGATCGTTATGTTGTAAAACTGATATCACTCAAGAAGGCTGTCTCTTAAGATGATAATTTGTCAAGCTTATGGGGATGACACTACTTTAATAATCAAACAAAGAACTCTCTTCTTCTAACAGGTTTAACAGCCAAAACAAAGGTAATAGTACAACAGCTGAATAAGAAAAATGCAGACTGCTATAAATACGTTAATAAAAATTACACTTTGTCAAATGATTAGGTAAAAAAGGAAATGAGATAGAGCAATGCAATTTTCAAAGGAATAAAGCAAAAGTATAGAACGAGAAACTGAGACATAATGTGAAGTCCCTCATCAGACGCTGCCATGAAGGGCGACGTCTGATCTGGGACTGCACTATTTGTCGTGGTGCATTTTTGCGCCATTGGCGGTGAAAGGGTAAATACCAGAGAAGTTCAATGTCGTTTCATGCAAACAAGCTTTCAACGGGACGTAAATTTGATGTTCACACAACTGGGATAATAGTACAACACCTTTGTTTTTCAATCAATGGCACAGTGCATTTTAACAATAATCTTTTCACTGTAAAATACACAAGGAAATTAAGGCACAGAAACGCGTTTTATGTGAAAGGGCTGAAAATGCTTTCTGCATGACCTTCGCCTTGCATTGAGCAGCAACCTGCCTACAAAGACACAAATCCCCCTTACTAAAAATTCCTAATATCAAGTTTTTACTGTGTTTATTAACACAGGAGTATGTAAAAGCAGATGGGTGCTTAATGCACGACAACAGTAATGCAGAAAGCTCCTAGCAGAGATTGTTGTATGTGTTTAGTCCTACATTAACCCTTTCCCTCATATAGACGTGTTTTCACGCATTTGCAAACAGAGTAGACCTCTAGGAGCCGTCTGATCAGGGTCTGTTCTGTTTGTTAATACAATTTGATAGATCTGTTTCTTTACTTTCTAAAATGCCTACAATGGTCCATCTTCCATATTTCTTTGTAACTATTTTGTTAATGAATATTCAGTAGGTATTGAGTTTTGGCCTTAATACAGAATAGGGAAAATGGTAAGCCACCTGTTTTAAAAATTGAGAATTAGACCTCTTTTGAGTGGGTGTGTTAGTGAGACTTTACTGTAGTCATCTTCATCATCATAAGTTTTATTTTGAGAAATCATATCAATCTACAGTAAAATATCTCTATAACGACCACTAAATTGTGCTAATTAGTTGGTATTTTGGGCAGGCGGTTGCTTAAAGAAAGATGAAAGCTTTAAACATCCACCTGCCTTTAACACAAAATACTTGATGTAGTGTGGTGATCGTTATAGAGAGGTTTTACTGTATATTCATTTAGTGGTAGATTATAACGACAACATAACCTCGGTTGATCGTTTATTATTCAGACCTAGGTCTGATTCGTGCTTGCTTATTAAGCCAGTCTATTTTAGCAATACTTTAGCTCCATATATATACACGTTAGCGAACCAGGAAAATGCCCAACAAATGCACAACATACCTTTAATTACTGCTAGTCAATATACATGCCTTAACTTGAGCATATACATTTAACCAGCTGCTAATTCTCATATTTACACTCTGAAAGGATAACAAAATTCATGTTGAATTCAATCTTATAAAACTCTTACTAATAAATGATTTTTATGAGTAGTCAGGGGGGGGGGGGCGGGGGTTATCCAGGAAAAATGCACTCAGTTGACCCCTTCTTTATTCTATGTAACATCGCCATCTTGGATGAGGGAACAAATGAGTATAATTTCGGAAGCAGTCGGGCGTGGCGGGTGCCGGGTTCGGATATCAATCTGGGTCCCATTAGCAGACGATGTATGTTTTTCCAATACCCGTGCCAAAGGAGACGTTATACACAGACACCTTTAAACAGTTAATACCTAACATGTGACAAAGCGGTCAAGCTCGAAATAGGGGTATTGACAAACACTTAAGTTTGTCATGACACGCGCCGTTTGTATTTATTAACAGATCACTATGAAAAATAATAATAACACATTAGGAATAGGAAATATCACAAAGGCATCATATGTATGTACAGAATTTTATTTATATACAAATAACATCATATTTACAACCATTTGCATATAATTATAACATGGTATAAATGAAGAAGTTTGTGTCAAGATATTTATTGAACTTCATTGGCTTTCACCCAGCTGTTAAATTTAGCAGGGTAGTACTTCCAGTTCACTAGATATTGTTTATTGTGTCATTTTCCTTTGGATCT
Source organism: Azorinus chamasolen (assembly GCA_963576725.1). Taxonomy (NCBI): domain Eukaryota; kingdom Metazoa; phylum Mollusca; class Bivalvia; order Cardiida; family Solecurtidae; genus Azorinus; species Azorinus chamasolen. Next base: position 51,033,383 of record OY755250.1, on the reverse strand, counting down.
TAATATAGTTTCCATTTCCCACGTCTGCTGTGGATCTATATCCAACATTTTTTTGGAGTTCATTTTGATAAAAGGTGCCTTGAATGTCCTCATTCTGTAAATCACAAAGTCTAAAGATTTGAATTTTGACCATGCGTTTCTGCGGTCCTGTGTTTCTATAATAGCCAATCTTTTTAATAACTATGGTTTTGGTGCCGTGTGGTGGCCGTAAAAAGTCTCCCCGTACACGTAACCGATGTTGTTATCATTCTATTGCAGGATATGCAAGTAACATACACAAGTACTCTATGAAGGCGGCCTCTTAAATCCAGAAATGGAAGGAGAACGTCGGATATCTGTACTATTTCTTTTTTGTCGTACCCTTTATTACTTTTCTACAGTTACTCTGTTTGCAGCTCAATCATTGAGTACACTAGCGATAGGTGGATACAGTTTGTTCACTTAAATGTTTTCGTTATACATGCACTTTACCACTGTATTTGCCATGGCGGTTGTTGTAGATTAGTCGGAGAGGGGATACGTTTATTTACACTGTTTGTCTTTTAGGGTGGGGATGGAATAAGTGTGAGGTTGGGCGCCCATAAACCGGTTTAACCCCCAGTGACTTTTGTCACTGACCGTTCCAAGGCGGTACTTCCATCTTCCCCCTATTGTATGTTTGTTTTGTCTTTGTGCGTCTCTTGTTGTTTTTATAGTTACAGATAAACTTATTTTGAAACAAAACATGACCTACTCTAATGTCAACAAAACGAAGCGACTACAGCGCTTCTTTATTTTTAAAAGCCTTAGCAAGCAGCATTTTTTTCAACATAGTTGTCTTGGTGTAATGGATATGTATCTGGACTTGCATGTGGCGGTCTTGAGTTCGATTCTTACCAGTGATAATATTTTTTCATTAAAATACTTTCCGTACAAAACAACAATATATATTAATAATAACATATACTAATTATTAACAAAATATTAACATATAATTGAAAAAAAGAATAAACATTAAAAAAAATAGCAACTCAAAAACAAAAGGTAAACTGCATAACTTGAGATTCGAACCAACAACCCCATGTTTGCAAGACTAGGTACATATCCATTAGACCAAAGCCCAGTGCATGATATGTGGCGAGGTACTAAAGTGTGTTATCTGGCCCTGTACTTTTGTGCTGTTATGTAAACAACAAAATAACAACAAGTCTCAATATAGCGTGGTTTACCTGTATGTACATTTGCTGTTTCCTTGTGTTGCTGTTCGGGCGACTGTTTTTTTCTGTATATGGTGTTTCCTGCATGACTCATTTTTGTACTTTTACTGTCAGACAAGTTTTTATTAATATATATTAATTTATTTTATTTATTTTAATTCATATATTTTTCTCAGCATATTTTTGTCAGGGTTATTACTATGATCCAGTTTCAGTGAAAATGCTAGTGAATTAGGTATAATCGATTAAAATCACATTCCCAATCATAGCTGTCTGCGTGGTCTAAGGGTTATCACGATGGACTAGGAAACGTGAGGTCGTGGGTTCGATCCTCGGTGGAAACCTCTTTTTCTTAGCACCCTTAGTATAGGTGCTTTTGGTTAAAACCATTTTGTACATAAAAAATATGTCCTTTGTTTGCATTTTGGCTTCGTTAAAGTTATATAGCTGAGACCTTTTACTCATGGTTTTGTTGACCGTTTTGCATATGTCACCATTGTGCATGAATTTGCTTCAACTTAAATGTATAATTATATCATACTAACCTGTTCTTAATTTGGAGACAATATAAGTGAAAAAGTTAATGGGCATTGGGTCGACATATTGGAATAATTCCATGTAGACTGTAAGTATGGGAGTTTGTATGCCTTGTGAACGTCACTTAATGTGATAATGGTTTCTACGTCAATGTGTTTCAGCAAATGAATAACATTGATATGTGACGTAATGTGTAGTATTGGTGTCAAACACAGGTATTATGCATCATGGCTCATTAAAACATTCACCGTTTCTGCTACATGTATTAATTCATACATAACAGTCATGTTTTACCAATGTATCTGTTAATTAAAAGTAAATATATATTAAAAATATTGCTCCCTCTTTTTCTTCTATCCTGCTTAAATGCATGTTACGCAGCCATTTTACGCTTGCGTAAAACCTTGCTTGTTGACTATTTCATTAACCCTTTCCTCAATAAATAAGCCTTTCTACGCCTTTGCAAACAGAATAGACCAAGATCAGACGGCTCCTGATTGCTAATGATATAATATACATATGTTTCTACAATTTCTGCAATGCCTAAAATCCCCGTGTCTATGTTCTACTATTACAATTTAATGTAATTACACTTCATTACGTCGTTATGTAGGGTGCCTGTACCATCAGTATCAGTCTCAACCAGAGGTCCAGATAAATTCAAACATTTGCAAGAATAACTCCATTAATTCTCCACCAAATCCTATCTTGTCACCGCTCTCCGAGACGATTCTAAAGAGAGGCATAGTGCTTGGTTGAGAAATGATGACTAGTACATTTACCTCAGTATCATTCTCAACATAACCCTTTCCCTGATGAGTATTCATGTAAGAGATGACGTCATGAATATTAATAAGTTTATTTTTACTATGTCATACATATGAACAATTTGCCCCAGACAGAAGCTGTAGAATCAGATCTGTATTACACCATAAACAAACAGAGCAGATCCTGAGCAGACGGCTCCTAAAGGAGCCGTCTGATATGGGTCTACTCTGTTTGCAGATGCGTCAAAATGCGCTTAAATGAGAAAAAGGGACAACTTGCTAATTCGGTAGTTTCGCTAATGCGATTGCATAGCTGGTTACCCCCTTTCCTTTATATAAACGCGTGTTCACGCATGTGCAAACATAGTAGACCTAGATCAGACGGCTCCTTTACGTCTGATCAGGGTCTGCCCTGTTTGCTAATGGCATTTGAAAATCTGTGTCTTTACCTTCTAAAATGGTCATAATGCTTCACCTTTCATATTTAACTATACATGTACTATCATGCCTATGAATATTCAGTAGGTATTGATTTTTAGTAAACAAAGAACAGAGAAAGGGTTAACAGTGGAATATGTAAAAGCAGATAGTACACTGGATTCATTCCAAACAGACTTACCTAACCCTTTACTCCATATATACCAGCCTTTGTAAGCAGAGTAAACTCAGATCAGACAGCTCCTACAGGAGCAGCCCGGTCAGTGTCTATCCTGTTTGCTTATTGGGCTGAATATATCTCATTTAACCGTTTCTGCCGTGGCTACGATTCCCTTGTTCATATGCTATTATAGAATCATAATTCTATCTCATTATTTCTGGTTTGATTATTCATGGAGTAAAATGTAAAACTTCCAAACTTCTCAGATCTGCTTGAGTCAAAGTTTTAATTGCCTGCTATGACTACATATATTTCTCTGTTAACCCTTTTCCTCATATAGATGCCTTTGCATGACTTTGCAGAGTGGACCCAGATAATACAGCCTATAGGAGCCATCTGATCATGGTCCACTCTGTTTGCTTATGGTATACTATAGATCTGATTATACAGTTTGTCTCTGGCAGCCAACTTGTTTTTGAGTGCAGATGCCATTATAAAGAATATATCTAATTATATGAACTATGTCATTATTTTTTACATATTCAAAGGTAAAGTGTTAAGTATTCATGTAAAATATAATGACATCATCCATATTTGTTAGCTGAAAACATCATATACACAGAACTGTTTAGTCCCCTGTCGTCCATCCATCCTGATTTTTGTCCTGATATCTCCTCACTCACTTGCATTATGATATATCCAAATTTCTAGTATGGGCGCATCTTGAGAAGGTGAAGTGTCACATACTAATTTCGTGTCTTTGTGATTTTGACATTGACTTCAGCTTTTGTAAAAATTGACTGGAAATTGTCAGGATGATATATCTGCAGCTGCTCTGGTTAGGATTTCCAAACTTTCATGTGTTTGTCTTTGGAAGATGGAGAGTATGGCATATTACTTCAGTGTCTCCAACTAACTCAAGGTGATGACCAGTCCCAGTTAAGGACGACTGATTGCTAGGCAATACTTGCTTGTTGGTATCAGTAGACGGTAGTTGGGTATGTTGTTATTTAATAAGCAAATAAAGCAACATTTGATCACACAGCTCCTACAGAAGCCTTCTGATCTGGGTCTACGCTGTTTGCAAAGGTGTCTATATGAGGAAAAGGGTTAACAGGCAAACGTAGTAGGCAAATTAAAACTTAAATTAATTAACAGTCATGAAAAAGCATGTGAATGGGGGAACGTGTAAGATAAAAAAAATCATGTTGTATTCCTATTTATAAATATTCAAATGTCACATAATGATAGTTTTATAGGAAATAATTTCTAATTCTTGCTTTTTATAAAAGATTGTTTTTCCTATAGAGTTATCATTATGTGGCATTTGAATATTTAATGGATGGGTGGAAAGAAGAAACTTGACACAATTTCATCAATTTCTGCCATATTTAATATATGAGCAATGCATTGCTAGATGTTACAAAATAATGAAATACTCAAACATAACCATGCGAAATATGTCTGTTTAACCCTTCACCTAGGTCCATATTCATAAAGCTCCTTAGGAATTTTTTAACTTTAGGACTACTTGGGGAAATATTTCTGGCTGCATCTGTAGCAAAACTACACAGTGAATTTTCACTCAATGACTTCTAGAATATTTGGATAATATACATTTGATATACAGTTTTATTTTCTGAAATGTTTTTACCTGTATTTATTATATAAGACAAGGGAAAAAAAGGGAGAAAAATTCTTAAGTTTCTCCTTAGGAGCTTTATGAATAGAGGCCCTGATGTATATGAATATTTAAAACAATGACTGCATGAAATTATGATTATTATTATTATTATTATCCACTTTCATATAATGACTGTATTCCCATGGCAGCATCTGCGGAATCATGTTTGAAGTTTTTCATATCCACAGACGCCCTTGATCAGAAAGGTCCTACAGGAAATGTCTGATCTTAGCCTACTCTGTTTTCATAGACATAACTAGGTATCTATTACCCTGTCATAACAAATGATCAACTAAAATAGCAATTTATTTTGTTTCTGATAAGAAAAGATGCCTATTTTGCCTATTTTAAATAATCAACCCATTTCTTTCTCTGTGTCATGGCAAAAATAAATTCCTAGAAAAAATGTGCTAGTTATCTAGGTTGGTGCTAAAATTTACCGTGGTAGCCAATTACAGTAAGACTAATTAGAAATACCTCATTTTAATATGTTTTCCAGCAAAATGGGAAAAAAGATAATTCTGTTCTATAAACAAATTCAGAAATTTAGTAGCACATTCATATTTCGGCTACCAGCAACACCAACCTATATCATATTTTAGTAACACATGTCTTTCAAATCGTTTATACACAGGTATATCGGTTTCTGTGGTAACATAGTACACTCATATATATGCATAGAAACATACAAAACAAAATTAAATACGCTTCATATCAGGACAAGTTTGTCGATAGGATACAGAAATGCATTTGTCACAAAAAATTGTCATTTCATGTCCATCTGAACTAAGCTTCAAAACCTTGCTAACATTGTTTTAACCCTTTCCCTGTCCTGTGTTGTTTCCAAATTTCACTACCTACTGAATATTTATCGACAAAATAGTAATGCAAATATGGAGTGTAGAGCATTGTAGCCATTTATCCATTTCCTCCATAAATACGCCTTTCTATGCCTCTGTAAATATCACCTCTTGAAAACATTGTGATAAATAGAGAATTTCCTCCTATAGGAGCAAATGCTCTATTTATCACAATGGTTTCAAACTACAAAATTAAAAAAAATCCTTTTCTCTAGTAAATGCCCCTTTTCGGTAGATTTATTCAAAGTTGTTGGATCTAAAATAGTCTATGAGGGAATGGTTTAAGAAAGTAAAAGAAAACATGCTTTCAAATTGCAACAGAGTAGACTCTGGTCAGATGGCTCTTACAGGAACCATCTGATCTGAGTCTACTCTGTTTGCAGAAGCATGAAAACGCGTTTATATTCGGGAAAGGGTTAATTATCAATACATCTATGTTAATGTATTCTTTGTTTATCAAAAATGATAACTTTTATTTACTGTGTAATCTAGTTACAGTATATTTACCATCATTGTTACTTGTTTTATTATTCCTAATATTTCATGTGACCTTCTTAAACAGTATTTCAAAGGACATAGTATATTGATTATGTCCTCTTGTACTAAATCATATTAGACATTGCAAACAAGTGAGACATAGACAAAAGCATGCCCTTCAAACATGGTATTTGATTATGGTTATTATTGTTCTTCACAAATGTTGTCCAACTGCAACATTAAAGGTTTGACGAAAGAGGGTAAAATATCCGAATCTAAAAATATTCAAATATATCTTATATATACGCACAAATCAAAAACTTTCACACTGAAAATGTGACCGACTGACCTAAAAATCAATAGGGTCATGTCTTAGCAATGACCAACCTTCCTACTTAAGTATGAAGACAGCACACCTAATACTTAGCAAGGTATTGAGCAGACATGATTTTTGAGTTGAAGGTCACAGTGACCTTGACCTTTGACCAACTGACCTCAAAATCAATAGGGTCATCTACTAGCAATGATCAACCTTCCTACTATGTATGAAGACATCATACCCAATAGTTATCAAGCGGACAAAGTGGTGGCTAATGGACGGACAGACTGACAAACGCCATACCATAATACAACCGAAGTTACCTTCGGGCGTATAAAAAGTGTATGTAAATAAACTGCATATTTATTTTAATGAATTACACGCTTTTCTTATTAGCAGACTATTTTAAAACAACTATATGCCCCTTGTTGTTATACTTTTTGACAACCTAACCAGTAACCATAAACCTTTACACACAGCACAGACCAGGTGCCTCATCTCTAAAGAAGCATCTGATTCAGATCTAAACTGTTACATTTACTCAATATCCACAGTTATTTAGTCTGTAACTTGCCAAACAATATTCCTGTCCCCTAAAACTGGCAAGAACTTCTTCCTGGTGACTTGCCTAAAAGTTATCAACAGAAGGTATCAAGTAGGTTGACAGGATCTTGTAGAATGTGTTCGCAGACAGAAATTTGAGATTGAGGATTTTTACAAACAAAGCCATTTTTCCATAATTTTTTTCAGATGTAACAATGGCTGCAGCACACATAAAGTCTCCACTGTGCAAACGTATATTCAGAACTGGCTGTGAGGACCATCTGTGCAAAACATGTCCTTTGTGAGAAATCTGAAATTTGTGAAAATAGTCTTTGAAATGTAACCCTTGTCATGCAGTAAACAATGGGGCTACTTCTGGGTCTGAGTCAGAGATCATTTTCATGTATCTGATTGGTCAGATTTTGAGCAAGTTCAGAATCTGACCAATCAGATGCTTGAGAATAATCCCATACCCAAGCAAATATGGAAAAATAGTCAAACAGGGAGAGCCACACACGAAATGACACCGCACCAAACACCATCTAACAAGAAACGGTAAAGCCACAAGACAAAACATAACAGGACGCATATCAAGACGAAACACATTAAACATTAAGCATATTAAACAACAAAATTGACCGTAGGCTGAAAGCAGGAGTGCCGCCTTGGAACGGCCAGCAGCCAAAAAAAAGGCTAACGTGGTATAACCTCGGGGCCTTTTGTATACTGAAATTTCGATCTGTAATTTTGGCTTATTTTCTATTATGCAGCAAGCGTTTTCTGATGTGACACTATACCTCATCTGGAATTTTGCAAATACATGTGATAAAATATTAACACAAAAATGTTCAAATCAACAGAATTACATTTCACTGGCAAGTACTGCTTCTGCCGAATATATTTATATAAAGGGGTCATTTCACCGAGAAATCTTCCCGGAAGACTGAGCTGCGATCTCAGAGCGTGGCTTGGTCGCCGCAGGTCGCACGTAGTCGACAGTTGACCGAGGGTTGGTCGTGCCTTGGTCTCCCGTGGTCGCACATGGTCGAGGATTGGTCTCCCGTAAAAACAGATCGTAGCTCGGTTTTTTGACATGTCAAAAAACCGAGCCTCGACCTAAAAGTCGCACGGAGAGCGTCGAAAGAGCGAGCGAGATCGAGGAAAGAACGCATTGGTCGTGAGACGCTCGAAACTAGAGCGGGGATGAGCTAGGCTCAGTCTTCTCGAGCGAGAACTGGTCGCGCGAATGGTCGTGGTTCTCGACCCCTGCTCGATCCTCGCTCGATCCGTGCGATCTAGCTTCGCTCTTTTGCGATTAAGCCTCACTCCGAGCGACCTGTCCTAGACCTTCCCTAGACCCGTACGTTCCATATTATTTCCATTGGCGGCCTCTGTGCGCTTAAGCTTAAACCAAATAAGATCGACCCTCGCTTAACTTGCGGTTCTATAGATCTTCTATAGTTAGTGTTCAATTCTAGGCCCCACCCTGGCCAAAAGTTCGCAAACATCTCCGGGGGCATACGGAGATAGATCCGGTAGGTAGCTTCATCTCCCAGCCTCAGTTCCGTCATGAGGGAGGTGTACTGACCATAATGTTCCCTCTGGTGTTCACGCAGCTCCTTTTCAGCATGATTAGCATAACCAGATAGTCTTGCTGCAATTTCAGGGCATGGTGCTGTAATACAATTGCACGATGCAGAGCGAATTGGTCCATGTTATCCTTTCGGAGACTGGTCAAAAACTGATGGTCGGCCAACGATCGCCGGGCATTGTATAACGATCGCAGTGGGTCGCGCGCAAATCCGTGCAACCAAAACCAGTGTGCACGTAGCTCGGGCGAGACTCCGTTGAGAAAAGATCGAGAATTGGTCGTCTGAGCGAGGCTAGAACGTTCGAGATCGCAACTAATTCGTATTATCGAGGGCACATTGCAACTCGTACGTAGCTAGATCGGCCGGGAACGAGTCTTGGTCGGCCGAGGTCGCGCGCTTGCGAGAATAGATCGCCGAGAGATCGAGGCACTGTCGCAGATTGGTCGAACAGAACGAACCTTGGTCGTGTCAAGATCGCTTCAGATCGAGTGGATAGACGTAGATAGAGCGTATATAGAGCGTGTGTAGAGCGTATAGGACGTATATAGAGCGTACACATCGAAGGTCAAACGAGCTAACATCGAACATAGAGCGTACACAGAAAATAATGGGGTAGGTCGCACGGTTTTTGCCCGCGACTATTGGAAAACCGAGCTGCGATTAAGGTCGCGCGTGGTCGCGTGCGACTTCTCCAGGTCGTACTCGGTGAAATGACCCCATAACATTTACTTTTACTCCATGAATACTCATGAAAAAATATCGAAATCATGAATTTTAATAAGCATTAATTCAACTAGAATTGTTTTTATACAAAAACTGATGTCTCCCCCAGTGCGTGGACAATTTTTTTTCAAAGTCCCATAACTCTGCAGAACATCATCAAACCGGAAAACGAATAAACTATGAACAACTAGGCATGGATGAGGAGCAATATGAATTTATGTGTCCTGTTTTCTAGAATTACCAACTATTTTATTGAGTTTGTATTTATGTAAGAACGCGACGGCCATTTTTGTGTAGTCCTAACATAGTTAATCATTGTTTTACGAATATTCCATGTAGCAAATAATGGCACATGTCAGTGTCTGCATTAGGCGATATAGTCTTTTAAAACAATATATTGAATACATTTATGTTTTTCTATGACCAGGGATTCTTGTAGAAATGTTTTGTATTTGATAAAGCATAACACTCACATTTATAGAGAACTTTTCGCAATCAAAGTATTACTACTAGTCTGTATTATGCTTTATACATCCCGAAAGTACAAATATGAATGCTGCAGGAAACACCACTTACAAAACAAACAGCCACCCGAATAGCACAATAACAAGAAAACACTAAATGTACATAATTACCAAAACACAAAGAGACGCACAAAAACAAACAAATAATAGGGGAAATATGTAAGTACCGCCTTGGAACAATCAGTGGCAGTAGTCACATGGGGTATGAACCGGTTTAGGGGCGCACAACCTCACACTTTTTCAAACCCCACCCTAAAACGTATTCCCAAGTACTGATCCAGATTTGACTCTCCATTAATTGAATGTTTGTCAGGGTTCGATATATTTCACACGCTGAAATAATTCGAAATTGCCCTTCTCTATAGAGACAATCTGAAAGTGTCAAGATGCCAATCAGATCAAAATTATCGATCCTTTGAGTGTGCTGAATGGAAAGTATACTGTAGCCAATCCTTCATATTGCACATCTTTGGAATTTATAGACCTCCATATTCAGAGCGTCATCCAGTTACACAGGCTGTTTTTATGACAGAGTTCATGGAGTTTCTTGAAATAATCACATCTAGACCTGGGTCTCAGGTGCTGCTAGGTGATTTCAACCTCCACATGGACAATAAGTCTGACTGTTACACTAAACAATTTAATGACTGTCTGAAGACATATGGATTAAAGCAACATGTCAAAACCGCAACACATACTAGTGGTCATACTCTTGATCTCGTTATCACAAAGCAGGAAGACCAGCATGTTAAAATTTCAGAACCCATTATAGACTATTTCATATCAGATCACTGCTTTGTTAGCTGTATCATTGAACAAACTCGCCCTCCTTTGATTAGAAAACAGATCACATCTCGCAATTGGAAATCTGTATCCATAGCAAATCTACAAAATGACTTGGAGAAATTGAATGACATTATAGAAGATTCATCCTGTGTAAATGATCTTACATCAAGATTCACAAACAGTATGTCAAACATCGTCCAGAAGCATGCTCCTTTGAAAGAACGAACTTTACTCTGTAGACCAACGGTTCCGTGGTACTCTGGCTATCTGAAGCAGTTGAAACAGTATAGACGATCAATAGAGAACATATATATGGAAAACAAATCAGATTTGACAAAGAAAGTCTATAACGGTGTTAAAAACGTTTATATATCAGAAGTTGCAAGGGCTAAGAATGAATATTACCAGAACAAAATTGGTGAAGCTGTTGGAAACATCAGGAAGATGTATGCTGTAACATCAGATTTACTGGGAAGGTCAAACGACAATCCACTTCCGTTACACACCAATGCAGTCTCGCTAGCGAATGACTTTTTACGTTACTTTGCTGATAAGATAATCAAGTTAAGAGATGAACTTGATAGAACATCTAATGACTCCCCATGTGACAGTTTGCCCATTGACACTAATCATCGCCATGACTATACAAACATGTTTACTGAATTTAAGCCTCTATCTGAAAATGACATTGTGAAACTGGTAAATACATCAAAACCTACAACCTGTGAATTGGACGTCATTCCTACTTCTAAACTCAAGGCGCATTTTACACAACTAGTGCCTATTGTGACTGAAATGGTCAATCGATCACTGCTTACTGGTGTGTTTCCTGACGAGTGGAAGGGGGCTGTTATCAAACCTCTACTTAAGAAGAAAGGGCTTCCACTTGATCTGCAAAATTATCGTCCTGTGTTAAACTTAACATTTCTTTCAAAAATCCTAGAAAAGGCTGCATTACAACAGATTAATAACCATATTGAGGCAAACAATCTCCTGCCTGCATATCAAAGTGCCTATAGAATACATTATGGAGTAGAGACAGCAATGATTAAAATGCACAATGATCTTTTGGAAACCATAGACAAAAACCAAGTTACCATTGTAGTAATGATTGATCTGAGTGCAGCGTTCGATACTAATGATATCCCAATTCTCATTCATATCCTCCATGATGAGTTTGGAATTCAAGGCACCCCCTTAAAATGGATTGAGTCATACCTCACAAACAGAACAATGAAAGTGCTAATCGAACATTCCTCATCTGACACTGAGCCTTTGAGATTTGGCGTACCCCAAGGCTCCTGCGCTGGACCAGTAATTTTCACTCTGTATATATCAGCTCTCAATAGGGTGGTTCAAAAATATCCAGCTGACCTATACGGCTATGCTGACGATCACAAAATTGCCTTCAAGATCCAGGCTGGCAATCATGAGAACGAGGCACATATTTTTCAACAACTTGATAGATGTCTCAATGATATTATAAATTGGATGACAACTTATAAGCTGAAAATGAACCAATCTAAAACAGAAATTATTGTGTATGGAACAAGACAACAATTGTCTAAATTAAACATATCAAGTGTGAATGTTGGAGGATGCAGTGTCAAATTAGTAAACCATGTTAGAGACCTTGGTGTTACTATGACCAATACTCTTAACCTTGACCTTCACATCAGAAAGAAATGCCAAATTTCCCATGTGCAATTACGTAATCTCAAGGCCATACGTAGACATATGACACAGAAGTCAGCTGAAGTATTAGTTCATGGTCTTGTACATTCCCACATTGATTTCTGCAATAGTTTATTTACCGAAATACCATCTTACCAGATTACCAAGCTACAGCGAGTTCAAAATCGGGCTGCTAGAGTGGTCCTGAATGCGTCGCCTGATCAACCAAATGGTGAACTTTTGAAACGACTCCATTGGCTTCCAGTAAAAGCCAGAATCATGTTTAAAGTCCTAGTAATGGTCTTTCGTGTCGTGAATGGTACTGCTCCAAGCTACTTGAGAGAAATGTTTGTAACAACAAGTGGTCGGTACAGACTTCGATAACAAAGTGACAATAACTTTGTTATTCCTAAACGGCGAACAAAGATAGCAGACAGATCCTTAGCTGTTGTGGGGCCAAAGTGGTGGAACAACTTACCTAGTGACTTGAAAAACATTGACTCAGAGGCCTGTTTTAGATCAAGGCTCAAAACACATTTGTTTAGTACTTTTCATGGATAATTAATGTACAGTGTTTGTAAAGCGCAATAGAATATGCTTATAATTTTTGCGCTATATAAGTGACATGTATTTGTATTTGTATTTGAAATCAGCTAGTAGCAAATACCATTAGCCCTTGACTTGATACAGCCACAGTTTCGCGCACTGGAAGCAGCCGTCTTATTAGGACCATGTATGTTTGTTTTAGAATTGTGTAGACCCGAGCTAGTAGTTTTTTCCATAGCCAATCATTCTATTGCCATGTCATTATATAAATTTATCTAATCTATACCCATAGTATTCTATTGTGTTACGTGTCTGACCTAATCATTACCGGATGTTGTCTATTGTGAAATACGCCCTGTGTAATCATTTGAGGTGGAACTTGGATAAAACATTTCAACACTTTACTCACCTGTACTCACAACAATCTTCTTGAAAAACATGTAAGGCAATCCTATATGAGTGTGTATTAGTTTGATCTCTATATCAATCGATATTGATTTCTTCATATTTCAGCATGTGATGACCATACCTATGGAGAGCGTTGTGCTTCGATATGTGGGCATTGTTTCCAAGGTGAAGCTTGTATAAAGTATTCGGGGTTCTGCCCAAGTGGATGTATGTTGGGTTATAAAGGGGTGTTATGCAACGACAGTAAGTAGATGCATACTATTCACTTTATTAATAGCACATTTCAGTCATATATATTTCGATTAAATCTGTTCATAATTGTCGCCATCCGTAGGTCCACACATTTGATGTATACCGTATGTATATTCTGAAAACGGGTGATCCTTCGAAAGCAAAAGTAGAAATGCAAAAAGAGAAAATTGCAGACTCGGTTTTATTGAGTCTGTTCATGAGTAGTAATTAAAAGTGCAACACTACTCACGCCCCCTAGCACCGGCTCAACACTACTCACGCCCCCTAGCACCGGCTTATCGTATTATTCGATAACAGGTAGAACGAGAAGCATGATTTGTAGTAGTAATGGTTAATGGTGCCAGGCTATTGAAAACGGGCAATACTATAAAATGGTTCATATTCAAATGGAATGATCGTTCGTTGATTATGTTTTATATCTGCTCTTTTACCTGTTTTTAAAAATATAAACGTATGTTACCACATTCATTTCATTCAAAAATTTGCGTTGCTGGGACGTATGGTCTACATTGTGAAGACACATGCGGTCATTGTAAAGATGATGGACCTTGTGATACGGTAACTGGTCAATGTTCCTGGGGTTGTGAGTCTGGGTGGAAAGGACGTCTGTGTAAGGAGAGTAAGTAATTAATGTGAATGTGGTAACAACTTGAGTAATGTGATTTAAGTGTCACTGCATACCGTTTTTGGCTAGTTTCCTTGTATATATTTATTTATGTTGATTCAATAACGATTATTTACAATGTATTAGTTAAATTAGAAGTTAAAATAGAGTATTTTGCCAGAAGACCTCTGTCACAAGTTTCCCTCTATTTGTGAGGAAGACTATGTGATTCCGAATTCTTTAGTTACTATGGAGTCAGATTCAAAGACTATTCAAGATATACATATTATCATATATTCATATAAACACAATTCTCATATTTCACAAACATAAGTGTCCCTTAAAAATCTGAACCACGCGTTCAGCTGTACTATCTAAGTAATGACCACACAGGTCCAGCATTAACTATTTGTCTAATCACACAGGTTAACGTAATGTTTCTCTATAACCACGCATGCTAACTAGTTAACTTACACTCCACACAGGTAAATGAGTCTCTGTCTCTAACCACACAGGTTAACTATTCTCTACTAATTTACACTCCACACAGGAAAATGAGTCATTATCTCTAACCACACAGGTTAACTTTCTCTACTAATTTGCACTCCACACAGGAAAATGAGTCACTATCTCTAACCACACAGGTTAACTATTCTCTACTAATTTACACTCCACACAGGAAAATGAGTCATTATCTCTAATCACACAGGTTAACTGGACACTACAAATATATTCCCCACACAGAATTATGAGTCACTGTCTCGACGACATAGGTATGCACATTACAACTCAGGTTTTACTATCATCCACGTAGGGTAACTATAACCACCGTACAGTCTGCATCATATCACATGTTGCACGCAAATTAATACATACGTAATACTGTTATAAAAGGCAATATCAATTTAAAATATCTCCACATTAAAATATCAGCTGTACAGAAACATCTTAGGAGTAATATGAAAAGGGTCTCAGTATTCACAGTGTCGCATTTATGACACGTTCTCTATTCAGCAGAGTCCAGAATAGACATTGCGTTAAGCATAGACAGTTACATATTATCGATAGAATTCTGCATTGCCTAGTCAATAAAATGCATGGCTCAACACAAAACCTGGACCAGACGCCTTTCCCCGTTATACAATGTCAGTCTACCAAAGGTCACCTAAAATAAAGGAAAAAGGGGAAACTAACCAAACTGTCCCTTTAAACTAAATTCACAATCCACGCGAATAACAAAAATAGCAATGCAAATCCCTAAACTACTGGACAAGGGGAGGCGAACTTACACTATTTTCTCCAAAGTCATCTTCTCAAAAGTACGTCTGACCGCTCCCACTACTGTGTACAAACTACCCAGAGTACACCTGTACATGCATTGATTACCTGTGCTACAGGTGAATGGCTTTATCATTATACCCAATATACACACTGTTAAAAAGAACCAAAGCACTGAGAGTCCATCAAAGCAAAAGAGCTCAAAGCTCAATTCAACTTTGTGACATCCTCGCCTTAAAATCCTTTTTTATATTATTATGCGAATCATTTCCCTGTTCATTTAATTTTCAAATGTCTACAAGAGGCATATTATATAGACCATAACATCATTTTATCTTCATTGTTCACAAATAGGAAAAGAGAAACATTATATTACAATTGCGAGTACATCAGTGGATCAACATATGGCAATGGAACTACATAATTATGTCATTAGTGAAATTAATTAGAACTGAACATATGCTTGTATGCAAGTGTCGTTTTTTTCCATTGATGATACCATAACAAGCACATAATACAGTAATTATAATTATTTATGACACGACCGATACTTGACAATATTTACATATTTACCATACTTGTGCAAAAACGCCGTGAATGGCTATGCTTTCTTTATTCCCTAGTTAATTTCAACAGGTTTCTTGGATTAAAGGGAAATATGTTTCTCGACTGGAACCATTGTATCGTTTGATCTGTTCTATTTCACTTTAACACCTGCTTTGAATTGTCATTTTGTTTACGTTTATTAAGCGCGGTGACTATCGCGATACGGTAGCTCATTTGCAACCTTTCACAAGACAGTCGATAATGGCTGGGCTGTAATGAACGGCTCTGCATTGTGTACAATAGATAGCTGCAGTGTTTTGTGTTATGTGCAGATGCATGACTGTTTCCATTTTCTGTCACCGTGGGTCATCAGTAAGGTTAGCAATTTCTTTCGTGTAAACGCCTCCTGCAAAACAAAGTAGAACAGGATCGGATAATTCCTATAGGAGCCGAATGACCAGGGTATGCTCTTTAAAACGCCACTGGAAAGAATTGTTTTCAATATATTGACTAATGCTCAAGGAGATGTAAGTTGCCACATGCACTGGTTGTTAATGCCACGCTTAGTAGTGAAAAAAGACTGATCAATCTCCGATCTTCTGACCGTTTCACTGACGTCCGAATGTCTGACAACCAGGATCCCCATGAGACACTGTATTACCCGCCGTCTCAAATATATCCAGACACAGATTTACTCGCCATCTCATCTGTATCTAGACACTAAATTACCCGCCGTCTCATCTCATCTCTATCCAGACACCAAAATATTTGCCGTCTCATCTCATCTCTATCCAGACCAAATTACTCGGCGTCTCATCTCGTCTCTATCCAGACACCAAGTTATTCGCCGTCTCATCTCATCTATATCCAAGTACCAAGTTACTCGCCGTCTCATCTCTATCCAGCCACCAAATTACTCACCGTCTCATCTCTATCAAGAAATCAAATTACTCCCCGTCTCATCTCTATTCAGATACAGAATTACTCACCGTCTGACCTCTATCCATACATTGAATTACTCGCCGTCTCATCTCTAACCAGACATCGAATTACTTGCCGTCTCAAATGCAGGTCATATATCTGCTAAACGATATAATAATTAAGGTAGCGGGATACAGGTTAAGGTAGCGGGATAAAGGTTTACGTAGCAAGATAAGGGTTAAGGTAGCGGATAAGGGTTTTGGTAGCGTGATGATTTGCAAAGTTTACTTCCTTATGCTCTTTATGCATCAATGCCTTGAATGCTGACATAAACAGGAAACAAGTATACTGATTACTCTTTTATCACAACTAAGCTTCGTCAGCAAACATTAGTGTCTACTAAACCTTTTACTCCATGAATACGTCTTTCTATGCCTTTGCAAACCGAGTAGACCCATATCAGGCGGTTCTTCTAGGATCCGTCTTGTCAGAGTCAGTTCTGTTGGTTTATGGAATTATATAAATCTGATTCTCCAGATTTTGGTTCTGGCAAAAGGTTAACTCTCATCTTGATGAAATATGGTGTCTGTGATGTGCTGTCAAAATCATTTCCTACGTGAAAAATGTCTGCAACAATTTGTACAGTAAAACCCATCTAAACAGAACACTAAATGTAGTAGTAATATCGATGTTTTACCGTGCATAACGAAGCCACACACCTAAAACTATCTTAATTCTTCTCTACTAGATTTTCGGTTTAGAGTGGAGTTATTGTTGTTCGATTTTCAAACAATCTGAGTTAATTCTCAAATACGAATATTGTTCGTCAGATTTTGAGTTCTCAAAACCTGGATTCGAAATTATTAAACTTCCGAGTTTAAGTCTGATTTTATTATAATGTATCTGAATGTTACGGTTTGTGTTTCGAAATATATTGACTCGAACTTAAAGAACGTTTAAACCTGTATCTGGTTTGTTAGATTTGGAGTTTTCTAAACATTTTGGTCCGTGGTAAAACGCGTCTGAGCTGGAGCGTGAGTTCATTTAGTGATTGGCTTGGGTTCATTATAAAATATGAGTATGGTTGCTCCTAGGTTATAAAAAAAAATATATTATGATTAAAAAACCTTTCAGTTTCATTTTCAGTTCTTTCTCAAATATCTGTTTGTCAGAATTTGAGGGTTCTCAATATCTTTATCATAGATTATCAAACTTAGTTTGAGATTGTATTTATTTTAAAGTATGTGAGCGGACACCAGCTACCTTAACTGATACCCACACCCAGCTAGCTTAACTCACATCCAGCTACCTTAACTCACATCCAACTACCTTAACTCATACCCATCTACCTTAACACATACCCAGCTACCTTACCTCATACTCAGCTACCTTAGCCCATACGCAGCTACCTTTATCCATATCTAGCTACTTAAATACATACCCAGCTACCTTAACTCATACCCAGCTACCTTAATCCATACCCAGCCACCTTAATCCTTACGCAGCTACATTAACTTATACCCAGCTACCTTAACCCATACCTAGCTACCTTCACATCATACCCAACTACCTTACTCCATGTCGAGAAACCAAACTCGTTCCCAGCTACCTTAATCCGTCTCCCGTTTCCCACGATTTGACTTCGTTTGCGAACAGCTTAAGAATCCTGGCGTCTCAACGGTATCTACGATGTTTGACACATTGAATCTTCAGAAAGATGATAAATACATTTTACCAAAATGATGACTGGTAGGTACGCATTCTGATCGTGCAACTGAATTTTAAGTCACAACCCTGTTGCAAAATCCTATAAACGTACGTTCTAGCTAATCACACTCTAATTTGTACAGTTGATATGATGAAATTTTTGCATTTTATATAACATTCATAATGTTGGATAAACGTCGTCACAAAACATATTCATGTCTGTTAGCGAACATGTTTACATAATGTATATTTCTTTTGAAAAGTTCATACAACTATCTCCGGGCCTCTTGTTTTTATTTAGGCTGTTATGCACTTTGTATTTTGAAAAAAGTACAGAGCAAACACAAATTAACCCTTTCCCTAATATTGAAGGTTTTTACGCCTTTGTAAACGTCACTTTCTGAAACCATTATCCTATGGAGCAAATACTCTATTTATCACATTGGTTTCAACACTACACTAATCTAAACAACCCCTTTCCTACATTACTGCTCCCTTTCGGAAGATGTATTCAAAGAGGTAGGATCTATAAATAGCGTTAATAAACAGCGCTTAAATGCGGGTGGAAAGGTGTGACGATCACTTGATACTTGTTCAATGTAGAATAGTAATTTGATCAGAAGGTCTTTGTTCTTATGCACACGCAGGTACTTCATTGTATGTCGCTCAGTAGACCGGGATGAACCTGTTGTTTGTCCTCGTAATTAAAATCAATAAATAGTTATCAAAAGCCAGTTTTAGTGACAAACATGTTCTAATATGGTTATCATGAAAGTATATTTTATGTTGGTCTTCCAGCTGTTGGCGACTAGCAGTGATATTGGTACGTTTATAGCATTTTTACCAGTACGACACTTTGCCATTTGCATTTAGTTTCATAAATGTTTCTTGATATGGCTGTATCGCTATAAAATGAATATTCAGTTTGAAGTAGGTACAGACATTGAACATGTGCCGCGTAAAGCCTAACTTAATTAACAGTGTAAATCGTGATATGATGGCCAACCTCCCAGAAATGTTTAAACATGAGTTCGACAGCAATTGTTATCCAACGAGATAATTGATGTAGACAGATATATTTTATTTTTCGAAAAACAGGCAATATGCCCATCTTACCACGTAAAGTTTACTTGCTTTAAATACTGTTAAAACTACGTTAAACCCGATAATTACCAAACCAATTTACAACTATATTACTATCAAAGGGAAGTAACTCATACAGGTCCATAGAATGAGTTATGAATGTCTTTCCTTGTCTAAAAGATATACGTGTACAATAGACACAGCCCAAGGTAACAGTACACACCCTCTAGCCCTACCATCAGTCTCCGCCTGACTTTCAGATTATAAGCGCTTTGCCAAAGGGTTAGTATTAACTCCCAAGTTACAATGTTGAAAGGTGTCTTGGCAATTCAGTTCTTGTACATTTACTTCTATTCATACAAAATGCAAACAATAAGCAATACATTACAGGAATCCAAGCAAGCAGAAGTATACAAAATATTTCTAACATTTTCTCCTTCTTACCTTCACCATACCCCATGTCATTTATAATCATCCAAATCATCTATTCGAGACGATTCTTATGAGTAGACACACCGTTGAGTCTGGCGGGTATGAAATAGATGTTAACATTTCAACAACACCCCTCCCCCTTATCTGGAGCCCTGGTTTCATAATTAGTGCAAATCAATCGCACCCGTGTACATATATTTAGACTGTTTGAATTTTATCTCATTCCTATGTATGGTTAGAGTAACATTTTTATGTATCTATATATATATATATATATATATATATATGAGCGATGAGCTCTTCTGTTTCCCTAATTAAAGTAATACAGGTTATTTCTCTTTTCATCACCTTTATAGATGAATCTGGCTAATGTCGTCACTGTGTTTTCATATACTGTTTTATAATATATAGATGCTGCAAACATTGTTTTATTCTTTTTATTTAACAAATGATTAATGATTCCACGATGTATAAACCCATTGACTACTGTATTCATATTATAAATATATAATAAAGCAAATTCATACAGTGCTCCCTCCCTACAACGACCCTCTCAATCACGATTCCCTCCTTACAACAACGCATGTCACCGTTTACGAAACAACAAGGCTCCAGAAACAAACTTTTTCCATCGTATGTTCTTTATGCCCCAATCAAACCCTATGTTGTGACCACTCTTTAGAATCGTCACTTTGTGACGATTCTAAAGAGTAGTCACAACATAGGGTTTGATTGAAGCATAATGGTTTAGTTCTCGAAATACACCTTATCTGCGGATCTGCAAACAAGCTAATTATGTTTGATTTTCCCTCCCTATAACAACTCCCTCTGAACAAAACATACACTCTTCGTATCCCAAAGGATGTCGTTGTAGAGAGGGAGCACTGTATAATAAAGCAAACTCTGTGATTTGAAGAGGTACCGTGCAAACAGTTTGGAGTCAGACGAGAGGCTGTGTAATTGTTTGGCACTCTTGTAACGCTTTTAGCAGAAATAAAAGAACATTACAATTCCATCAGAAAATGTCAGTAAAACTTAATTGAAAAAGGTTAAATAACGTGTTTACATTGTACTTTTTCCGTGGTTTGTTAACCTTTTTGCAGCCAAATTCTGTCGTCTGCTACCTTCGTCGTCTGCTACAATCTTTAATTTTACTTCATGTTTGTTCCAAGAAACGGTCACAGTCACAAACAGTTTGGATCCTCATAAGACACCGAGTTACTCAGCGTCTCTTCAGGATCCAAACTCTTTGCATATGTCATCACATATGCGACATTGGCAGCGAAAGGCTTAATGCCGAATGCAAATATGAGACTACCTCTTTTCTTATTGTGTCAGCCATAGTGACATTGCAGACCCTGTTATGTAGCTAACATTGTGTCATTGTTAATGTGAGACAGTTTATTTCTTATACGCCTCATAAAGGTGGTCGTATATTGGCGTGGCCCTTTCAATCCGTCCAGTCGTTCGTTTGTTCGTTCGTTCGTTCGTTCATCCGTCAACATTTTTTTGTCCGTTGTTTTCTCCACAACATATTTGACGGATATTAATGAAACCTCGCACCAGTTTTTAATGCATCAAGATCTGAAGCCGAGTCGATTCTGAGTTTCATTTGATTATATGCAAA